>OW026522.1:146283583-146944368 GCA_932274085.1 Protocalliphora azurea
GTATTTTCCAAGGCTAAAACATGTATAAAAACCTGTGGGTAGAGTATGAATAATAAATATTCAAATAATTTTGGTTTCCTTTCAAAAAAATCATTAAAGATGTTTAAAAATTAGATCACTGGGAATTCTAAATTTCAAGCTAAATGAAAAAATATGGTGAAAATAATGGAAAAAAGACAATTATTAAACCATTTAAAGAGTACTTATGTGTTTTGTAATACTTTAACATTTAAAGTGTGTGTTTATGTTCATTTTTTATTGTTCGTTGACATTTGTAAATCCCAAAACAAAAATGTTTATTAAGATGAACAAACTGATCTGATTTATGATGATTTGTCAGATAAACAAATTATTTGGTACAATTTTGATAAATAAAAGTATACAAATGTCTGTATGTATCTATGTTATAAAGTTTACACATTGTATATATTCATAATACAATACATGTATACGTACATGCTTACCCAGCTGACCACAAACTTCGATAATGATATCCCGTTCGAACATTTCGCGTACATTTCTCTGACAAAACATTCGAGAACGACTATCGTTGGCGATCCGAATATAACCACCTTGAGCAGCTAATTTTTCGATCTTGAAGGTTCGTCTATTGTACTAATAGTGAACCTTTAGCGATATTAGTAGCGAAACATCAAAAAATATCAAAAAATTATGAAAATTATTCGATATTGATATTACTAACGGTTTGTGATTATTATCATTGGCAATAGTTCAAAAATGATAGTTTCCATTTTGTTCCCAATATGAAAATAAAGGCAAATTTTTTTTCTTTTGAATTTGAAAAGTTATGTTTTTTTGGACATAACACAATATATCAAATATTAAAAAATTAAACATAATAAATTACATATCAAAAATAATAATTTATATAACCATTACTAGTATTAGTTCTACAATTTAAAAATATTAACAATTTCTGAGTCCGTTTTCTTTCTTTTTTTTCGATTTCTTTTAAGTTTTTTAAACAGTTCCAGAAAGTCATTTAAGAACCAGTAATTTAATTTAATAAGTGATGTAGAAGTAATACAGAATTAGTTCTAACCATTACTTCTCAAAAACATTATTTAAAATTAATTTAAAATTACAATTACCGTTCTACTTCATAAGTGCCAGAATAGGTTGAGAGACCACTAGTTCTAGGGATTTTATTAAAGAAACTGAAGTGTTTCTGATTACACTACTTCTGTAACTAATGATTTTAGCACATGTTCTGAAAATTTTGCAGGGAATGAATAATAAAATTAATAAAGTTTTTGTCCAAATTTAAACTTTGACCAGAGGAGTCGTTAATGTTTTTTCTTTCAATATTCTTTTGTTGATCAAATTCACAACTTTTAGTGCAAAATTTTCTGAATTGAACTGCAAGAAAATAAATTAGATAATTAGATAAATATGCCATTTTGTAAATCTACTTAGATAAGTAGCGACATTACTCACAACTTTTTTGTAAAATTTTATGTTATTTTTTTTATAAAAATTGATGAAAATTTAACTAACATTTTAAATTTTAAAGCGCAATACGACATTCTCTTTGTTTTAGTCTTTGGCATGCACAAACAAGAAAATGCGTTGCTTTTTTATTTACATAAGAATTCCTCAAAAAAAAAAAAAAAAAAAAAATACGCCAATGTTTACTATCGAGAAAATTTCGATGCTACGAACATTCATAATTAATATAATTACTGATACTTTCTCGAACATATTTGTTTCGAAAATTCTTCGTTTCTAGCGAACATTCGATAATATCGAAACTCAGGTCAGGCGGGTAAGTATATCCGGTTCATACACATACTCATTCAGAATTATTATCTCTCTTGCAATTTGTAAAAAAAACAAATTATATTTATGTTACTTTAAAATGTTGTTCACATTTGGCAAATATTTGGTCAAAATTGCGTGATCATTAGTTTTATAAAAATATTGTTTGCCGTTGTTTGATCTGGCAAATGTTTTGTAAAAGAAAACATTGTCAAAGAAAATTCGATAAATTACCAGCTATCAAGACCGACTTTATTATACCCTACACCATTGTGTACGAGCATAAAAATTCGGAAAGGGGACTTATATTACATCTGTGGCAAATTTTACTAAATGTAAAATAATATATGTATACAAATACAGAATAATGCGTTGATACTAATATCTAGATGAATTTGTATACTCTAGAGCTACTCCTGGAAGTGGGTTTATATAAGAGCAATGGTAAATTATGGACCGATTCTCATAATATTTGGAAATGTTATTTCTACTTACATGAAACTTATTTGTGTCGAATGTTAACTTGATACTAACATTCGTATGATATTTATGTACGTTAAAGTGATTTTCGGAAGAGGGGTTTGTATGAGAGCTATGGTCAATTATGGGCCGATCTTTATAAAATTTGGTACAAAGATTGATACTGGTATAAAACTTCTTTATACTGAATTTCATTAAAATGTTTTTATTTTTAAAGCATTTTTGAGTGTTTAAACTTTATTCCGGGGGGACATTTATATGGGAGCTAGGAGAAATAATGAACCGATCACAACCAATTGCAATAGGATTCGTCCTTTTATCATAAAAGTCTCACGTATTAAATTTCATTGAAATTTTTAAAATTGCAATCTATAAAATTGAGACCGACGGACATAGTTAGATGGATTCAAAAAGTGATTCTGAATCGACTGGTATACTTTAAGGTGTGTGTTGGATGATTTTTTCTGTGCGTTACAAATATCAGCAGAGACGCATAATATTCCAACCACCGATGGTGGTTTGGGGTATAAAAAAAAAACACTGAGTAATATTAGAATAATTGTTTCACATCCTAACAAAAATCATTCAAACTGAACAACTCATTTCGGAAAAGGGACATACAACGATGCAAGTGGACAGTTTCCATTCGAAAACAATATTTCGGCCGCGTATACATTCTCTAAACGATTATATAGATCGTGTTAGTCGAGCTAGGCTATCACAACCATATGTAATAAATTGCATTTTTTTTTAAATTGAATAAAACCAGGTGAAAGTCGGGATACCTTACTATCAATGACATCCGAGTGTTACTTTTTATTTGTAGGAATTGTTTTGATCAAAAATTAAAAGTTGTGTACAGTGTTGATCGAAAATAATATTTTTAGAAGTATTTTAAAATTGGCCCATCCCACTAAAGCGAAATAATTGATCCTAAATATTTTGAGGATTAGTTTAAGACACATCAATCTTTAATTTTAGGGGTTACATTTGGAACATTTTTTTCCTTCATACAAATTGATACACTTTATTGAGTTAGCAGCTTTTTAACAAATCGTTAATTTAATCTTCTTGAAAATTTTCTTATTGAAAATTGTGGATTAGGGGTTCATTAATTTTTCTTTAGCTATCGTTTGATATATGTGATATTAAAATTGTGCAGAACTTTCTTTTTTAATTTTTTTAGAATTTTTTCTGAGATTAGTAACAAATTACTGTTTACTAAATGATACAATCATCTGAAAAAGTTGGATTTTGAACAAGATATTACTAATACGTACTTCCGTAGCTCTAACTTGTATTTAAATAAACTTAATAACTTACAAAAAGAAAAGCACAAACATACATTAATAATAATTACTCTATAAAATTACCTCTGCAAGGTTTTCGTCGATTTTCTTCAAAAAGTGTCAAACATTTTATTACTTTTCATAACATATATTAATTGCATTAATAAGCCTATTCAAAACGTAAGCATTTTATAAAAAAAGTAATGAAAAAATAGCAAAATTAAACAGTTTTTTTTTTGCTTTCCTGAAAAGCTATTGAAAATTACAGTCAGCGCAGGAACAATATAGTGGTTACGTCATTTTGGTAAAATATTTGTCTAGTCTGAACGTACCTTAAGAATATTAGAACTTATTTGCATATCCTGCCAAGGTCAACAAGTTTAACTTCAAAATGTTAGTAACATGTTAGGCAATTGTACATGTTATCTGTATTGTCATTATTAAGATTTCGCATTTGAAGTACTTTAAGGATATTTATTACATCATTGTGTAAATATGAATTTTGTTTATTTAAATAAAATTTTTATTTCACGCTGTTGTAGGTTGTTTAACTACAAAAGAATTTAACATTTATAAATATTTTTGTTAATTTATGCATTTTGAAAAATTCGTTTTAATTTGCATTAAATTATTTAAAATAAAGGTTATTTGTGTTTGTTTTAGTCTTAACCAGTTCTAAACTAATTAAAATGATGATAAAAGCTTTTTGTTCAATTTGTGACTGTTAAAAAAAGTTTAAGTGATGCTGTCATCCCGGGGAGGAAATAAAGAAACCAAAAATACTTTACTATTGAAAGTGAGAAATAAAAGAATTCTATACAACGTTTCCGAAAAAATGTTTTCTATACTTATATTTTAAAAATTTTAAATTAGAAATACAGGTTGTTCCAAAATAAAATATTAATAAATTAGTTTATAAATTACAATGTTTTCTTTTATTATAAAAAAGTAATGTTTTAAAATATTCTTTTGAAGTTTTAAGTACCATTAGTAAATCAGGTAAGTTATTAATAACCCAATTAATTGGATTATTTGGAGCAAATTCTGAACTATGAACTTTAACGAAAAATGGTGTAAGATGGTACAGTTGCCTATATGAGATATTTTAGAAAGAATATGAATGAGAATTACAATGAAGTTGGAAAACAGACATTAAAAACAAAATATATTTAAAAACAAACAAGTTATGAATTTTTCAACTAAGTTTGTGAAATGGATAAGTATTACATTTATTTGAAATATTTTATTGTTATGGGAATAATAATATCAATATGGTTTAAAAACAGAATATGATTTAAGAACAAAGAAGGAGACTACAAATATTTAATGATTGTAGAAGTAATGATATTTTTCATATTAAACAATTTTTCTTCTGGTAAAAATATTTAAAAAAATATATTTTTTGCAGTCAACCATATTATTATTATTTTTTTTTTTTGAGTTTAAACATTAAATGACAAAATTTAAACCAAAACATTGTTATCATGATCATATATTCATTAAAATTCAAGGAAATTAAGAATAAGAACATATTGTTGTAGTGATAACGCTATAATCATGTTTTTTCTCTGCGTGTAATTAGATTTTATTTTATTACATAACTTGTAAACTAAATTAATGTCTACTCTGAAATTTTACATGCGTAAGGAGAATATAATTTTTTAAGAATTTTAAAAGTACCTTTTTTGAGATATAATGGTTTGATTTTTATATGTCTAACTTTAACCTTTGAACTTTTGATGCGCAAAAAGACTTTATATATATCATTATAAAGGTAATATCTTTAATATGAAACTAAAACTAGAGATCGACCATACATATTTTAGATGTTATTAGCAATTAAACAAGTACGCCTTTGTAAAGTTTAAAACGTCATATTTTTTGGACCGGACGTGAGTCTAAAATTTTGTGATTTGAGAAACATTTCAAATATCCAATGTCTGTAATGAGAAATGTCAAATCTATTTGGAATCACTCCAAATAATAAATATAATATCAAACTTTTCTTTGCCTTTAGCAATATTTTTTTTAAGTAATAAAATTGGTTGTTCAAAGTTAAAATCTGTATATGAAGTTAATGATTCGGGAATAGCTTTTGATTCGACATTCAGTTTTATAACTCATTTAGAGATATTAATTCCTAAGGCATATTATATTCTAGCCTTTATCAAAAGAAACAGTTTTAATTTTCAGATCCCTATACCATGAAGATTTTATATAGAGCTTATGTTAGATTCAAATTAAAATATGGAGCAATGATTTGAGGATTTTACGCTAAAACTCATATTGATCTATTGAAAATCTTCAGAACATTTTTTTTCTTTTTAATTTCTTTAAACTAAATATTTAAGATGAACTCAGCCTCTACCGTCATACTAGCAGCGTAGTTTACACATTGGTTTGGAAACGCTGGAATTAAGAAGAAAAAAATCAAGAAAATATGTAATTAATTTTTAATTTAATTAATAGCAATATTGACTATACAGATATTCTTTCTAAAATTTCTTTCAATATCTCATATAGGCAACTGTACCATCTTACACCATTTTTATATGATTATATGGTTTACTCGGTGTAATTCAAGCATCATAAGATATTGATTAACTACCATTAAAGGGTTTAGTTTTAAAAAAACAAACATATCTTGCATTTGAACCTTATATGGTAGCAGAAATGAATATAATTAATTAACAAAAAATATGTAAATATTTTTTTTTTGGCTTTTTCTCTATTATTTTCAGTAAAAAATTTATAAAAATAATTTTTATTAACACGTTTGATTTTAATATATGATAAAATGGAATAATATGACAAAATGAAATAATAATATGATAAGATTGCATAATTATATGATAACATGAGATAATAATATAAAAAATGGAATAATAATATGACAATGTGGTATAATAATATAATAAGATAGAATAATAATATAATAACATCAAATCATAATCTGATTGAATGGAATAATGTTATAGTAAGAGTGTTCAATTATATGTAAAACTAGAATCATAACATGAAAAAACAAACCATAAAATCGGACACAATGTGACAAAATGGAATCATAATAATTATTACTTATAATCATTTCTATGTTTTGCTGTGATCATATGTTCCAATCATAATATGTTGCTCTTAGGTTATGGTCAGTTCAACTATATTTTTTCTCTGAGTGTACTAATAACTTCTATATACAACAAAATCTTAATTTTAGTATAATTTTAAAGATAAAGATATTGCCTTCAAAATGAAATGAAGTAAATTAATTTAATTCGAAAGCTCATAGGCCAAAATTAAACTTATTAAAATTAAACCCTTATATCACCAAAAATAATATTTTTAAAATTCTTCTTCTCTTCTCCGTACTAGTGCAAAATTTCATGTTAGACACGCCCTTAGTTTAGAAGTTATCTAACAAAATATAAACCAAAGTCGAATTTTGTTTACAAAATTTAAGTTTTTTTAAATATAAGCTCATCGAAAAACATGCTTTGCAATAAATTTTTACATAAAAAAATTTACTTTTACCATATTTTGCTTCATAACTCCTAAACCAAAAGAGTATTCAACTTGAATTTTAGCATGAGTATAGAATATAATTAAATTATTATATTTTTTTTTTTTTTAATTTTAAAATACCATTTGTTGAGATATTCAGCATATTTATATTATATTTCGAAGCAAATAAATTTTATACATGCCATTTTAAAGTCAATATCTTTTTCTATTAAATTAAATAAATATTAGAATTCTACAATGTATAGTATAAAAATTATGAGCACTTTAGGAAAAAATTCAACAGTTTTTTTCGTTTTAAAAATGTCATACTTTTGGACTGAAAAGGGCACTCAGTCTGAAAGTTTGTGATTTCAGCAACACGTGCAATAGGTCATATTTGTAGTGAATTTCATTGAAATCGGAGATATCAAATCCAAAAATGCCTGTTTTTTTATCCGTTTTGGCATGGAATCATTATTTGGTAGTTTTAATCAGTCCTGAGTCTATTTGAAATATTTATTATAATATTATTAAAGTGAATGAAAAAAAGTTTTTTATGAAAAACTTGTTAATAAAGTTTTGTTTTTTATTGCAACATACTTTTTGTATATGATTTCTTTTCATTAAAATGATATTTTTATCCATTCTATTAACTACTTCTAAAAAAAGATAACAAAATATGGGTAATTAATTTTTGATGTATGTATACACATATTAGGGTGGCCCTATTTTTACAGAGGTGTTTCGATTTTCTTAGAGGTGGCTCAATGCGATTAAAATGTGCAAATGTAGAAATCACCAAAATGAAACTTATGATGAGTTTCGTGTCTTTTCTTCTCTTGGGTATATTTGATTAAAAATTACGCAAAGATTTATTCCAGATTCTTAACATAAATGATAGTGTAACATCCTGTGGCAATCATGGCAGAAAGTCGAAGTTTGGTCAAGATATTATAAATTATGTATCTTTTCATAATTTTAGGTACGTTTAAATATAGTTCGCAATAAAGAATCTTGGACCACACTATCTTACAAACATAAAAAAATATAATTTTTAAGTCCATTTTCCTGATATAAGCAGCGTTGCCAGAATGATGATTTTGTCGCATTTTTTATGATTTTTTAAACTAAATATGATTTGATGAAGGAAAGTTTTTTAAATACTTGCAATGATTTCTTGGAACTATTTATACCCTACTCCACCATAGGAGGTTGGAGTATTATGCGTTTGTGCTGATGTTTGCAACACACAGAAAAATTATATAAAGAATACCAATCTACTCAGAATCACTTTTTAAGTCGTTTTTTATGATCGTACGACTATTTCACAAATGTTCTCCCGGAATAGAGATTTAACAATTATAAATGCCTTAAATATAGCAACGCTTTAATGAAACTCGGCACAAATAAGTCTAATGTGAGCATAAATCTGTTTATACAATTTCACGAAGATCGGTCCATAATTTATAATAGCTCCCATATAAACTCTTCTTCCGAAAATCACTTTCGCGTGTAAAGCCAATATTAATGTTAGTATCAAGTCAATAGTTGAAACACATAAGTTTTATATAAGTAGAAACGTCATTAACAAATTTTATCGATCCATAGTTACCATAGCTACCATATAAGGATCCAATATAAGACACCTTCCCGAATTTTTACGCACACACACAACGATGTAGGATATAATATGATCGAGCTTGACTGACTATGATACTCCCCACTTGTTTTAAAATATACAACACCAGCGTATGATTTGTTCTCTTTTCTTAAGTTTATATGACAGAACAATTCAACAAAAATCTTTTAGTTGACTTATATAAATATTTATAAAGAAACATGGATAAAATTTATTTTAATCTGATGTTGTAACTTGAAAAAAATCACATTTTTGTTTTTTTTTTCCAAAAATGGATAAATGTTGTATTTCAAACAGGTGGTTTTATTTTTTCAGTTCTAAGGTATTTTTTTGTTTGTTATTTTTATTCCTATAAACTGTTACATTGTTATTTACTAGGCCATTTATGGATGAAGCGAATATAGCAATAATACTTAAGTAAGTTCTGTCACATGACCCATGTCTACTAGACCAATCGTCAATTGCAAACGACAAATTTAATACTTGTACAGGAGCACTAATAAAGGGTTCTAAATTTTTACGATCATAATCTGTAAAATAAAGGATATTGCCAGTTTTTTGGTCAAGCTAGTACTGTCCTGAAATATTCGTTTTTGTATGCATGGGACTTTGAAAATAGCCGGTAGGTATATTTTCGTTTTTATTACTTTTTGGCCAAAGTTGACTTAAAATGTTTTCATCTGTAAACAGGGTCTGATTCGAATACATAAAATAATAAGTTGAATTTGTACAAATTATACATTAAAAAAGTTTTGATTCGACTCGATATACACAATAAACCCTCAGATGTAAGTTGTTTTTGTATTCTTTTTTTTTTTTTGTAATAGTGAGGGTTTAATTGTGTATCAAAACATATCAAAATCACTTAAAATTAAAAATAATAATTTTTGATGGCTTTTAAAGAAAAATAATGATTTTCTTTGCACAAATGATGATTTTTTTAGTCCAAAGTTTCTGGTATCGCTGGATAAAAGAAATATTTACAATGTTATTATTGCCAATATGCGATAATTTATATTTTTTTCAGTGTCCGTTCTTCCGTCTAAACGTATCTTAATTTTTAATTGAGAAATATTTTGGAAATGGTGTAGACACGTAGGTGAATGTGTATCGTAAGTAAAATTGAATATGTAGTAGTTGATTTTGATTTTATAAAATAAGTGAGTAAGTAACTGATGTTATATAATATTTAAACAATTTAGATTATTTTATTTTAAACAATTTAAATATTTAGAATGTAAGATAAAAGTTTTAATTAGCAATTGTAGAGAGAATTAATTGTTTTATCTATAATCTAGATTATTAAGACATGTTGTGAGAAAAGGGCAAAAAAAAAAAAAAAAAATGAGTTTTGCTACTTTTTAAAGAGCATTTTAGAACTTTTACTAATAAGCTAAATATTTTTTTAAATTCCATATAGTGAAATATAATAAGATTTATGTTGTTTTGTTTTTATGTTACTATGAAAGTAAAACATGTAAATTAAAATTTTTGATATTTTCCAATATAAATATTTAAATAGCTATCGTGGATATCAAAAAAGTTTTATACTTTTATAAAACTAGAGACTATAAAGAATATAAATATGCTTGTTGTTTTTCTTTAAAGTTATCCGTCAAAATTCAGAAAAAAGAATTTTGTACGTTTTTTTTTTTCAACCCATTTTTTAAGAACTTTTATAAATATTTACAATTCTTGCATTTTACTCATTTTTTTGACACTATTTCGAAAATAGACGTCAAAGGTTTTAACACGTTTTCAGTGTGTTTTACAGTTAATAATCTAAACCATTTTAACGATTTAATTTTCGTTGCCAAATCTTGTCGAAATATCTATCTGTACATTTTGTAGTATTTTATTTGATGATGTTTCATTTGCCGTATTTATCATTGCTAAACTAACTTTTTCTTGACTTGAAGTTGGTTTAAAAAACTTCGACTAAAATTTAGTTTGTATTATATTCCAATTTACAAGTTTATGAATAAATGGTTTAGGTTTAGTAAAAAGATATAACATATTTCACAGATTCAGAAAAATATCCGGGGTATATTATATTGCTTACAGAGACCGAAATATTTATTTTTTAAAATGTAAAAAAAAATTTATACATTTTTTAAAGAAATTCATCCAAAAATTTTTTCTGATGTTTTACAGTTTTTAAGAAAAACATCCGGGTTATATCATGTTGCTTAAAGAGACCGAAATATTTACTTTTTAAAATGTAAAAAAAAATTTCGTTTATACATTTTTTAAAGAAATTCTTCCAAAATTTTTTTCTGATGTTTTACAGTTTTTCAGATATTTTATTGACTGATCTCTCGAAACTAAAAATGTAATTGAATATATATTTTCAAGACTTTACAGAATCATAAAATTTTAAAATTTTTTTCAATACTATATACAGTGGCTTTAATATTTGCAATTTAAAATGTAAACAAAATTTCGTTTACATGCTTTAAATTTGGTGCCTAAATTTCTCAAACGAAAGGAAAATTCATTTCGATAACTTGTATTGAAAACCACAATATAAAATTTCAAAACGAATTTTCCTTTCGTTTTACAAAATTAGGCTTTTAGTCATACATGATATTGTTATAGTTATAAATTCTATTTATAATATATCATATTAAAAAACAAGAACTTAAGTTAAAAACAAGTTAGAGCGTTATATTCGGCTGTGGCGAATCTTTTATACCCCTTACCACTTTACCAAAAATATAGAAAAAAAATAGTATGCCTTAATATTTTCATATTTATACTTCAAAAAAGAATACATACAAGCAACATACATACATACAAGCAACGCTTGCTTAAACAAAAAGAAAAAAAAAAAACACACACACACAACAACACAATTAAATTTAGGCCATTAAACACAGAATCAACATATTTCAAACGTTAGAAGAATTAGTATGCCTTAATATTTTCATATTTATACTTCAAAAAGGAATACTTACATTTGTTCCACAAGCAACGTTTGCTTAAACAAAAAGAAAAAGAAACACACACACAACAACACAATTATATTTATCCATAAAACACAGTCAACATATTTCAAACGTTAGAAGAATTATGCGCTTTTCCTTTAATATCAAATGTTAGTTCAAACCTTAATTCAAATGTGCATCAAATTTAGAGAAAAAGAATCTCCTTTTTTTGAGAATGCTACTATTCTCAAATCATTCTCAAACGTTTACATTTGAGAAAAAATTGATTTCAAATCATTCTCAAATTTTAAATCAAACCTTTAGTTTGCTGGCTATATACATATTTTTGTATGTATATACAAACCAGTGTTGCCTATTTGGTTATATTACTTACATTTTCAACGCTTCACGTATCTTGTATAATTTTTTGTTTTAAACCGCGTTTTCGTAACTTTTGATCACTTCAATAAAATTAAGTACTATGTGTAAAAATTATATCATTGACGTACATAGATTATTCAAATATTTATCAGCATTTGGAAGTTTTTTGTGACTTTCTCTAAATTTGAAATATGTTGTTTTCTTGTACTTGAAAATCTTCTTATATACGTGGAAAATGAAATTACAATTTCGTTTTTTTTCTTTTAAATATATTTTCTGTCTACAAAACTATACAAAAAGCAAGTTTAGCTATGTTTTCATTAAAAACAGTATTAGAATCAAAAATATAAAAAATTATTTTTTTTTTTTTTTTTTTTTTTTTTTGAGAAAGACAATGTAGAAGCTCTTGAATTGGTTAAATGCTAATTTTTTGTGCAAATGAAAAATTTCGTGAAGTTTTCGTCATATAAAAAACATCCAGATGAATTATCACACTTAAAAAATAGTGACTTTGTTATGTAAATTAAAATATTACATTTGATTTTAACAATAATATTTTTAAACCATAAAATTAGCTAACTTTTACACGACCCGATATTTTGGTCTGAAGGTCACAACTAATTTAGTAAACGAATTTCCTAATTTAAAAAGTTTTATTCACGGGAAATTTTTAGCAGCATATTCTTCTCAATAAAAAGCAATACCTATTTTAAAATGCATATGTTTAGGGAATATTTATTCAATAAATATAAAATTTATAAAATCAGTTCATCGTAACCGGTTGAATTCCAAAAAATATGAACCTTCTAAAATATATTAAGATTACAGCACGGTTGAATGTAAATATTTTTTAAACATTAATGAAGATATCTCTATTCTCAAGGTTTTTCTATACTATATATATCGAACACTTCACTGAATAAACTTTTTTTGGAAATAAAAATATTTTGTAAGTGCCGGTAAGTAATATCAATAAAAATACCATTTTTCCTCTTAAATATTTATTGAATATGGTCATTTTATACATCATTAGAAAGGTATTTTTACATACGTAAAGATGTATATAACTAAAGATATTCAAAAAAATGTAACTCATAAGTGAGCGTGCAACAATTTTTACATTACTTTAATAACAAGTAGGAGTACTTCTCAATCATTACGAACATTATTTAAAAATAAAGTGTGCTCACTGGTAAACTTGATTTATACCAAAATTTTTGCATTATTTTCTTCCAAATATTAAAAAGAAAGTAAATAACTATTGGCCATTTATTTTTACAAATACTGAAAATATAACTTTTTAGGAAAAATTTCTTTGGAAAACACATGTGACCTTTTCCAAGCTACCCCTGGCATTACTTATACAAACAAACTGAATAAATACACAAAAAAAAGGAACACCAATAATCATTATAATACTGCTAATGTCAACTAAACTACTTGCTTATACAAAAAAAAAAAAAAAAAAAAAAAAAACAAAAACAAAAACAAAAACAACACTTTTAGTCATTGCAATGCTTCATATAAATGTTTGTGTGTATATTCAACCATTGCTTGCTTGTATAAAAAAAATAACTACAAAACAAGTTTGCAATCGTTGATTTGTTGTCTCGGTTTGGCATTACCAAAGCAGAGTTTGTTAGGCACCAGCAGAATGTAATACGTATTTTATTTGCTGCTACACACTTCATCAGCATTCGTGGTGTCTTATCCATTTTGGTTTCGTTGAAACTTAAACAATTACTAAATTTATATACATATGTTTGTATGTAGATACATGCTTATGCAGAAAAAAACCACACTAAGTCAGTGCAATGCTTTTATTTCCAACTAATGTTGCCAAGAGATGAGAAAAAAAGAGACAAAATTGGTTTTTAAAAAAGGTCAGAAAAAAGCTAATATTTTTTATTTAATAACTTTTTTTATTCTCATTAGTTTTAGATATTTTTAAAGATATTGTAATATATTTATAAACAAAATATAAAACGGCTGCCAGCAAAATGATCCAATGAAAAATTGGCCCAAAATTCCTATAAAAATTTGGGTTATATTTTATATGAAAAATTACCCAATATATTGATGTGATTTTTCGCAATTTTGAATTATAATTCCTTTTTGATTAATCATTTCCCAATTTTTGGAAGATTTTTCTTTTTATTCGATTTTTTAAATTATATTCATAAATAGTTTTTAATGTTTAATGTAGTTTATTAAAAAACAATTATAAAAATTTATTAAGTCCATAAAATGAGTTAGGTTATATTTGATTTGGAGAAAGAAGCGCCGCAGACGAAAATTTTTGTTACATATCAATAATCTCGATTTTTTTTTTGCGAATTAATTTACAATTTAATGAATAAAAAAAAGGCTAGAAAAAAAACTAGAAGCTGAAACGAAAATTTTGAAGCTAAAAGTAAAATAAAAAGGTTAGATTTAGCGTTAAAAATGTTAAATTGGCAATACTGTTTCCAACTAAAAAACGTTCAAACATACAAAAAAAAAAATAATTATATAAGCAAGCAGTAGTTGTCGATTGTATATAAACATACATTGATGTTCTATAGACATCATTTCTTTCAAGGATTCAGATAATATAAACTTTTTTGCTCTCCGATGAAAATTGTGAAATTACAAATGGAATGATAAACCTATATATACCCTTTACACCTGTGGTGAAGGGTATAAAAATATTTAATGTGTATTTTAATTTAATTTAAATTAGAATTGTTATGTAAGTGTTGATGCCTAGAACTAGTGACGCCTTAAAAATTTGCTTTTTTTATACTCAATTTGATTTTATAAGAATACTAAACTAGCTGCTAATTTTAGTTCTATCATAAAAAAACTAGTTTTTATGTAAAAAAGTTTATATTAAGAGTATCATTTTTATATAAGTTTTATTGCAGGTACATGTGTATATTCTATTAAATATTTAATATATTAAATATTCAATATTATTTTAAATCAATAATTTTTGGTATTTTGTTTAGAATATAAAAATTTTAGATAAAAATAAAAAGTGGATTTAATGGTTAATCTCGTTTTTCAATATTTAAATTGATTTTAATTGTATATAAATATTTATTTACTAAAAATTTATTAAGTCCATAAAATGAAATGTTAAAAACCATATAAATTAATTGGAGCATTTAGCATAAGATATTCCATTCTACGATTGTATAATTCTAAAGAAGTTTTTTTTTTTTTTTGTTTTGAATGTAGTTAAAATATATTTTACGATATCAATTTAATCAGTGAATTTTTAATGAAAAAAAAAAAAAAAAAACTAAAATGGAGGTGGGCATTAAAAATCAAATAATATTCACTTTCCTTAAAAAAAATATTTTATTTATTTATTGAAAATTATATGAGAGAATTTCAAAAATTTTGAAAAATTTTAGAAAAAAAATATTTAATTTTTTTCTTCTGACACTAACGTTGATTTGTGGTTCTATTAACCAATATTTATGCATGCAAAGTATGTAAAGATTTAAAGTTGAAACTTAAAAAAAAACTTATATATTGTTTTATTACAAACACAATAACTCAATTTCACAGAACTTTTTAGTACTATCGGCATTTTTAATACTTATTAAAGTACACTGAGAAGAAAAATGTTTAACTTTATTTTTTGCACAATTTTGTAAATAGCAAAAAGTGTTTATTGGTTAAAAATCTCTGAAAATGGTGGGTAAAAATAGATATATTTTGGAATATTTTTCTAAAAAAAAAAGTCAAATGAATATCAGTATTGGTTTGACAAATATAATCGTTTTAACCTTACTACTCATGATAATATTCCCTTAAAAAAAGTGCGATTTTACTATTTTTAAAAAGTGAATTTTAAATATGTATTTTATTTAGTGATAAGTTTTACATCAAAAATAGTTTTTATTATATTAAAAT
Source organism: Protocalliphora azurea (assembly GCA_932274085.1). Lineage (NCBI taxonomy): Eukaryota > Metazoa > Arthropoda > Insecta > Diptera > Calliphoridae > Protocalliphora > Protocalliphora azurea. The sequence goes on from OW026522.1 coordinate 146,299,483, forward strand.
TTGAATTATAATACATATTTAGCTGATTTTTGATGTTATGAGCATTTTTTTTTTTTGGTCCATACAATTATATGCCCTTAAAATATTTTCATGTTACCTGAATTTTACTATAAAGCAAATAAAATGCTTTCATTTGACATCAATATTAACGTAATTTATACTTCGCATTAGTTGTCAGCAAGCGAAATGTGCTTGGAGAAGTGTAACTCAGTAGCCGGTATAAATAACGTTTCTTAAATTTTTTTCCACATTATTTATTTTAACCATTAAAATTATTCTTATTAGATACTTTTTGATGCGGAACAAAATTTTAAAATTTGTTAAAAAATTTAAAAAGTGCATAAAATTTGTGCATTTTGAAATTATTTTAATGCCCCTTTAACTCAGAAGTGTAATTTATTAAAAAAGTTCTGTTTACGCGATATTTTTTATATGGAAGTTTGTGATGATGGTATCCCATGCCTGGTTGCCTGACATTTATTTTTCTATAAAAAAAAAAAAATAATAATAAAAAAAGAAATTTAAAAAAATCTTAAATTTTTGGTTTAATTTTTTATCACCGTATGACTCTTTAGTAGAAAGTAAAACTGTTACTTGCTATTAGGGTATTCATTTTAATCGATTTTTCAAATAACTTAAAAATGCAGTTTTTAAATTAATCGAATAAAGTTTTTAAGTTATTCGAGTTATTCGAATAAATTATACCTTAACATTCTGCTCGTTTTATTTCCATGTTTATCAAAAAATAAAGGAAAGGGTTAAATTCCATTTCTGAAATATTCCTTAAAAAATAATACATAATTAAAATATGAATATATTTTTCTCTTTTGTTTTTTTTTTTTAAGCCACTGTTTCTCTATATTTATTTTACTATATTTACTCTATATTTCAATAGGCCTATGAGTATCATCATAAACTTTTTAATGTTCCAATATTATTTTCTGTAAAACACATAAATAAAAATCCGATGGCATATTTATGAAATAAAAATATTCGGATTTACTTTAAATAAAGAAATGAAGCGATTCTTAATATGAAGTATGATCTTACACTGGTTAACTTAATTTTAACTCCAAATACCTTCTATATCACAAGTTTCATCCAAGCCTTCATCATTATATCCACTAAACCTGGATGAGACTCTATTGGTACATCAACTCCGTACTTAAAACTATCTATCAACTGCACTGTCATTCGTAGAACAACAATATGTTTTTCCAAATCAAGTTCAAAATGTTTCAATTTGTTTCTTGTGGAAAATTTAATATAAAAAGGTGAATTTGTCTTCTTAATCTCCTCCAAACTCAAATTATAAATAATAAATGATTTAAATTTAACATTATAAATTTTAAAATGACATTAATAAATTTTGTTTAATTTTTGTGATTGAAAAACGTCCTTATACTCAATTATGCATTATATTTCAGACACATATTTGATAGTTTTTACTAAATACTATTTGTTTAATACAATTTCAAATATACGAGTATGATAATCATCTGACGTATCAGCCAATACTAATTTTATTCTATCACTTCGTGTTACCGTAGAAATTTAAAAAAATCCGTGTTTTCTGTTTACTTTTCTATGTTCAGGTACATTGAGAAAATTATTTAAAATTATCACAAATTACATGTATATATCCGATCTTGACAAATTTTCTTACATTTGTTCTAAGGTTAGTAATATATACATTTTACTTAGCCACTATTAGTTTAAGAGATATAAAGATTTAAAGTTTCGTTATCTATCTATAATATGCAAATCGATCGGAAATCGATGAGTGCTTTCAAATATCTATTAAATTATATTTGAAACAAACCAATTTTTTAATCCGTTCAATGACAATATCTAATAGCGTGTTATTTTTTTCTGAGTTTGTTCATAAAAGTACTGTTACCCCGGAAATATATCGATATAATGGTAAAGTTATGATATTTTATAGAGAAAGCTTCATGCATTCATTTAATGCAAATAGTATATTTATAGACCATTGAATAAAAACATATTTTTAGTTGAATATTATTTATTAAATGCACAGAAAAAATTATTACCGTATACTTTTCTATTAACATACGAGGGCGGATCAATAAGTCCGTGACTTTTCGAACTTCCCTCGTAGTTATATGAAATGCAATACTATTCCCATCAAGTACCACCTGCTAATAGACTACTGTAAAATATTGAGCAAGTGTCGTGATTTACTTTGCGTAAAAAATAGGATTTTTCGAGGTCCTTAAAATAGGCATTTGTTTGGTCAATAATTTCATCGTTGGAGCTGAGTCTCTTTCCACCGAGCCATTTCTTTAGGTTTGGAAACAGGAAGTAGTCACTCCGGAGAATATGGCGGATGAGGTACTAATTCGTAGCCCAATTCATAGAGTTTTGCCATTGAGACTGCACACATGTGCACCCGCGTATTATCTTGATAAAAAAAAGAACTTTTTTCTTGGCCAAATGGGATTGTTTTCTTTATAAATCCTCATTAAATCGCTCTAATAAGTTGGCATAATATTCGCCGTTTTTTGTTTCTCCCTTTTGGAGCTAATCGATGTGGATTATCCCGCGTGTATACCACAAAACTGTTGCCATCACCTTATTGGCCGACAAACTTACCTTGGCCTTCTTCGGAGCAGGTTCACGCGCAGAAACCTATTGTTTAGACTGCTGCTTGGTCTCCTGAGTACAGTAATGGATCCATGTTTCATACACAATTACAAACCATTGCAAAAAATCAATCGGATTACGGTTAAACAACTCCAAACAATCCTTTGAAGTTGTCACACGTTTACGTTTATGGTCAATTGAGAGCAAACGCGGCACCCATCTTGCAGACAACTTTCTTAAACCCAGCTGATCAATTAAAATGCCTATGGCATCAACAATCTCACGCACTTTTACTCTTCGGTTGGCCAACACCATATCGTGGATTTTTTCGACATTTTCGGATGTACTGACCTCAATTGACCCTCCAGAATGTTCAGCGTTATTTGTACTTGTGCGACCACAACGAAAGTCAGTAAACCACTTTTTTACCATTAAAATCAATGGTGAAGAGTCCCCATAGTATTTATTGAGCTTTTCCTTTGTTTGATTGACGTTTTTTTTTTTCGCAAAAATAATGTTTAATGAGCACTCGAAATTCACTTTTTTCCATTTTTAGAAAAATACACGAGGTTGTATGTTTTGAACAGCTGTTTAACGCAAAGTAAATGACGACACTTGCTTAAAATTTGACAGTAGTCTATTAACAGGTGGTACTTGATGGGAATAGTATTCCATTTCATATAACTACGAGGAAAATTCGAAAAGTCACGGACTTATTGATCCTCTCACATATTTACTAATATATTTGATGACTGGTGACTTTTTTCTGTGTGGATAATTTTAAATATTCAATAACTGCATTTTTTCCAGTCCCAACAATACATTGTAGGTGACAAAAGTGGTTATTTGCAATACACTGGTGCGATATATAAACGCATTTAAAATTTTAATATTTTTAAAATTTTTAAAATTTAATTTAGCAATCACAACATATTGGTGATCTTTTCAGTGGAATATTCTTCTAAACGCAGTCGAGAAAATTTATTTAAAAAGTTATTGCAAAAAAAAAAAAAATTTAAAACATTTTAACAGTTTTATTTGTTTGTTTCTCTGTTTACTGGAAATATTTTTTTTTTTTAAACCAGGAAAAAAAATCAAATTCAACCGTTCGAAAGGAGTTATTCGAGGCTTTCTTAAGAAAGGACAGAAATACGGAGTGCGGCAACCAACAAAAAATTAGCAAAAAGGTAAATTAATAAAATAAAAGAAGAAGCCACCAGCAATAAATTAAATGCTACACAAACAAAAAACAAACTTGAACTTCCTGTCACTTCCAAACATGTTTCATACATTCTGCAAACAGATGGTTACATAAAATGGAAGAAACCAAAATGTAAGAAAATGTTAAAACAGCATCATAAGGAAAATCATTTAAAATTTGCGCGCAAATACATGAAATAGACAGATGAGTGGAGTAAAGTAATCTTTTCTGATGAAAAGAAATTCAATTTGGTCCCGATTCATATTCTTGCTATTGGAATGATTTGAGGTCGAACGAAATTTGTATGTCGAAACACAATTTTGATGGAAGCAGTGCATTTTCTATTGCAGGAAAATCGAAAAATATAATGAACTATTGGGAGAAGAACTTCTCTTATTTATGTACGAAAAAATGAATGAAGATTTCATATTTCAATAGGATAACGCTGCAATTCATGTCTCGAACCAATTGCTTAATGAACATATTATTCCATTATTTGAATAGTCGGCTTGCAGTACGGATTTAAATTCAATGAAGAATTTATGGGGGTACATGTTCCATAAAGTTTACGCAAGAAATGCACAGAATGAAACCATATTGACAATAACAGAGTTAAAATTAAAAATTAAGCAAGCCTGGGAAGAAATGAATAGTGGTTTTCTTCAAAAATTAGTCTAATAAATGGCAGACCGAATTTTTGAAGCTATCAACAACAAAGATTCATCAACACATTATTAATAATGCGAAATTGGTTAATTAGTTTAAGTGCGTATATAGGAAAATGCTATAAAAAATAACATTAAACTAATAATATTAAATGAAAAAAATGAATGTATATTTTAAGTTTTTTGTTATTAATTTTTTTAAGTGAAATCAATAAATAATTTAAAAAATTAATTTGTTGTACCTTAATTATTTTTTAGCCTCATTTTTGGTAAGTTGATTAAAAAAATTTATGTGCGTTTATAGGAATATGCACCAGTATGTATAAAATACATATAATAAAAAATATTCCTAAAATAGTTTTCCCATTCTATTTTTATGGCAGCACTTTTTTGTTTTTTTTTTTCAAAAGTACAAATATTGGCTTAAAAGTAAAAAAGAAATTTTGTGAGAGCAAAGTGGAACTACCACCATTTATTTATATCATGCTGAAACCTTTAGACTTTATGCAACAGTCTCTATACAACAGTTGTTTTCAAGCAAAATTTGCTAAAAAACTAAAATAAAAAAAACATTTTTAAAACAAGTTAAGAAAGAAAATTTTTGAATTATTAGTCGATTAATCGATTTTAATTTAATCGAATATTTATTTGATTTTAATTCGTCTATTAAACGAACAAACATTATTCAGGTGAATACTCTACTTGCTATACAACCAAAGTGTTGTCTCTCAACTGGTTAGTAGTTTGAATCTAAAAGAAATGAATTGTCAGTGCTAAACTGAAATAAATCAAAATATCTTTGAAAGTTTCAACAAATTTTTTATATTTTTTTTATATTTATTTGAGATTTTAAGTGAATGATTTAAAATTTTGGATTTTTGTTGGGTCTACCAAAATGCATCAATAGTTTTGCTGTTTTTAAAACAAACTTTAGAAATACAAGACACATAAAGTCGGTTTCAAAGAGTTTCGAAAATTTTTAAAATTACTCATATATAAATTAAAAATTTTGTTTACAAGAACAAAAGTAGCTCAGATTAGCAAGTTTAACTTTAAACTTACATATAAAAAAATTATAAAAGGCCTAAAGCTTATTTAACAAATTTTAGACAAAAGTAAACTATTAGGTTTACACTACCTGTCTTTTCAGGTATAAATTTGTTAAACATGAAAAAAAAAAAATGTATACAAATTTCTTATGAATTAATTTTGCTCTTTTTGGCTTTACTAAGTGGTAACTTATCCGGATTAAATACTTAACATAAAAATAATAATAACTTTGATTTATAAAAAATATATTTAATAATATTTTTATATGCAAATAATATATCAAAATGAATATATGAATACATAAAATATTTCAGCTAACACTAACATTGTTGTGTATAACAAAAACATGTTTTCATATAAAACATATATTCATATAAATTACAAGCAGTGTTGCCAGTTTAGCTTCTTTGAGCCTAAATCTAGCACTTTTCGTTTTAGCTTCTAGCTCTTTTTTAACCTTTTTTGATTTTTAAAATTGCCTTAAAAAGGCTAAAATTTTAGTAAAGCGTGATCCATTTCGAGGTTCCCAATTTTTTTTAAAGAAAAAAAAAAAAAAAAAAAAAAAAAACACAGAAAATTCAAATTTAATGGGGAATGTTTATTATCATTTGAAAGAACATTCTTTGGCATTTATTTTTTGAAGATTATGTCTATCAAATGTTGGCCGTTGCTACGTCGCAGATGGTCCATCCAATGACTCGTTCGAGCATTTCGACTGGTAACTGGCGAAGGACACGCGTGATGTTTCCCTCCAAGGCCTGAATCGAAGCGGGTTTGTTCGCATAAACTTTAGACTTTACATATACCCACAGGAAAAAGTCTTACGGTGGCCAATCGACCGGCAAAAAACGTGAAGTTATGTTCTCACCGAAGTGTTCTCTCAATAAATCCACTGGGAAGTGACGCCGTCTTGCTGAAACCAAATGTCGCCGAGATCACGAGCTTCAATTTCAAGCATCAAATAGTCGATTATCATGGTACGATAACGTTCGCCATTGACGGTTACGTTTGCACCGGCATCATTTTTATAGAAATATGGACCGATGATTCCACCGGCCCCCAAACAACACCAAACCGTTGTTTTTTCTGGATGAAGTGGCAGTTCTTGAATCTCTTCAGGTTGCTCTTCGTCCCAAATGCGGCAATTTTGTTTGTTTACATACCCCTTGAGCCAGAAATGGGCCGCATCGCTGAACAAAATTTGCCTTGAAAACATCGGATCTTCTTGGAACTTTTCAAGAGCCCATAGAGCGAAGCGATGTCGCTTGGAAAGGTCAAGCGGCATCAGTTGTTGCACAAGTTGTATTTTGTTCGCTTTCTATTGAAGATCTCGATATAAAATGCACCAAGTCATTCCATACGCCAGTCCGAGTTGCTGCGAACGGCGCCGAATCGTCTCTCCACGGCCTTCGTGTACACTCTCAGCTTCGGCCGCTATATTTTCTTCACAGCGTGCTGGACGTGATCTATTCGTTCAAATATTATCCAATAATGAATGCTGGATCTCAAAATGGGTGATGGTGTTGCGAATAGTACTCTCAGTAGGCCGAGTATGTTGACCATAAGTTGAGCGAAAGACATTCCTCACAGAACGTGAATTTTCGTAATAAACTTATTATTATGTAAACTTATTCAGACGTAAGTCTTTCCATTATGAAATGCTAAACAATACTAAACAAAAATAACATGACAACATGACACGACTCGCACGTGATCTGTCAAAAAATGGCTATTGAAAAAAGTATCTCTACTTGAATCACCCATTATTTCAACTAAGAAGAAAATAACTTCTTATTTGTTTTTACTAATTTTATTCTTACAGAATCATCGATTTAAGCATTCTTATGTATTAATTCGCACAAAACATTGAGATTACTTATATTGAACAGAAATTTATTGACTTAACCTTCATCAACTATAGAAACTATCTATGAATATGATTAAAAAAAATTATAAAAGAGAAAAAAGGAATTATAATACAAAAATGACGAAAAATTACTTAAAACATTTGGTCATTTTTCATATGGAATATAACCTAAATTTGTATAAGAATTTCATGGGCAATTTTTCATTGGATTATTTTGTTGACAGCAGTTCTGTGTTTTATTTAAAAACTTATTACAATATTAAAAAAAATATTTAAAATTAATGAGAATAAAAAAGTAAAATATGTTTTTAAATAAAAAAAATATATCAGCTTTTTTCTGGCCTTGTTTTTTGGAGCATTTAGCCTTTTTTGACCAATTTAGCCTCTTTTTTCTCAACTCCTGGCAACACTGATTACAAAAAATAACATTAGATTCCTCTAAGAATGATAGCTTATTTAATTCAGTATCTACTACTTGAAGTAAATAATTAATATGAATTTTATATAGGAACTACGATGGTAAATATTGCTATTTTTAGCTAATCAAAATTATTAAATTTAATAATAAATAACATAACATTTTTGTAGTTAATTTAAGTAAATCAATGAAAGGTCATCAAGAAACGGTCAACGACATTGGAAAAAATAGAAAAGAACAACATAATTCCTTTTCGATTACCAATCATCAAATGATTTACATATTGTTCTGTGTTTATTTTGTTGAATAATAAACTTAAATTAAGTAATAATTTGTATTTTTATTTTTTTTTTTTTTTTTTGTATTTAAATATTTATTTTTGTATAAATATTATAATCGCAATTGGCCAAGTCTTCGAGACAACATTGATGACAAGACCCATTGTAAAATCTCGATGACATGTTGACAACTGCCCATACAAATCATCAATGACTTTTTTAAACAAGTGTCCGCTAAATCGTTTACGATATTGTAAGCCATAATGTGGTGCAAATTATCGTTGACGAATCTGAATCATCGGTGACAATTTATATGATTAATATATTCTAAAATAATAGCATAAGAAAGTTGTTTGCGTTTTTTGTTAAATTTTTAATTGATGCTATATTTCTAATATTACATATAATGAAATAATTTAAAACAAAGTTCAAGTCTTGAAAAATAGCTGGGATTTATAAATTAATAACAGAAGTACAAACTATCTTCTTGATATTATTTTATTTGCCTTTTCTGCACTTTATCTTTTATATAATTTGCTTAACTACTATTTTTGAATCGATTGAAAGAAGAACAAAGATTTGGTAGATTCTGTAGAAAAATACATATTATTACTGTTATTATTATTATTGTTATTGTTATTGTTATTATTGTGCAGAAGAAAACGATATATCCCTTTAAGTACACGTATTGGCTTCAAAACGCTTTTTGGATAAATTTAACGATGTCCATCCGTCCATTTATAGATTTTTCCATGTACCTTATCAACAAAGGCAGGTCATAATTTTGAAGATATCTTGATCAATTATCAGTTATGATTTTGAGGACAAAGCTTTAATATTAATAAAAAAATAAAGCTTTGAAATAAATTAAAACTTGTTTTGGTAGAAATTTAAATTTATTTAAAAAACATCGAAATTTATTTATATATATATATATATATATATATATATATATATATACATTTAACGGCATTGGACTTCAATCAGACTTTTGCGTAGATATTTTTTTTGTTTTTTAACATTTTTTTCTAAAATCATAACCTTTTATAAATGTATTTGAAAATCAAAGATCGAAGAAATTGTTTGTTCCACATACTCGTATTTCACTTAACATGTGTTGTACCTAGGGTTTGGGGTTTCTAGCAATTTTTATTTTCCCGGAAAACGGAAACGAAAAAATCAATTTTCCGGAAATTCCCGAGATTCCCGAGAATTTCTTAAAACTTTAGTTATAAGAAAAAGGTTAAGATTTCTTATAAAGAAAATTATTTGTATATTAAATAAAATAAATTGAAACATTATAAATTATACTGAATTAACGAAAAATTAAATAATATAAGATTAAAAAATTTTGAAATATTTTATACAAATAAAATTAATACTTTTCGTAATTTATGTTAAAAACTGTGTCTCAGACTTTTATGTTATTGTATTTTTTATGCTAAAACTTTTTAAAAATATGCAGTAATCTATTAGATAAATTTCATTACAAATAGCTTTCCCTTTATTTCCACTTTATTTCTTTAACTTACATTATTTTTTTTATTTACTTATTGTTACTAAATTAAATATAAATCTGGAAAATAATAAAAATAGGTTCGCAACAATGTTTTTTTAGATCAATCATAGTGTTCATAAATCTGATCAAAATAATTTCATATACTTATGAATACAACATGAGATTAGTTTCTTTTTTTATAAGTATTTTGAAGTTATAACATTTACATATCCATTGCTTGGATAAGAGATATTGTTTCAAAAGAAAATGTTGTGTTAGAATAAAAAATGTCCAAACCAAGTAATTTTTTTTATAATAGTGAGCATTTTCGTAGTTTAACTTATTTAATATTCATTTCAACAAATCTATAATAAAACTAAAGTATCAAAAATTTGAACACGACAAAAATAAAGTTGATTTAAAATTTAATGTGAAACAACTTAAACGTGAATTCGTTAAACAATAGTTAAGCAAATACATAGATATCTGAGAGAAAAAAATCTAATTCAATATTAAAAAACCTAATTCATTAACATTAACGTTCCTCACAGATAACGTTCTAGTTGTATTATATGCGTAAACTCTTGAATGTACCATATTTAGAGTAACGTCAATCTTTCATTGATATAAGGTGTTAAAAACAGCAAAGTGTTTGCTATAAAATTTTAAAACTACGAGAATATTTAATTTTCCGTTTGCCTGGAAAAATATAAAAATCCCAAGAATTCCCGAAAGTATTTTGACGGGAAATCCCCGAACCCGAAACTCTAGTTGTATCTGATAGAGGTTATTTCAATATTAAGTATAATGTACAGTTCGTAATAATTGAAACTTGATCCATTTTTCACACTGTTCAAAATTATTTTTGGAACTTTTATGATATGTGAACGAAGCCTATTGAAGTTGGTTGTGATCGGTCTATTATTTCATCTAGCCCCCATACAAATGTCCCCGCGCAATACAGTTTAAATACTTAAAAATGGCTTAAAAGTAAAAATATTTTAATGAATCAATCTTTGTACCAAATTTTATTAAGATTGGTCCACAATTGACCATAGTTCCCATATAAACCCCTCTTCCGAAAATCACTTTAACGTTTTGCTTTATTAAGTCACTTTAATGCGGAAGCACAATGTGAATTTATGTTAAAGTGATAGGGACTTATATGAAAGCTGTGATCATTTATGGACCGATCCTTCTGAAATTTGGCTGTAAGATTATGAATGAAAAAATAATATCGTGAGGGGTTCCTGTATGGGAATATGGTCAATTTTGAACCGGGCCTCATTAAATTTGGTAGTATGATTTTTGCTTATGCAAAGCTTATCTGTGATGAATTTTATTTAAATACGGATATATATTTCAGTATTTACGAGCACTTGACCTATTTTCGGGAAAATTTTAATATGGGGCTGAGTGAAATAATGATTATATTTTAACCAATTTTATTGTGTTACATTACTGGCCCAAAATAGGTTCAAATACCAAATTTCATAAAGTTACCTCTAAAACTGCAAACTGGTTTTGGATGCACGAACAGTCGAACCGACAGAAGTTTACGTTAAAAAATTTTATAAATTCACAAAGTATTTTTTCAAAGGGCTAATGACCTAGTTATTGTAACAACATAATAAACAAATTTAGCGCCATTTTTGGCGATTCTACCCCACTGTGCGATGATTGGAATTGGATGTTACACGACCATTTATGTTGAGGATCAAAGGACAAATCGTCAAAATGTATATCCCAACAATATTACAATACTACAAAAAAAAAAAAATTATAAAAGAAGAAGTTTGAAGATTTCTTCAGGTGCCATAAGTCTGGTCGTGTAGCATCCTGTTCCTGGCAAAAATATTATATTTAATGTCCCCTTTCATAATTTTAGGTACGTTTAAACGTACGATACTCTTTGGTTTGCACTCTGGGGCAAAAAAGGGGGTTTTACGGTATTAACTAAAATGTAAAAGTTTCTTACAAAATATTGGTGCCGTTGAAAGGAGAAAAATTTTCAGCATCTTAAAAATGTTAAATATGTCACATATGAAAAACAGAAATAAAAAGTAAAACTATTTATGATTTGTTTTTTGATTACAACTTGCATAATATAATATTTATAACACATGAAAGCAATGTAATTTAGACACCTTGAGGTATTTATTTTGACATAAATAATTTACTGTCCGTCAGTCCATCCGTCTAACTGTTATTAATGTAAACATAATGATCAAACTAGAGGTCACGATCTGCAGGATGCTTTAATGAAGTTTGACATATAACTTTCTTTTCTAGGAATAATCAAGTGAATATGGTTGAAATCGTCATAAAAAATATTTTCCGCAAATGTGTTTTTTACACAATTTCCATTTAAGTGAAAATTATGATATCTATTTTTGTGAATATCGGCCCATAAGACTCCCAATCGAAAATAGTTTTTGGAAAATCATAAGTATATAAATTGTATATGAATGCTAGTAAGAGATAAATTTTTGCTCCGCAAAAAATAAAATCATTTAAAAATCTTGTGCTACAACTTTCAAGAGTACTAATTATAAGAATTTAAATAGATCATTTACACGATATTAGTGTTGTATTTGTTTTTAACATTATTAAATAGTCTTAAATAGATATCTAATGTCGAACAATTAGCATGTGTACAAATTCAATTAAAGAATATATATTTTTTGTGAAGCTAAGTTAGATAATTATTAAACGAACATTTAAAATATATGATTCTGTATTTTTGATATGAATAATTTATGATATAAAGGAAAATAAATTTAAAAATGATGGTATATTTCTTTGATTTTGGAGGTACATAGTTCCACAAATACTTATCATACCAAAAAATTAAGTTTGAATTTTGCAGTATTTGGTCTAGTAAAATTGGACTTTTATCAGAACACCCCTCTGTTCAAGACACCCCTCTGTGTAATGTTTGAACACTAGTGTTCATCTTTAAAACATAAAATTAGAAAGCGGTTCCTTTTTGGCAATTATGCTTTTGAGTTGATGATTGTGGCGTACAAAAAAACTATTCCAACACTCATCTTAAAATATACCAATCGTCTCAGAATCCCTTCCAGAGTCAATTTAGCGATGCTGCCTGTTTGTCTATCCATTTGAACTTTGTGCACAAAACACATCGCGATTTGTTGAAATTTGACACAAATGATTATTGTGGAGTAACGACGAAACCTATTTCCATTCCATTATATCACTTAGCTTCCACACAAATGTCCTTCCGGAGTAAGGTTTTAAAGCTTATGAATGCCTTAATTATATATTTAAATTCAGTACATAAGTATTTAAGTAAGCATCAATCTGAATGCTAAGTAAATTTCTTACATACATTTTGGCGAAATTTCGAATTTTTTTGTGAAAAATCAAATTGTTGGTGACAAATCGAATATTCGGTGAAATTCGTATTTTTGGATTTTTGATGAAATTTCGAAAGAGGTGTAGACGAGTTTAAGTTTTGAGCTTGAACCATATACTGGGGGCAAGTTCCACTGGGCTCCAAATTTGGACTCCTCGAGTATAAATTTTTTAAATACGATCCTGTTTCCTTATATATTTTTTTTGAATTATCAACAAAAATCCCGCATTTACCAAACAAATTTTAAAAGGCTTCAAAAAATGGTATTTTTACCTTTTTTTTGCTATATTTTTCCAATCAATATTGGGGGTATACACTACAAAAAAATTAAAAACTTATTAGACTATATATAAAAGGTACAACTGTTTTTGATTACATCTTTGCGATTTGAGAAATTAGGGCGAAAATTCGAAATTTGTTGGAAAAATAGGTCTCGCAAAAATAAATAAAATTTGTTTTCCTTTAAAATATTTTGTGTTTAGTTATCTTTCAGAAAAATATAAATATTATATATGTTACTTAAGAATTTTTTTTTTATAATATTAAAAGAATGTGACCACTTTTTTGACAAAAAAAGAAAAACTTTTTTTCAAAGTTCAAATTTAAATGCCTATAACTTTGGAGTCCGTAAATATTTTTTCAAAATATTCCTTATACAATTTTGCTATTTGTTGTTAATGAAATAGAAAAAAAATATCAAAAAATCGGGTGAAATTTGGACCCACTGTAGCGAAAATTTTCACCAAGGCGGGCTAAAAAGTAAAAATTTTAATATTTGAAACCTAATATTTCTTAAACTAAAAGAGATAAGATATGCATTTTCAGTAGATCTCGACCAGCAAAACCCTTCTATATAAAAATCTTTCAAATCGATTCAGATATAAGAAATCAGGATCGTTTTTAAAAATTTTATTTCCCTGGGTGTCTAATTTTGGGACCAAGTGGACCCGTCCTCTGTATGTCTATATGATTCAAGCTCAAAACTGAAACTCGCCTCTGCTATCACTATGTGAAATTTCATTGAAATCGGAACAGCTGTTCCGAAATTCCATAATTATTTCCATACCATTTTTTCAATCTCCCACTGTGCGCCGGTCTGAATGTACTATTACTAAAATTCTATAAGTAAGCTTATTATAATTATTGGGTAAACCTTTAAATAAACTTGTTATTAAATTTTGCATTTGAATTTGATAAAAATTATTTATTAATATAATTATATGTGAGATTTTAAAAGAAAAACATGAAAAAAATAAAGTGAAAATTATGTGTTGAGTCTCATTCATTTCTTGTCTTTTTCTTTTTTTTGTAAGTTGTTCTACCCAAGGACTTAACAAATAAATTGCTATGTTTTTCGCATATATTGGGACATATATTTTGTAAAAAAATCCAGTTCTTGTATTATTTTAGAAATTCCCTCCAAGATCTGATGTTAAATTCGATATAATGATCCAGATTTTCTTCATCTGTAACTGATGTTGTCTTATACGGTTTCAGATTCGACAGTATTTCATATGACGTTGTTAATGTTCATCTTTAGGTTTTAAAAGGTCTTGGTAAATTGTGACTGATGATGCCTCCGATGGTACCAGCCCCGACTGTATTTGAATTTCCGCATAGATAAGCAAGCGTTGATAACATTTTAACATTCATTCTGGTGTCACAAAACGTTCTCAACATTCATCTTTTAGTTTCAAAAGGTTTAAATTTATTGGAACGTCCGTCCAAAATGGGTGCTTTGTAAGATGATCAACTGTGAAATTTTACTCCAAATTTATGTATTTAGAAAATAAACTTTTAAATAAAAATATATTTTTAAAACGATTGCGAATTTTATTGTGATATTGGAAGAAAGTACGTACTAATGATACTAGATTCAGTTGATATTTTCACTGTGTTAATCAATATATTAATTGATTTTTAGAAACGTTTTAATTATAATTTATTCAATTAAAATTTTAATTGAAATTTTTCAAAAAATCTAATAATTCATTTAATTATTATTATCATTTTTATGATTGAAGCAAAATCAATTAAAATTTTAATTGATATAAATAATTTAGTAATTGAAATATATTTTCTTTATATTCTGTGTAGTGTTATCAATGAACAAAATATAAATATATATTAAAAACACAAACAAAAATAAAAATATATTAAAAATCGAGCTGAAACTGATGTAATTTATGATTGAAGTATACATTCAATTAAATTATTGTTTTATTTACACAAATAATGTCTCTTTTATTTCTAATTTTCTATTATTTGTAATAATAATAATAATTAAATAAAATCAAATATTTGAAAAACGGCTACGAGAATTAGCTTTACCGGTGGAATGCCCAGCTTGCTAAAATTTGCGTATATAAGTATATAAATGATATTTCTTATTAAAATATATCAGTTGGGAGATTTCACACAAACGACTTGTGTTGTTAAGTGATGTGTTTTTTGAAAAAAGTCAGTTTCGTGAGAAACCCCAGTTTTCATGAACAAAGAAAAAAAAAAAAAAAAATGCTTAGATATTTATGGACCGATTTTCGTATATGTCAATAGAAAAAGTTTCAGAAGCATTCCCAATGTGTTGATGTATTATACGTGGACCTAAGTTATTTAGGTATTTAAGTTATTTAGAAAGTTGATTTCAACAGATAGATGGACCAACAGATGAACATCTTTCTTTCCATAATGGAAATTCTATTCCTTTATAAGAAGCCAGAATATAAATTAAAAGGATCGTGGTACCAAATGCTTTGTAGCCAACATTCTTTTAAGGTCATTTTATGAAATAATTAATATTAATAATATTTAATTACAAAGAATTTTGCTTCATTCAGAATCAACAAATTAAGTAATTAATTAAAACTAGTTTTTCAAAATGTGAGCTTAACATAAACATTAATAATAATACATTTTCCCTTTTAAAACCGGAAATTGAATGGGGGAAGTTAAACTGCATTATATTTATAAGTGTAAGGGTTTAATCTATACCTAGAAATTATTTAAAAATCATAGATATTTTGCAAAATAGCAGGAGACATTATTAGTGTTACTTTTAGTTTAAATAAATTATATATTTGTAGTTCTATCATACAAGTTTATCTTGTTTTATTTCGCTTTCAACCGTTATAATAAAATTAAGAAAAAAATATATATATTTTTTGAAGGTTGAGCCAAAATCTGGCAGGTTTATTTATTTATTTTCTTCTTCTGATTCATTCATTTGTAAATATACAAATTTATGTCGAAATTATTTTACGCTTACTTCCGAGATTTAATAAAATAAATAAAAAAACTTTTAATTTGAATTTTAACTTATTCTACTAATAGAAATATATAAAAACTAATAATACAATTCTATACGCAGTTATAATCCATATATTACAATCATTTCTTTAATATTTTAAGAGGTTTATTAATAATTATAGAAAATTAAAAATTTATTGCTGGTATTATATGTAACTGATATTTATTAAGAGATTTATTGTACATTCAATTATAAAGCTGGTCATAATGATTGAGTATGTTAGAATATAACACTTGAAAACTTTGCTGTTGTTATCAAAGTAACTTTAAAATTGCTTTTTTATATTTTATGCATGTTTTTGTTTTTTTTTTTTTTTTTGGAAATTCCTAAAAAGGATATATGTATCATATTTTTAAAAAGTCTTTCAACTAAATCATTTAGTGGAAATAAAATTCCCCAAAACAATTCTCTTACATATAATAATATTTCAAGACTTTTAAAGTATGATGCCCTTAAAATCTCTAAAGTTAATAACATAAAGAATGCTGAAATATAAGATTTTACATTCTCAAGAAATAAAGCATTTATTTATTTTATTTTTTTTATTTGTTTAAATCTTATTCAGTTGCAATTTACTTACATACGAGTACTATTACATTTTGATACTTTGATAGGGATTTCAACATGAAAGAAAAATACTCGTACCATTACCCTATATAACCTCGAAAGTTCATATTCAAGGTAATGACGGGCTTTCTTAATTTATGTTGTTTAATTTTTATGTTAGCAGTGCTCTGACTGTGCATACACAGATATCGCATGTTTTGAAATTGAATGACTCATGATGTTGCATTACGTGTTCTTGAGGTGTCTTCGGCATTTTAAATTTCGTAGTAAATGTAAAGCAGTTATTGTCCTTGGAAATATGCACAATTGTAAAGCATTAACAGTATGAACATTTTGTAGACAGTTTCAGTTTAACACAGATTGAGATAATATTTTACATATTTGTATTACTCATGAATTTAGCTTTTTCTTCTTTTTCTGTAAGTGGCTTAAGGAATAATAATGTTATAGGAGAAAAGAAATATGCACATTTAGGGTGATTCAATATTGTATGAAGAAAATCAAAGTGTATGGCAGATCTAAAAATTATGAAAAGGTATATCATTTAAAATATATTGGCTAAATTTCAACTTCCTACAATGACTGGAACAGGATGCTTCAGGATCATTTAATTTGATAACTCCAGAACAAATCTTCAAAAAAAATTTAGCACTAAAATTAATGACATATACAGCAAACGAAAGCTAATAAAAAATTATTATATCCATACTTCGTAATTTTTCAGAAAATTTTTTTTATATAAAATTTGTTAGTAAAGTTTTGCCTTTTATTTCTATGTATTTTTTGTATATGAGTTATTTTTATTAAAATTACTATTTTATCCTTCCTGTGAGCTATTTTTGGAAAATTAGAAAATATATATTTTTCTCTAGCTACACTCAAAAAAATATGTAAGTAAATTCAAATGAAAAAAATATTAGAAACAAATATAATTTCATGTAAAAAACGGATCGCTTAAATTTCATTTGAAATAAATGTGTTTTTCTGTTATTTTTAAATGTTGGTTTTTTAATCCACAAGTTCTCTAATAATAAATGATTTTTTCTTTTATTTTTTTTTTTAACTTACAAATTTTCAAAATACAAAACAGTAAAAGCAAATGTTTTGCCAGTAGTTCCAAATGGCAAATTTATACCTACGAAATTCCTAAAAACTTTGGTTTTTTATTTATTTTTACTCACAAAAAATTACCAACCGAAATAGTAATAAATACTGTTGTATCATTTGTTGTGTATATTAAACATTTAACCTCCCAAAAAGATAAATCTTATATACGAGGGCGGATCAATAAGTCCGTGACTTTTCGAACTTCCATCGTAGTTATATGAAATGCAACACTATTCCCATCAACCTGTTAATAGGCTACTGTCAAATTCTGAGCAAGTGTTGTCATTTACTTTGCGTAAAAAATAGGAATTTTCATTCAGGCATTTGTTTGGTCAATAATTTCATCGTTGGAGCTGAATCTCTTTCCACCGAGCCATTTCTTTAGGTTTGCAAATAGGAAGTAATCACTAGGGATTAAATCAGGAGAATATGGCGGATGAGGTACCAATTCGTAGCCCAATTCATAGAGTTTTGCCATTGAGACCGCACACGTGTGCACCCGTGCATTATCTTAATGAAAAAGAACTTTTTTCTTGGCCATATGGGATCATTAAATCCTCATTAAATCGGTCTAATAAGTTGACATAATATTCGCCGTTTATTTTTTTCCCCTTTTGAAGCTAATCGATGTAGATTATCCCGCGTGCATCCCAAAAAAGGTGTTGCCATCATCTTATTGGCTGACAAATTTACCTTGGCTTTCTTCGGAGCAGGTTCACCCAGAGAAACCAATTTTTTAGACTTCTGCTTGGTCTCCGGAGTACAGTTATGGATCCATGTTTCATCCACAGTTACAAAACGCCGCATAAACTCATTCGGATTGCGGTTAAACAACTCCAAACTATCCTTTGAAGTTGTCACACGTTTACGTTTATGGTCAATTGAGATCAAACGCGGCACCCATCTTGCAAACAACTTTCATAAACCCAGCTGATCATTTAAAATCGAAATCACAGTGGTATATGAAATGGCTATGGCATCAACAATCTCACGCACTTTTACTCTTCGGTCGACCAATACCATATCGTGGATTTTTTCGACATTTTCGGGTATTGGCCGTCCAGAACGTTCAGCGTATTTGTACTTGTGCGACCACAAAGAAAGTCAGTAAACCACTTTTTTACCATTAAAATCAATGATGCAGAGTCCCCATAGTATTTATCGAGCTTTTCCTTGGTTTGATTGACGGTTTTTTTCGCAAAAAATAATGTTTAATGAGCACTCGAAATTCACTTTTTTCCATTTTTAAAAAAATACACGAGGTTGTATGTTTTGAACAGCTGTTAAACGCAAAATAATGACGACACTTGCTCAAAATTTGACAGTAGTCTATTAACAGGTGATACTTCATGGGAATAGTATTGTATTTCATATAACTACAAGGGTAATTCGAAAAGTCACGGACTTATTGATCCGCCCTCGTACGTAAACTGAATCAATTAAATATCCGTACTGTAATTTTAGTTTTAATTAATCAAATATATTTCCCCAAAAATCTAAAATATTACTAATATAGACTCTTTAGCTTAATCTCGAGATAAAAAGGAAAAACAATGATTAATTTTTATAAGCCAAATTGCAAAGATGGCCATGAAAAAAGCACTTATACGTATATGGCAACACTATTGTTTTATTCAAAAAAGTCTCTGTACAATTTTGGATTTTATATCGTAACTGCCTGATAACGGATTTGTGTAAGTCGAAAGTCATTGGTAGCTAAATTCAATATTCTAGACAAAAGTGAAAATTAAAAAAAAAAAATTTCAATGAATTCAAAGAAAGTTATTATTAATCTGAAAAATGAAGGAAATAGTCTAAGCGAAATCAGTGATATTGTGAAAAGACCACGTTCTTCCATTCAATACGTTATTCAATAATTCACAAAAACCGATATCATTGCAAACAAACCGAGAACTGGCCGACCAAGAAAAATAAACCACCACCTATAAAGAAGAATTGTACGAACTGTAAAATTTAATCAAAAGATCAACCCATGTGTAATTGCAGGAAACTAGAAAACTAGCGATTTAATAACAGTTAACCCCTAAACTATAAGAATAAAGAGCTTTTATTTTGGGATCGAGTTATTTTCAGTAAATTTAATGTTTCTGATTCTGTGTAAGAAAAATGGTTTGAAGAAAGCCAAATACTGAAATGGATCCGAAGCATTTGACTACAACCGTAAAGCACGGAGGAGGTAACGTTATGGTTTGGTATTGCATGGCTTCATCTGAGGTGGGCAATCTTACTTTTATTAAAAGCACGATGGACAAATATGCATACCTTAATATATTAAAAGAAAACTTAAAACAAAGTGCAGAAAAATTGGGCTTAGGACGTTTGTATCGCTTCCAACAAGGCAACGATCTCAAACACACCTCTAGCTGGGTAAAGGAATGACATTTTTTTATGTTGTTTTCTAGTTTATAAGATTTTTAATAAAGTTAATTCAAAAAATTATAAAATATATATTTAAAAGTGACCATAAAATGATAGTTTATATTATGATTATGTCTGTACGGAAACTTAATTGATTCGGTGTATGTAATATTTTTATATATATTTTAATTTTTCATTTATTTTACAATATCGCAATATATGTTTATTTAAAGGAAAGTTAAAAATTAGGTATTAAATTATATATAAACTTAAATCTATAAGTTATAAAATATAAAATACCTACTAATATCCATGTATACTAATATACTACTAATATATAAATACATGTTTCGAGTCTAACGTCTTTAAATTCTTCTCTTTTTTCCATTGTCCGTAAAGGCCTTCAAGGCCTGAAACTAGTGTATTCAAAAAACCGACATTTTCCAAAAACGGTTTTAAGTAAGAAACCGTTTAATCGGTTTTTAATAAAAATACAAATATTTAAAAAAATATTATTATTTTTACTTAAGAAAATACACTTATAATACATATCATTTGTAATGACAAGTAATATTAAAAAAAGTCATATCGCTCTTCTGCAGCTAATGGATAATGCCCAGATTTTGTATTTATACCCCACACCAACACAGGTGGTTGGGGTATTATGCGTTTATGCTGATGTTTGTAACGCATAGAAGAAGTTATACAACACCCACCTTAAAGTATACCAATCGACTCAGAATCACTTTTTTAATCGATCTAATGATGTCCGTCCGTCCGTCTGCCTGCCTGGACGGCTGGCTGGCTGTCCATGTAAACCTTGTGCACAAAATACAGGTCGCAATTTTGAAGATAATTCAATTAAATTTGGCACGTAGGACTTTCATGGCACAAGGACGAAGCTTATTGAAATTCGTTATGATCAGTCCATTATTTCACCTAGCCTCCATACAAATGTTCTCCCGAAATAAGGGTTTAATGATCATAAATGCCTTAAATATAACAATTTTTTGTTAAAATCGATCTGATTAAGATTTGTATAAGCATCAATCTTTGTGCCAAATTTCATGAAGATCGGTTCATAATTGACCATAGTTCCCATATGAAACCCTCTTCCGAAAATTACTTTAACGTGCATAAATCACATACACATGTTAGTATCTAGTATATATTCGACACAAATAAGTTTTATGTAAGTAGAAATCACAGTGACAAATTTTATGAGGATCGCTCCATAATTTACCATAGCTCCCATATAAGCCTACTTTCGGGAGTCACCCTAAAGTGCATAAATTCATATAAATGTTAGTATTAACGTAATGTTCTGTATTTGTATATTTTATTTTACACTTAGTAAAAGTATCGGTTCACAATAGTCAACATGTATAATATAAGACTTTTCCACAAATTTTGATGGACATACACTATGTTGTGGGGGTATCTTATGGTCGGGCTTGACAGACTATATTTTTCTTACTTATTTTTCAATTGAATTCCGATAAAGTTTCTTCTGGTCCAACTCTACCTACAATAAAAACAAAATTTACTTCTTACCTAAATTAGTTTAAATCTTTTAAAAAAATATACAAATCTTAGCTCTTGGTACATCTGGTGCTACTCAAATCTCAAATTAGGTATTAAAAAAAATTAGGCTTAAAGCTTTATTAGTTTATAATGAAAATGAAAAATACTTTTAAATAATTAAGGGCCTGATTCAGTACAACAACCAACTAAAAAAAAAATTTAAAAAACAGAAAAAAAACCGACCCGTCGAATTATTCGAAAATAAATATTATTCGAAACCGGTTGGATTTTTAAAAAGTTGGCCACTTAAATTATAATTTTTATATTAACTATTATAAATTAATATAGGATCATTTTTCGCAGTGTATGCTACTGAAAACTATAAGATAAAAAGTAATGTTATCGGTTTTCGTTAAAAAACCGATGGTTTAATGAAAACCTAAAAGAAAACTTTATTTTTAAGGTCACTTATCATCTTGCTATCTTACACTTAGCATTTTACCCTTTTACACTTACCTTCGAGCCGTCACGAGCGTCATAAATAATTCAAATACTTACTTTAAAATTATTCCTAATGCTTAACATAAGTTACCTAAATATAAGAAATCCTTTGTAACAAAAACTGAAGTTAAACTGAATACAAAAGGATACTTAACTTATTCCAGGACTTTCCCTGCAAGAAAAGGTGAAACATTGTTATAGTAAAAACCAGCTACATCACTAATTGAATACCCCTATTTTTCCTTTTTTCCCCAAACCTCTCAATTATAATTACTCTTATCGAAAGAGTAATTATAATTCGTTCTCCATTATAGGGGTTACCCTTTTTAACTTCAACAACCCCCTCTTCGCTATCATGTATAAGGAGAATTTACATACAGTAGACAACCCTTTTCCGATTTCTAAAAGGCGGCATCCAAACCTATAAATATATAAAAATAATATTGAGTTAATGTTTAAAAAAGTCTATTTGGGGTAGATTCTTACAATTTTTCAAAAAAGGTCATATTGTGAGTTGTTTTGCTTTTGTAAAACTTTGAGAACCAAGGCTTTTAATAAAACTGCTGGACGAAATCTTTTAGTTTGTTTTATTTGCTATAAATATTTTTAACTTTTTCATTATAATTTTATTTGACAACAAAAGTCTTTCAGGCATTTTTTTACAAAATATTTTCAAGAAAAAATAAAGGAAAATTAAAAAAAAAAATAAATAAAAATGCTATACGCAGAAAAAAATGTTTGTGCATAAATATACAAATTTACTTTAATTGATTCTAGTTCATAATACTCGTATTTAAGAATATTGTCTTAAAATTAATATTTCTTAAAATTTTGTAAAATGAATCAAAAGTCAAGAAGACTTAAACAAATTGTTTAAATTTTGATTTATATTTTCAACTTGTTAATGCATGTTTGATATTTTCTTAGGGGAATTTTTAGTTTTTAATGATTTTCAGCCACATCCCAGCAAAAACTTTTTGGTTTTCGGTAATAACAACTACTTATTAAAGTAGTTTCTTGGTAATGAGGCGTCATTATTATTTGCCTACTCTGTATTACATTAATAAGTACTCAATAGTATAATAGCACAGTAATACTGCAATCACGTGGATGAGTTGGCTATAGCGCCGGATAAACAACCAGAAGGTTGTTGGTTCAAACCCATTCTGAAGCTTTTAGTTTCTTATAACAAAATGTCTAAAAAGATATTTTAAACTAAATAGAGTTTTTGTCGCTTTTGTACTGAGTAAGACGTTAGTCAGTAAAAACGAATGGTTAGTGTGTGTCCAAGTTCGAGTCACACTGACGGCAAAATTTTTTTGTTTTTTTTTTATGTTTGCTTTCGTTTAGGTACATATTTTTGAGTACCCCTAGAGTCAAAAAATAACTACATGAATTTGTGGACAACTCGAACAAAAATAACTAGTTATTAAGGAAAAAAATAAGTAGTTTATTTTTGTACCTGCTATATATATATATTTATACCTGCTAGCTTACCAGGAAAGCAAAGCTTTTGCTGGGATGTTGGAAACAGATGAACATAATAGAAGCCTATTTTATTAAAATGATGCATGTGCTATAGAATGGCAGCAAATTTTATGCAGATTTCTAAACGAAACCAAAATGAATAAGGTACAACGAATTAAACGAATTAAAAACTATAATTTTAGTAAAAATTTATTCGAGTAAAATATGTTGAATAGTCTAATAATTCGAGTAAAAAAAATATTTTAAAAATTTGCTTTTTAACTGGTTTTAAAGATGTTTCAATTTAAAATCTAAAGGTTTTATTATGCCGCCAAGTGACACCACAATTTAGAATTATATTAAACAAAAACCGTATATGTGTATGAAATACAGTGCATAATAGAAGTTATATTTCGTTTTTTAATTTGGGTTTGGAGGAGATAAACAAAGATTTACCTTCTTATATTCAATTTGTCGTAGGAAAGAACTTTTGAACTTCATTGAATTGGAAAAATATATTGTTGATTCTGTGATGAACGACAGTGCAGTCGATACAAGTAATTATAGAGTTATGTTAAAAAGTTATGTTTAGAAATCTGCATAAAATTTGCTTCTTTTTATTGGAAAATTGCAATTGAAAGGGATTTAATATTAATGTTATATTCATGCATAACTATTTTTGTTTATCATTTGAATCAAATCTAATAAAACTAAACCAAAATTTTAGCAACATTTTTGCAAAAGTTGTACAAATTTCATTAAGCATAATTTAATAATATCTATGAACAAAATTTTATTTTATGAAAAAAATTTTCAAATAAATGCATTTTTTTTCTGTGTGTAATAAAAAATAATTTTCCTTGTAAAATAACTACATTTTCATTAATTTTTAACTCAAGTGAAAACTGCAATCAGTTAATGTAAATTTTTTTTGAGTGTATCGTTTGATGTACATATATATCATTAATATTTGTAAGAATAAAATTTTAAGACTTGTTCTGGAATCATCGATATAAATGGCCATGTAGCACCCTGTTCCAATCATCGTAGAAAGTTGAAATTCGATCAAGTTGTTTGAAATGACATCCCCTTTCACAATTTTAGGTACGTTTAATTGTACCTCTCAATAAGGAATTTTGAATCACCCTAATGTACATACATATTTTATAGACGCACATATATTTATTTATTTATTTATTTATTTTTTTTTTTGAAAAGAGGTAAATGCTAGAGTATTCGTTTTACTCGATTTTTTTATTGTACGATTAATCAAATAGCTCGAAAATGTTGTTTTTAAATTAATCGAATAATCGTGTAAAGCTTTTAAATTACTCGACTTATTCGAGTATATTATACCTTTACATTTTGCTCGTTTTTTAATGTTTATTTAAAAATATAATAAGCATTCTATGTTGTTTTAGTATTTTATTAAAGAAGAGAACAAAAGTGTTAATAATTAATTTTAATAAAACATAAATATTTTACAGAACATCAAGAATATGCCTACATTAATTAGGATTTTCAAAAAAGGCTTAAATTGTCCAAAAGGCTTAAATTTTAAAAAATAATATGTAGTTAATATTTTAGTCTATTTTCCTTTTGTGTTTTTATAAAATTATTGTTTCTCCATATTAATTTTATTCTTTGATAATTAAATTAATAGACCTAAGAATATCATATAAACTTGTTAATTTTCGAATATAATTAAAATAAAATAAAATAAAACACATTTCTTAAAAAAATTCGAAAAAGAAATTCTTAGTTGTTTTCGATAAAGAAGTTCAGAAATTCTTAACATAAAGTAGAAGTTTACTACTTCTCTTTCCCTTCTATAGTACAAGTTTCATTCAAGCTATTATCCTATAAACCAGGCTGAGACTCTATTGGTATATAAACTCTATAATTACACATATCGGCTGCACTGTCATTCGTCATAGAACCAACAATATGTTTTTCCAAATCAAGTTCAAAATTTCTTTCCTATGAAAAATTGAATATAAGAAGGTAAATCTTTGTTTATCTCCTCCAAACCCAAATTAAAAAAGCGACCTATAACTTCTATTATGCACTGTATTTCATACACATATACGGTTTTTGTTTAATATAATTCTAAATTGTGGTGTCACTTGGCGGCATAATAAAAACATTAGATTTTAAATTGAAACATCTTTAAAACCAGTTAAAAAGCAAATTTTTTAAATATTTTTTACTCGAATTATTAGATTATTCGACATATTTTACTCGAATAAATTTTTACTAAAATTATAGTTTTTAATTCGTTGTGTATTATCCATTTTGGTTTCATTGAAACCTAAACATGGCGCCCGCCTTGCTATGGGTGCAATTCTGAGGGACTCAATTAGCAGCGCCAGGTGTTTGAGTCAAGTAAAAGAGAGATTGAACCTAGCGTGGTAAGCGCTGTTATAGATGTGGTTCCATTATCCGGTTCGAAAGACCACAAACAAGTTTGCAATAGTAAATTGCCTTGTTGTCTCTGTTTGGCAGCACCAAAGCAGAGTTTGTGGACTACAATTAGATAACAGCAGAATGGAATACGTATTTTCTATGCCGCTACACACTTCAACAGCATTCGTGGTGTATTATCCAATTTGGTTTCGTTGAAACCTAAACACAAACAGTTATTTGATTTTAATTTGTCGATTAATCGAATAAACATTATTCGAGTGAATACCCTAGTAAATACATATCAGCCATTCCCATGAAATATTATATTTTGGGGATTTTAGAAAGTAAAATAGCTTTCTGGTTTTATTGAAAGAAAAAAAAAAAAAGACAAACAGATTTTAATTCGGCTTACATAAAGTAATTAATAATTTAAAGCATTTTCATTTAATATATGTACGAGTATTTGTATCTTGATGGTATTTGAGATCATATAAATATTTAAACTGTCTCAAAGTCAATATACATATTTTAAGTTTTGGGTGTGGCTTGGTTTTTTTATGGTAGTCATAAAAGCTTGTGATTGGTATACGTTAAATCTAATCTCAATCTACGTTATAAATTTAAAAAAAATTTAACAAAACTTATGAATTGCAGATTCTTAATTTAAATATTTTATAGATAAACACTTTTATTTTCTACTGCAAAATCAGTAAAATTATTGATCTTAATTTAACATCTAGTTACACAAGTTTTTTAGATAACACTCATGGTCTACGTAAACAAGAATTTTATTTCTTTGGACGCAAATATATGAAATTCTGTTATATATGTAGATATACTGCTGCCAAATTTCAGCAGCAAAATTTCACAGATATGTTAACAAATTTGGCAAACGAAGGCAGCCTGCGATTTAATTATCAATTCTTAGTTGAAACTTGGTGAAGAAGAACTGAATTAGAACTGAATTTGGAATCATTTTTCTCAAAAAAGGAGGTTGGAAATGTTATTTATGTCAATAATAAATGGATTTTTGTGAGCAGAAATTGAAAAATTGCTGGATATTTGGATTTAATAGATGACATAACATGTAAATAGACAATCATTTAAATAGACATTCTTGCTAGTAATAGTTGGCGTATTTAGAACTCCAACACCTTTATACTGTTGTACTAGTAATGTCTTCTGATTCACTCATGACATTTTTAACTCTATTTACATAATTTTTTTACAAAAAGTACCTTAAGTATTTAAGCCTATACAAATGTATAATAATACAGAGAAAAAAATGTATATATTTGAAATTTTTTTTCTTAATTACAGTGAATTTTCGCTATAACAGAACCAAAAATTTTATTGAAAAATTGTATATAATTTTTAAAATTAGAATTCTTTTTAATGATATATTTACATTTTAAACATTTTTTAAGAAATTGAAGATTTTGGGTTGTTTTTTTTTGACAAATTATTTTTTAAAATAACAGCTGAATAATTTTCTAAAGCATATGTATGCATATGTTTATCGATGTTATACAACCGTCCCCTTTAATTTTGTTTTCTTCATGAACACTATCATATAAATCTTCCGATGCCGTATCTGATAATTCCATTTGCTCCTCATTACTTTCCACGCTAAATTCTTCTAGAATCCAGTTGTTTATGTCAGTATTATTTCCCATATTAAGAGATGTATTTATACAGCAAATGATACGAATAAACTGACAAATGACAGGAATTTCCCTTTTTTGGTTATAGATATTGTAATAAAATTAAAAAAAAAAAAAAAATAGAACACGTTTTTCGTAAACTATTGCGATTATAAAACCTGCAATTTTAAAATATTAGGCCTTCGCGATAATGTGTAGTCGCTAATACCGAGCTTGCACTGTATAATGAATCGAACTTGCCTTTTTTCCCAATTTTTTTTTTTTTTTTTTTTTTTTCATAAAATATAAGATTTTGTTCATAGATATTATTAAATTGTTCTTAATGAAAATTTTAGAAATTTTGCAAAAATTTTGTTAAATCTTTGATTTAGTTTTATTAGATTTGATTTCAAATGGTTAATGAAAATAGTTATACTTGAAATTATTAACGACAAATGTCTTAAAATGCCAAAATTTCAAGTAAAATCTGTAAAAAAATAATGCTTAGAAATTTTCATAATTTCGCTCCCATTCTGCAGCACATAATTTGGATAAAAAACGCCTCTCTTCTGTTCCTATAATGTAGCTAAAAATCATTAAAAAATCATTAAAATTTTCCGAAGAAAATTTCACACATTTTTTTTTACAAATTGAAAATATAAATGAAAATTTAAACAATTTATTTTACGTCTTCTTGACTTTTGATTCATTTCAAAAAATGTAAAAAAGTGTTAATATTTAAGACATTATTCTTCAATGAAAGTAAATTCTTATATTTATGCATAAACTATTTTCTTTGTAAATTAAAAAATTAAAAATTTTACAAAGAAAATTTTGAAACATTTTTTTAAAAATTGAAAATATAAATAAAAATTTTAAAAAATTTTTCAGTCTTCTTGACTTTTGATTCATTTGAAAAAATATAAAAAAAAATTTTAATGCTTAAGAAATTATGCTTAAATATTATGAACTGAAATTAATGAAACAAAATTTTTATATTTATGTATAAACTTTTTTTTGTGTAAATTAAAAAATTAAAAATTTTCCAAAGAAAATTTCAAACATTCTTTTAAAAATTGAAAATACAAATAAAAATTTAAACAAATTTTTCAGTCTTCTTGACTTTTGATTCATTTGAAAAAAATATAAAAAATTTAAAGAAATTGTGCTTAAATATTATGAGCTGAAATCAATGAAACTAAATTTTGATATTTATGTACAAACTTTTTTCTTTGTATAATATTAATATTAATAATTTTAATTCACTTTGTTAAAAGTGAAAAAAAACTTTTTAACTTTGTTGAAATTTTAAATATTTATTTCAAAATATTGACATGAAAAAGCATTTCCAATAAAAACAGATCTAAATAATATAAAATAAGTTGCGAAATTATTTCTTAACTTGTTTATTATAAAATACAAAAACAAAACAATATCAAGAATGAACAAATTTTAACTTCACTTAAAATTTAGCATTTACATATATGAATAAATTATAGCATTAAGTTGCTGGTTTTTTTATCTCATAAATCAATGATATTTTCAAATTTTTAGAATGATTAAGTCAATCAAAATATCAAAATAAGTTTATATATTAAGACACTTTTTTTTTCCTAATATATATATAAGAATGTTTTATATATATGAGATGAATCATGCTAATACTACTTAGTGAGAAATATTATATTACTATTAATTTATTACAAATAATATTTTAATAAATTTATTATATTATTACTGTTACATTGACCTTTTTTTATGAGGAGAGGCTTATTGATTTTATTGTTTTGAAAAAAAAAAACCTGAAAATTTGATTTTAGGTAAATGTGAGATCAATGACTCAAAATATTTATTGTTAATTTTTTGTAATATAAATATTAATAATTGCCACTAAATTATTAACAAATTAACAAAGAGAATTTTAATTAAAAGTTAAAGATCAGTATGACTTTTTAATATTTATTATTATTTTTATTAAAGAAAAGTTCTAGAACTTTAAACATTTGACAGAGGAAAACTGAGTTTGGTTGGTAATGTTATTAATAAAAAATAGTTATTCGTAAGAACTTTTTAATTTAAAATAAGTATTTCTAAAAAATAATAATAATAAATTAAATTGCTGTTTAAATGCAGGAAATTTAAAATTTAAATTTATTTTAAACTTATTAACTTTAAAAAACGTTTGTTTTATTTCTATATTTGAAAGTAATATCCCCAAATTTGTTAGTTAAAATATATAGCAGCAAGCAGCATCTTTTGTTGTTAATTTAAAATAATGTTTCATTTGTTAAAATTGATTTTAATAATAATTAGCTTAGACAGAAAGTACTGAAGTAAATTACAGATTTTTTTTTATTAAGACGATTTAGGTTTCTGACAGCTGACATGCATCTTTTATATTTGTCTGCGCTTGTAAACGTTTTATCTTTCAATTGATTTATATTAGCATTCATTTTCAAAAAAAAATATTTAAATAAACGGGTTCAAACACTTTCCTGCAATTCGAGAATGTTTTTAGGAACAATTTATTTACATGTTTATATACAATTGAGTTAGTACTTATTATAATTGATAAGAACATTTGAAAGCAGTGCAAATACGAATGAATCAGATAAAAAATATGCATGTTTAATTAGCTCCAAACAATATTAATTTCTTTAGGGGGCACAGTGGGGCCAAACTCAAAATTTTTGATAATAATTCTGTATTTCCTAAGATACTGGTCGGATCGATTTGAAATGTTATATCTTGCAGTCACCTCGTAATAACATGAGATAAGTCACAGGGTGTCAAATTTGACTATCTCGAGTATGTAAAAGATTAAAAAAAGACGTAACTTCTACAAATCAAGTACGATTTCAAAAACTCATATTTCTTGCAATTAAAGAGATTTTTACGTTTGAATTTTGATTTTTTGCCTCTACTTTATTTAGTTTTTCGGGGCAAGAGATAAAAAAAGTTTGGTGGTGAGCAGTGCCAACTCTAAAATAAACTGTATTGGTATTCAAAAAATTGAATTATGTTCGTAATTAAAATTATAAATAAGTATTAAAAAAAAAAAAAAATACATGTGGAAGAAATTACAAAAAATTTTTTGCAAAAAAAAATTAAACCTATTAAAATTGTATTAAATTTCGTATCAATAACTCAATTGTGATTAAAATATTCAAAAACGCTGTTTACGAGTTTCAAAAGTGCATTAGCCTAGCAGGAAACAATAAACCGAAATTAGAATGATTTTTTGGGCTTTAGATTCATTTATAATATTTTTCCAAAAATTGCTAATTCGAATTAAAAAATTTTTTCTATAGGTATTTTTTGTTTAAAATATGATTTTTTTAAAATATGGTTAAAACACCACTCGAAATTGGAAATACCGCTACAGCAAATGTCTTAAAATTTTACGAGAATACCTTTCTCATCAAACTAAAAAGTTAGAATGAAATCAGAGGAAACGGCAAATACAATGAAAATAGAAAATATCATAATATCTTAAGGAATTTTTAGCAAAAGTCTTAAAATGTTGTTAGAACGAAAAAGGGATGGTTTAGGACCAGGTGTTGTAGTAGCCCCATTGAAAGTAAATATTAATTATCGCATAAAAGGAGGTAGTGAAGCCGTGGTTTAAGATAAGTCGAAATTGTTTTCCTAATTGAAATCATGAATTAAGAATTATTTAACTTCGACCTTCTTTTCGTCAAATATTTGACTAATCTCACCGTAATTTTAGGCATGGGAAAATTGCTTAAGTATTATTTTATAAGCTTTTAAAATATGTAAACACTTGTCAAAAATCTGTAAAAATATATACCAAACATTTTAGTATGACCTTAAGAGTTTTTCTTTGATCTTAAAAACTGTCATTTAAGGAGGGTTTTTTTTTTACATTAAAAACCAACTTCCGACCAGTTTTATGGATTAGAACAATAGAAAAAATAGGAACAACTATACTAAATTATCTTAAATATGTTAAGATAGTGGTAGTTGCAATTAATTATTTAATATTATTGAACACGATTTTGTTAATAGCACTAAAATGGTACAAACTATATTTGTCTTAAGATTCTGGAACGTTTCTTAATAAGCCTCAAAGTATAAGAAAAAGCTACTATTATTTGAGGTGGACAATTGAGGATATATTATTTTGTTATCAAACAAGAAAATTATAGGACTATTTGGAATATCTGCCCTTTTTAATAAAGTCATATATAGATTAAATTTTTGAACATAAATCCAAAACCAAAAAAGTTATATGGGTAGCTGGAAAACATTTGGATTTGAATTCAAATAGAATCTAATAAAATATATTGCTTTTTCAATTAAATATTTAATATTATTGAACACGATTTTAACAGAACCTAATTTTGCCAATAACATGTTGTCGTTCATGTCGAAAGTGAATAAGGCAATATTAAACTGTAGGTTCTAAATTAGCGGGATATCTTTTAAGCGGCAAATTAATAATTGATTATCGAATTGAAGAGTATTAGGTAATACTATCATAATTAATTAAAATGCTTGTCCTTTCTAATTAAGTCATAATATTCACAAAATATATTCAATTTAATGGTATAAATAAAAAAATCTAATAAAATAATTTGCTGTTTTCATTTTAAGAAATTGTTATTTAAATGAAGCGCTTACCTTTTCAATAAATTTCCTGTATTTAGAAATTTAGATTAACTGAACTTGTTTTTCAAAATATTAACAACTTAATAATATATACACATATAATTAAAATTAGATTAAATCAAATAATATAATACATTTTATAAACATTTATGAAAGTCAATTGGCTTAGAACGTATTAAAATAAACTTATTGCAATATAAATAATAAACTTTCTTAAGGACCAAAAATTATATGTTAGATTTTTGTGATTGACAAATCTTTGTTTCAAATAGTTTCATATATCTGGGTAAATAATATCTCCTTCAAATTTAATTGATTTAAATTTAATCTTCAAAATCTTTCTTTCACTAAATTAAAATTACTATAAAAATTTTATTTATTTTATACATATCGATTGTGGTATTTTTTTAATATCTTGTTCTAACCAGAAGTTTCTAATGCTTTTTTTTTTGCAAAAAGGCAAATTATATAAAACGAGAAAAACTAGATGTTTTATGATAAAAATACAAAAACGTAAATTTTAATAAAAAACCTTTTAATCAACAGGTTCTTAAGAGTTTCAAATAGAAAATAATGAATAAGATTTTAATAGAAGGAAATAATCAAAAAATTAAATAATAATTCAATAACAAGAGGAAGATGAAACAAAAGCTACTGTACAAATTATATTTAGAAAAAAAAAAATAATATATAAATAAATAAGTAAAATAATAATATGATATTATTAACAACAAAATGTTTATACATCAAAACCTTTTCTATTTATATTTTGTGTCTACTTAATTTCATTTATTTATATTAATTTAAAATTACTTTATTAAATGTTAACTAACATATTTATCAAATATTTTGAAATTATTTATAACAACTACAATTATGTCTTCCTCTTTTAACTTAATAAATTAGAATTTTTAATAAGTTTTAAACAGAATGAAATTGTAGTCCTGTACATACATACTATGTAGATATATAATATACGTATGTATGTATGTATATATGTATGTATGTATGTATGTAAGAATGAATATATGTATTTTCCCATTCAAACTATTTCTGATATTTTGTGCGTGCTGCAAACTATTACGTAATAACAACTTCACCATAAAATTTCCTAAAACTTGGTTTTACCTTAAAACTTAAAGGAAATAATAATATTTCAAGTCCCTCTTTTAATAAGAGTAAAGTTAAGTACAGGATGTTTGAATCATTTCCTAAAATGGCATGAGAAATGACGTACTTTTTTACAAAATCCGTTTTATTCTATCTTAAGGTGAGGTTTTAAATGAATTCTGAATAAATCTCAAAAAAGTTGGAATTAAAAAACTTTATATGTAATTTTTCAAGAGTCCCGTCAAAGGGCTGCTTTCTCTTAATCAATTGCCTCCTTTTTGAAAGAGATTCATCTTAAATATGATAAATAAAGAAATAAAAAATAAAACAAAAAAAAAATACTTAATGTTTTTTGGAGTTTTTTTTTTTTTAATATTGTTAACAGAGAAGTCAATGGACAGAGAGTGAAAACGAGAGAGTTACCAGATGTTTTGATTGTTACAATGGCACAAATGGAAGGAATAATATCCTGGTTTAATATATATGTATATATATTTTAAACCGGTTTTTGATGTAATTTTTTTCTAGATTTCTGGAGAAGTGCATTAAAAAAAAATAGATTTTTTGCTCAACTTGTTTTTTTTTGTGAGAAATACTATTGGTAAAAAATTATTTTTCTTTTTTTGTAAAAGCAAAAAAAAAAAAAAAGAAAATGGTTTGTGTTGAAAAATATATGTTTTGGTGAATCATTGGCTTTGTGGAAAAATGGTTTTTCTGGTATATATCGGCTTTGCAGCAAAAAATTGATATTTTGAAGATTTTTTTTTTTTTTTTTGGAGAAACATTGGTTTTGTGGCGAAATAGCTGTTGTTGGTGAAAACTTATTAATTTTTTTCTTTTATTTAAAAAGATTTTGTATTTTATTATTATTATTATTATTATTATTTTTTTGTAAAATTCGGGTTTTTAATTTTTTTATTTTGTGAAAAATTGTTTTTTTTTAATAAGTTTTTTTCGAGAAATTAATCTTTGCTAAAATATGGTTCTGTATTGAAAAATCAATGTTGCAATAGATAATCAAATTATTTATAAAAATTAATGTTTGGTCAAAACCGATTTTTCGATCAAATATTCTGAGATTTCAAAATCATAATTTTTTCTTTTTCAGACTTATTAAGATCCTTACTACGTCCCATTTTGAATAAAAGCTATTTAAAAACTATCAAATTAAAAATTCTCTAGCCGTTTATATTGAAAGAAATTCAAATGATAACCTTCCTGATTAATATTAAAATAATTCCTTACTCAAGTGACACACGAAATAGTACCACAGAAATACATGTCTTTAAATAAATGCATAATTTTAGTATAACAAAATATGTATATTTTATATATATATATATATATATATATA
This sequence comes from Protocalliphora azurea, assembly GCA_932274085.1. Classification (NCBI taxonomy): domain Eukaryota; kingdom Metazoa; phylum Arthropoda; class Insecta; order Diptera; family Calliphoridae; genus Protocalliphora; species Protocalliphora azurea. The sequence continues at coordinate 146,334,443 of OW026522.1, forward strand.
TTGTTTTTTTCTAAGAAATTGGCTTTACGAATCAATAATACGATTTTATTTTCGGATAAAAAAATTTTCATTCTAAGCAAAAATTCCAAAAAACAGTTTTTTTTTAAATAAGGGACGCACAGTGAACTCAGCCTAAACTAAAATTGGAAAAAAATGGAAGGAAGCTTGGTACAACGTTTAGTGTATGTGTAGACATTAACCGTCATTTTATAAAAGGTTTTCCACATGTAAAAAATTAAACACATATAATGTAATATGGACTGTATAGAAAACATTTCAAAATATTAATAGCCATTCGGTATTAGGCTGTTTTCCATTGTACCTTTTTTTTTTGCTGGTCCATTAAGATTGATAATATTTTATAAAATATTTAATATTCTGGTCAAAATTCTTTTCACAGTGTAAATGTAAATGCTTTATAATTTATTTGTTACATTTTTTCCTGTGGGATTTTTAATACATATAAATTATAAAAACACCTAAATATGAGAAATTGAATTTTTGCGATTTTTATTTTTTTTTTTTTTGCAAACCAATTTTTTTTTATCTAAAATTTTAAAAATATTTGATAATTTCTTGATTTTGGATTCCTCCCACTTTATGCTGACTAACTGCATAATAAAAAATATTGAATGCTGAAGGTCATTGGATATAAATTGGATATAAATATAGATGTTAAATTCTAAAATAAGTTTTTTTTTCTGCTTTTCCGCTCTACTGTTAATTGTGGGACGATCTGAAATATATTTCTTTTAAAAAATTCTCTTAACTAGAGGCAAAACAATCCTAAAGGAAATTTGAATGAATTATAGAACAGTACTTGACCCATGTTCGGTAAAAAACAGTATCAGTACCAAATGTTGCTAATCGCAACAAGTGAAGACAGAAAATTACGATATTTGATATCGATCAAAGTTCTCATTCTAATTAATATATGCGCTAATTTGTTGCAAAATGTCTAAAAAGCTTCAATTTCTCCTTCCTAAGTAAAAGTATGTACATTGCATATACATACATATGTTGTGTGATTTTGAACCAGATCCTATCACTAACGAACTAGTCATTGTACAAGATATATCTCAGTTCCCTTCCCAGTTGGGAGGTATTAAAATATATACAAAAGCCTTAGCTGTTAAATATCAGAAATATCTTAAATTTTGGCATTTAATCTGGCAACATTATTCCACACCTAGCCAGCCAAAAACAAGCAGATGCTGTTGTCTTACCGCTATTGCTAATAATTTATACTAAATACTCTTCGGTAAACACATCATCATCATCAACGTCACAACAACGCATCTCGTGCTGTCTGGCTGGTTGGCTGAGTGTGTGTGTGTTTAATTCTTTGTTTTCGGCACAGGCGCTTGCGCACAAAACATTGTTTATATTGCAAAGTTTGCGACGGATCTTCTTCAGTTCTCATAGATCGATCAAAACGGTACGGTCTCAGTTTAAATATTAACTTGCTTTAATAAATTGTAATTTTTTTTCTTTAATTTTTTTGAATAATAAAAATAAAACAACTATATAAAAAATAAATATTTATTTAGTTAAATTAAAAAAATAAACTAATTAAAGGATCAAAGATTACCACATAAAAAATAAAAAAGACAATAAAATAAATAAAAGACATTCGCTTATTTAAATGAAACAAATAAAAAACTATAATTATTTCAAATAAAACCAAAAGTGCTTAAATTAAAATTTTTATTATTTTTTTTTCTCTTCAAGATTTATTAATTGGATCTCCAGAACGTTAATTCAATTATATTTAAAAAATAGCTGTGATTATTTGTTAAAAAATGGCGCGTGCAGTGTTTTGCATGGTGAGTGTTAAAAAAACGCTATTTGAATTAAAATTTTACATTTATTAAAAAATTAAATTGAAAAAATTTTTTTAAGAGAATAACTGAAATTTAAATATTCTTATTAATGTCTGTTTACAAGTGTTAGTTAACTAACTGTGTTTCTCGTATCTACAACGCTTGAGTTTAATTTACACGCTAATTACATACTTAACAATGATGACACTTGAAATATTGAGTTATTTCATAATTTAAGAACTTGTAAGCATACTCAAAGTTTTATTTAAATAAAAAATTTAAAAACAATTTTTAAATATTCGCATCAATGTAATTACAAATATTTAAAAGTTATAATGTTAATTTATAATGTCAATTATCTAACATAAACTGTTGGGTTTACAATATTTTTTTTTATTAAATAATTTCTATTAAATAAATGCATATAGATACTTTTGCTTTCATTCAATGTATTAGTATCTCAATGAAACTTAAACATCAAGGCAAAATTATATTTATTATGTAATAATCTTAAATGCTTTTGAACGCACTTATAATTTTTAAAATGATAGACCATTTAGCAAACCCTTTAGGCATTTTCTTCTTCAATCAATAATAAAAATATATATATTTTTTTATTTTGCTTTAATTTTTGCCAGTCAGCGAAATTTTTTTATTAATTTAGTTTGAAAAGCGTTTTTATAAATATTTATATAAATTTAGATTTTGAATATTATTAGACCATCAACATAGTATTTTATTTAAAATAGTCATAAAAAAAAAAACAATTCATACTCGTACTTAACACAGAAAAAAATTTATATATTATTTCTTTGAAATCCGGTTCCATAAATAAGAAAAAATAATAATAAAAATATATTGAAAATAAAAAAAGTCACTAATAAAATGTAAACAAATAATATTTAAGAGTATGTTAAATACATATGTGTGTGTGTGTGTGTGTGCTGTATCTATGTGTAGAAATTCATACGTCTCTAATAAAGATGGGCGCGAAGTCGCGTAAATATTCAATGTTACTGCAATACTATTAAGCAGAGCTTTTAGAGAATTCAATCCATTTCCTATTTAAGAGAGAAAATACAATATTTCTGAATTTCATAATATTAGGTGTTAATTACTTAAACTAAATTAAATTGTCTTAGAATAAATATAAAAGTTATTAATTTGTTTAGAGGGGAAAACCTATCAAAATAGGCAAATTTGTCTAGGAATACTTCAAATTTCTTAAAATTTATTTTATTTTAATGATTGCATTATTTAATTTATTGCAAATTACACACCTGCTAGATGGAAAATTTAATATTTAATTTTAAAAGAAAATTTACATTGCGAATTCTAAGCAAATATCTTGCTAATGAGGCAAGGTCGTTATTATCACAGAAAGTGTCAAAAAGTAAACTTTGTTTAAACAATTAAAATTACAAAATTAATTCCAAATAAAATCATAATAACATTTTAGAAATAATTCATGCATTTATAGTTTATTTAAAGAAATTGCCAATATTTTTGGTTTTCAAGGTTTTTTCTTTAATTATTAAAAATAAAAAAAGGTTTTAATAATTAAATGAATATACTTTAAGTATATTTAAAGCATTCCCTTGGATGATAAACTTGTTTTAAATATAATATTTTTAATACTTTACCTAAATGGAGTAGCACCTTATTTAGCTGAATAATATTTTCATGAAATCTTGCAAGGGTCGTTTGGCTAAAATTAGCAGCTTATATATAATGTTGGAATAACCTGCGATATTTTCATAAGTGCTATTGACATGCTGCTGATTTTTTTGCCTACTCCCTTATCAAAAACCGGATTTTCTCTAAGATTTTTCTAATTATTTTTTTTAAGTACACAAAAAAGATTATTTCTTTAAAAAAGGTATTTCAGTTTTAATGACAGCTCATTGATACATTATGACCTCTAACCTACATCAAAAATCTGATGATGCTTCTACACTTATTCGAAGATTTGTTTAAAATGTAGCAGGATTCTTTCTAATATAAAAACTCTAGACCATTTAATTACAAATACATTTTAATGACTTTTAATGACACCTGAGAGAAAACATGATTACAGCATTATCACTACAACAATATTATGTACTCATTGCCAATTTTCTTGAATTTTCATAAGTCTGTGCTCATGACAACAATATTTTTGTTTAAATTTTGTAATTTAATGTTTACAAATTATATGTTTTTAAATATTTTTACTAGAAATAAAATTTTATTAATATGAAAAATATCATTACTTCTGCAACCATTAAATATTTGCAGTTTTTTTCCTTGTTCTTAAACTACATTCTGTTTTTAAACCATATTAATATTATTATTCCCATGACAATAAAATGTTTCAAATAAATATAATACTTATCCTTTTCACAAACTTAGTGGAAAACTCACAAACTTTTTTATTTTTAAATATATTTTGTTTTTAATATTTGATTTCTGACTTCACTGTAATTCTCATTTAGGTTATACTCGTATATGAGTAAATATAATTAGACAAGTTTTGGCTCTACTCAGTGTAATTTAAGCGATGTAAGACGTTGATTAACTAACATTAAAGGGTTTAGTTAAAAAACATATCTTGCACTTGAAACACATATGGTAGTGCAAATAAATATAATTGATTAATAGTATTTTCTCTGCGTATGGTTAATTTTGACCTTATGACTTTTGATTACATAAATTGCTTTTTCATCTAGACTCGCAGAAAAAAAACTGATCTGATTTTTCTTAATATGAATACAGAACAAAGTAAGCATATAATTAGAAAATTATACAAATTTGAATGTCATTTAAAACTGCCTGATTTTATTATGCCACCATTTTATTCTAATAAAATTAATCCAGGAGAGAGTGGAAACTCTTTAATAAATTTGATCAAACATTAGCGGAACAAAATTCTCGGCAATATTTGCAATATTTCCTTGTAAAGATATTATACTACTAAAATTACGAATGCACAGAACGAAATCAATATATTGACCGAAATTTTCTTTCAATGACTGGGTACTAATTGCATGATAACTTTTGATCAAATGTTTGACTAAAAACCATAATCATTTTCTTTGCTTTCCTATATCAACAAGTTGTTAATAGTACTAAAAAACCTACGACATTTTAGTACTATTGACATCCTAATGATATGATCCTGCTAAGCTTTAACATTTGGGCACCAATAATCAGTTGACCTTTGACATTTTAAAATCCAATCACACTCCTTACATATCATATATATTTTAATTTACTAACATTTCCCTCTAAATACTGTTCATCACTGAGGCCTAATTGCATGATGACATTTGATCAAATCCTCAACTGAAAACCATGATTACATTATTGACTTTCTTAGATCAAGATAATACTAAAAACCTATGACATTTTAATATTATTGACACGCTGATAATATTGTTCTGTAGATCTGCAACATTTTGGTACCAATAACACGATGCTACAAAATAAAAGAATTAAAATCACTTGGAATGTAACATAGTGTAACGTGTGTAGATGTGAGTGAGTAGATTATTACCACATTTTTAGAATTATCAATATACCCCCAAAATCGGAAGTTATTACCAAAAAATTGGTATTTCAAGCTATTATCCAATCCAAGTTTTTTAAACGTCGTTAGAAAGAAAAGATTTTATTAATTTTAAAAAGTATATGTACATTTTTATTCATAGTAAGACTGTGTAAGATATTAAGGATACAAGATCAATTTTTTTTATTTTAACCTTATTTTTTTAAACTTTTCAGCCATTTTTAACCCACACTTTATTAGAAAATATATTTCTTTCTTATTTTTTCCTAATACTACATTTTTTTAGAAGTAAAATGAGCCATCATTTGATAAAATAAAAAAATGTTTATCAAATGATAACTCATTTTATTCCTGATAAAATATAGTATTTGGAAAAAATATGAAAAAATATGTTTTATAATAAAGTGTGGTGTAAAAGTGTCTGAAAAATCTGAAAAAAAATAAGAAATTGAATTTGTGTCTTTAATATCTTATTATGCTTAGTTTTGCTATGAATATAAAGTAAAGTCTTTTCTAATACGGTTAAAAAAACTGAAATTGGTTAATACGTAATCGATATAAGGATCTTTGAAGCCACAAAGTCCGAAAAATCGTTTTTTTATATAACTCCCGATTTTAGGGTATATTGAAAATTCTAAAAATAGTATAATAATCTACTCACCCTTATCTACAAACTACATTATGTTACATTCCAAGTGCTTTTTTTTCACTATAGCAATTAGTTGACTTTTGACCAGATATACACTACAGCATGCCTTTTTCATATATACATACGATCCTTATGCCAATATCTTAAGGACCTTCATTGACATACACTCAAACAGTACCTAAACTAATTACCTGAATGCTAAAATATCACATATGGTGACAAATCATCAGTTTTTATAGGTTCGAGAGCCGAGAAAATCTTTTAGTTGAGATAAAAAAATTAGCAAATCGTAATATTGTTATTAAAAGATTATTAATAATAAATATTTTAATAAAGCTATAAATAAATTGCATTCAAGGTAGTTGATAATTTTTAATAAATGTCAAATCGCCCTTTTTTACAAAACACATCATATGTTATTATTTATATACCATTAAATAAGTAGTTGTATGGAATTACAAGAAATTGAATTTATATCTTACAAACAAAATAAATTTAAATCAAGGTTAAATAATATAAGCGTTTAGTATTATTCATGGTATTTAAATAAAAGTCTCATGTTTTTATGGGAGATAACATGATATGAAATAAATTACAAGTTACACCATTGTAATTTTCTTATGAAATTAGTACTGTTAACTAAATAAAAGCTGAAATGTATTAATAAATTCACTACCTTAAACAAATTTAAACAAATGTTTAAGATTTTTAAGAATTTATTGAAGATCCCTTTGTGCCATTAAAAAATATATTATTTTCAATTTATTTAAATGATTCAAATATTACTCCAATATTTGTTATATAATAGCTTAACAAAAAAAAAAAAAAAAAAAAAAAAAAGAGCTCTATTATACTACTAATAAATTAGATAAATAATAGAAACAATATTTTGTTAACAGACGTCACATTCAAGGGTCTTTTTCAAGATGTTAATATTATTGATGAGCTAAAATGCGTGATTGTTATTGTTATTGCCTGCTTTAAGAAATAAAAAATAAAATAAAAACTAAAATAAAACTTGCTATGAATCGCTGACAAAAACAGCATGAAGTAGCTTTTATTATGCAAAACTAAAGCCTTTTTAAACATATGAGTATTAACAAAAATATTTATCTTCTAAATCTACTACTGATAAATACACAGCAATATACATTTATATCTTTCTCTTCTTTAAAAAGACAATTTATGCAAATTAATTGTTTTTTTTTTTTAAGGTGACTTGAATATGGTTTCCCTTTTTATTTCGTTTCGAATAAAAGCGAAATTTTGTACAAAAAAAAAAAAAAAAAAACGGTGAAGAAATTAAAAAATTATAAAATTTAGTTTTATAGATTCAAATGATGTTATTTAATATAAAAAAGATTGAGTGAAAAAAAAAATTATAATAATAAACTAAAATATAAACTCTCTTTTAACTTTCGTGAGATTATTCTTTTGCCTAAGGTTTCTATTAGGGAATTTTTGGTCAATGATAAAATTTTTGCTTATTAAACTATTTACGTGTATAAGCCTAATAATAGATTTTTCATGCAAATTTACATGGAATAAGTCAATATGCAAATTTTTGTCTAATAATTTTACTGACAACTTGCGGAAATTTCGTCGAAATTTTATTATGCGAACTCGATCATTCTGATCACTCTCCCTGACTTTATTCTTTATTTGACTAAATGTCAGCAGGTTTAAAATTAGTTGATTGTTAGAAGTGCTGGCAAACCTATGATATTTTAGTGCTATTAACAATTTGCTAATTTTGTCCTGTTGACATTTGATTTAATTAATAATAATCGGTATTTCACATTCTTGTTAACTTTTGATCTAATTTATAATAAAAACTTGATGATACTTTCGTGTTTATTTTATCAAGTGTTATAGAACAAAATCAGGATAAGATTGTCAATTGATAAAGAAAAGTCCTATATATTTCGATCCTTTTGAAAGGCTACTTATGGCCATCTGACTTTTGGCAAATTGTATAAAAAAGTCAAAAAGCTTGATCTAGAAAAAAAGGAAGGATATAAACCTCCTGAATTACGTTCGTTAGACTGTCAGCGTAATAAAACAGCAGATGATCGTTAGTTCTGCAAAAAAGTTGTTATCTGATCTTTGAACTATTACTGGATATTCTAATTAAGTTTATTAAACAGAATAAAAATCCCAACAAGAATTTAACTCTATATGCTAAAATGTTAATGTAACAAGAGCATCAGGATGTCATTGCTGTGAAAGTAAAGCAGTAAAAAAATTTCCTACAATTTACGGTGAATCTTTTGTCACTTTTGTATTGCTGACCTTTGACCTATTGCAAGAGATTCTAAACAGGTTTATTAAACATGAACAAAATCCCAAAAAGAGTATAACTTGTTTTGATTGAAATTTTAGCATAACAAAATCATATAATAAATTTGTCCTGTTGAGATTTGACCAAGGTCATAAATGTCATTGAGATATTGAAGGCCAAATTTCAATTACGTTAGAAATATTATTTAATTTCTCTTTAAAATTTGGAAATTCCTAAACCACATTTTTAGTGGTTCTGTTTAAAAGATAAAACAAACAAAATTTAGATTTTGGTTGTTAAATTAAAATTAAAAATGACTCATGTGCCTAAACAATTGGTCATAATATTATTTGGCAATAAAATTTGACATTACAGGAAATATTTTTCTACATAAATAGATTTCAAACTTTAAATGTTAATCAGCAAAACTTTAAGACGCATTTTTATAATTTTTTTTTTTTTCTTCCAAACAATTAATGACTATTTAATGGGCAGTTGTGAGCATTTTAATATTATCAAAAATACTTTTAGCAGTAAAAAAAAACAGTTAGAATTTTTGCTAAGATATAAATTTTCAAAGAAATTGATGGTTTATACAGATGAAATTGCTATGGCTGGCACGCATACCAAATTTTGTGGTTGTGAACTAATTATTTGAAACAACCTGACTATAATTTAAATGAACTTTAACTAGAACAAAAGCAAAAACAAATATTTAACTCTAGAATATCGTAAAAGTGAATTATGTTTAAAGTGTGAAATAAACTCAAAAATAGCACATATAAAATATCTTGAATATTAAGATAAATTGATAGATAAATTATTCCCAACAAATTACCACTTGACGTGTTTAGTTACAGGCCGGCCACCTTAGTAAAAAATGTTAACAAGTTCAACAACACCACCTTCTCGAATTTATAGCTGCAATAAATATTATTTTATTTGACTTCTTTTTCTCACATATTTTGTTTTAATTATAAAACGGATGTTAAGCAAATTATTTAATAATTATGGATAACTTGAAAGTTTAGAAGTATCTTTATTTCTTACTTTTGTTTTTTTTTTTTTTTTGTAATCCAGAAAGTTCAAATATAGTTCTAATGATGCCGGAAAATTAGATTAGTTTAATTTACTAAATTAGTTAGTTTGTTTTTAGAGTATGACATCATTTCCAAATATTTATGCTAACTATTGTTCATTTATTTTTTTTTTAATAAAAGTCTGCGAATATATGTGAATATTAAAAAAATCTAGTTTTAGAATTAATATTTTTGATTTTATTGAAAACCTGAAGACAGAGACAACAACGACTAAGAAGACGTTTATTTAAATCTTTGTATTATTGGTGTATCTGGTTTTATAGGTTGTTTTAAATAATATCATCAGTGTTGCCAGTTTAGACTTTTTTTAAGGCTTTTTAAGGCTTTACTTTGCTTTTAGCTTCAAAATTTTCATTTTAGCTTTAAGCCTTTTTCTAGCTTTTTTCCATTCTTTAAATTGTCTTAAAAAGTCTAAACTATTAGTTATTTCAACAACGAAGAAAATAAAGTGTTATTTGCTTTACTAATTTTATTTTTACAGAATTTTCCATTTAAGCATTTTGTGTATTTATACTTACAAAAACCCAAGATTATTTATATTTCTATTTAACAAAAAATTTCGCCTGCTGCGCTTCGTTCTCCACATCAATAATAACTTAAATAATTTTATGCCTTACTAAATCGATTATTATAATTATTTTTTAATATAGTTCATTAACTATAGAATTATTTATGAATATAATTAAAAAAAAAAAAAAAATCTCATAAAAGCTTAAAATCACCTAAACATTTCAAAATATTTAATCAAAAAGGAATTATAGCTCTAAAATGACGACAAATCACTTGAAAAAATTGAGTAATTTTTCATAACAAACATAACCCAATTTTGTATGTGACGATCTTTCATTGGGTCATTTTGCTGGCAGCCGTTCCATGCTTTATTTATAAATTTGTTACAATATCTTACAAAAATTTCAATAATTGATGAGAACGTGAAAAAATATTTTTTAAAACTAAAAAAAAATCTTACCTCTTTTCTGGCTTTATTTTTTAAGACATTTAGCCTTTTTTGGCCTTTTCTCATCTCCTGGCAACACTGATATTTAAACACTTTTTTTAATGATGAGTTCTCAATGCGGATATAAATTAGGTGGTTGATTTGAGAAAAAAATAAATAAATAAATAAATAACTTCATAATAAAATCAAATACATATTAACAAAAGCAACAACACGGCCACACAATATATTATTGACAGGAAAAAAATAAATAAATAAAATAAAAAATGTAGTATGACCAAAAAAACCAAAAATCTTCGAGGTCTAATTTGATTATGATAATTTTTTTGTCAATAATTTGCAAAAAATATTTATATTTTTGGTGATAAAAACTGATAAAAATTTAAATTAGTAATAAAACTTGTTATAAAAGTTATAATAAAATCCAATTTAAGCTAAATTGTATTTAATGGCAATAAAAATTTATTTAATATTATTACTAATAGACTATAACTATTTTTTTTTTTTTTTTGATGACTGCTAATGTGAATATTAATGTAGTTTTAAAGGAATAGATTTGCTGTTTTGATAAGAAACTTTATTATTTATACTATAAAAATAGTTTTATTAGGAAATTAACTGCTTGTTTTATATAAATCACTTGGAAGATCAAACAAGTTCAAATAGTTTTTTCTAAAATAAATAGCCATACATTTTTGAATTAAAAATTTGCTTATTTTGACTATAATTTAGTTTACCCTCTATTACATTTGACTTGGTGTCAGCAGGACAAAATCAGCAGTTTGCTAATTGTACTAAAATGTCGTGGGGTTGCTAGCACTATGGACAAGCTATTGATTATATTCTGCTGATAAAAAAAACCAAGAGTATAAAGAAGTGATTTTGTATAATTACATTAGTAATATTATTCAAGCAAAATATCTTAATTTCCATTTTTCTTATTAGGAAAAAATTTTCTGTTTATCCTAAATTTAATTACATTTAATTTGATGCTATTTTTTTCTAAAACAAGTGGTCACGCATTTTTTGTCAAATATTTGCTTAGTGTGACCATAGCTTTAGCCTTTTAAAGAACTTGAGGTCATCTGCTGACTTTTAAATACGATTGATTTGGTCTCAGCAGGACAAAATCAGCAGCTTTTTATGGTACTAAAATGTCGTAGGGTTTTTGGTACTAAAAACAAGCTGCTGATTGTCTTCTGGTGACATTCATGGAAAATCTTGATGATACTTTTAGACTTACTGATAGATTCAGTAAAGTTTCAGGAGGATATTTGAATATTTGACCTTCTGTTTGATCAAGTATTTAGCACTTAAAATGTGTCCAAATAACATAGAAATTTTAGTTCCTTTTACAGCTGTCGATTATATTTCCTTGACATTTGATATCAGAAACATAAGGATCAAATATTTGATCAAATATTAACAAGTTGAATATGAAGTCAAAAAGTTGTCAAGATTACTTAAATGTTGTGGAAATAGAGATTTGAAAGAATTAACCATCTATTGATTTTATCATATAAACATTTAATATATTCTATGACATATCAAGTCCTCTACTCTCTATGTAAATTTGCCAATTCCTTCCTTCCGAATTTTATTGATTTTTGGGAAAATTTCAGCGAATTAAAATCAGAAGATTTTTAATTGTACAAAATTTTCGCAGGTACTATTTGGCAAGATACTAATTTTAGTTTTCTGATGTTTGAAGAAATATACGGGAAAGTTCTGGATATAAACCCCACTTTTTAGAGCTTTATAATATTAAAAGAAAAATATACTTCCAGGGTATTTCTAGCCTTGAAAGGAATACAAATTGTTGTAAAAAATCGTTATTGCTTACATAATAAGCTAAAAAACACCAGTGAAATTACTAGCGTCTAGTAGGGCAGAGTAAACATTAAGCATCTTATGTAAGAGCGACTTAATGTCTAGATTATGGTTAAGCTAAATGGCAACTAGATGCGTTTTTGGGAGAGTAATATTGTAGTTAAATATTTTTGCTAACAGCAGGCATTTTAATGCAACTTTAAAAGTATCAAAGGTCGCATTTATGCAGCAAATTTCGCTAGCAGCAGGGATTTTATTACAAAACTTAATGTAATGTCATGCAATATAATTTACTCCAAATAACCTACATAATCACACAGAAAAATTGTTGATGATAAGACAAGACAAAAGAAAACAAAAAAAAAAAAAAAAAAAAGATAATAAAAGTTATTAAAAACGACATGTTAATAAATTTAACACGCAACACTTACATCTACGGTTTAATAGGATACCAAAAAATTTAAAATTTAAAAATAACAGCAAGGAAAGGAACATAAAATACACATTGTTATTTCCAGATCATTTAATTCAACAACTGTTCGTCTGACTTAAAAACATACCAAAAACCAAAAGACCTTCAAAAGTGCATCTTATAAAATATGGTGAAACAAATATATTCCCCAAGAAATAAAATAAAAATAAAATAATAAAAACTTGTTTAAAATTAAAACTGAGTCAAGCAGATGAAAAGTATTCCCCACAACAATTAACATCACCTAAAAATCAACAAAATTGAAAAAAAAAAAAAAAATAATTGTCAGAAATTTTTGTTTAGAAAGTAACGTTTTCGGTTGCTTTTTAAAATAAATATATTTATTTTAAATCAAAAATACTTTTCATAAGTTTGCCTTGAACTCATAAATTGACTTATGATTCTACTCTGTTAAATTCTTAAAATTGGTTAAAATATTTTAGCCATGTAAATAATATTTAGATATATTCCAAAATGGCAGAAGAATATAAATGATGATAATGTTGTCTGGTTGACCTTCTCCAAAAAGGCGCAGACAAATGTAAAGGTAGTCAGTCAGGCAGCCAGTAAGTTAAACAGTCAGTTAGTCAATTGGTGCTACAATAAATAAATTTACACACATAAATTTACAAGTGCGTAAAATGATGGTCAAGTTAGTTTGAATTTTAGATTTTTTTACACTCATGTGGAAAATATTTTTCTTTTTAAATAGCAACCAAATTTATCTCGTATTTACATTTACCAGATATTAAAAAAATAAAAATAAAAATAAATATAATATTGTTTAGCCATAAATGTTTGTATAACGTCAATGATGATGCTCTTTAATTATATAATACTATAAGTTATATTCTAACTTTAATAAAATATAATTTAAAAACAAGCAAGTTATGATAATTTATGTGTTTATGAATATGTTTTTTTTTCGGTTAAAATCATAAATATGTAAAATGTATAAATTCATTTGTAAGATATTTATATGTAGGCATATTGTTGGTGTTTTTTTTCCAAATAAATTCATAAAATGACATTTTAATATTTGAAATCGTCTCATAGTTCATGTACATAATTTTGTTCATTATACTAGTTCTTTTTTTTATGTGTTTGTGGAAAATCTATTGAAGCCCAAAATAAGTTTAAGAACATTCAGGTGTATTGGTGATTTTGTTATAAAAAAGAAGAATATAAATGATGGGTCTACTTAATTTAAAATTCATTAGCAACAGTAATAAAAAAATAATAACAGTTTTCAAAATAAAAAATAAAACAAATATTTATGATCATTTAAAAAAGTTATATTTAACAAATTCTTATCTTTAACTAGAAATATTAATTAATCTAGTTAATCTTGTTTTTGATTTAATTAAAAAGGTAATAAAACATTGTTTACTAATTCTCTATAAGACTAATGTTATTTCCAATAAAATTTCTAAGAAAAATTCCAAAAGTTTAGCTGAATGTTGATGACATGTTGCCTGGCTAAATGTCAGCGAGACAAATTAGTTCATTGATAGACTAACGTATAATTTTAGCCTTTGAAAATCATGAAAACTTCTAACTGACTTTCTAATATATTTGATTTTGTGTAAGCAGAACAAAATTTGAATCTTGGTAATTGTTTGACTTTTAATTACTAGTATGAACAAGCTGCTCGTTGTGTTCTGCTGATGTTTAATCAAGAGTTTAAAGAAGCCAGAGATATATTGGAATACAATAAGGAGCAAATGCACTTCCCAATTTTTGATGCTAAAACCGCTTATTGCAAATATGTAATAATTTAAAATATTTGATTTTGTGTTTAACACTTAAAATATTTTTAAATATTATTTATATTAAATTCTCTGTTGAAAGTTGATAAGTTGATTTTATTATGTCCTTATCATGCTAAATGTCAGCAAGACAAAATCTGGTCCTGCTGACATTAGAGTATGAGCTTTTGATACGAATGTAAATAATTTTATTTGAGAATGTGAATGTATGTGTGTGTAATAAAATAACTGACATATTTTATTATTCATATAATGTCCTTCTAATTTTGACCTTTTAATAATATTTGCCTTAAAATTATGAGAAATTCTGGGGTTATCAGCCAGTTTTTTTTTTTAATTTCCAATTGGATTATACCTGTTTTTTTTTACTTCAACCGTTAAGAATTTTCTTAAACACAAACACATATTAAATATTTTAAAATATTTAACACGTAATTAAGCATTTCGGAAATGCAGATTAAAATCTGTCTGTTCGTCTGTCTGCCTGTATTTTAATTTAACTGACAACTTGAAAAATTTCAAAAGCGAAAATCTATCAAATAAAACCTAAGCTTCGATTATATGAATAGTAAAATATGTCAGTTATTTTATTATAAACATACACACACATTCATATGCTCACATTCTCAAATACATTTTTTTTAAGAAAATGTCATAATGTGCTCACTCGTCTATGTATCTATTTGAGGTGCACGCATAAGGCTTGTAACACTTTTTTTGTTACTTTTTGAAACTATTTAATATTCAATCATTATTATAAATACTCGTATGTATGTGAGTATGAACCGTCATTAAATTTATAATGTGTATACATTCATTATACTTGCTCTTAACTGGTTCTGATTAAACATGATTATTGAACATTCCAGGAGGTTTTAGTGGGGGGAGTTAGAGGGACAGTAATCAATTCATTTTGTTTGCACACATCATACAAATGACCTATGAGAGAAAAAGGCAAAAAAAAATTTGTTTTAAATAAAATAAAAAACGTGATGTTTGCTAAAGTTAAGCCACATAATAGTCATATCAGTGGGGCGTTCACATTACTGCCTTAGCTTCTCAAGTAGTACGGAGTATAAAATTGTTAGTTTGTTGTTATATAGATTAATGTGTTTAGCTGTTCTTTTTTTTTTTTTTTAAATTTCATTCTTTAGTTTTTGTTAGTAATTTGCTAAGCCTGTCAATTTGACATATACGAAATATCAAAATTATATTGTGGGTATTAATAATGTATTAGTTTTGCCCTTAGGCTTGCGAAAATATAGAATAACAAAAGGAAAATGATAATTTTGAAATTTTAAAATGATTTTTAAGATTGAAAAATATTTACACATATTATATGTTTGCTAGGTAAAATGATGAAACATTTGAGTCATACTTTTTGAGATTTTTGAGTTTAATGAGGATTTTTCTTTTAAGGTGGGTTTACACCATTGATCGGCACAAAAAGATGAGATTAAAATTTGGATTTATGGGTTTGTTTAAAATATAGTATAAGGCGCCATGAAAGAAGCTTTGTTAAAAGAAAGCATAAAAATTTTGTGTTATGTGTATGAAAATTCCTAATAATACTCGGCCCCGTAGATTATGAATACTGGCCACTGGTTTAGACTATGAAGTTTTTCATATGACTTTATAAAAAGAAAATAAGATGAAAGTTAATATAAATGACAAAAAGTTTTATTAAATATCATTACCGTGTTCTCTTTAGTATTGACCTCTGCTTTACACTATAAGATTTGTCGTTTGACTTTAGGGAGAGAAAATAAAATTAAAATCAGTTAATTAAAATTAATACACAACTATCGGTTCCACTCGGAACAACTGCAAAATTCAAGAATCGTCAATTAAGCAGTTCTGTATTTCCTGCTGCAACATTCAAACAGCTGTTTTGTCGTTTTTTTTATATAGAAATCCATAACTGGTGAGACTTACACATCTCTATAAAATATTATTAGATTTCAAACGTGGGCCAATAACTACAGGCCCAAAAAATTATAGTGAAAAATATCAAAAATTGCTTACTATCAATCTTGGAGATTTAACAATCCCGCTTGCCTTTTCATTAAAGCTTATATAAAAGCTTACAAACATTCTTGGTTTTCAGCTTCATAACAACAAAAGTCAGTAGAACAAAATCGGCAATATCATGAAATTGTCGTAGGTTTTCTTATGCTATTGTCTTGCAAAGTTTATTCTGCTAACATTTGTTGGAAGGTTTGTAAAAGTCAATGGGTTGAAATAATTTTTCTTTACACAAACAGAGCTTTTAGAAGAAATTGATTCAATACTTTTATGCAAACTGATTCATAGAATTTCCTTATAGCTTTATTACACTTAAAATTCAGTAAGATAAAATTAGCAGTTTGTCAAGAGCATGCAAATGTCGTAGGTTTTCTTGTTTTATTGTTCTGCTAATTTTATAATGCCGACTTTTGTTTGAATGCTTATAAATGTCAAGGGATTGCAATAAGATTGCAATATTATACGAATTGATGCTATTAATTCACAGAACTTTAGAAGCTTTGTAAGTTGTTCAATTCCAACGAGACTCAAACAGTATAAGAAAGCTTTGGGTTCTTCTATGGGAGCAGTAGAAAAATTAGGCAGAGATGAATAATTTCCTAATGGGGTTAAACCGTATTAAACTTATAAATTTATCATTTAAATTTATGTGGGTTTTCTTTATGTCTCTTTATTAGAGAAAAAAAAAAAAAAAACTTATCAACTCAACTCTTATTTAACAACATTTAATCAAATATTACTCAAGACAGTGTTCGTTTAAATAGTTTCCTTATTTAAACAATTTTGTTATGGTCTTTCCAATAAGAAATTAAAGAAACTTAGCTAAAAAAGAAAACCAATTATTGACAAGCTAACCTTAACCTATGCATTTTTCATTTTATTTTTTTATATATATTTTTTCTTACTAAAAACACAATTTATGGTTTAATTACAACAAAACACTAACGAGACTTTTAACACGCCCTTAAAAAAAAAAAAAAAAAAAAAAAAACAAGTCAAAAAGTAGTAATAAAAAGACAAATAATAGTCTAAGTATCACGAAAAGAAAGAAAACTAAATTTTAAACCCAGACAATTACTTTAATATTACGTTCATAAAGTCAGTCTGCTAGTCATTCAATATGCTGGCATTTAAAAATTAAAGTTTATAGTTCTTCTTTAAACATTTCTTAAATTAACGTGTCATAAATCCCCAAGCTGTTCACATTATTTTCTTGAAGAATTTTGACAGTTGATTAATTAAACAATAGCTGTCAGTTATGGTTCTGACAAATTTTTATCGTCATCAACATTATAAACAATTTGTTTATGTATTTTAAATTATTATTGTTTAATATTATATTTATTAATAGTTGGAAATGTAAGAAGTTTCAGTTTCAAGGTAAACAATTAAAAATTTCAATATTACACTATACATTATGTTAAAATGTCAAAAATTGTTATAATTCTTAAAAAAAAAAAAAAAAAAAAATACAAGAGATGAATAGACAAATTATAAAACAATTTATGTATATTAATTGCATTTAAGTAGAGGGATTTTGTGTCAGGTATAAACCAATAAGAAAATGTAATTAAAAGTTAAATCAATGACAATCAAATGAAATTAGTTGTTTGTCTTAAAAAAAAAAATTAATTTGTAATAATGATTTTATTTTATTGAGTTTTGATCACTTTAAATAAAATTTCTTTCTGCTTTAAATTTCCTACTGGGTTTGTGATCATGCTTGTACTCAAAATCAGAGAAAAAGTTATTTTTTAATATTGCATAATCATATAATGGCAGAAAATTGAATTTAATTTAGCAAATACATAAATGACATTTACGCAAGTGCGTTTTTTTTTTTCATTTCTTAGCACAAAATTAAAAAAAATCATTATTCAGCATGTAAATTATTCATCAGATATGAAGTTGCCTTGTAGTTAGTATACCATCCCAAAATAAAAAATAATTAAAGTTAAATAATTAACAAAGAAAAAAAAAAAAAATGTTTTTGAAAAAAATTAAACCAAAATTGAGTAAGTGCATTTGACATTTAGAAGATGGAACGTTATTTGAACCGGATTTCAATAACTGGAAACAAAACAAGCAGCAGTTAAAAAAAGAAAAAAAAAATAATAATAATAATTTAAAAATATATAAACAAATTTCAATGTCGAAGAAACAACACAAAATTTAGCATTCGCAAATAAAATGTTGTTAATTGGTTATTATTGTCTTATATTTTTATTTTTTGATTTTGTTTAATTTCTTTTAAATATATATTTTTTTTTTTTTGTGAACTTCAATATTTCTTGGCATTGACGTTGGAATCTAGAAACAAATATACTCAAGCAATATTTACGGTTACTATATAAAATACTTATAATTCGTGGAATTATAACGGATTTTAAAATTTAAATAAATAGAGGAATATTTTTTAATTTCAGTGACTTTTTTTTTAATTTAGTATAAATACCAATCGGATTAATAAACGAAAATTAAACGTAAATGATGATTCAGAGCAAACCATATCAAATACATGTTAAATTAATCTCATGGGTATGGTAAAGTAAAGTGTTTTTAAAAATTTGTATTTAGATATTTTTTTTTATTATTATAATTTTTATTTCCTATTTATTACAAATAAAATTTTTATTATTTTTTCAGGCCGTCGCTTGCATTTTAGTGCAATGCGCGCTCTCTGTTAAATTAGATGCAGATAACCGTCGTTTAATTCTCGACATCAACAATCGCAGAACTACCAACAAACAATACTATTCCTCAAATTTTGATACCAGTAAGTAAACGTAGTTCCATTATTTTGCTGATTCATTAATTTCATATACCAACAACACATTAATTAAATAATTAATCCTGTTTCCCATTTAGAAAAACCAAAATTTTTGACATTTGTTTAGTTCTCTATCCTCTACTATTGTTGACTACTTTTGCTCTCAGTCTCTCACTCTCTCTCTCTCTATCTATCTTTACATATATTTACCTTTTTTTATCCTCATAAAAAATCCTACAGAATAATTTAATGACTCATTTAGTTTATTTGTATTAACAATTAAATGCTGCATTATTTTATTCTGTAAACAAAATCCTTTCTTTAGAATTTGGTGCGTAATTAAAACAATACAAAAAAAAAAAATTCAATTCATTTAATGATAACTTCAAATTCGAAACTAATCAACTTAACTAATAACTTTGTAGTTAGTTGTTGTTATTATGTTTAGTAAATAGAAAAAAAAAATAGTAATAATTAATTGTATTTGTTTTGTATAAGACTATAAGTAAAAAAAAAAAATGTTATTTTTTTAATTTAAAGAGAAAAGTAATAGCATTAGCAACATTTATTTAATGTCAATTATTTTTTATTTAACGTATCGTGCTGTAGCCTAAAATATTAAAAAAAAAAAAAAATACCAAAAAATATTCATATAAAACACGTTTTAATTTTGGTCTAATCTGGATGAAGTGAAATACCTAATCCATTTTGTAGCTAAATTGTAGTGATTAGTATGCAAAAAGCCAAAAAAAAAAAAAAATAATAATAATTTAAAGTAAGGAAACAAAAAAATTTTTTTTTACTATTTAAATAACCTGTAGCTTTACTACTAAAACCAAATAAAATCAGAAAACCACCAGCAAACAGCCAATCAAACAACCAACCAAATACAACGCAGTAGTAATCAGTTATCAACAGTACATCTTATAGTGATCGTCTCAAACTATATCTATATCTCTATCGACTTGTAAATATTCCCCCTCTCAAAACAACAATAAAACAAAATCAGTCAATCAATCAGTCAAACAAACAAGCCACAATATCAATCCACTCACTATTCTGTATGTATTGTATTTTAGTGGAAGTTCGTAGTACATAATCAGCTTCGCATACTCATCCCCCCTCTTACCATCTATTTTTATTTTATTTTAATTTTTTTTTTTTTTTTTTGATACAATTTAAAAGAAACAAAATTTATATAACAAATTTAAATTCAGATTTAAGTAAATTAGTAAACAACAGAAACAAAAATCTAATCTGTGAATTAAACAAAAATCACATCATCCAAATAATCATAAAACTTCTATTTCTTACTCTTATTAAATAGTAGAGCCTGACTTAAATGACGGACTAGTACAGACGAACTGTAAATTGTTAGACATGCAAGACACAGTGCAACAAAAAAATTCCGTCTCTATGGTTTGAAAATAAGTTATTGATATATATTTAATGCCTTTAAAGCCATTTAGAGATATTACAAAATTTTGTTGCACCGTGTAACAACTAAACCGAAATATCCTAACATCCTTTTTTAACTATAACATTAAAAAGAAATATTCCTTACCTTCTAAATTCCTTTGCTTTACCTTCATAATCTATGCGAGCAGTGTTTCCTTGCCGCTTCATTTACTTTAGAACATTTTCCTCTCCTCTAAGATATATCCCGTCATAATCGGTTGTATCACACAAAGTTCAGTTCAGTTCAGCTCAGTTTAGTTTAGATTAGGAGACGTTATATGTATGTTAGGTTGTTCATAAAATTTTGTATCAAATTTTCACCAACATAACAAAAAGCCAAAAATTTAAATATTCCCCATGTAAAGGTGCTTACCGTTACGGTTACGATATTGGTAAGACCGGTAACTTCCATCACGAAACACGCGGTCCCGATGGAGTCACTTATGGCTGTTACGGTCACATCGATCCATACAAAATTTTACGCGCTACACATTATGTTGCTGATAATCACGGTTACCGTACCGTTGAGCCCGGAAAGCCCGTAATTACATATCCCACTCCTGATGATCCTGCCACGGGCAAAAATAGTGGTGTTCTTTTGCAGTGGAACGAACTTTATTTCCCAGTTGGTTGCGGAAAATTCGAAGGCGGTGTCCGCCCCAATATACCATTGATTTTTGTCGAAGATGTATGTTGATTTAATACAAATTATATTGAAGATTTTAATGTCAAGAAAAAAAAAAAAACATTGTATATGTAACTATATTGTAGAACAAAGGAAATCCTTCAGTAGCTTCTGGATTTTCTAAATTTCCAACACTAATGATCAAGGGTTCGGACCAAAAGAGTCCTGAAATTCATAGATACGGTGATAATACTAACAAGCGTGTTACTGGTGGTACTGGTCTGTTTGACACCGGTAAGGGTCATACATTCGAAGGATCTCCAGGTTTTCAGTCACCATCTACCCAATCTGTGGCTGCCTTAAGACCCAGTAGTGATGGAAAATACAGTAGCAATGGAAAATATAGCGGTGACGGGAAATACAAAAGTGAGCCAATTATATAATCAAGTTGATGGGACGAATTGGTGCTAGACCTCAGATTGTTTGTGTTTCAGATGATAATGGCCAATATCAACATGTAGCTGTTCCCTACAATCATTTGGTTGGTGCTCAAGGAGGACATGGCGGTTTCGGTGGTAATGGAGGGATTGGTGGTAGTGGTGGCAATGGAGGTTTTGGCGGTAACGGTGGTGCTGGAGGTTTTGGCGGTAACGGTGGTGCTGGAGGTTTTGGGCCAGCTGGTCCAAACGGACCTCTTGGACCTAACGGCCCTAATGGACCACCCGGACCTCCTGGACCTTCAGGACCTCCTGGACCTTCAGGACCTCCTGGACCTTCAGGACCTCCTGGTTCACACGGATCTACTAGCCCAGGATCTTATGGTCCCAAAGGACCATTCGGACCACCAGGTCTTCCTGGACCAACTGGACCCGGCGGTAATGGACCACCAGGACCCCAAGGTCCCCATTCCCCAGGAAAACCCGGTCAATATGCTGGAAGCGGTCAATACTCTGGAAATGGTCAATACTCTGGTCAATACGGTGGAAATGGCCAACACGCTGGAGATGGTCAACACGCTGGTAACGATCAATACTCTGGAAATGGTAAATACTCGGGAAATCATAATGATGGTCATTATCAAGCCAACAATGATGCTCTTTACATACACAAGGAAGGGCTCTCGGTGACCGGTTTTCCTGGGGCCATCGGATACACAGAAGGTTAGCAAACACTCTTACTTAACACCGGAGCTTGGAGTGCGCGTACAAATTACATCGATATCATACTCTCTATCTACTGTCTTAAGTGCTTCTTTACGTATTTGCCACACAAAAATGAATATTCGCAAATCAAATCAAATGCAAAGCAACATTGTTCCTATAACCACCCACACATTGAATGCAATATTTGTTATATTTATATGCAATATAAAATTCATTTAAACAATACTGGACGAATTTTTATATTTTTAAAAGCATTTCACAAACGCCACCACTGCACTGCACTAACAACACTTCAGAGCAAAACTTAAAATAAAAAAAGTCAATCAATCAAATATCAAAATGCAAAATAACAAATCTTTATGCTCAGTGGCACTCTCAGTCTTTCTTTTCTTATTTCGTACAAAAACACATATGCACCTACGTATCGTATTGTATTGTATTGTATGTATGTATATTTGTGTGCATCCAAGCTCCATTTAAATGTATATATTCTTGAGATCATTAAAGATCTCTTATATTTTAAATTTATTATTAAGTTTTTTTTGAGTTTTCTTTTTTCGCAATAATATCATCATATGCTAATTATTATCCTTTATTTTTATATTTAAGATTTAATTTTTTATTTTCAGCAGTTTATGAAAACGAAAGTTTAGAGTAATGTGAGCAAATGACCGTAATCGTAACAAAAATTTAGGAGAATTTGCTTATTACATATCAATGAAATAATGAACTTTGATTAGGGATTGTTTTTGATTTCAAGGCACTGCAACTTTTTGCTCAAGCACACTTTCACTTTTTTACCCTCTCTCTCTCACTCTCTCTCTCTTTTATCTTTTCATTCAATTTTTTTGTCTTTGACGTTATTTTCTCAAATGTTTTACCTTAAAAGAGTGAAAAGAAAATCCAAGGCATACCAGATAATTTTTATATTTGTATATATATTATAGCTACATATTCGATATCGATTTGCACTCTCTCACTTGCATCAACATTGACACCGCTATAAATACATACCCCACCCACCTATTCATACACCAACACAATCGCCCATACACGCTCTACAAAATCATTTGCCACATGATGAGTGTTGTGTGATACATACAAACATAATTAATCATGTTTTGAATTTTTGACATAACATTATGCTTTTTGTTAGAGTTGGTAAAGAGATATCCATATCGTCGCCTTAATACTCGTACATTTGATCGTATGTAGATCTTAAGGCTTTTATATAACAATAAATTTTGTTTTTGGTTGGCTTATGGTGAAGGGCTTTTAGCTTAAAGCTTTTTAGTTATATTTATCTATGTATTTAACTATTTATATATGTTACAACAAATTGCTTATGTGTTTAAATAATTATGTAAATGTTAATTAAAATTTTGATTTTGTTAGTGTAGTTATTCTTATGTATGAATCTTGATTTAGTGATAGTTGCAAGAAATATTAAATCGAAAAATATAAAATATATTATATATATGTTTCTAATTATATTTTTTTGTTTCCAATTTATATACATTTCTTCATTTAGGAAATGGTAAATATAAAAATAATTATGAAGATGGTAGATATAAAGGTAAGAATCCTTAAAATGAGTCCAAAATAATTGATGTTTAACTAAGATTTAATTATGTTTTGGTTTTAGGCATACAAGATGGTAAATACTATCATGATGATTCTGGAAAATATGTTCATATTGAAGGTCCCACTGGCCCCCCAGCACCACCATACGTCCATATTGTAGGACCCAGTGGAGGCTTTGGCGGTGAAGGCGGATTTGGAGGCGATGGCAATGGCGGAGGTGTAGGACCAGGTGGCCCTAATGGACCCGGTGGACCTAAAGGACCTGGTGGACCCAAAGGCCCTGGTGGCCCAAGAGGTAATTTTATAGAAGATATTTTCGATAAACATATTTAAAACTAAATAAATATGCTTTGTTCAATTTTAGGACCTCCTGGACCACCAGGACCCCCTGGAGGTCTAGGACCAACAGCTCCCGGACCAAAAGGACCCAAGGGACCAAGAGGACCTCCTGGACCACCCGGACCAACTGGACCTGGACCTAAGGGACCTCCTGGACCTCCCGGACCTCCAGGACCAACCGCTCCAGGTCCATATGGACCTCCAGGGCCAACTGCTCCCGGTCCATACGGTCCTCCTGGCCCTCATTATCCCGGTCCTTATGGTCCTGCTGGTGGTACTAGTACCGGACCTCTTGGACCTGATCGTCCAGGACCACCCGGACCACCTAACCACGGTCGTGAACCACCAAGACCATCAAAGAAACCCAAGGATCCCAGAGAATCCGAATTGTCTGTTCCTGGTTACTTGCCTCCTCATCAGAAAAATGGTAAAATAACTCAAACTAATAAAACTTTTACATATCAAGTAGATAGTGCTCCACCAGTGACTACAAATACGCAGACATCTTTTGTGTCCAATTATCAACAAAATAATGAAAACACACAAAAGAAGGTCACTACTACAACTACTACCACAACTTCCACAAACACAATCAATAGCAATAAGAATAATAATTTAAATAATTATAATATTGATAAAAATGTTAATACTAAACTAACATATGTTACTCCTTCTTCTCCCTCTCCCGTTCCCGCTCCCAAACCCCAACAACAACAACAAATCACAACAAACACATACACCCAAACAAACACGGGAAAACTACAGGCCCTGGCTATCACTACTGAGAAGGACAATCCTCAAACGACCTACACCACAACGACGACAACTAATCAAAATTATGGTAATAATAAATTAGAATTGAATAAAGAAAAGACAGTTGTCACAACTCAAACGAATAAATATACCAATACGAACATAACCACCAATACAGTCCCTAGTAAACCACAAGTGGTTGAAAAGATTACAACAATAAAGACTAATAGTTACACAAAACCTCAGGAAAAATTTACAACCACCCAAAAAGTAGTTAATATCAATACAAATACTAATGACAACTTCAAGCCCATAACCGTTGAAAAGGTAATAACTCATGCTTACAAAACTCCCGAAAAGGTTGTAACTACTCAGACTGTACCACAAGGCAATGACAAGACGATAACTAACACATACACCGGACAGCAGCCACAGCCATTCAATCAAAACAATAAAGAAAAGACTATTGAAAAGGTTACTGGTACGTATGTAAGTAATAATGAGTATCAAAAGAGAAAGCCTGAGCAGAAGACAACGACTGTGACAAAAACAGATACATATACACAACAAGTTAGTAAAAAAGATAATGTAACTCCCCGTCCAACTTCTTCCCCATTCCATATACAGAGTAATGACAACTTTTGCCCGTGTCTAGCTGATAAGGCTCATTCATCTAAAACCTCAACTTCCTCCTCTTCCTCCTCCACCAGTAATGGTTTCTCCACATCACAGCACAACAATCCTTCCTCCTCTTCCTTCCTAAACAGCAACAATTATCAACAACAATTCACAACTAATGGCGGTTTCAATGGCCAAACACATTTTGAAAGCATTGTGAGCTCGATGGCACTGTTGCAAACACTTCCCGTTATTCCTCAAGTACCAGGTTATCCCGCATACTATCCTCGCGACAAGATTCCCAAAGGAGCTATTGTTGCTTTTATGCCTGTCATCATATTGCCCGAAGCTGCCTATGCCAAATGTGATGAGAACTCTAAACAAACTTTAAGCGAACACATTCAAAATCCATTGGGCGTGCAACCCGCCTCAATTCCCTTCGGCTTTAGTCTTAACTCCATCTTTCCCAATGGCGCTAAAAAAGATCAATGCATGTGTCCCTGCTCCTGTACCCAAAACATTCCCGAACATCTTCACAACAAACGTGAAGTAGAAAAAATAGATGAAGCAGCCGCCACTACTATAAGTGCTGGTGGTGACTCTACTGATCTTAAAACCGCAGAGACAAAAGCTGAAGGCCAAGTGAGTGAAAAAGAAAATGACAAGGAGATTACAGCAGAGACCAAGGAAATCGAAACGACTGCAACAAAAACGACCACTGTCGCCGAACCTGAAAAGGCGGCTGTAGTTGCTGAAGACGAAAAAAAAGAATAAACGACTTTTGAGTGAAATTGCCCCATCCAAGAAATTAAAAATCCCGATTTCCCAATTCCTGCCAATCCAATCCTGACTCCCGTATGTCCACCGATCCTGTCTACATCCTTTAAAATCCCAAAGCGTTTAGCTACTAACTCAAATGATTTAACAAAGAAAAAATTATGATCATTGTAAAGTGTTCGCTTTTATTTAAAATATTTCTTTATTATTATGTGCCTATTTAATTGTTTTATATATGTATGTATGTATTTGTTACTAAAAATTTGTTAAAAGTTCTCCTCCAACTCCTCCTTCTTCAAGGATCTATCTAAATAATATACTCAAATGAAAAGAAATAATAATGTTTATTAATGATATAATCCTTTCTATAAATCTTTTATTGATTAATATTGTTTTATTATTTGATTTGTGAAATGTTGTTCATTATTGTCTACTTTTACGTAATTTTAAATATTATTTTTTATTTTGTTTTATTATGATCATTATCATTTCCATTTTTCTTTTTTAATTTCTAGTGAATAGTTTTTATTTAATACAAGAAAAGAAAAACAAAAAAAAAATTGTTTTTATTAATAATAAAAATAATGGAGAATTCTTTGTTAACATTATATTGTGAAGAAATTCCTTAATGATATTGAAACGAAAAATTTATAAAAAATAAATAATAATAAAATTAAAATTTTTGAGTTTGATTCTTTTTTTTGCACGAAGGAGGTAAAAGTTCAATTAATTTGTAGGGACTAAAAGTACATTTAAATTCATAATCAAACTAGATCTACTATCTAACTGATATTGGTTAGGGATATGATCGTTATTTATTATCCATATTTATTATATATTATCCACAATTGTTAGCATATTTCCTTATAGCATAGTGTAGTTTGTTGTGATGTTTATAGATAAATCGGTTCATTTTTGAACCGATTTATCCAAGTCCATCCTTCCTTCCGGCTATATTTCCACGTAAATCAATGTACAAGGTACAGATCAAAATTTGGAAGATATCTTAATGGAATTCGAAATGTTTGGTACAGCTATCCCCATACAAGTCCTTCCAGAATTCAATATTATTACTAACAAATAATTTAAATAAGCTTTTCGTTACGTACGTGTCAAATGTAAATGACTATTCCCCCTAAAAATTTGTACTTTGGTCAGTTTTTACCGGCTTTTGATATATCAAATGCTGCTCAGACTGATGAAATCCAGGTTTTATATATTTCAAGAAATCGACACATAATTTTAATTGCCAATGCAGTCCACAAGTAATTTATCATCGAACCAACTGAAATTTTGGAAGATTTTTAACGATTTAAAAAAAAAATTTATTTCTATTTGACGACACAAAGTGTGCCTATGAAAGGCAACTTTATATTTGTTTTAGTCACTATATTATTGAATGCAAGGATTATTTTTTTTTTTTTTTATCGAGTTGGTTTGTTGGGCCTGTTGAGTTGGGTTACCTTTAGATAATGCAACGTTTTATTAACGTTTGAAGGAGCTAGAGCTAGCCTACACGTTTCATGCATAACAATATCAATCAGTTAAGTAATCAAACGGCTAGTTTTATTTTGTTGAGCTGTTATATGAAAATGCAATATATTTAAATGCTTTTAGTATTTAATAAATTCTTTTAGAATTTAGATATTAAATGTAAAATTTAAACTAATCAAAAATACATAAATTAGATTAAATTAAAAATATATTTATCTGTACCATATCTACATAAAAACTAATAACTTTAAATAATTTACGTTTTCATATAACGTTGAAATAGAACCTAGATTTAATAAATTTAATACTTTGAAATTTTACAAAATTTCCCATATCTTATAGAAGATATAATTCAGTGCAGAATCGGCTATATTTCCACGTAATTCAATGTACAAGATACAGATCACAATTTGGAAGATATCTTAATGGAATTCGAAATGTTAGTTATACTTGTAAGACAATATTAAAATAAACAAGTTAGATCATTACATTCGGCTGTGAAGAAAATTTTATGCACTTCACCAACAATTAAGAAGAAATAGTATGCCTTAATATTTTCATATTTATATTTTAAAAGATAATAATACATACATTTGTTCCACAAGCAACCCAGCTGACCATAAACTTCAATAATAATATCCAGTTCGAACATTTCGCGAGCATTTCTCTGGAAAAACATTAGAGAACGACCATCGTTGGCGATTCGAATATGAGCTTCTTAAGCTCACCCGTTTCTCACTTAGTGGCAGCAAATCTTTCGACCTCGAAGGTTCGTCTATTGTATTAACAACGAAACTTAGCGGTCAATAGCGAAACATAAAAATATTCGTTAGTGATTCGTTTATGATATAAAAAAAAATTATGAATATTATTTGATATTGATATTACTAACGACTTGTGATTATCATCATTGACAGTATTTAGAAAACGATAGTTTTCTATTTTGTTTCAATTCCATTTTGTTCCCGATCTAAAATTAAAAACTGATTTCATTTTTAAAGTTATGTTTTATTTCAAACTGAACATAATATAAAATATTTAAAAAAATTTATATTTTAAAAAAATATAGGTACATAATGAATTACATTTCAAAAGTAATAATTCATACAATATACAATAAAATTAATAAAGAAATTTACATAAGATTGGTAAAATATTTGAAGCATTTTGTCCAAATTTTATTCTTCTAGAGAAGTTATCAATGTTTTTCTCTATATTATTAATTTTTATATTTTAGTTCAAAATTTTCTGAATTAATCAGTATTTAGATAAATATGTTATTTTGCAAAGCTATTTATACAAGTAGGGACATTATTTACCATTTTTTCTAACTAACGTAATGAATAATAATGAGCAACATTTTAAAATCAAACGCAATAAACTATAACTCAAGAATAACACTTCCCTTCAAATATTAGGAAAATAAATTTGTTGCCAATCTTCCAGAAGTCACTTTTTAGAGACTTCTAGATGATTGTCGGAAGATTGTTTGAAAAATACAAAAACAAAAAACATTGCTATTGCGCATTAATCGTCTAAGCGTCACTTCCTAGCGACTTCTAGATAATTATCAATACAAAATACATTACTATCATCCTTTCATCTTCAAAAAGTATACTTTGAGGTCATAATTTAACAAAAGCAAAATATATTACTACTGCGCAATAATCTCTTTGGCGTGTGTTAGGAAGATGAAATCGTGTATGTATTTCAGTAACAATTTAATTAAATACAGTTTGGCTGTAATATTAAATATAAGAAGAAAAATTAAGTGTTTTTAATAAAATTATGTTCTGGAAATTATCAACAAAGAAAATTAAAAAAAAAAAAAATAAGTAAATATTCTTAAACATTTATTTTGTAATATCATACTTTTCTCATAATTTAAACTCCATAAAACAGACCAGTATTTGCACATTTAAAAAAGTCTAAAGTTTGTAAGTGTCTTGAGTTTTTCTTTGCACAAAAGGTAATCTAAATAAAATTTAGTAAAAAAAAACATCAATTATAAATAAAAAAAATTTAAAAGAACAAAATTATCTTCCAGAAAAAACTAATTTCACACTTCTGTGAGAATCGTGTGGGATTCGTTCAGAAGGGTCTTCTTTGACGCTTTCAGAAGATTATTTTACGACACTTCTAAAAGTGTCTTCTTAGAGTCGCTTGGAAAACACCTCCACGAGGAACAGTCCTCCCCAACGGAAAATGATTTTAGTGATACTTTGGCAATAGTTTTGTAAATGAAATTCAACTTCTGGAAGATTCTACTTAGTGACTTTCACTATAGAAAATGTTTGCGGGGTTGATTATCTTTGTTTAAGTATTTTGCATGCACAAACAAGAAACTGCGTTTGCTTTTTAGTTAAGTAATAAATTCTCGAGAAATTGTAAAAATAGATAATTTCTCAAAGAATTTAATTTCGAAATTTTATTCAGAAAAATTTAATATTGCGATATCGTTGTTATGAAAATTCTCGAATATTATGCAAATGTTTACCGAGAAATTATCAAGAAAAGTTAGATGCTACTAACATTCATATTTAATATAATTTTCGATATTTTCTCCAACATTTAGTTTCGAAAATGATTTGTTCTTAGCGAACATTCGTTAATATTGAAACTCAGGTCAGGCGGGCAACGCTTGCTTAAGCAAAACCAAAAAAACACAACAAAAACTTATAAGCACACATATATTTTTGTATGTAATACAAACAAATTGACTGCACATGATTGAAAACAAACTTCGATAGTGATATCGCCTACGAATAGTTCGGGAACATTTCTCTAATAAAACCTTTGATCAGTTAAAATGTATTGGGCCTTATTCAACAAATATTTAAAGGATACTAAAAGCTTTGAAGTACACACATTACAGCAAAAAATTGCCGAACGCACAGTAAAAGTTTTGCAGAAAAGCTTACAAGAAATTATTTGAAATTTAAGACTTTCTTTCATAAAAAAGTAAACCAATAGATAATATTTGCATAATTTCTATAACCAGAATTTTTTCGTGCTCACTTATCAATTATAAATATATATTATATTTTGAAAGACATATCTTCAAACCGCACTATTAGGAATAAAGTATTAAAGATAGTTAATTAAATAAGATAAATCAAATAAATAAGAACAATTTCAAACAAAAAAAAAAAAAAAAAAAAGATTTCTCTAAAGCTTAATTTTGAAATTATTTTAATCAAAATTTTTTTATTTTTGCAAAGTAAAACTATGCACGTATAAATTTAGGCTTTTGTTTAAAAAAATTACAAAAAAATTTTATTTTCTTGTTAAAAAAAATTGAAATGACTAGAAACCAGTTAACCAGTTTTATCAAGAGTTCAAAAACCGGTTAAACCGAAATCCAGTTTTCTAAAAAAGTCGGTTTTTGGGATACTCTGTTATTGGCGGTTTTTTTATGTATATGCCCGCTTGACCTGAGATAAGAAATTATTGAATTTTCGTAAAAACGAGTAATTTTCGAAACAGATATGTTCGAGAAATTATCGAAAATTAAATAAAACATGAATGTTCGTAGCACCGCAATTTACTCGATAATTTCTTGACAATAAAGTTTCGAGTAACTTTTGAGAATTCTTAAAATAATAATATCGAAAGTAAATGTATCGAGAAATTATCTATTATTTTTAATTTCTCTAAATTTTGTTACTTTAATCAAAACTCAACATATTTTCTTATTTGTGCATGTTTTTCTTGAGTCATAGTTCGTATCGATCGGTTGGAAATTATTGTTCTTTAAAGATTATGATGTTAGTTTAATTTCAAGAACATTTTTGTAAAATAATATTCTATAATATTCTAGTTTTAGAAAAACGGTAAGTAACTTTTCTACTTTTCTAAAGATATTTATAAAATAGTATATTTATGTAAATGATTAATTTAAGTTCTCACTCATTAATTTAGTAAACTTTGATCTAAAAAATGTGGATTTGAACACCAGACAAACTAATATTATTGAGAGAAAATATTTTTGATAACTTCCTCCGGGAAGTTGAAGTGTTTAATTGTTTATCTTGTTAATTAACTTTAATATATAATTCAAATTTATTTTCTTTTTTTAGTATTTGGTATAGTTAAGTTCAAAATAAAACATAACTTGAAAAATTAAATTAGTTTTTGATTTTAAATTAAGAACGAAATGAAAATGAAACAAAGTAGAATACTATCGTTTTCGAACTATTGTCAACGATTCGTTAGCAATATCGATTTTGAAAACGAAACTCTAACGAAAATTTTATCGTTTCGTTATCGCTAATGATTCGATATAGATATCATAAACGAACCTACGAAATCGATCGATTTGCTACCACAAACTGAATGAAAGTTGAACTCTACGAGTTCATTCTCAAAACGTCTTCGATAGTCATTCTCAAAGGTTTTATTAAAGAAATGTTCCCGAACTATTCGTAGGCGATATCACTATCGAAGTTTGTTTTCAATCAGGTGCAGTCAATTTGTTTGTATTACATACAAAAATATATGTGTGCTTATAAGTTTTTGTTGTGTTTTTTTGGTTTTGCTTAAGCAAGCGTTGCCCGCCTGACCTGAGTTCCGATATTAACGAATGTTCGCTAAGAACAAATCATTTTCGAAACTAAATGTTGGAGAAAATATCGAAAATTATATTAAATATGAATGTTAGTAGCATCTAACTTTTCTTGATAATTTCTCGGTAAACATTTGCATAATATTCGAGAATTTTCATAACAACGATATCGCAATATTAAATTTTTCTGAATAAAATTTCGAAATTAAATTCTTTGAGAAATTATCTCTTTTTTCAATTTCTCCAGAATTTATTACTTAAATAAAAAGCAAACGCAGTTTCTTGTTTGTGCATGCAAAATACTTAAACAAAGATAATCAACCGCGCAAACATTTTCTATAGTGAAAGTCACCAAGTAGAATCTTCCAGAAGTTGAATTTCATTTACAAAACTATTGCCAAAGTTTAATGAGGCTCATTTGGTACGTTTTTTTATGAAAGAAATTTTTAAATTTAAATAA
Source organism: Protocalliphora azurea (assembly GCA_932274085.1). Taxonomy (NCBI): domain Eukaryota; kingdom Metazoa; phylum Arthropoda; class Insecta; order Diptera; family Calliphoridae; genus Protocalliphora; species Protocalliphora azurea. The sequence continues at coordinate 146,367,502 of OW026522.1, forward strand.
TTTCTTATTGGTTTTAATAAAACTTGTAAACTTTTTTGCAAAACTTTTACTGTGCGTTCGGCAAATATTTTACCTTAATATGTGTACTTCTAAACTTTTAGTATCCTTTAAATATTTGTTGAATGAGGCCCAATACATTTTAATTGATAGGAGTTTGAGGCAATTTGGTTGATGGGGCTCATTTGGTATATATGCAAAATCATGATTAATAATGATAAATATATTTCATTTTTAATGTTTACCTATACACACAACAAACGTTATAAAGCAAAATTTAAACTTTTAAATTTTTTGTGCGCACTGAATATTTTAATTTATTTAAACTATTCAAAGGGAATTGTCCAAGCTAAAATAGTTATCTATCATTTTTATTACATTTAGCAAGTTACATGAAACTACTTATTTTTAGTCATGTATGAAGGATTTAAAATTTGACTACTCAAATATTTCCAACAATCAATTTATTAAAAGTGGGCCAAAGAAGGGAGGGTCAATGCATAAAAATGTTATACATTCTATCAAACATTGAGTACCTACCCACAATTACACGCAGATAAAAATATAGTTGAGCCTTGTTATGGTTGGAATAATTTTTATTATTCCAGCAAACATACTATGGTTGTAGTAATCAAATATTCGTTTCCGTAACCATATTATTGTTGTAGTAAACATAAACACAAAAGCATTAATATTCTCTTCGACCCAATTCTAAAATAAGGTAAAAATAAAAAAAAATGTAAAAAACTGAAAACTTTTACCATTTTCACCTTTAAAACAACTTTTAAGGAAAAAAAGTTTAATTCTTCTAAAAAAAATTTCCAACACTAATTTCTGATTAACTCTGAAATTTTGGTGCGCATCTTTTCGTTTCTTTTATCTAAATCATACAAATCGTTCTCGAGTTATGGTGAATTATACTCCTATAACCTTATTAGGGGAAAATTATTAGAAATTCCCATAAAAAAATCAATACGTGATAGAAAAAAATTTAAAGCAGATTCTTGTTTAGCACGCCAAATTCTTGCTAGTCCACTTGTTTTTTTTTTAAAGCCCGACCAGTGTTATCAGTGCTGCCGTATGGCAAATACATAAACAACAAGTAAGAATGTTATATTCGACTTGGAAGAATCAATATATTCATCATCTGAAACTTCTTAAAATTTCATCTCATATGGGAGGTTGGTGATAAAGTGTGCAGTTCATGCCCATTTTTGTTTCCGAGTTTATATCGATATCTTGGACTATCTGTACAAAATTTCTTTGTCGTACATGCTTTTGTTTAAGTGATATCAGCAGAAAAGTATGAACTGAAGTTAGAACTGACATCCTGTGTTTCTAGCATATGACCCATAACTTTTTTGTTTATTAACCGATTTTGCCATTTTTAATATCAAACAAACCTTGTGTAAGATAAATAATTGAACCAACATTGCATAGCTAGATCGACTAAGAATCTTACCAGGTCCCATAATATATATAGTTTATTGGGTTCTTAAATGATTTTTTCGACTCTTGCACACGGAATGACAAATCTAATATACCCCCCATCTTTTTGATGGTGGGTATATAAGTTATCGCTCAAAATTCTATAAGCGTAAAAGAGACGGCATCACATCATCATCAAATAAGACATAAGAATAAACGTAGTACTTTAGTATATTATAGGTAGAACTCTTTAAAATATTGTAACCGCATTTTAAACACTATCAACCTTAACCAAGGTTGCAAAAACTAAAATTGTCTACAGTTTTTTTTATTTTTTTAATATCGCTTGGCTTAAAATAAAACAAATATTTATTTTTTAAAATCTTACCAAAATACATTTGCAAGTATGAAAGATGTTTCTTTTATTTTAATTGCTTAAAATAAATATTAATTATATTGGGCACACAGTTTGTGAGTAAATAAAGATTACAAAATTTATTTAAAAAAATGCCGCCTTCACACCAATATGCTACACATTTAGTTAAAATTTCCACAAACTATAGAGAAAATAATAGTATTAAATATGTTTGCTTTAACAGTGTGAAAAATACACAAAGAAACAACTAGCGCAAATGTTTAAAATATGAAATTGTATTAATTCTTAAGTGTTCCATTGTAAACGTAGGCTTATGTCATTTTAACATTAAAATATTATTTTCAAATAAACTTAAAATTGCCCTTTAATCTACCAAACAATATTATGTATTTGCATTGACACCCAGCTTACTACGTTAATATTTATGCACAAATTGAACCACAACATTTTTTTTTTTTTTTTTAGTAATAATTTTTAAATAGCTCTTTAATATTTATGTACTTTACTTAGTATGTATTTTTAATAAACAATACACCCTATTTTTTTCCAAAGTATTTCATTGATGAATTTGTTAAGAAACAAATGAAACAAATATGAGTAATAATTTTTTTTTTTTAATTTAAACTCACCTGCCAAATAGTCACTCATTAACTCATCCGGAAAACTACAAAATATAAATACAACTCTACTCTGAAAATCGGTATTATTATTGTTCTAAACGTCTTTCGGTTTGGCTGTTTCTCAAGTTTCCAAAACCATTGTTTTAGCATTATTTTATTTTATTAGTGTTTTTTATTTTTAAATAATACATAATGAGTTTCAATTTAATTTTGTTTAAAATAATGGTTAGTATATACTAATAGAAAAAAAAAAACGAATATATATATATGTATATAAATAAATATATATTTATAACATTTTTATTTTTTGGTGATTAGCTGTTTATTTATTTATCTTATTCCTGGGCTGCAGTAATTAACAAGGATAATGTTAAAGCAACAGCAAATAGTCACGATTTACAAACGTCAGCTACCTCAGCAAAATGTAAGTAAATTTATATATTTTCAAAAATTTAAACTTTAAAGCCATAATTGTGGAAGTTTAAAAAAAATAAGAAAAACTAAAAAATATACCTTCATAAATAATCGTGTTCAAATCGGAATATTACGACTCAGATCATAAGATTCAACTCTTAAAAAGAAAATAATAACAAATGTTTAATATTTTACACTAGAGATCAAAAGTAAACGGTAAAAAAATTATTTAAACTAAATTTAGGGGATTTTAATAAATTGGAAACATAGTGACTATTTCAAAACTTTTTATCCTTGAGGTCAAAGGTTAATTTTATAATTAATGTTAAATTTTAATCTGATCTGATTTTGGTAATGATCACTATAGTCCTATATATTATAGTAATTTTATTGGGTACAAGTAATTTATCACCATAACAACAGATATTTTGTAGTCTAATCTGAAGAAGAGGCAGCTAAAATTAATTTTATTTTAATTTGATTTAAACCAAAACTTTCTTAATCAACTTCTGTTTGCTTCTGTTACTATTTACATTACTGACTACATGTAATCTATAGACGGGTTAATATATTTTTATTTTTGTGGCTTTATCAACCGCTAATTTTTCTATTAAGAGTTCTTTTCATGTCAAAATTCAAAATATTTTATATTAATTTTACTGATTTTTTATTAAACATGGAGCTTTAATGTAATTGGTGTCAACATTATTTCAGATCCCATATAATTCCGGTTATAGTTTTTCGAAACAACATATAGTCAATAATTCATATTGTCGGTATTCTAACTACTATAATCCATACACTTTAATCTAAAAAAGTATCAGTGTATATAAATATATATAAAAAATGCAATTATATTTTTGTAAAAAGGTTTGGAATAATTTTTTTCAATATATTAAAAAAATAATAATTAACCTATTCTGTATTTATTACAATTACCACATACAATTTTTTGGGACCCTTTGACCAGAAATTGATTAAATAGTTGGTTAATTAAAATTTGTTTGCTTTTAATCCTAATTTCGGCATAAAGAGTTGTTTCTCATATTTATTTTAAATTAGTGATGATATCCACATATTTTTTATATTTTTATAAATGCTTACAAGCGTGACCTTTGACCTTTATGCAAAAAATGTTAAAATGGTCTGTTTTTCATTCCGTTTCAATAATCTGAAATTATATAAAATTTGACTACGAGAGTCAGTGTTGCCGATGTCCTAAAAAATCCCATTTTTAAAATATAAATCCTCAAAATATTTTAATAGAAAAAATTTGTAGATATTTAAAAAAAAAATTAAAAAAGGAAAATTTCCTATAAAAGTAACATTTATTAAAAATTCTTTATAAATATAAAATTTATAAAAATTTTATAAAAAAATTGTTATAGTTATAAAAATTGTTATTTATAAAAATTTTATAAAAAAAATTACTATAAAAATAGATTTTTTTTAAAACTTTCAATTAAAAGAAAATTTGTTGATAATTTATTGTAAATAAAAATAGCAAAGATTTCCTATAGAAAGAAAATATATTAACAATTTCCTATAAAAAGAAAATTTTGCCTATAAAAGAAAAGTTTACCGAAAATATCCTATCAATAGATTTGAAATTTTCTTACAAAAAGAAAATTTATCGAAAATTACTTATAAAAATAAAATTTATTAAAAAGTTTCAATACTACGTACAAGAAAATTTACCGAAAATGTCTTATAAAAAGATTTGAAATTTCCCTACAAAAATTAAATTTATCGAAAAATTCCTATAAAGAGAAAATTTACCAAAGGAGGCATAAGCAGAGAAAATTTATCGAAGAATACCTATAAAGAGAATATTATCAAAAAATTTCTGTAAAGAGAAAATTTATCAAAAATTTCCTATAAAGAGAAAATTTATAGAAAATTTTCTATAAAAAGAAACTTTAATGAAAATTTCGTATAAAAAGAAAATCCATTAAAATGTTTTGAAAATTTCCTATAAAAAGAAAATTTATTGAAAATTTTCTATAAAAATTTTCTTTAACAAATTTTCACAAACATTCTATAAAAAGAAAAGGTTCTTATAAATATAAATAACTTTTATAAAAAGCAAAACTATAGAAAATTTCTTATAACAATAAAACTTATCGAAATTAAATTATATAAAAATTTATCAAAAATTTCCTGCAACAGGAAAATTTATAGAAATTTATAAGAAAGAATATATCGAACAATTTCTATAAAAAGAAAAATTATAAAAAATTTCATATAACAAGAAAATTTATCGAAATCAAATTATATAAAAATATCCCCATATTTTATTTTATTTAGGGTCAAATTTCCTTATATGGCAACACTGCACTTAATCAATTGTGATCAATTTATTATTATTTATATATTTCAATTTATCAATTTATTATTATTTATATATTATTAATTATTATTATTATTGCATTTTATTATTATACCCTTCACCAAAAGTGTGAAGAAGGGTTTATCACTCCATTTGTAATTTCCATAATTTTCGTCTGAGAGAAAAAAAGTTTATATTTTCTGGATCCTTGTAAGAAATGATATCGATAGGACGATATCCGTTCGTTTATTGGCTGAAATGGCGTTTATGAAGCCCTCCGATAACTGTCATATATAATATATACATCAAACGATCGAAAATCCTTTCAAGAATTTTGCTATTGAAATTCAGCAAGAACACGGTTCATAACAAAAAAGGTTTTTTAAACCGGTTTTCGATTTTCTGAAGTCTCTATATAATCTATGGACTTAAATTTTGCAAAGAAGGGTTGGACATTTTTTTTCGAATTTTTCTGCTAAAGAAATGAACTAAATCGGTCCAAAAATAACTGAGGTATATGACAAAACGCATTTTTTATTTTTTGAAGTCCTATTTTAAGCTACGGATTTCGTTTCTATAATAGATCTGTCGTAAATATTTTTATAAAATTTCGGACTTTTGAATCAAGCAAACTGGTTCATAAAGAACTGAGTTATGGGCCAAAAACTAAAAAAATCTTCAAATATTTTAAATAGGCAGAATTTTTATTCTGTGTATCTGCTTCACGTTTTAGATTTATTTCAAAAGAAAGAAAAATAATTTCAATTTTTCCTTTTTCTTTTTAGTATTCAATCTTGGAAGCTTATTTGGTTATGGCAACACTGGCTATTATCCCAACTGTAATAGACCTGGTTATTATCCAAATTATAACTACAATGCAAATGGAGGAAAATATCCTGTAACAAATACAGGAACATATTATCCAAATAACAATTATTATCCACCAACTGGAACTGGCACCAATATATTAGGAGGTGGTTATGCCGGCTACGGTGGTTATGGAGGTAATGGTGGCTTACAACAATACTATGGATATTGGAATCCCAGCTATACAGGACAAAGAAATCTAGGTTATGGTTATTATACTAACACCGATCAATATGGTTTACCAAAATATACTAACGATCAGTATGGCAGTCGGGAAAGAGATCGTGCGCCTTATAGTTATAGGGGATATGCTTAAAAATAAAAAAAGATACAATAATAATTAAATTTAAAAATTGCTATAAATTTGCCACTGTGTATTTTATACACATATAGACAATGCATGAGTATTATCTAATTTTTGATCACTTGATATGTTTCACTACACACATGTTGTTTGTTAAGATTGATTACTTCTATTCAGTGAGTCATTTGCATGCCTAATTTAATTTCAATTCAATTGTCGTTTGTCTTAGACAACATATAAATGTTGATGTTTTGTGAGAAAAATTCATCAAATCCAATTAATGCGTCAACTTTTGTTAAGCACTTGGAAAAATAAAACTTGTCATTTTTTTATTAAATATATTTTATTTAAGAACGCGTTTTTGAAGTTTATGATGGGAAAATTTGTTTTTCTATTTAATAAATATTTAATAGAACCATTGTTTTATTTAGAAGTTAATTTTAAAATAAAGAGTTTTTAAATTTAAGATCAAAAGCATTTAAAACAAAGCCTTAAAATATGCACTTGTTTATTTATTAACACTTCAAATTTAACACTATTAATACCTTAGAGTATTTGTATAAATGTTTTTCCAATTTGATTTGTTTGGTATTTCTAATAGATGTTAAATGAATCTATTTTTAGTCAATTTTTATACTAGATATGAATATTGATGAATAATGTTTGTTATATAAAGTACCTATATTAAAAATAAAATGAAAAAAACTTATAGATATAATAAATATTTAATATTATTATTAAGAAATGTAATATTAGAACAAATCTATGGAACAAATATTACTAATATATACAGCTATATTAATTATTACCATAAAGTTCACATGTTCTTATTACGAAATACTTTAATTTGGTCCTACAAACCTCGTCATTTCTCCTAGATTAATTTTTTTTTTTATAACCTTCACCACAAGTGTAAAGGGTATATATAAATCTGTCATTCAGTTTGTAATTTTCATCGGAGAGCAAAAAAGTTTATATTTTCTGGAAGCTTATAAGAAACGATGTCGATAAGACGATGTCCGCCCATCCGTTTATCGGTTGAAATGGCGTTTATGAAGGCACCCGATATCGTAGATATATGATATATGTATCCAACGATCGCTAATTCTTTCAAGAATTTTGCGATTGAAATTCAGCTAAATCGGTTTAAAAATGGCAGAGATATTAAAAAGAAAACCGTTTTTAGAGGTTTTTTCGACGATTTGAGGTACAGTAAGACCCCGTTTAATGCTGTTTCGGTTTAGCGCTATTTTATTTCAACCTGGGAATTCTCCAAGATTGTGCGCTAGGTTTAGATGAGGTAAATGTGGAAGACGTAAAAGAAATAGTTCAAGAAACTGCAGCTAGTCTTTCTAATGATGAGCTCTAGGAATTAACTGAGCAAGAAGAAAACAAAAATATTGATAGCAGTGATTTCGAAGAAGAGCAAAAAACAACTTTCGAAAGCGTTTGTGAATAGGAGTTTGATTACTATAACTGAAATTATAGACCAATTTGTTGAAAATGATTCAAATTTTGACAGGAGTTCAAAATAAATGGTTTTTATTATTATTAGAAAAAAACATAATTATTAAATTTAATACCTAACCGTTATTAAGATAGCCTTTTTTAGCGCTATTTTGCATTATGCTCTACTGTGATGGAACGTATCCTACTCGTTAAGCGGGGTCTTACTTTACCTATATAAGTTAGAACCTTCATTGTTTTCACAGAAAATTTTAAAAGATTTGTCGAAATTTTTATGTTAAAGAAATGAAAAATCGGCCGTAAATATTCGAGATATTGGCTTAAACAATTTCTTTTCTTTCTGAAGCCCTCATATAAGCTAGGACTTCGTTTTTTTATAGTTCGGTTACACACAAACATTTATATAAACTGAAACATTTGAATGATTATTGGTGTTTTTGTTGTTTTTTGTATAAGCAAGCAGTCCACTGCGTGTATACATACATACATACATACATACATATATACATATATACATATATATTGGATCCCGGAAGGAAGCCTGTGGGCAAGTGTCTCCAAGTCACCAGTTTTGTCAACTATTTCGGTCACTTCTTGGCGATATTTTCAACAAAGTGTCTACATTTGTTTATTTGCTTCGATAAGAAAAAAAATATATATACAACAAATAAGAGTTCTAATTCGCCGCCAAAGCGCTACTATTATTTGTCTCCGACATAATTGTTTTTATTAATCTAGTATTTTTTAAATTGTGCTACAATAATAATTATTTAATTATAAGTTAGCTATAAATTTAAAAAGTACATACAAAATCCAATTTTTCATATTTTGTATTTATTTTGTTTATTAAAATTAATTCCTTAATTTTTTTTAATAAAACATTAAATGTTAACAAAAGTTTTATTAACAACGTATATTTCAGAAAAGTATCAAAACTGTAGACTAGAATTACTAAATCGCATATAGAGAAAATGCCTATATATGGTCCCAAAAGAACTACCTACTCAATAGTACTAGTGTCATTAGTAGATTTCCAATGACACGCACATATTAAATGTCTATAGTAAAAAAGCATTGTCGGGGGTATAATAAATCACTAGTACTGGTGAGAGTGTCAATAGTGAATCAGTACTGATTCACTAGTGACATTTCCTACAGGGCTATTATAGTTTTATTTTGTGTTTGGAAAAAATTTAGTTAAAGTATAAATCTAAAAATAACAATGCATACCTTAAAGAATTATTTTTTTATTTGCTTTAAAGTGGTGAAGGGTATCAAAGATTCGACACAGCCGAATATAGCGTTCTAACTTGTTAATTTTTAATTTAAATTCAAAGAAATTTTTTTCGGACAAGACCTATTTGCAATTGATATATGTGTAAAATAAAGAATTTAATTTTGCATCAGCACTTAAAAAAAAATTTTTTAATATATTTTATTTTCTTGCTCTCGAAGTGCAATAATATCAGAGGATCAATAAAATTCATTAATTAATATAATTCCGAAATTTAGTGCAATGAAATGGCATATATGTAACACTAGTCCCTTTTGCAAAAAAATTAAAATACGCGGAAAAAGTAAAATTTTCTTCATTACCCCATATGCCATAACTAGCGTTACTATTGAGAATTTTTAAAAAGTGTCCAAAAAGGGAATTTAAAAAATGAAGTCGCCAAAAAAGAGGATTTTTTGAAAAAACTCCTCAAAATTTGTTTATTTAATAAAAAAAAAGCAGAAGTATGTTATTTTAAGAAAAGCTACTAAACTAATTTTATTAATTATAAAATAATTTATTTATAATAATTTTTATTATTGCAAAAATTAAGATTTCTTAAATGAAAATCATTAACATTTTATGAATATGATTTTCATTTTTTTGTATGAGGTAATCACTCAGACTGTCTTAGAAATCCCCGTCTAACAAATTTAGGACTGAAAACATGGATTCACAAGTGTTGACCTTAAGTCTGTTGGACAATTTATTTTTCATTAGTGATAATTTGGAAAAAAGACGTTCCGCTGAAGCACTGCCAAAGTAAAAACATAAATTAGGATATAAGTATCCATCAAATATATTTTTTAATTTTCCTAATCCGTTCATTTCATTTCAGATCATTTATAAATTCTTCGGGGTTTTTTACATCATTATATTGTGAAAAAATCTCAAAATAATAAATTTGTTCGCCGAAATTAATACATAATGGGTCGAATTTCTCCCCATTTATCACATGGTCTTAAAAAGTAACCATTTAGTTACATTTTAAAAAGGAGGCCAAAAAAATGGCTACGTGGTTGAAAAGGGGTAATTGGCGACTAAAGTTGCCAAACAGTAACGCTGGCCATAACATCCCACTTTCCCCTATATTATAAATAAAATATAAAAAACGAGAAAGAAAGATATAGTCGATCAAGCCCGACCATATGATACCCCACACCATTGTGCATGTCCATCATAATTCGTGGATGGGTCTTATATTAGACATGTGGTCAATCGCGGAAAGATACTTATACAAAGTATAAAATAAAATATACGAATACGGAATATTACGTTAATACTAACATTTGGATGAATTTATGCATTTTAGGATAATTCCCGAAAGTTGGCTTATATGGGAGCTACGATAAATTACGGAGCGATCCTCATAAAATTTGTCACTATGATTTCTACTTATATAAGACTTATTTGTGTCGAATATAAACCTGATACTAACATGTATATGAAATTTATGCACGTTAAAGTGATTTTCGGAAATGGTTTTTATATGGGAACTATGGTCAATTATGAACCGATCTTCATGGAATTTGGCACAAAGATTGATACTTAAACAAAACTTTCTTACACTGAATTTCTTTACAATATTTCTATATTTAAAGCATTTATGATCCCTATTCTGGGAGGACATTTGTATGGGGACCGGTCATAACCAATTTCAATAGGCTTCGTCCTTGTGTCATGAAAGCCCTATGTGCCAAATTTAATTAAATTATCTTCAAAATTGCGAACTGTACTTTAAGCACAAGGTTTACATGGGCAGCCATCTAGACGGACGGACTGACGGACGGATATCGTTAGATCGACTCAAAAAGTGATTCTGAGTCGATTGGTATACTTCAACGTGGGTGTAGGATGGTTTTTTTTTGTGCGTTACAAACATTAGCACAAACGCATAATACCCCAACCACCTATGGTGGTGTGGGGTATAAAAGACATGATAAATAGTTAATACTGTTATTAAGAGATGTAATATTAGAACAAATCTATTAGAACAAATATTCCTAATATAGCTGTACAATTATCAACATGAAGATTGTATGTTCTTACTACGAAATATTTTATTTTGGTCCTACAAACCTCGTCATTTATCCTTGAATATTTTTTTTTTTTGTTTTAATTTTAATTAAAAGAAATTTTTTACCATTACTTTCTACACAATTTTTTACCAGTCTAATATGTAGTATATGTATCAGATAATTAAATATACCCTAAATACTTAAATTTACATAATTTTTGATCAAAGTGGATTAAGATAAATACAATAAACCATAAAATTTACGATGGCTTCTTGAATAACAAAGTATTTATTTGATATATTGATTTTTAATTTCTTTAAAAGTTGTATATTTTCTTAATATTTTGCTTTTCTAACCATTAGGATTTAAAGTATTGTTTCATGAGATTCCAGACAATATTTAAGTTTTAGAATAAACATTATCAGTTTTAGAATAAACATTATCACGATTAATGTTTTATCGTTCACATGATTTTTTTTTCTTGTTGTTGTCTATGTGCCATTAATTGATTCACGTCACTTTATTATGGCCCATATATAATTAACTTTTTTGCTGTCAATAATAATAACAATAATAATTATATAAACAAACACCCATCATCGAGCTTTGAGAAAATCATAAAAAACTGGGTGTTTTCCATTTTCGTATTAAAAATTTGTGTACACATAGATTTAAATTTATTATTCTTATTTTTTTTTTTTTGGTTTATTTGAATGACTTCAGTATACTATATAGATAATGCGTTTTAAGGTATTCACCTGTTATTTAGATAATAAATTAATTACGATTCTTATTTACATGGGTGAATTGAATCGAATTGAATTATTAAAAAAATAAAAAATATGTTTAAATAACTTTTATTTGCAAGTCTTACGTATAAATTATGCAGAGGAGTGGAATAAAGAAATGCAAATTCTTTAGTTGGCTTTAGTCATAAGAAAAATTAAAATAGTATTTGAAGTCAAAAATATTCTTATAAAAAATATTATAGATGTGCTTTTGAACTACTTTAGAAATGACTTTCTTTTCTACACAAATAAATACACTGGGGCCCCAATCAACGTCGTTAATGGGGACTGAAGAATTGCGACGCAAATCGAATCACCATTTAAAATGTCTTCTTAATAATTGGTTGCAGAATAAAAATATTTGAGCAGAAAAGAATATAATCTTTAATAAAAAGGGAGTATTTTTTGTACAAATGAAAAGTTACATTTTGAAATTTAAACTAAAAATCAACGATTCAATAAATTTTTCGCATACAATTACTTTAATTTTTAAATCAAAATAAAAAAATGACGCAAATCAAAATATTGAAATTTTAAACAGTGACGCAAAGAGAAACGACATATATTAAGGTGTGAGTATAGTCAGAATTTAAATGATTTAGTTTTTGGAAAACTGAAGGTAATTTTTTCGCTTCGACTTAGTTTTCACAAAAATTTTTTAAAACTAGGGTTCTACAAATAGTCTGGAAAAACGGATAACAATAAATTCAGGGTCATAGCATATTTTAAATATTTACTAAATTTTATTAAAATCTATTATTGCCTTTTTGTACAATGAACGGTGGTGCAAAAACGAAAATTTTTGTAAATAAATCAGTAACTTCTAATTGCCTGATTTGCAGGTTTGTACAATTTTAATTTTGAAGGGGGGATCCCACATACCCCTCACGAGCGGAGCTATGGGGTCTCAAAGTTAAGTACCTCTGACATAGAAAATTTTTAAATGCTTGTTGCTTCTTATCCGATTTCAAATATTTTTACATCTTATTAAATCTCTTGATAGGGCCTATTAAATTATGATTACTTGTGTTATTTATCTCTTATAGTTTTCGAGTTATTTGCATACGGATAAGTTCTTAAATATATCTATATATTTAGGAGAAAATTTAAAAAAATATCACTTCAAAAAAAGAAAAATAATCAAATTTTCAAGAAGGTTAATTAATATTCCTATAAATTACAAAAAATCCAATCGAAAAAGAGGTTGATAATTTGTATACTAATATGAAAACTATCAAATTTTAAAAAGGAACCAATATCTAAAGAAACTAAAAATCTTTAAAAACAAAAATTTTATAAAAAATATAATTCAAAAAAATGTTACTAATATAAAAGGGTACTAAATTTGCGAAAAAAAAATACAAATTTTCAGAAAATACCAATTTCCAAAAAATTAAAAATTTCTTAGCTATAACTTTCAAAAATACAATTTTTAAAACGTTTCGAAAAAAATGACTTTAAAAAAAAACGTACTAATCTCCCAAAAAAGTATTCATTTCAAAAAGTTCTTATTTAAAAAAAAGTAACAATTTTTGCAAAAAAATAAAATCTATTTTCAATCATTTCTTTAAAAAGCAACAAATTAGAAAATTAAAAGTACTAATTTCATAAAAAGTACACTTTTTCAAAAAGTTTCATATTTCGCAAAAAAAAAAATCATTTTTAAAAAATATGACAAAAAAATAAAAATTTCCTTAAAAAGTACCAATTAGAAAAAATGTAAATAATAATAATAATAATAATAAATAAATTTTAAAATAAATTTTTATTACCACCAAGAAAAGATAAATTTTCAAAAACATAAAGATTTTTCCAAAGAAAATAAAGTAAAAAATTCATAAAAAGTACCCATTTTTAAAAAGTAAATTAAAAAAAAAGAAAACCATTTTGTTATCAAAAATATGTAAAAAAAATTGCTTTAAAAAGTGCTACTTAAAAAAAAAAGAAAAAACAAAAAAATTAACAAAAATAACTTTTTCCTTCCATAGGGATTGAGTCGTCGCCTTAATGTATATTAAAACAATTGAAAAAAAAATACAATTTGCAAAAAAAAAAAAACATTTTACAAAATGTACCATTATCAAAAAAGTACAAATTTTATATTTATATCTTATACGTGGAGTTTTTCCTTTCCCGGTCTTTTTTCGCTACCGTGAAATCGGATTAGGAGTGCTCCAAAGAATTCTACAGATTTCTGAATCTCTATTCTTTTCAGGTTTATTTCTATGAGTAAAGGATCTTCTCATGCAAAAATATAATTAAGTTCCTTCTACTTTTTTTCGTCTATTCTAAAGGGCGATTCAAGTACAGATACTTTTTTCAATAGCCTTTTTTTGACAGATCATGTATGAGTCGTGTCATGCTGTCATGTTATTTTTGTTTAGTATTGTTTGGCATTTCATAATGGAAAGACTTACGTCTGAACAACGTTTACAAATCGTTCAACTTTATTACGAAAATTCACGTTCTGTGAGGAATGTGTTTCGTGCACTTCGCTCAACTTATGGTCAACATAATCGGCCTACTGGGCGTATTATTCGCAACGAAAAAAAAAATTGCCGCATTTGGGACGAAGAGCAACCTAAAGAGATTCAAGCACTGTGGAATCATCGGTCCATATTTCTTTAAAAATGATGGCGATGCTAACGTAACCGTCAATGGCGACCGTTATCATGCCATGATAACCGTGATCTCGGCGACATTTGGTTTCAGCAAGACGACGCCACTTCCCACACATCGCATCAATCAATGGATTTATTGAGAGAACACTTCGGTGAGCACATTTCACTTTTTGGGCCGGTCGATTTGAAACCAAGATCGTGTGATATCACACCGTTAGACTTTTTCCTGTGGGGATATGAAAAGTCTAAAGTTTATGCGGACAAACCCGCTTCGATTCAGGCCTTGGAGGAAAACATCACGCGTGTCATTCGCCAGTTACCAGTCGAAATGCTCGAACGAGTCATCGAAAATTGAACTCAACGGATGGACCATCTGCGACGTAGTAACGGCCAACATTTGATAGACATATTCTTCAAAAAATAAATGCCAAAGAATGTTCTTTCAAATGATAGTAAACATTCTCCATTAAATTTGAATTTTCTGTGTTTTTTTCTTTAAAAAAGTAGGGAACCTCGAAATGGATCACCCATTATATTCTATAGTTTTTCAAATGAAGGGGCTCACAATGGACCGTTATCGGTCTCTGGGTGGAGATGTGGTACATTTGGTATCACGTCAACCTTCTCTATGTATTTATCTATCTATCCTTCTATTTTTATGCTACACTATTAATCTATAGCTAAAGAAAGCCTGTTTAATGTTAATAGTTTGAATAATTTTGAGCCCACATTTTCACTGGAGCTTTAAAAATGTATGTTATTATTTAGGGATTCCAGACATTTTAAGGAGATTTCTCTAACAATTTTCACATACTTGCAAATTACATCTTTAAATAGTTTAATAAATTTACTTTTTCAAATGTCGAATTTTACTTCTTACTAATCTTTTTAAAATATTCCCATAAAAAGGATTATTCTATTTTCCATTTATTATAAAAAAAAAAAAAAAATGCTTGAAGAACTCAGAAACTATCAGATATATTTAGATACTTCATTAAAGATAATTAGACTCGTAACAAAATTAAATAAAATAAGTGAATGTAAAAATATATTATATACTAAAATAACGATACATAGTTTAGAAAATATAAAAATTTTGCATACACAAGAAATCCTGTGAATTCCCGCATGATTTTCTGGAATTATGGGACTGACATTTTTTTTAGATTTCCGTCCCTGAATTTCCCGAGAAAAACACTACTTATATAATATCTTAAAGTAAGATATGTAAATAATTTTGACTACTTTTTTTTACAATTCCCATTTTTTTAAAGAATTACTTATTTACAAAAAAATTGAAAAGCACTTATTTTCTAAATTAAAAATATTAATTTTCAACAGTGGGAAATATAGTGTTAAAATGAATTTTATTCAAAATTATTTACATAGATAGAAATGAAAAATACGGGTATGAGTTATGAATATATTACTACATAAGGAAATTGTGGTAAATCTACACACTATTTACTTGGAGTTATGGGGATGTGGAAAGAGTAAAATTTTCTTTTAAAACTCTGTTACAAAAATCGGAAAATTTCTCAATTATTTTCCAATTTAAAAATCTTTATGATTTTCCCAAAGTTTATGTAATTTTTCTGCTAGAAAAAAGTTTTTTTTAATAAAATGTTTACCTCATTATATTTATTTAAGTACAGAAAAATATTGTAGCAATCTGCCAAAAGATTGTTGCTTTATTTGTTTTTATTCTTAAAATACTCTTAGCAATTTTCAACACGAAAGATTAAACAATTCGACCGCTTTTGGTAAATACTGTGGGTAAATAAACCAGAGGCAAAATTAAAAATAATGAAATTATAAAAAGAAATATTTAATTTAAAAATATCAATAAATTTAAACATTGTAATAGCTGTAAATATTTAAGTTGAATATCTCAAAAAATAATCTGTAAAAAACGATACAAAGCAAACAATTGAACTTTTATTATTTATTCCAACAAATGAAATAAAATTAAATGCAAATTTCTAGGAATTGAAATGAAATAGAAAATAGCAGTTATTATAACTATCAATGAAATTATATATATATATATATATATATATATATATATATATATATATATATATATATGTTACTAAAATATTAATAATTTTGTCTAAGGTAAGTCAAAACGAATAAAAAGCCAAAGGGATTCTATTAATTAAACATTGGAATGGTTCTTCTGTTTAATTTGAATAAAAAGAACCCAAAAAAAAAAACATACCTACCTAGTATAACAGCTTTTAGTATTAATAATTTAACCCTGCGGTACATGCCGGTGTACTCGGGCATCTTTTTTTGACTTTATAATGCTCACATAACATTAATAATGAAGATATGGTCAAAAGACTTCAGATCGTCGCGATTAAGGTGTTTTTAAAGCTTAAGAAAGTATCATTTCGTTTGGATTTGAAGGAAAGCTAGTTTCACAAGTAAGCTAATTTTGAACGTTATAGGATATTTAGGAGCTTCAGAAAGAGGAATAAATGATAATATATGACAACTTATAAATCTTTCTCATTATCAATATTTTTCGTCAGTCTTTAGCCATTTGACATCCTTCAATATTGGCTGTGGTTTTTTTTATGTCATGCTCGACATTTCTACTTTAAAATATAATGCAATGGCTCAAGCTGTTGTTATTATTTCTGCTATTCATGCCAGGTCACGTAAATTTTCGATATTGTAGCTCCAAACATGACAGGACGCTGTGCCATCACTGACAACATTTTTGGAATTGTAAGAATGATTTTGGGAGAGGCTAAAGTCCATCAAATTGTCATCACTGACAACATTCTTTAGGATTGTAAGAATGTTTTAGTCGGTTTTCAGAGAGTTTCTTATATGAAACCTGTGCTTTATTTATTCAAATCGATAAACAAAGGTCAAAGTTTTCTTTTTTTTAATTAATTAGTTTATAGTTTTTTATTGAACTTTTTCATATAGTTATTTATAGAATTTTTGCATGTTCGACTTAAGTTCATTGAATAATTGTAGAAGAATACCCCAGCAAAAACTTTTTGGTTTTCGGTAATAACAACTACTTATTAAAGTAGTTTCTTGGTAATGAGGCGTCATTATTATTTGCCTACTCTTAATAAGTACTCAATAGTATAATAGCACAGTAATACTGCAATCACGTGGATGAGTTGGCTAGAGCGCCGGATTAACAACCAGAAGGTTGTTGGTTCAACCCCATTCTGAAGTTGTTAGTTTTTTATAACAAAATGTCAAAAAAGATATTTTAAACTAAATAAAGTTTTTGTCGCTTAGAATGCTAAGTGCGAGATGGTGTACTGAGTAAGACGTTAGTCAGTAAAAACGAATGGTTAGTGTGTGTCCAAGTTCGAGTCTCACTGACGGCAAAATTTTTTTGTTTTTTTTTTTATTTTTGTTTTCGTTTAGGTACATATTTTTGAGTACACCCAGAGTCAAAAAATAACTACATGAATTTGTGGACAAGTCGAACAAAAATAACTAGTTACTCAGGCAAAAAATAAGTACTTTATTTATGTTTTCAATTATACCTCCTAGCTTTCCAGGAAAGCATATTTTTTGCTGGGACAGTGTAAAAGTTTTTTATTGGACACTCGGCAGAATGGAATTCATTTTCTGGTCCGCCACAACCTTCATCAACACTCTTTAGCGTTTCATCGTGGTGTTCTCTGTAAACATCATCTATTTAACGTACAAATTTTTGGGAAATGGAATCTGTAACTTATTTTCCCTATATGTTATTAAGTAAGACGAATGGTTTATGATAAAGCTTTTTAAATTTAAGATGAAATTACTCAATTTTAAAATTGCAATTTATCTTACGTGTACAAAAAACATAGTGTTTACCAATACTAATTATTTACATATATATTAATAATGCACTTCACAATGATTTTCGGAAGTGGGCCTTATATGGGAGTTATGAGGAGAGAACCTCATAAAAATTTGATACTGTACTCGTACTTTTTTATGTTTATGAAAATGACTCTATAAAAACAAATGGGTTTTTTTTTAACTTGTATAAAACTGAATTATGAATTATAATTATACTTAATTATAAAATTGTTAAAAAAATTTATGAGCCTCAAAACCCTATTCTAGGAGAAAATTAGTATGGGGGCTAGGTTATAACAGTTAACCATTGCCATCTAATTTTAACAGAATTCATTTCTGCATCATATAAAGCCAAATTTCATCCAATTATCTTAAAAATTGCCACTTGCAACTTCATTAAAAGTTTAACACGAACGGACGGACAGACAGACATCGTGAACATACTCGAACATATTTTTTTGTACGTGTATTTATCAGTTTGCTTTTAGTTTTATAACTAATTAAATAATCTTAATAAATATTTATAATTTTTTGTACAAAATCAACAAAAAATACACTAAGGCTACACTGGGTGTTGACTAACTTTAATTTTTATTAGTTTGTACCGTAGGGTTAAAGAAGTAAACATAAACTTTAGGTTATTTCTTGCTATATTTAGGTCTACATGAACCTATTCAAAAAACATTTAAACTAGAGATGTGAATGGCTAAAAATATAGTTGTGTTAGTGAGAGTGAAAATACTGCACTCAAAGAAAAGTTGGGTTTAGTAAATGGTGCTTTATTATCTAAATTATATTTTTTAAATCATTTTTTGATTTCTTTGTACTTAAATTTATTAATATTGCAAAAAAATAAATAATAAAATAAAATAAAATAAATAAAATACACCTTCCTCCAAATTTATTTTAAAACATTAATATCAAAGACATTGATTGCCAAACAATTTTTTCCATAAATTTTTTTCAGTGCATTTTGTATCCTTTGCACTCTCAGCAATGACTAAATAAAATAACTTAAGAATACGTGTAAACTTTGCTAGAACAATTAAGCCATAAAATTGATGTCCCTAATTTAAACCAATTATCAGCTATAAAATATTTAAGGGGTTGTTTGTAAAAAAAAAACTGTCATTGTTAATATGACATTTACAATATTTTGTTTCCTTTTCGGCTAACATTTAAGCAAATTTGAAATTCCCAAGCAATAAAACTTATAGATATTTGGCAACTTATACACTGCCTGACACTTGAATAAGGAATCACATTTTTTAACTTTAATTAAGGATATCTCCTAAACTAAAGTTCAGAAAAAAATAATTTTTGGCGCAACCAAATTTCAAAGTGTTGGCTTTAGTTTCCTGAAAAAATAAAAAATATACATATTTTGTTATACTAAAATTGTGCATTTATTTAAAGACATTTCTGTGGTACTATTTCGTGTGTCACTTGAATAAGGAATTCTTTTAATATTAATCAGCAAGGCTATGATTTGAATTTCTTTCAAATAGTTTTTATTCAAAATGCGACATGGTAAGGCTCTTAATAACTCTGAAAAAAAAAAAATTCTGATTTTGAAATCTCAGGGTCAGAATCCGGTCCAAATAGCCAAAAACATTAATAGAGGAAAGACAGTTGTGTACAATTATTTAAATAACGTGGAAAGGTATAGAAAAAACATAAAAGGGCGGAAGAAAATGGCAACAACTCCAAAAGAAAGACGAAAAATTCTTAGAATTTCATTAAATTCTGTCATGTCGGTATCAAAAATATGTGAAAAAAGTGGAGTCAGTGCCAGTCTAAGTACAGTGCACCGCATTTTAAAGCCGTGCCCATACATAGTCCGACGAAAACTGCAAAAAAAAACATCACTTAATGAAAAACGCTAATCACAACGTTTGCCAAAAATACAATGACATGGTCCGACAAATGGTTTAAAGTTGTATTTTCCGATAAAAAAAAGTTTAATATTGATGGTCACAACACGTATAACTATTATTTCCATGACCTAAATAAGGTGGAATTATTTTTGAGCCGCAGATACAGCCCATAGGGCAGTATGGTATGGGGTGCCATTTCGTATTATGGTACCATAGAATTGGTTTTTGTATCCAACAAAATGTCTCCAACGACTTACAAAAACATTTTGGAGGAAGCATTTCGAAAATTTAATGATTTCTTTGGACCCATAACTTGGACGTACGAACACGACAACGCTCCGATTTATACCGTCAGAGCAGTAAAACAATGGATTAATCAACAAGGTTTTCAACTTTTGGATTGGCCCCCATATTCACCAGACCTGAATCCAATGGAAAATGTCTGGGGTTGGCTTGCAAGAAAAATTTATGAAGGAGGAAAACAATTTGACACGATAGAATCCTTAAAGGATGCAATAACGGAAGCATGGAGTTCAATTTCACTAAATTACTTAAAGTCATTATACAAGTCCATGCCGAATCGCATTTTTGAGGTTATTTCTAAAAATGGTGGCAGTACTCATTACTAATTGTATGCTGGAAGATAATAACTTTCATTTTTATAACATAAAATTTAAAAATAAATTACGGTTTGCTTAGTTTTAAAATATTCCTTATTCAAGTGACACACGAAAAAGTACCACAGAAATACATGTCTTAAAATAAATGCATAATTTTAGTATAACAAAATATGGATATTTTTTATTTCTTCAGGAAACTAAATCCAACACTTTGAAATTTGGTTGCGCAAACAATTGTTTTTTTCTGAACTTTAGTTTAATTAAAGTTAGAAAAATGTGATTCCTTATTCGAGTGGCAGGCAGTGTATCTTGTTGTTGGGATTTTCAAAAGCCATTTACCCAATTCTAGGAAAAACAAAAAACACAAAACAAACAACTCTACAGCCATGTTTACCTCAACCCATTTTTAGAACGTTTATAATATAAAATTTATATTGTTAGACAAGATAATAAAAACGTACCAATAAATGCCATTTAAATAAATAAAATTTGTAATACGATTACTTTTTTTAGATATTCAAAAATAACTCTGAAAAAAATAAAAATGAATTTTAATTATGGAATGCAATCATTAAAATGATAAATAATATTAATTAAGTAAAAATAATTGTATTTTGGATAAATTTCAATAAATTTTTTTTATCAAATTAATAACATTTAAGATTGGAATTTTTTTTAATCAATTAAACAATATATTGATACAATTCTAATATTAGCAAAATCTGCGTCATTGCAAAAATTTTTTCTCAACATTAGCACAAAATTTACAGCCGTATTTTTAGTTTTTCTTTATTTATAATTAAAATTACATAAAAATATAAATTAATAATATAAAAATATTAAAAATTAAAAACATAAAAATATTATACGGTTTTGAGTATTTTGCTAGGAAATCCAGTTGGTCATTCCAACAAAAAAGTGACTTTTCTAATATGAGGGCTCCATTAATGATCAAAAAATGTGTTAAAATTAAAAGGGTGCTCTATTTAGACCTAGTAGTCTCGAAAGCAATTATCTTAGGGATTTCAGAGCAGAAAAGATAATAAATATTAAGATTGATCATAGGTTTTGAGTAGTAGAATTTTGAAGATTTTGAAAAAGTGACTTTTCTCATATAAAGACCCTATTGATGATCAAAAAATGGGTTAAAATTAAAAAGGTGCTCTGTTTAGATCTAGTAGGCTTGAAAGCTACTGTCTCAAGGATTTCAGAACAGAAAAGGTAATATTAAGATTGATCATAGGTTTTGGGTAATAGAATTTTGAAAATTTTGAAAAAATTCATTTGCTCCATTGCAAATTTTATCGTATCTTTCCCATTCTATGGAATGAGAATATTCTCACTAATGAATTTAATAATATTTATAAAATCTACCAAATAATAGTAATGCTTACCTAAATGGAATTACTGTTTCAAATAGTTTCCTCTAGTAGCAGAAATTAAAACAAACCTTGATGTTGTCATTGCAACAAAATGGATTACAAATTTTAGAGAGTATGTTATGAAAGTATTAACCCATGAGATGAGAATATTAGAATTGTTAAATATTATTTATTACCTAAATTAAAAAAAAAAAGAAAAACAAATTCTCTGGCAGCAGAAATTAAAACAAATTTCGATATGGACGTGTCTAGAAAATATGTGTATAAAAGACGTTTAAAAATTACAAATTCTCTACTAAGGTCTGTTGTTTTATTTCTATTTTTTCCTAAATATTTTAATTTTTAATTTAAATTTTCAAATGCCAAATTTTTCTCAATCCTTTTTTATTTATACCTAAATCGTTAAAAAAAAAATAATTGTATCAATCATTACGGTTATTAAGTTGGAATAAAAAATTAATTAACAAATTTATTAAGAACTATTATCTAATAATTTTTTCTGTGAATTTTACCTAAAACAATTGTTAATGCCACAACAAATAATAAAATAATCGGTAAAAGAAAAATAAAATAACAACAACATGATACGAGTGCGAAGGGTGCTTTCACTGAATTTGTTCTATTCGGCAATTTACAACATCTACACACCTTCATGTGTTTTACACTTGTTGTATCAACTAAACTTAATTCTGGTAGTTTGATATTCTTACTACGACGGCTAAGTGTTGCCGAGGAGAATTTTATTATTCAAAAATTTATTCCACAGAGTATTTTATAGATAAAAAAACAATCAAGGTAATGTAAAAATGGAAATAATAATTTGTTCAAGCTTATATTATGTTCATACATATTAGTTTTTGACTTATTTTTTGAATAACACAATGAGTTTAAACATCACTGTTCATATATCATTTTATTGTGTTTATCCTTTAAGTCTGTTTTTCATTTGCAAAAATATTTTCACAAATTTTTGATTTAAATAAAAGTTGTAAGCACAAACACTTTCTACTTTAAAAAATAAAATTTTTAAACAAACAAAATTTATGAACAAATATAAATTTCATTCATAATATTAATTTTTTTTTTTGTTTTTAAACGGTTTGACATTTCTTTTTTCAACAAATTTTTATGTTAAAAATACTAAAAATTTCTTTCCTGTATGGAATTACAATATTTTTTTTCTGTGTTAAATAATTAAACAATTCGAATCGAGATGTTTTTTGGCTTTGAAATATGTGAAAAAACAAAACAATTTGTTTTTGCTTTTTTAAGAAAACTACTTGTTTTTCAAGAAACCTCTATATGTAAACATATCATTATCCGATTAAAAAAAAAATCTTACATTTTTTTTAAAAGACCTCTTTACTCATTAACCTTTTCGTATAATATTTATTTATTATTGTTAGCAAACTATAACATGGAGGTTTAGAGTAAGCTGATCTTTAGAATTTATGTCCATGTGGTCTTAGTCGTCAAATAAATATCAAATTTTTGAGGATTTTTTTTTTTGTGAAAAACTTTAAGTTTGAAAACTGCATTGCTTGGGGTTAAAGTTCAAATGAACAAATAATCAGTTTTCAGTCGAAATTTTGGAAAAAAGCCTGGAAATATGTTAAAACTGATTAAAAAAAAAATATATATATAATCATTCAATGATGTTGGATCTGAAATGGCCTTCATAAAATATAAAATAATTTTTATATAAGTTTGTACAACGAAACAACAGATGCTCGGAAATTTATCTTTGTTTGATATTAGGATCAAAGACTTTTTTCAAATAAAATTCTTAATTTTCATAAAATATCGCAAATATTTGACAAAATAACCTTTAACCTCTAAAAACTTTTTAAACAATTTTGAGCTTAAATTCAAAAATAGTTAATTTTTTTTAATATAAAATATTTTTTACATAATTTTTTTTTTTCTATATCTCTTTTTGGGAGAAAACAAAACAAAAAAAAAACACAATTTTTGGAATCACCATCTCCGATTTTGATAAAATTTGAGCTGCTTCAAAGTTTTCAAATTCATTGTAGTTTCGTTTTTATCGCGGTTCAAAATTCAACTTTTTCAGAATTTTTTTTAAAGCACACGAAATTTACATACATATATTTTCCGGACTTATTTGGCCGATTTAAACAAACTCAGATCAATGCCTAATAAATTTAGTTTCTAATTGTTTTTGGAAAAACGTTTTTTTTTTTTTTTAAAGAAAAGGATAAATAATGTACATTAAAAATATTAAAATATCACTGAAATAAATGATTTTTTTAACCACTCTAAATTTTTTATATATTGTACCCAACACTTTTAAAGAAAATGTTTTTAAAATGGAAAAAATTATAAAAATGAAAGATATAGATTTGTGTATATCCTTGACACAAGGATGAATGTTAATTTAATTTTTCTTTTCTTTTTAAAAATGTAGTTTTTACAAAAATAATTAGAAACTAGATTTTTTAGTCATTAATTTGAACTAAAATTTGTTTGAACAGGACTTATAAGTCCGGATATATATGGATTTAAATTTCATGTATTTAAAAAAAAAAAAATTCTGAAAAAGCGAATTTTGAACCATAACGAATTTGAAATTTTTTAATGACTTCACATTTCGTATTAGCATAGTGAGTTTTTTATACCTATTTCATCGAAATCGGAGATGGTGGGGTTCGTCGTGTATTCGAATTCTAAAATTAAATATTTAAGTAATTTAATTTTTATTTACTTTTAAACTTTAAGCTTAAAAAAATCTAAAAAATTAAAAAATTTAAAATATTTACCTGGATTTTCATAAATTATAGCAAATATTTGCAAATATAACTTTTGACTTTTAAAAACTTTTTAAATAATTCTAAAATTCGAAAATGCTTAATTTTTTAAACTTACAAGGCGATTATGTTTGCATTTGAATTTGATAGTTGAATTTGGACCTTTAGTGCTTATAAGGATTAGTTTTTATTAAATTTTAAAATAAGAAATATTTTCTTTACGATTAATTAAAATCTGTTAAAAAAACAAATATTTTTCTCTATAAACTTTGAAAAATTTGATATAATAAATTAATATTTTTAATTTTTAAAATTATTATTTGATATGTGTCATAAAATTATCATATAATTTACCTTATGGCGAGAAATCATATAATAATTTGGTAAAAAAAAAAAATCTCTAAAATTTTATTATTCGCAAAAGCTGCGCAATCGAATGGGGGGGGGGCTTCAATTAAAATTTTAAATTCATCAAAAATATAAATTAGTAAATATTGTATTTTTTTTTTACTTTTCAAAAGATTCTGCATTACTTTTAGCTTTTTTTTATTATTTTTTTTTATCGTATCTGAGAATTATATTGGTCGTAGAAACTTAAATATTTTTCAACCGATTTTTATATTTTGTCCCCGTTACAGTCCTCTATTTTCAGTGCATGTCTCTACAGTAATATACTCTAGGCAATACTGCTTGCAGCTCCCATTCACTATGTTTTATTTTTACATTTACTATCGAAAAGATGAGGGGTATAATGGTTTTATCATTTCGTGTGTAACATCATTTTAGACCCCTGGTAAGATTCTGAGTCGATCAAGCTATGTTCGTTCGTCTGTCCTTCTATCTATTGAAAGCAGGGTAGGGATCGAGTAGGGTAGGGATAAAAAAAGTTATGGGCCAAATACTAGTAACACAAGGTATCAGTTGTAACTTCAGTTCATACTTTTCGGCAAATATCTTTTAAAAAAACCTGTGTGACAGCGAAATTTTGTGCAGTTAGCTTAAGGAACATTGTAAACTTCGATATAAAATATGGGCGTGGTCCGCTCACCTCCCACATAAGGTGAAATTTTAAAAATAGGTTAATAAACAAAAAAGTTATGGGCCAAATACTAGAAACACAGAGTGTTGTTTGTAACTTCAGTTCATAATTTTCGGCTGATACAACCTAAATGAAATGAACAATGAAATTTTGCACAGTTAGTTCCGGGATAGATATAAACTCAGAAACCGAAAATGGGCATGATCAGCCCACTTTACCGCCCACCTCCCATATGAGATAAAATTTTAAAAAATTAGCGAAGGTGGGTATGTAGATCGGTTAAGCCAAATATAACATTCTCACTTGTTATTATATACAAATACACCATTTACTATCCATAAACCGAAATTTTCCTACCAAATGCAAATCGTTAAAAAAAGAATGCGTACGTATCATTTTGGTTAGTGGGTGCTTATTTTGCTTGTTTGTGGATATTTCTGCTGTTCTATACTATTTGTTTTTTCTTTTGCTAAACCACAAAAGAAAACCAAAAAAAAGGAAACAAAATAAAAGAGGAAAAAAACACAATTTCATTATTGAATTACGGACTGATAAAAATATTGTTATTTGAATTGAATTTCGATACCGTCACAGCAGATACACAGAAGCGCCCAAAGATGAAACAGTCTTTTGCTTTATTTTTTTGTAGCTCAGAGTCAGTCGTTTAGTAACATTTTCGTTGGCCAGACATACACAAAAAGAAAAAAATAAGTAAAAATACTGACAAAAATAATAAAAACAACAACTAATAATTTTGAGCAATTACAATTATATTACAAAATATTAAGTTCAATGTTAAATTTATTAAAGATGAGTGATTGAGAGCACCGGCATAAACGGATATTTTGTTTAAAGTGAAAATATTTATGTAAAAAAATTCTTTCTACAAGTAAATAATAGACGTGTTTGAATGTTTGTTTAATTTTAAAAAATATTTATTTAAAACGTTAGCGGATTGTTTTTTTTTTTTTTTTTTTTTTTTTTTTTGAATGGGGTTTACAAATTAAATGGGGGAAATAAATATAAAGTAAGTAGAAGTATATTGAAGAGTAGTATATAGAAGATATTAAAAAAGTGGATGGTAAAAAAATATATTTCAAACAAAAATTCTTTAAGATATATATCTTAATTATTATTGGTTTAATTAAATGTTAATTAAGTACATATAAATAAAATGTTTTGTAATATTTTATATATACATACATACATATATACATACATACATACATACACACAAACATACATACATACATACATACACACCTACATACATACCTACATACATACAAAAATGTGTGCAACATATGGGTTATTAAAACATCTTTGCCTTTAATAAAATTTGCTAAATCACAGGATGTGGGAAAATTAATTAATTTTTCAGATTCTTGTGGAAGATTTAGGTGTTTGTTTTATAAGTTTTATTATAGCTTGATCTAAAAACAATAGAAAAACATCTTTAAATTTTATTTTGTAATATCTGAGCTGCTTAATAGTTGTGGGAATTATAAAATATTTGATTTATTTAATTTTTTTAAACTAGAAAAATAAATACTTAATAGCGGAATTTTGCCACGGCTGAAAAAAGAAAAAACTACTTTTATTAGCATTTTATTTAATACTAATTTTAATTTAGTAGTGAAACTTTTTATAGTTAATCGAAAGTTTTCGATAACACTTATTTTTTATTTAATTTATTTGATAATCATTAATTGTTGAAAAATATGTATCAATTTTGTATGTGATATCTTTTTATAAGGATTATTTATTAATATTGTGCCTGACATTTTTCTTTGGTTTTCTTTTTTTTTTTTTCTTTTTGGTTAATTCTTATGGCTTAAATTGACCACGCATCAGTAAATTTAATTTAAGAATAATTCTATGACAATGTAGGTAATATTGAATAACTTACGACACATTAACACATGAATACTAATATATTTTTGTTGCCAAAATTATGAAAGTATTAACTTCATATATGTGCTAGTATGTGTGCATATGAAAATTTCCACAGGAAAGGCTTTAAAATGTTAGGCCCTTAATTTTATTCTTAAAAATCCTATTAATTTAAAAAAACAATTTACACTTGCTGATTATTTAGAATATTTTTGTTGAATGTTTTTTTCAAAAGTAATTTATTTTATTAATTAAATTCACATTTCAAATTCTTATTAAATAAAAGTTAATAAATGACTATTCCAGGAGTGCTTCTAAAAGCACTATAATTGGAAATGACTCAGGATTTATTCGATTGAATTTAATAAACTTTAATATTTATACAATATCTTGGTATGTTTTTTTTTAAGGAATTTTGAATGGAACTATTGTCGTTATTTTTAACTAACCAGACTCCGAATTTTATACACAAATATTGGTGATTTTAAACAGCACAGTCCTTATTGATATATTAGGCCACCCATGATTCCAAATTGAATGAGTATTGAAGGCGTCGTACCAGGTTTTGTACAAGGTCACTTTGTCTTGACTTTTTGCCTTCGTTTACTGTTATTTATTTTGTCACAATAAACATAAACTGTGGATGTAGTAAATATCGATTTTATTATTAAAATTTAATTAACAAATTTACACCATAATAAACGCAAACATATAGTAATAAAAAAAAAAATCTGATAACAAATATTGTTATAATAAGAGAAATAAAAGAAACAAATTAAGTATGTCAAACAAAGAACACACAGTGGTGCCAAACGAAAAAAAAAGTTATAGAGAAGAACCTAAGATTTCATAAAAATTATTTTGTAGTCACCCTGTGATAACAACAAATAAGCAACAGGCAGTCAAAGTTAATCATCTCGAAATTTTAAAGAATCTTAACTTTTACAAATCAAGTCCTATTTCAACGATTTTTATACTCCTGTAAAAAGCTTGAGCTTACAGTTATAAGTTATCTCTTATAGTTAAAAAAATATAAGTCCTGTGGTATATGAGTAATTTTTAGTATATATTTAGTAATTTTTAGTATATATTCCAAAATAATATGCAAAATTTTTTTTAACTGTAACAATTCGTTTAGCAGTGAAAAATATCCAAAATCATTCGATCTGAAATTAGTATGAAAAATGGCTAATTTTTATAAAATTATATAATGATTTTTAATTTTTTTCTCAAAAGTTTTTGTAATAAAAATTTTTTTCTTTACATATTTCAAAAGATAAGGCTTCATGAATGATTGAGAAAGAAATATTAAATTGATTTAGATTTGCATTGGTCAAAAATGGTAAATCTTAGAAGAAAGTTTTATTTTTATCGACTAATAAAAACTGTCACGCAAGTTGTTTTTTTTTAATTTGTTGACCATATTTAGTAAAAAAATTGATTTAGATTGATTTGACACTAAATGCGCTATTATTTCTCATATAGTGTAGGGAATATCAGTCTTTCATTCTTTAGAAAATCTTTGAAATAGCTTCAACAATAGCAACAACAATCAATATAAAAATAGAAAAATAAACAATATAAAAATAGAAATAATATTTTTTTTTAAAGCGAGAACTTATAAAATATTACAAGAACATAAAAATAGACTTACTTACCAATTCAATGGTCGTTATAGAAATATAATATAATGGTAATAATATCTTACTGTGTATTTCCATATTTGCGTATACGTAACACACAATTGTACTGCGTGTTGTTTATGTAACGGGATAATATTCGTAATAATCGATTAAATTTATTTTAAGTATTGTTTTTTTTTGAAAAATTGCCAAACATTGTAAAGCTTTTTAAACGATTTTTTCAGGAATGTATAATTACATAAGAAATATTAGTGAAAATTTTATGCTAATATGCATTTTTGTGCAATTTTAAAAAATTCGTTTAAAAAAATTTTGTGTCAAATCGATGTAAATCTAGTTTGTTATCATCAATAAATTGAAGAAAAAGTAATATCACATTTTTTTTTATTAAATGATCAAAATTAAACTTTTTTCTAACATTCACCATTTTCAATCAAATCAATTAATCAATTTAAATTTTCTTTATTAACCATTTATGAAGCCTTGTCTTTTGAAATATCCCAGCAAAAAACTTTGCTTTCCTGGTAAGCTAGCAGGTATAATTGGAAACAAAAATAAACAACTTATTTTTTGCCTGAATAACTAGTTATTTTTGTTCGAGTTGTCCACAAATTCATGTAGTTATTTTTAGGCTCTAGGGATATGTACCTAAAAAAAACAAAAAAAAAAAAAAAATTTCCCGTCAGTGAGATTTGAACTTGGACACAAATTAACCATTCATTTTTAATGACTAACGTGTTACCCGCTCTTAATTTTCTAACTGACAAAAACTTTTTTTAGTATAAAATATTTTTTTAGACATTCTGCTATAAAAAACTGACAGTATCAGAATGGTTGCTAATACAGCGTTCTAGCCAACTCATCCTCGTGATTTCAATATTACTGTGCTATTATACTACTGAGTACGCCTCATTACCAAGAGACTAATTTAAATAGTTTTTGCTGGGATGTAAAGAAAAAAAACTTTGAGAAAAAAGTGAATGAATATTACTATATTTTTGTGACAAATAGCCATTTTTCATACTAATTTCAGGGTGCTGATTCTGAGCATTTTTCACGGCTAGAAGAATTGAGATAATCAAAAATAATTGTCAGTACATTATTTCGGAACATATTGCAAATTACAGAATATTAAAAAAAACTCCCTCTTATACTTCAGAAGTTATTTCCAAAAAACAAAATAAATAATTCTAAATTTAAGCGTACATATCTTTTTAAGCGTATGAGATAACTTAGGTGAGTAAGCTTATTATTTCTTTGAAATCAGACTTGATTTGTAGGTTATGATTTTTTGAAATTTTTACATACTAGAGGTAGTCAAATTTGACACCCTGTAGCTTATCTCGTATTAACACAAGGTGACTACAAAATTATTTTTCTGAAAGCATAGGTCCTTCTCTACAACTCCTCCATACATTTCAATTCGATACGACCAGCAATTTAGGAGATACAGATTTATTACTAAACATTTTGCATTTGTACCCAGTGTGTTATGGTTTATGAAAAAAATCTATATAAATAATATTTAATTTCTAAAATGAAATAAAATCCCTAAACAAAGTAAATCTGCATTTAAATAACATTTTTGATAACCATTCTAATAAAAAAACAAACACCTTATGTACTTATATGTATCTTTTAATTAATAATCATTTGCCTTAAAAGGATTGTTATTATATTTAAATGAAAATAAACAATTTTGTAAGCTATGTGTCTGACATATTACACATGTAATAAATGAAATAAAGTATTTAAAGTTTCCATCATAATGCGTAAATCTTGTTAAAAGTAAATGACAGATAGAATTCTTGGTTTTTTATATTCTTGTCAATTCCTACTAGAATTGTTTTGCTACAAAAAAAAAAAAAATTAATTAACTAAATATTTAAAACACGTTTTGTGTTTCGCAATGTTAGTAGGTTTATAATATAATTTTTCTTTAATGCTATAATAAATTATAATAGTTGGCATTTGTTAGGGTTTGGAATGGAATTTAATTTTCTGATTCATTTAGCAAATAAAATCTTTAGTTCTCTCAAAAATTTTCTTAAAGCATAAAATAAGTATTATAGCATTTATTTGGATGAGAGCTTAAAGAAATTTGGGGAATAGTAATAATAGTTAAATTTAAAATTTTTTGCTGGAGGAGAAAAAATTAAAAATTTTATTGCTATACATATTAGCCATTGCCGAATTTTAAATACCCTTCAACTTACACATTAAAAAAATAAAAAAATAAAATTTTTCAAAAAAGTACCATTAAAAAAAATATATTTTTTCTGAAAAATGTCTATATGGGCCATTATCAAACATTTTTTGATTTAAGGCTGAAAAAAATTATTATTTTTATTTTATGGCACATTAAAATCCATTTGTATAAATATAAAGTGACTCAAATGCATGTGGAATCAATTCGTGTTCATCATTTCGTTCGAGGGGTCGCGAAAGTTATAATGGTTTTAAGTTGGACATATAAAAATTTTTATAAACTTGAAGTTTATTTATAATTTTCATAAAATAGCGCTCAATATCAAAACCTACTGAGTTGTTAAAATAAAATTGATGTTACTTTCACTGTTGGTATTTGTGTAGTATATTTTTGGGTTTATTAGTAAAATTTAAATAATATTCTTTATACTAAAAAATGGGGTTCGCATCGAAGTTATTTTTCCATATATTATACGAAAATATATTTATATGAGTTTATAAAGAATGCTATTTAATATTTTAATCAATTTTCAGCCCAATCAAATCTTTTTTGGTTCATAAAATTTTATCTTTCGAATTTTTCATGTGATTCTACATTTCGACCTGTTTTGACAAAAGTGTCCCGTTTTCAACTATCAATGATATTTGACTTAAATTTATGGTCCCGATCAAATATATTTATCACCATTCATATAACTATATATTCAAGATTTGTACAAATAGCAATTTGTTATGTAAAAATACAAAAACAAAAAGTGATACATTTGTGTAATTTTCAAGAAGTTCAACAGTAACAATTTTGTTATTAAATTTATTTTTAATGCTCCTTCGATTTTATTGTGTAAAATAACAAAAACCAAATTCACACAGTGTAAAATAACAAAAACCAAATTAACACAGTAATCCATGCTTTTCCATTAGAAACTGTGAATGTGCTTCCCGAAAAACTGATATTTTTTTATTTTCTCTCATGTTTTCTAAACTTTGAGACTATCTATTGCGTTGAATATTTAGAGCACCTCAACGGGATATAGCGCAATAACTTTAATATTAAAAAAAATAAATAAATAAACAAATAAAAAGTGTAATTACCTTGAAAAGTAAATAAAATATACATAGTTTCAAGCGACGTCGAGGTAAATCTTGTGCACAAAGTACAGATCACAATTTTGATGATAATTTAATGAAATTTTGCACATATCCTATAACTAAAGACGAAGCCAATTGAAATCTATTATGATTGGTGCACTATTTTACCTAGCACCGTCCTCCCGGAATAGCGTTTTAATGCACATAAATAACTTCAATGAAACCATATTTAAAAAAAAATCAGTATAAAAAAATTGTATACAAACATCTGTCCATAACTAAAAATGCCTGCCTCCTCTCAAAAAAAAAAAAAAATTGCATAAATGTTAACATCAAGATAAAATTTGAGATAAATATATTGAATACAATTATACATCACACTATTAAATTTCACAATGATCGGTTCATAATTGTCCATAGCACCCATATAAAGGTCTCAACCGAAAATTATTTAAAAGTACTAAAATTCCCCAAAAATGTTTAATTTGACACAAATATATGTAAATCACTCTATGAAATTTCTGACATATCAATCAATAATGGACAATAGTTTTCAGATAAGGGTCTATTTCGGGTACTACTTACAAGCATATGTACCATGGTATATTACATGATCGGACTAGAAAGACTATAATTTCCATACTTGCTTTTTTTTTTAATTAGCATTTTTTAAGAAATGGGACTTTTCTTTATTAGAGAAAAATTAAACATATTCACAAAAAACTTTGTTTTTTAATTAAACATTAAACTATGGTACTTTTATAAAAATTATTCGACAAAGACCATTTTTAAATTCTGCGATTAATTATTCATAATAAATTGTTCGAAAATTTGAGCTAATATTATTTGAATGAATTCTCTAAAACAAGGTTTCCCAAATGGCAGTCCGCGGACCCCTAGGGGTTCATAGCAACAATTTAGCGGGTCCGCGAGTAAGACCAAAAATGTTTATGGAATTATTGTGCAATATATATTTTCTTTTTTCTTTGCCTTTCATTTGGATGGGGAGAAATCTATTGAAGCTTTGTACAATAACTCCATGCTAATTGAAAAAGCATAGAAATCACATAATTGGTGAACTTTTAATTAAGCCTTGTTTTACTGTCATTAGGGGATATATAATAAAAAAGTCTTGAGAATCCATCTGTCAGATAACTCTGAGAAAAAACAAAAAGAATTGATGGTCTGCAATGTAATGAAACGACTGATGTTTCTAATTTAAGTCAACTTTTATATTATTCCACAAACTCTTACCTGAAATATTTAAAAGTACTCTTCAAGCTATAAAACTATTTCCTTAAGAAATAGAATTCTTAAAGCCCTATGCGTTGATTTAAATGCAAAACATAAGAAATTGTAGGAACTTCGGATAATGTGAACTATGCGTCTAATGTGAACCAGAACCGTTTTGGAGAAACTAAGGCAGATAGGGTAACACAGGTTGGATGATCATTTTACCCTTTAGTACAAATATATATAGCAGGAGTTTTTGTTGAGAGTCGATTTGTTTGCCTCCCGGTATAGTGTTATTGGACAATAAGTTGTTTTGGATTGTTTTTTTTTTTTTTGCAAAGAGGACACAATTTTTTGAACAATTAAGTAACAAATTTTAATGTGAGTAGTTTTATATAAAGAATGTTATTTCTAAACATCATTTACAATTGTTGGATATTTAAATTTATTTAGTATGAATACTAAAAAAAAGTTGTTTATTGGCATAACCTAAAATCACGCAATGTGAACCACCCAAAAAATTTTTAATTTCAAGTTTTTTTTGAAGTAACTTTCCGTACACATTTGATTAGTTATACTTTTTTACATAAAAAATTTTTAATAAATTAATCTAAAAACTACTTCATTTTCCTTGATGTAATTAAAATTTTTATTTTGTATTATGTGGAATGGGAAAACGTATTACCCGTACTACTAGTCTACGTTACTCGCATCAAATATTGTGTGAACAGTTTTGAGGTTTCTTGCATTAATTGCACATATTTTTTTTAAGTACACAACTTGTAAATAGAAATACATTTAAGAACTTATTTGCAAGTTTACGAAGACAAGATTTTGCGATTTTCATTCTATATTTTGGCGACAATCTGAAATTAAAAAATTGATAGCCCACATTTGGCGAAACTCCTCTACTTCTTCATACCGATATCCGTTGGATTTCGAAGGGAAATATGCTGAAGAGAGTAATTATTAATTTTATACAGAAATGCAGATTTTTATAAAAAAAAAAATTACAGATATTCTTAGATATTACTTTGCTTATATCTCAAAATTTTTCGAGGCGTTAAACAATCTAAAAATTAAAGTACAAAACAAGTAAATATATTAACACAATTTGATTCAATAAGTACTTCTATGTGCAAAATTTTCTTATGGAAAAGAAGTCTTCAATCCCCTCTAGCAAAATATTCGTTTGCTGAGTGGTACCTTTAATTCAACCGATATTCAGAAATACATACATATTAAAAGTATAATAATACATGTGGATTCACTTCAACATTGCTATTGATAATATACCCGATAATTTTGAAGATAAAGCTATAGAACGTGTAGCAAAACTGACTGAATCTATATTGATTGAAAATTTTTGGTTAAAATATTACGGTTTACACGGTGGTTGGGAAGGAAGCGTTAAAACTTTTGCTAAATTTGTTATCTACATATTTCTGCGAAACTATTTTTTTTGTTCTACAGTTTATAAAATCAAAATTTATGTCACGTTTGAATGTAGAACAATGCACAGTGTCACATTTATCCTAATTTAAACGACAAAAATACGAAAATAAAAGTCTATTAATTGAAGTAATTTTTTCGCATTTACTATTAGACATATTATATATTATTGAAAAAGCACTTAGAATATTGAAAAATATCTATAACTGCTTAAATCTCAGAAAATACTGCAGATATCGATATGATTTTTTTTGGTATGTAATTAGGGATCGCAATTTCCTGAACTTTTTGATTTCCCAGGATAACGGAAAAATTTTTTTGACTTCCCGAGATGCCGAATTAAAAACTATAATTTTCATTACTCTCATTAGTCCAACAACTGAGACCCAAATATGATAAGAATCTTTACATTAGCTGATTTAAAAGAGTAATGTAAATGTACTGAGAAAAAATTCACAAAGAAATTTAGAATTTAATAATTCTAAAAGTAGTGGCTCATAATAGCCTTTTCTGAAAACCTTCGAGGTGATTCAAACGTAAGTTCAAGCAGTATTAAATTATTTGTAACTTCAATTGTCGTATAAAGTTGAAATTTGGCTAAGACGTTATAAATAAGAATTTTAGACCGCCATAAGCTTTAGTCTGTTGTCTATTAAATTTCCCTTAAATATCCTATATAAATAGAGTGTTTGCTTTCATGCTATAAATCTGATCAAACGTTCTCATACATAACAGAGAAACGTCTGATCGGATGAAAAGTAATGATTTTTTGGACTCACTACTTACTTTTTCTCTTAACTTTCTTAACCCCAGGGCTAGAACTGAGATGTGAAATAACGCCGTCAGAAGAGAGCAACCATTTTGTTTATATTATGTTAAATCTTAAATAAGGGATACACGTATTCTAATAAATCCTTTTGTATATATGTATTTTTTGATAGTTAACATTATCAGATAGTTGTGTATAGAAATCTCACCACAACAGTCTCATAATACTTATTATAGTACTAATATTTTAATCTACTCGTGAGATAATTCTCTCAGTGAGCGAATTTAACACTCTCTGACAGAAAAATCTTACATATTTTGTTATGTTTAGATGGACTGTCAAGCTTTGTCAAATTTCTATGAGCTATATTCCGCTTGTTGTTGTTGTTTGTACGGCTGAAAAACTTATAATGCATATTTAAAATGTCTACAAGATTCTTTCAACAGTTATACTCTTTCCCTTGCTGATTTTTAGTGCAGACATTTTATTATGATGTTTAATTGAATTCATGCCATAGAGTCATCTTATATAAATCATCTAACGAATTGTATATAAAAACTAATTAATAAAATTGTCGTTCCCTGTTGGATTTTTTGCGTAATTTTCTTTAAAACATTATTTAAATATATAAGTTTTTGTTAAAATGCACGTAGTTTTTTTCAATTTAAGTGCTTTTAAATTTGACAAGAATCCCGGACACGCTACTCGGGTAAACGGGACATAAAAAATTGCAAATTTCCCAGGATCCCGGAATGAATTCTCCTTATGTAATAATGTTATGTAATAAATGTATCCAAATTGTTATAATTATAATTTGTTAAGTTAAAAAGAAATCTATATTTTAAACTATATTTTTTTTATTTAAAAGAAATCGTAAACTAAATATATATATATATATATATATATATATACATTTTTTTGAAATTAAATTTTTATACACTAGAACTAAAAAGTTTTAACGAGTTCCAATTTAAAAATATAATTAGTATATAAAGAAATATCCATAAAATTATATATGAGAATATTGGCTGCAACTTTTAGCGATCTTTTAAAATATTAGAAAAAAATGTGCGGTACATCATATTATTAATTTTTTAAGAATTATTTCAAAAATTTAAACAGCAGGCTACAAATTTGTTATACAAATATTAAACTAAGATTGGTTTGATTGGATCCTGCCACGCTATATATATATATATATATATATATATATTTTTTTTTTTTTTTTTTTTTGAAGTATGGGAGTGGCAGTGATTCTACCTGTCCCTTTTTTGTGGAAATATTGACGACTTGTCGTTCTAAAACGTCCAAATGTGACACTGTGCAGTATTAAAAAAATTAGTAAAAAAAAACATTTTGTCACATTCGCAAGCGGTCATGCAGAAAACTTTACCAACACTTTGTTGTTTTCGTTTTTATTTTTTTTTTTTTTTTTTTTGTTTAACCCAAACGATACATTCAGAGTTGGAAAAAAGCTGACCTAATGTAGAATGGATTGTAAGAAAAAATAAAATCTTGGTTTATTATTGTGTTTTGTCAAAGCTTTAATGCTTTGTACTTTAAACGTATTTGACTCCTATTGAGTTTAAGTATGTTTTTATGTATAAAACATTTTTAGCTTTCTTAAAATTAGATTAAGATTTCCTAATGAGCTGGCTTAAGCAATCAGCGAAATGCGCATCGGAACTAGATTATCCTCACAATAATAAATTTTAATTTTATTCTACCACTGGGAGTAAAAGCGCGTTATAAAATAAAAGCTATGTTAGAAAATTTATTCCCATAAACTCTAAAGACATTTTATGACATTTACTACCTTATTCATAAAAAGAATTTTAAATTTATTAAAGCTTAACAGAAAAAATTTCCAAAAATTTGTTTAATAAAAAATTTATAAATTTAAAATTTTTACTATGAATAAGCACTTTTGCCAGATTTGCCGATTTATCTGCATTTTGACGATTTTCATTGTAGCAATTCCAAAGTGCGATTTGACGATTTTTGTTCACGAAATGTTCATACATGCCAATTTTTCTTATTTAAATCTGATTTTGTTTTGTACTCGACAGAGAGAGATACAGAGAGAGAAAAGGACAATAAGAAGCTTAAACCTTTACTTCGAAAGTTTTTGTGTGAAAAGAAAACTATTATTTTATATACATACGTATGTAAGTGAAATGGTTTTCAACATAGATGAAAAGGTTTAAAAATGTGTTAAGTAGTAAAAAATTTAATTGAAAATAAGACCAATATATATGCTTTTTTGAGTAGTTTTTTCAATTGAGTTTATTTTGCCGTAAATTAGAATCACCGGCCCACTTGATTTTTAAACAATGTTTCAGTAGTACTTTTAATTGTGATTATAGAAAAGTAAAAAAAAATTGGCCGTTCGCTCTTAGCTTACGAGTTATGGATCTCTAAAGTTTTGATATATTTTTCCGAATATCTTTAACTATTAATTAAGGTGCGATTTAAATTATGTTAATATTAAAAGTTAATGTTTAAAAGTTCAAATATCTTTCATTAAATCTTTATGCAATTTTCATTATTTTTATTGATATAGCGGAACTTACAAAATTTTTTTATTTCTAAAAAAAGTTTATTCGGCAAATAGATATAAGAGAGAGTCCCTGAAAAACCTTTATTAACCTTAAAAAAATTAAATTTTTATTTTAACTGTTCCGGTAGTCTTAACAAATAGTTTCAAAACTTAATATAATTTTTTTTTTAATATGAACATAAATAGCCAAAAAGATATGAATTTTAATTTTTCCGATTTTTTGACGATTTCAAAAATATTATGCTGATTTTGACGAATTTTTCATAGAATTTTGATATTTAATAAATAATGCATTTAAGTAACGGTATTTTATTTCATAAATACCTTTTGAGTTTTTACTACTTTTCATTTCTACTACACTAAAAATCAAAATGTGTCAAGCGATCCGTGAAAAAACAAAAATTTTTAAAAGGTTCCATGAAACTCTAAAAGATAATTTTTTAAACATTTTTATTTAACAATTTTTGCGAAAGAAAATTGGTACTTTTTGGAAAAATTCTTTTTTGTACAATCTGAGTTGTTTTACATTTTTTTGTATGAATCGATTAGCTTTCTACCAATTTTAAGCGTCAGCCGTTGATAAATTACTTTTATGGCAAAACAGATCTTAAGAACTCACTTTAATAAAATGTGTTTTTTTTTTGCTTTCTTTGTAAAAATTTTAAAATATTTTTCCAAATATTCATAAATAGCAAGTCTTATAAAACAAAATTGCGTAGAAAAGAAAAAAGCATTAGTGCTATGGACAAAATTGAAAATTTCATGGAATTTAAATAAGAGCTGTTTTTAACAAGTTTTGTTCTTCTTCTTAATTTTAAAATACTGCAGTTTGTGTTATTTTTGCCTTTAAGAACACGTGTTTCATATTTCTTATTTGCATGACTCTATTGTACTATTTTTTTCTTTATTAAAAGAAACCTATTAATAAAATAAGTAGTTTAAAGCTAATTGTTAATACTATGACAAATATCTATCGCACAGCAAATATTTTTCTTAAAGGTAAAAAATAAATAAACAGGAAATAGGAAACGATACTAAAGAATTTTCTTTTTTCCTATTTCATGTTGAACTAATGAAAACGCAAGTAGGTTCTTTCTACTAAAATGTTATAAGTGGAACACAAGAAATACAAAAAACTTTGACGAATTAAATAAAATAACAAACACATGGAAGAAATATACGTAATTTGCAAACAACATGTTTGATTCAAACATAATGGTTGTATGGATATTGTGCGCTACATTTATTATATTAAGAATAGGTTAGCTGAAAGTACTACAACCATTTCCTTAGGTGGACAAAACAGCTGACTTATAGATGCTAATCCCTTGCTTTAATATATAATCTAATAGATTAAACTATTTAACAGAGAAGATTATTAATTAGCTGTTCTATTCAAACACGCACTATAAAATTGATTGATCTCTTTACCAATTTCCTTATAAGATCAATATAAATAAATTTTAACTATTTGAAAATTTAAGACCCCTGATGATTTTTTGTTATATATTCCCTTCCTGATTTATCTCTTTAGTAGTTTGACAATTTCTCAATTGTGATAGCTTTAATGATACCCTTGATACCCTTGATCTTGATAACCTTCTGATATTTAAGCAAATGTATAACAAGTCACAGGAGTATTTCTTAAGTTATGTTATACAAATGTTTCTGTCTAATTTTGGCATTATTGTAATAGTTAAGTGTATAAATAAATGTTGTTTGAAGTTTGTCGTTGCCGCCAACATTTACGTATGAGCAACGTTATTTCGTACCAGAACGCGGGTGGTTGCACGTACAAAATTTACAACTACAAATCAGTTGCCGGTAAACAAGCACGCATTCAAGTCTTAGAAGAAAATAAAACGGAACTAACCTTTTTAGAAAGGAAAAATGTGATTAAAAATTTATATTAAATTTAACAACTTTACATGGTTATATCGTTAAACTACACTAAATAAGGAAATATAAAATTAAAAATATTTTTATATGTGTGTAAATAATTAAGTAAAATAAATTTTAGTAAAGTGTTTTAAATATTTACAGAATTTTTCTTTGATGGTATAAAATAACCAGAAAAAAAAATAAAAGATTTTTAAAATATTACATTGAATAATTTGAATCTTAAGATGTAAACTTCCAGTTGCTTAATGTTGAAAGAAAATTGTATTCTTTCGTGGAAATCATGCATAAATTTCATAAATTTCTTGCGATACAATAGTAGTTATAGTATTTTATTTAATAATATCAATGTCACAAAAAATGTTAAATTTTAATAAAAATTCAAAGGATAATTGTAAATGTGAAACTACTAAGTGAGAACATTATTTAAAAAGTAAGAAAGTTACAGTTGTTTAATTAATATTTTTCAATTAATATTTTTCAATTTAAAATATATTTATTATTTTATAATTAACAGTGATACTTATAAGAAAGTTTTGGTCAAGATTTTTACTTACCAAAAAAAAAAATTGTGCGCTGACATTTTAAAATAATTTCATTTGATAATATGTATAATAAATCTGTTACAATGGAACGGTCAAGGGAAAATCGTCCAAAACCCAAAAATATAAAAAAATCCAATTTTTTGAGTCTTTGTTATTTTGTGAAGAAAAATAAAAAAAAAAAAATTGCAAAATCACCAAAATTTTGTGAATAATCAGCCAAATAGCAAAATGAACAATCGACCAATAGTTTGAGTTGTTCTTCATGATGTCAAATGACTCATAAATGTTATGAATATTCATCCAAAAACTAATTATACTATTGTAAAAACTTTATTTTACCTATTTTTTTACGTTTTCGAATTTATCGTGTAATTCAGCTATAGATTCTACAAAATCCATATATTCTACATAATTGAAGTTTCTTTAGCGAACAATATTTTTCTTAATATCCGGCTTTCGGAAGCGTGCAAGGGTTTTTAAATCTGTGCTATAACGAAAAGCGGCTTCGCTTATATAATTTTTCCTTTTCATTATAATAATTGTGTAAAAAGGAAAATTATGTTAGTAAAGCTGAAATCAAGTATTATTCTTTAACTGTGTCAAATAGTTTAAAAGCTAAATAATTACAAATTCGCACAAAAAAGTTATATAATATAATATAATATAATATAATATAATATAATATAATATAATATAATATAATATAATATAATATAATATAATATAATATAATATAATATAATATAATATAATATATAAAATTACATATATATATACAATATATATAAATATAAATATAAATATAAATATAAATATAAATATAAATATAAATATAAATATAAATATAAATATAAATATAAATATAAATATAAATATAAATATATATATATATATATATATATATATATATTTATATATATATATATATATATATATATATATATACATATATATATATATACAATATATATAAATATAAATATATATATATATATATATATATATATATATATATATATATATATACTTTTATATATTACATTATATTATATTATATTATATTATATTATATTATATTAGATTAGATTAGATTAGATTATATATATCAAAACTGTGTTGTCAGTTTTTTTTAGCCTCTGTCACCAAATTGTTAATTAGAAATCACCAAATTAAAATTTTATTTGGTGTCTTTAAAGAAATACTAAAAAATTATCTGAAATGCTAAGTATTGTACAATCTTTAATACTTAAAATTTCGTATAATTTGTAAATGTAAATTCAGCTTTAACAAAGCCAAAGCAAATTCAAATGCGCTTAATTTAATGGTGACCACAGTTTTTCGAACTTAGCGCTCGTATTTGCGATATATGGGTTTCAACTTAGTTATGGAAGTAGCGAAATAATTGAAAATTAGAAATAAATGGGATAATGTTTATGTATATTAAACAATAAATCGATTGAATATATATTCCAATTATAAATTAAATAAGTTTTAGCCCGACTTTAAATGTTTATATATATATATATATATATATATATATACATTTGATAATTTGCTCATTGTTAATACTACGTAGCTTGCTAATAGAATTATAGTAATATTTTTTGCCAGTTTAAAGTTTTGTATATTAGCATTTCAAATATATATAACAATTCATTATTATACACTTAATGGAATCTTAATTTTTTATATTGTTTAAATTCAAAAATTAACCCCCGTTATAATATGAAGAAACATTATATTTTTCAACAGAGCTATTCGTTATCTCTTCTGTTTACGATGACGTAGTCATATTTCTGCATTTGTTTGTAGGTTTTTAGAGTGTTCTTTTTTGAACTATGTGAAATCAAAACTGTTGTTCTGTTTTTATAATATGTATATTTCAGACAATATTTTGTACTTAAAGTAATTATTTTCATATAGTCGTTCTATTGGCAATCGCCAATACTAATACCAAGAATAACGCCTACCCTGGAGCGTTCTTTTCATGTTCGAGTAGCTACAATTTTTAAACATTTACCAAATTCACTCAGAACATTTGAACTTTCATGTGATACCTTTAAAAGAAAAATTATACTTTATCTTCAAAATGATAATTTATAATTTGATTTATGATAATATGACAATCTGCATTTTTAGATTCATTTCTTTTCCTCTAATCTTTATATATTCTTTCCTTTCTATACTTTTCTTCATATACATATAAGTTTTATAAATTTGTTTATCGTTATATATTTTATTT
This sequence comes from Protocalliphora azurea, assembly GCA_932274085.1. Taxonomy (NCBI): domain Eukaryota; kingdom Metazoa; phylum Arthropoda; class Insecta; order Diptera; family Calliphoridae; genus Protocalliphora; species Protocalliphora azurea. The sequence goes on from OW026522.1 coordinate 146,411,051, forward strand.
TTTATTGTAATTTTTGTTATGCGGTAAATTTGTTAACTCTTTTTGGCCCATTGGGCTTTGTTATGCTATTGAAGAATAATAAAAAAAAGTTATTTGTGAATATGGGGGTAAATTATTAAATTGAAGCTAAAAAACTTAATTTTCATAAACTTGTTTTTAGCCTTTCAAAATGAAAAATGGTTAACACTACTAAATTCAGAGTCGTCGATTCAGTTTGACCCAATGGGTGCCTACATTGTTAAAAAAAAATTAGTCTCATTTTCGAGCACAGTGTAATTGAATAAAATAAAAAAAATACAAATTAAAATACAGTTCTCTGACATACATATAGCCCCATTTTAGGTCATCAACTTTTAAAATTTATTGAACTTTATTAGATTTTTTAAAAGAATAATTCTAACATTATATAACAACATTGTTCTATTAAACTTAAAAATTGATTCAAAGATATAATTTATTCATGAACGTTTATTTCATTGTGTCTGAAATCTTTAATATACTTAATAAATTTGAAAGATAATAGAAAAAAAAAAAAAAAAATATTAAATATCTAATATATAAGTATTGTAAAATATACATTTTTTTCTTGATAAAATTTCGTGAACTAAGTTGAAGTTATTTACATATTAATTCAATAGTTTTTCTCCACAATTGCCTTTTTAAACAAATTTTAAAAATTAGCCAAACAAATCGCCACCATATCATATATCGCCAAAAAATCGCCATGTCGCCAAAGAGAAAATGCAATCGTTTGACGAAAAGTCACCACATCTGACAGCCCTGCTTCTACGTTCGATAGTTCGGACAGATGTTAAAATGACTTTCACTCTACACTCACTGCAAATAATTAAGTTTCAATGTGGGAGGTTACAACAATTTATATAATAATTTTCATTTTGAGAATTTTTGTATTTTTTCATGCTAAAAAAATGAATAATTGCAAAAAAATATTTTTGGGTAATACCACATTTACATATATCCGAAATCTAATTTAAATAAGATTTCGTTCAGAATCTAGTTTATTTTACTAGATTTTATTTTGTTTTTCTATACAAAACAAAATCTAGTTCCCAATAAGATTTTGTCGAAATGTCATTAAATTTTATTTAATTTTTCAATTTAACCATAAATTTAAGATTTTTTTTCAAAGTTTTTTGTCGAAATGACAATTTTGACTTTAATTTCTAAAGAAACATTTTCTAAATGTTAAAAAAAAAACAATAAAAATAATATCTAAATATAAAATTAAGTGCTAAATAACTTTAAATTAGACAACAAAATTACTTTCAATTCTTTTCAATCAATTTCAATAATTTGTGTAATTTGTTTTCCTATAAAATTGTCAAATAAAATCTATAAATATGTACAAAATTAAAGTGTAAACGGCATAGATTTCCAAATACTCGAAATCTTATTAAAACGAGATTTTGGCTTGTGTGTAAATGGGGTATAATTTTATATTTTTAAAATTTGGGTAATTGTTCACAATGAACAAACACCAACAAATTAAATATGTTAAAAGACCCAAATGTAGTGAACAATCACCCAAATTGAATTTATCTTTTCTTTGGGCGATTGCTCATTTATGTGTTTTGAGTGATTTTCCCTTGGGCGATTAATCGTGCAGCCCATTTCAACAATTTATATAGGTGCTAAGTGGAATAATGTAGAGAACATAATTCATTTCGTTCTTGTTGTAAAGTAGCTATGTATATTATGCGTGTTAAATTTCATTAAATTATCTTAAAAATTTTTATTTAGTCCATCAATATAATAGCAAGTGAGCATAGGTGGGTATGCCCCACCATCATGCATTCAAAAGTATTTGTCTGATTCAAATCATTATCAATCTTTTTTTACATTTTTTTTTTGTAAAAAGAAACAAATGTAATTTTATAATGGCCCATATATTCTAAGGAACAAGATTTTAAATTTTAAGATTTACTTTTTTTACAATCCAGAGTGTGACTTAAAAGGAAGTTATGGTTTAGATTTATGCTTATGTGCTTAAATTAAAACAAACTTAATATTATAACATCTCTAATAATAAAACATCTATTCTGTTAGAACATTTATATAGGTGCTAAGCGGAATAATGTACAGAACATAACTAGAGTTTTTATTTCCCGGTCTTTATCCGCTCCCGGGATTATGGGACTGAAAACTCTAAAGATAACCAATTTCTTTCTTGTTCTATAACTGACAAATATCATTAAATTACTTTTAAAAATTTTAATTTAATTCATCAATATAATAGATCAATATAAGTAGATGGGGATGCCACTACATTAATTAAAAGACATTAAATAATATTACTATACCCAGTTGTTCAAGTCCTGAAGAAATCATCTAAGATAATACCTTGATGTTTCGACATAGGCATCGACGACATAGAGGCGACCATTCCGAACAAATATTAGTGAATTTTTCGAACAAAGGATACTAAAATCATATATGACAGCCTGAGCGACATGTCACCCACATTGCACAGAAAAAATCATTACCGTACATTTTCCAATTAACACAGTTAATAAATATATTCAAGTAAAACAAAATTTAAGTAAAACTTTATTTCTCATTTAAATTTTTAATTCATTCAATCATCTACTTGATTGCTTTGATCAATTTTTTAATTGAAAAATTTTTTCTGTTTTTCATTTTTTACAGTTTTTAGTAATTGATATGTAATCATTTTGGTAAGAGGTGCAAATTTAAGAAAGTTTTTATTTGGTGATTGGTGACTTTTTTTTGTGTGGCGTCAACCATGTTGAAAAAGATGATGTTTTTAGGTGCTGCCGAGATTTAAAGTCAGAGATCAGAAGGGTGTGAAGATAGCTACGAAAGTTAGCTACGTTTTTTAATTTTATGTTACCTAACAGTTCTCTCACTCAAAGACTGTTATGTTAGCAGAATTTGATTATTTTCAATTTTAATAACATTTTTAAAAATGTTAATGACTTTTATTTAACAAAATAGATTTAGCTGCACTTTTGTTTACATTTTTGAAAATGTTAATAGCATTTTTGTAATATTTTTTTAATTAAAATTATTATAATTTAAATGTTTGAATAAAAAAAAAATATATATAATTAAAAACTATGATTTTTAAACTACCTTATGTTTCAGAAACATGTGTTTAAAATAAATACTTTTAAAAATTTTTATTTCTGAAAAAATCTTTATATGATGATCCAATTGATGATCAAAAAATGATCATAGGTTTTGAGTAATAGAATTTTGAAAATTTTGAAAAAATTCATTTTCTCATATAAGGGCCCTATTGATGATCAAAAAATGGGTCAAAATTAAAAAGGTGCTCTATTTAGACCTAGTAGCCTCGAAAGCTATTATCTTAAGGATTTCAGAGCAGAAAAGATAATATTAAGATTGATCATAGGTTTTGAGTAATAGAATTTTGAAAATTTTGAAAAAATTCATTTTCTCATATAAGGGCCCTATTGATGATCAAAAAATGGGTCAAAATTAAAAATGTGCTCTATTTAGACCTAGTAGGCTCGAAAGCTATTATCTTAAGGATTTCAGAGCAGAAAAGATAATATTAAGATTGATCATAGGTTTTGAGTAATAGAATTTTGAAAATTTTGAAAAAATTCATTTTCTCATATAAGGGCCCTATTGATGATCAAAACATGGGTCAAAATAAAAAAGGTGCTCTATTTAGACCTAGTAGGCTCGAAAGCTATTATCTTAAGGATTTCAGAAAAGAAAAGATAATATTAAGATTGATCATAGGTTTTGAGTAATAGAATTTTGAAAATTTTGAAAAAATTCATTTTCTCATATAAGGGCCCTATTGATGATCAAAACATGGGTAAAAATTAAAAAGGTGCTCTATTTAGACCTAGTAGGCTCGAAAGCTATTATCTTAAGGATTTCAGAGCAGAAAAGATAATATTAAGATTGATCATAGGTTTTGAGTAATAGAATTTTGAAAATTTTGAAAAAATTCATTTTCTCATATAAGGGCCCTATTGATGATCAAAACATGGGTCAAAATTAAAAAGGTGCTCTATTTAGACCTAGTAGCCTCGAAAGCTATTATCTTAAGGATTTCAGAGCAGAAAAGATAATATTAAGATTGATCATAGGTTTTGAGTAATAGAATTTTGAAAATTTTGAAAAAATTCATTTTCTCATATAAGGGCCCTATTGATGATCAAAACATGGGTCAAAATAAAAAAGGTGCTCTATTTAGACCTAGTAGGCTCGAAAGCTATTATCTTAAGGATTTCAGAGCAGAAAAGATAATATTAAGATTGATCATAGGTTTTGAGTAATAGAATTTTGAAAATTTTGAAAAAATTCATTTTCTCATATAAGGGCCCTATTGATGATCAAAACATGGGTCAAAATTAAAAAGGTGCTCTATTTAGACCTAGTAGGCTCGAAAGCTATTATCTTAAGGATTTCAGAGCAGAAAAGATAATATTAAGATTGATCATAGGTTTTGAGTAATAGAATTTTGAAAATTTTGAAAAAATTCATTTTCTCATATAAGGGCCCTATTGATGATCAAAACATGGGTCAAAATAAAAAAGGTGCTCTATTTAGACCTAGTAGCCTCGAAAGCTATTATCTTAAGGATTTCAGAGCAGAAAAGATAATATTAAGATTGATCATAGGTTTTGAGTAATAGAATTTTGAAAATTTTGAAAAAATTCATTTTCTCATATAAGGGCCCTATTGATGATCAAAACATGGGTCAAAATAAAAAAGGTGCTCTATTTAGACCTAGTAGGCTCGAAAGCTATTATCTTAAGGATTTCAGAGCAGAAAAGATAATATTAAGATTGATCATAGGTTTTGAGTAATAGAATTTTGAAAATTTTGAAAAAATTCATTTTCTCATACAAGGGCCCTATTGATGATCAAAAAATGGGTCAAAATTAAAAAGGTGCTCTATTTAGACCTAGTAGGCTCGAAAGCAATTATCTTAAGGATTTCAGAGCAGAAAAGATAATATTAAGATTGATCATAGGTTTTGAATAATAGAATTTTGAAAATTTTGAAAAAATTCATTTTCTCATATAAGGGCCCTATTGATGATCAAAAAATGGGTCAAAATTAAAAAGGTGCTCTATTTAGACCTAGTAGCCTCGAAAGCTATTATCTTAAGGATTTCAGAGCAGAAAAGATAATATTAAGATTGATCATAGGTTTTGAGTAATAGAATTTTGAAAATTTTGAAAAAATTCATTTTCTCATATAAGGGCCCTATTGATGATCAAAAAATGGGTCAAAATTAAAAAGGTGCTCTATTTAGACCTAGTAGGCTCGAAAGCTATTATCTTAAGGATTTCAGAGCAGAAAAGATAATATTAAGATTGATCATAGGTTTTGAGTAATAGAATTTTGAAAATTTTGAAAAAATTCATTTTCTCATATAAGGGCCCTATTGATGATCAAAACATGGGTCAAAATTAAAAAGGTGCTCTATTTAGACCTAGTAGGCTCGAAAGCTATTATCTTAAGGATTTCAGAGCAGAAAAGATAATATTAAGATTGATCATAGGTTTTGAGTAATAGAATTTTGAAAATTTTGAAAAAATTCATTTTCTCATATAAGGGCCCTATTGATGATCAAAAAATGGGTCAAAATTAAAAAGGTGCTCTATTTAGGCCTAGTAGCCTCGAAAGCTATTATCTTAAGGATTTCAGAGCAGAAAAGATAATATTAAGATTGATCATAGGTTTTGAGTAATAGAATTTTGAAAATTTTTAAAAAATTCATTTTCTCATATAAGGGCCCTATTGATGATCAAAAAATGGGTCAAAATTAAAAAGGTGCTCTATTTAGAGCTAGTAGCCTCGAAAGCTATTATCTTAAGGATTTCAGAGCAGAAAAGATAATATTAAGATTGATCATAGGTTTTGAGTAATAGAATTTTGAAAATTTTGAAAAAATTCATTTTCTCATATAAGGGCCCTATTGATGATCAAAAAATGGGTCAAAATTAAAAAGGTGCTCTATTTAGACCTAGTAGGCTCGAAAGCAATTATCTTAAGGATTTCAGAGCAGAAAAGATAATATTAAGATTGATCATAGGTTTTGAGTAATAGAATTTTGAAAATTTTGAAAAAATTAATTTTCTCATATAAGGGCCCTATTGATGATCAAAAAATGGGTCAAAATTAAAAAGGTGCTCTATTTAGACCTAGTAGCCTCGAAAGCTATTATCTTAAGGATTTCAGAGCAGAAAAGATAATATTAAGATTGATCATAGGTTTTGAGTAATAGAATTTTGAAATTTTTGAAAAAATTCATTTTCTCATATAAGGGCCCTATTGATGATCAAAAAATGGGTCAAAATTAAAAAGGTGCTCTATTTAGACCTAGTAGGCTCGAAAGCTATTATCTTAAGGATTTCAGAGCAGAAAAGATAATATTAAGATTGATCATAGGTTTTGAGTAATAGAATTTTGAAAATTTTGAAAAAATTCATTTTCTCATATAAGGGCCCTATTGATGATCAAAACATGGGTCAAAATAAAAAAGGTGCTCTATTTAGACCTAGTAGGCTCGAAAGCTATTATCTTAAGGATTTCAGAGCAGAAAAGATAATATTAAGATTGATCATAGGTTTTGAGTAATAGAATTTTGAAAATTTTGAAAAAATTCATTTTCTCATATAAGGGCCCTATTGATGATCAAAAAATGGGTCAAAATTAAAAAGGTGCTCTATTTAGACCTAGTAGCCTCGAAAGCTATTATCTTAAGGATTTCAGAGCAGAAAAGATAATATTAAGATTGATCATAGGTTTTGAGTAATAGAATTTTGAAAATTTTGAAAAAATTCATTTTCTCATATAAGGGCCCTATTGATGATCAAAACATGGGTCAAAATTAAAAAGGTGCTCTATTTAGACCTAGTAGGCTCGAAAGCTATTATCTTAAGGATTTCAGAGCAGAAAAGATAATATTAAGATTGATCATAGGTTTTGAGTAATAGAATTTTGAAAATTTTGAAAAAATTCATTTTCTCATATAAGGGCCCTATTGATGATTTATTGTTGGCAAATGTATAGGAGATTGACAAAGTAATCTAAATGGTACTTTAAAAATAGTTCATAACAAGAAAATTTTCATTTAACCAAAAAATAATTAAAATTGAAAAAAGTCATCACCTCCACATTGGAAATTAAAATTACCAATTTTGGTTAAAAATAAACTCCAACACTGATGATACATGTGTCAAGAAATGGCACATGCAAAAAAAATTGAGTGCTTTTCTTTGTACATGTTGTGTGGTGAACTCTATCGTATTGCCCGTTATTTATATATGCACGCACGATCGTTTACTCACTTACGTTTGAAGTACACTTAGGCCTCGATTTGAGTCCTCTCAATTTGCGTCGTTATGATTTTGTTTATATACAACATATTTTTTCTCTCTGGAAGTTAAAGTAACTTAAGTAACCGCATGTGATAAATTTATTAGTTTTATGGAGTTTATTATAACCGGTGTATGTCGTGAAGCACATTTTAATACAAAATGGATTAAATTCTTTGTTTTTTGCTAGAAAAGGAACAAATCAAGATTACCGGCACTGTTGATTTTTTAACAAATATTCTTTTCGGCAAAAGCACTATTTTTGGGTAAAAAAAGTTACATAAAAATTTTTCTCCGTTCTCTGTTAGTTTTCGAGTTATAGGTACTTTAAGTTATGGTGTAAGAATGCAATTCTCGCCTTCCTCCTTCAATGAAAATAAACAATATGGGTATCATTGGAAAGGTCTTGAGAAGGCCTTTTGATTGATATATAAAATGTGTCAAATCATTAACCCATGGCACAATATGATATTTTATTACTTTTTATTTTGACTTTTTTTACAAAAGTACCGTTATCTCAAAAATATATCGATATAACAGTACTCTCCTGTACATCAAATCATTTAGAGAACATTTCAAGCTTTCATAAGATCCCCATAGTACACTCCAAGCCCATTAAATAACAAAAATGTAACACTTTAAAAATTAATATTCAGAGAAATGAATCGATTTTTACTCATAATATATTTGTTAATACCATAATTTATGACTACATATGTAATATGGATATCATTAGAAAGGTCTTGAAGAAACCTATAGTCATATATATAATACGTATATAATTGGAAAGGTCTTTAAATCTCAAAAATAAAAAAATAGATAAAAAAATATATAAAAATACTTAGTAAATATTATTTAATTTGCATTTTTATTTGAATTTTTGATAAACAAGATTATAAAAAATCTTTGGAACAAATCAAGGTTACCAGCACAGTTGGAATTAAAATGTATTTTTTTAATGTTAATAAAGGTTTTTCTGTGTAGCCGGCCTTCGGCCGGGCTAAAGAGCTTTCTCCTCTATGTATGTCGAACACCGGCTTCGCTGAATAAACTTTTTTTTGGAAATCAAAAAATTTTTGTAAGTACCGGTTTTCTTTTTAAATAATTTTTAATTTTTATTTAATTTTTAACAAAGTTGTAAAAATGATAATACTTATTATATACTTTTAAATTATGATATTAACAAATATATTACTAGTAAAAATCGATTAATTTTTCTAAATATTAATTTTTAAAGTGCTATACGTTTGTTATTTAATGGGCTAGGAGTGTGACATGGGGATCATATGAAAGCTTGAAATATTCTCTAAACAATTTGATGTATAGGAGAGTACCGTTATATCGATATATTTTTGAGATAACGGTACTTTTGTAAAAAAAGTCAGTACATAAAATAATAAAATATCATTTTGGCTCGCAATGGGTTAATGTTGTATAACGTTTTATATATCAATCAAGACCTTTCTCAAGACCTTTCCAATGATACCCATATTGTTCATATTCATTACAGGAGGAAGGAGAAAATTGTATTTTTATATTATAACTTCAAGTACCCATAACTCGTAAACTAAGAGCGAGCGGGCAAAATTTTTTACATTGCTTTAATCACAAATAAAAATGCTACTGAATCATTATCAAAATTATTTAAAAATCAAGTGTGCTGGTAATCTTGATTTACGCCGATTAACTTCTTTGCAGGTAAAATATGTATATCCTGGAATCTTCTTAAAAGAAGGTATAAATACTTAAAAAAAGGTGATTTGGATTCCGCCGATATATTTTGCATCGCAATTTCCAATCTCCTTACTTCGCAGACCGGGGCCTCAGTGTCGTTGAGTACGTTAAATACGCATGCGCATATCCATACATATACTATATATATATATGTATGTAAGTATATGTCATTTTTATTTGTCCAGCATCTTACTCAGTTGTTCCTAATTCTCTTTGCATAATAGAGTGTTGCCATTATGTTAAAATACTTGTTAGTATTAGTGTTACCCGTTGGCACAATTTTATTTTCTATTGCTATTCTTCTTTTATATCAATTTAAAATAATCAGGAATATTTATAGATAATTACACAGAAAAAAGTTTGTGCATAAATATAAGAATTTAATTTCATTGATTTTAGTTCATAATATTTAAGAATAATGTCTTAAATATTAACACTTTTTTACATTTTTTGAATCAAAAGTCAAGAAGACTTAAACAAATTGTTTAAATTTTCATTTATATTTTCAATTTGTAAATGTATGTTTGAAATTTTCTTTACAGAATTTTTGGTTTTTATTGATTTTTAGGCACTTGTTGGGGACAGAAGAAAACAGATGCAGATGCGCATTTTATTACAATGATGCATGTGCAAATTTCTGATCCTTAATTTTTAACAGCTTTTTATTGGAAAATTGCAATTTAAAGGTTTTATATTTTCGTGCATAAGTATTTTTATTTAGAATTTTAATCAAATCTAATAAAACTAAATTAAAATGTTAGCAGCATTTTTGCAAAATTCGCAAAATTTTCATTAAGTACAAATCTATGAACAAAATTTTATTTTTTATGAAAAAGTTTGCGAAAAAAAGTTATGTTCGATTCATAATATTCATGAAAAAATTTTTCAAATATATGATTTTTTTTTCTCTGTGTAATATTAACATTTATTTAACAAACACATATACAATGTTTTTAAGAAAACTTTAATATAATTATCTATCGCCCATATAAAGGGTTAATGAAATAGGTGTAAGAATTGAAGTCTTCGATCATCTCCATTGCTACCACTTTTCATTTTCATTACAGGCGTAACCCTGTAGTTTTAATGAGAATAAGTAGCAATCATTAGGAAATCGCAAATTAACATGTACATTGTCTTTAAGAAGAAAGCACGTTATCAAATGTAAACATTCGGCAAAAGACTGCAGGAAATATTGTTGTGCAACCACTACACATGTAATTTATTTCTTTTTATAGTGAATAGTATTAATTTCAGCATTTTTATGTCTAAATAATAGAGAAGAGCACCTTTTTAATTTTGGACCATTTTTTGTTCATCAATAGGGCCCTTATATGAGAAAATGAATTTTTTCAAAATTCTATTACTCAAAACCTATGATAAATCTTAATATTATCTTTTCTGCTCTGAAATCCTTAAGATAATAGCTTTCGAGGCTACTAGGTCTAAATAGAGCACCTTTTTAATTTTGACCCATTTTTTGATCATCAATAGGGCCCTTATATGAGAAAATGAATTTTTTCAAAGTTTTCAAAATTCTATTACTCAAAACCTATGATCAATCTTAATATTATCTTTTCTGCTCTGAAATCCTTAAGATAATAGTTTTCGAGGCTACTAGGTCTAAATAGAGCACCTTTATAATTTTGACCCATTTTTTGATCATCAGTAGGGCCCTTATATGAGAAAATGAATTTTTTCAAAATTTTCAAAATTCTATTACTCAAAACCTATGATCAATCTTAATATTATCTTTTCTGCTCTGAAATCCTTAAGATAATAGCTTTCGAGGCTACTAGGTCTAAATAGAGCACCTTTTTAATTTTTGACCCATTTTTTGATCATCAATAGGGCCCTTATATGAGAAAATGAATTTTTTCAAAGTTTTCAAAATTCTATTACTCAAAACCTATGATCAATCTTAATATTATCTTTTCTGCTCTGAAATCCTTAAGATAATAGTTTTCGAGGCTACTAGGTCTAAATAGAGCACCTTTATAATTTTGACCCATTTTTTGATCATCAGTAGGGCCCTTATATGAGAAAATGAATTTTTTCAAAATTTTCAAAATTCTATTACTCAAAACCTATGATCAATCTTAATATTATCTTTTCTACTCTGAAATCCTTAAGATAATAGCTTTCGAGGCTACTAGGTCTAAATAGAGCACCTTTTTAATTTTGACCCATTTTTTGATCATCAATAGGGCCCTTATATGAGAAAATGAATTTTTTCAAAATTTTCAAAATTCTATTACTCAAAACCTATGATCAATCTTAATATTATCTTTTCTGCTCTGAAATCCTTAAGATAATAGCTTTCGAGCCTACTAGGTCTAAATAGAACACCTTTTTAATTTTGACCCATGTTTTGATCATCAATAGGGCCCTTATATGAGAAAATAAATTTTTTCAAAATTCTATTACTCAAAACCTATGATCAATCTTAATATTATCTTTTCTGCTCTGAAATCCTTAAGATAATAGCTTTCGAGGCTACTAGGTCTAAATAGAGCACCTTTTTCATTTTGACCCATTTTTTGATCATCAGTAGGGCCCTTATATGTGAAAATTAATTTTTTCAAAATTTTCAAAATTCTATTACTCAAAACCTATGATCAATCTTAATATTATCTTTTCTGCTCTGAAATCCTTAAGATAATAGCTTTCGAGGCTACTAGGTCTAAATAGAGCACCTTTTTAATTTTGACCCATTTTTTGATCATCAATAGGGCCCTTATATGAGAAAATGAATTTTTTCAAAATTTTCAAAATTCTATTACTCAAAACCTATGATCAATCTTAATATTATCTTTTCTGCTCTGAAATCCTTAAGATAATAGCTTTCGAGGCTACTAGGTCTAAATAGAGCACCTTTTTAATTTTGACCCATTTTTTGATCATCAATAGGGCCCTTATATGAGAAAATGAATTTTTTCAAAATTTTCAAAATTCTATTACTCAAAACCTATGATCAATCTTAATATTATCTTTTCTGCTCTGAAATCCTTAAGATAATTGCTTTCGAGCCTACTAGGTCTAAATAGAGCACCTTTTTAATTTTGACCCATTTTTTGATCATCAATAGGGCCCTTATATGAGAAAATGAATTTTTTCAAAATTTTCAAAATTCTATTACTCAAAACCTATGATCAATCTTAATATTATCTTTTCTGCTCTGAAATCCTTAAGATAAAAGCTTTCGAGGCTACTAGCTCTAAATAGAGCACCTTTTTAATTTTGACCCATTTTTTGATCATCAATAGGGCCCTTATATGAGAAAATGAATTTTTTCAAAATTTTCAAAATTCTATTACTCAAAACCTATGATCAATCTTAATATTATCTTTTCTGCTCTGAAATCCTTAAGATAATAGCTTTCGAGGCTACTAGGTCTAAATAGAGCACCTTTTTAATTTTGACCCATTTTTTGATCATCAATAGGGCCCTTATATGAGAAAATGAATTTTTTCAAAATTTTCAAAATTCTATTACTCAAAACCTATGATCAATCTTAATATTATCTTTTCTGCTCTGAAATCCTTAAGATAATTGCTTTCGAGCCTACTAGGTCTAAATAGAGCACCTTTTTAATTTTGACCCATTTTTTGATCATCAATAGGGCCCTTATATGAGAAAATGAATTTTTTCAAAATTTTCAAAATTCTATTACTCAAAACCTATGATCAATCTTAATATTATCTTTTCTGCTCTGAAATCCTTAAGATAATAGCTTTCGAGGCTACTAGCTCTAAATAGAGCACCTTTTTAATTTTGACCCATTTTTTGATCATCAATAGGGCCCTTATATGAGAAAATGAATTTTTTCAAAATTTTCAAAATTCTATTACTCAAAACCTATGATCAATCTTAATATTATCTTTTCTGCTCTGAAATCCTTAAGATAATAGCTTTCGAGGCTACTAGGTCTAAATAGAGCACCTTTTTAATTTTGACCCATTTTTTGATCATCAATAGGGCCCTTATATGAGAAAATGAATTTTTTCAAAATTTTCAAAATTCTATTACTCAAAACCTATGATCAATCTTAATATTATCTTTTCTGCTCTGAAATCCTTAAGATAATAGCTTTCGAGCCTACTAGGTCTAAATAGAGCACCTTTTTAATTTTGACCCATGTTTTGATCATCAATAGGGCCCTTATATGAGAAAATGAATTTTTTCAAAATTTTCAAAATTCTATTACTCAAAACCTATGATCAATCTTAATATTATCTTTTCTGCTCTGAAATCCTTAAGATAATAGCTTTCGAGCCTACTAGGTCTAAATAGAGCACCTTTTTTATTTTGACCCATGTTTTGATCATCAATAGGGCCCTTATATGAGAAAATGAATTTTTTCAAAATTTTCAAAATTCTATTACTCAAAACCTATGATCAATCTTAATATTATCTTTTCTGCTCTGAAATCCTTAAGATAATAGCTTTCGAGGCTACTAGGTCTAAATAGAGCACCTTTTTAATTTTCACCCATGTTTTGATCATCAATAGGGCCCTTATATGAGAAAATGAATTTTTTCAAAATTTTCAAAATTCTATTACTCAAAACCTATGATCAATCTTAATATTATCTTTTCTTTTCTGAAATCCTTAAGATAATAGCTTTCGAGCCTACTAGGTCTAAATAGAGCACCTTTTTAATTTTGACCCATTTTTTGATCATCAATAGGGCCCTTATATGAGAAAATGAATTTTTTCAAAATTTTCAAAATTCTATTACTCAAAACCTATGATCAATCTTAATATTATCTTTTCTGCTCTGAAATCCTTAAGATAATAGCTTTCGAGCCTACTAGGTCTAAATAGAGCACCTTTTTAATTTTGACCCATGTTTTGATCATCAATAGGGCCCTTATATGAGGAAATGAATTTTTTCAAAATTTTCAAAATTCTATTACTCAAAACCTATGATCAATCTTAATATTATCTTTTCTGCTCTGAAATCCTTAAGATAATAGCTTTCGAGCCTACTAGGTCTAAATAGAGCACCTTTTTAATTTTGACCCATTTTTTGATCATCAATAGGGCCCTTATATGAGAAAATGAATTTTTTCAAAATTTTCAAAATTCTATTACTCAAAACCTATGATCAATCTTAATATTATCTTTTCTGCTCTGAAATCCTTAAGATAATAGCTTTCGAGCCTACTAGGTCTAAATAGAACACCTTTTTAATTTTGACCCATGTTTTGATCATCAATAGGGCCCTTATATGAGAAAATACATTTTTTCAAAATTCTATTACTCAAAACCTATGATCAATCTTAATATTATCTTTTCTGCTCTGAAATCCTTAAGATAATAGCTTTCGAGGCTACTAGGTCTAAATAGAGCACCTTTTTCATTTTGACCCATTTTTTGATCATCAGTAGGGCCCTTATATGTGAAAATTAATTTTTTCAAAATTTTCAAAATTCTATTACTCAAAACCTATGATCAATCTTAATATTATCTTTTCTGCTCTGAAATCCTTAAGATAATAGCTTTCGAGCCTACTAGGTCTAAATAGAGCACCTTTTTAATTTTGACCCATGTTTTGATCATCAATAGGGCCCTTATATGAGAAAATGAATTTTTTCAAAATTTTCAAAATTCTATTACTCAAAACCTATGATCAATCTTAATATTATCTTTTCTGCTCTGAAATCCTTAAGATAATAGCTTTCGAGCCTACTAGGTCTAAATAGAGCACCTTTTTTATTTTGACCCATGTTTTGATCATCAATAGGGCCCTTATATGAGAAAATGAATTTTTTCAAAATTTTCAAAATTCTATTACTCAAAACCTATGATCAATCTTAATATTATCTTTTCTGCTCTGAAATCCTTAAGATAATAGCTTTCGAGGCTACTAGGTCTAAATAGAGCACCTTTTTAATTTTCACCCATGTTTTGATCATCAATAGGGCCCTTATATGAGAAAATGAATTTTTTCAAAATTTTCAAAATTCTATTACTCAAAACCTATGATCAATCTTAATATTATCTTTTCTTTTCTGAAATCCTTAAGATAATAGCTTTCGAGCCTACTAGGTCTAAATAGAGCACCTT
This sequence comes from Protocalliphora azurea, assembly GCA_932274085.1. Lineage (NCBI taxonomy): Eukaryota > Metazoa > Arthropoda > Insecta > Diptera > Calliphoridae > Protocalliphora > Protocalliphora azurea. The sequence goes on from OW026522.1 coordinate 146,426,209, forward strand.
TTTAATTTTGACCCATTTTTTGATCATCAATAGGGCCCTTATATGAGAAAATGAATTTTTTCAAAATTTTCAAAATTCTATTACTCAAAACCTATGATCAATCTTAATATTATCTTTTCTGCTCTGAAATCCTTAAGATAATAGCTTTCGAGCCTACTAGGTCTAAATAGAGCACCTTTTTAATTTTGACCCATGTTTTGATCATCAATAGGGCCCTTATATGAGGAAATGAATTTTTTCAAAATTTTCAAAATTCTATTACTCAAAACCTATGATCAATCTTAATATTATCTTTTCTGCTCTGAAATCCTTAAGATAATAGCTTTCGAGCCTACTAGGTCTAAATAGAGCACCTTTTTAATTTTGACCCATTTTTTGATCATCAATAGGGCCCTTATATGAGAAAATGAATTTTTTCAAAATTTTCAAAATTCTATTACTCAAAACCTATGATCAATCTTAATATTATCTTTTCTGCTCTGAAATCCTTAAGATAATAGCTTTCGAGCCTACTAGGTCTAAATAGAACACCTTTTTAATTTTGACCCATGTTTTGATCATCAATAGGGCCCTTATATGAGAAAATACATTTTTTCAAAATTCTATTACTCAAAACCTATGATCAATCTTAATATTATCTTTTCTGCTCTGAAATCCTTAAGATAATAGCTTTCGAGGCTACTAGGTCTAAATAGAGCACCTTTTTCATTTTGACCCATTTTTTGATCATCAGTAGGGCCCTTATATGTGAAAATTAATTTTTTCAAAATTTTCAAAATTCTATTACTCAAAACCTATGATCAATCTTAATATTATCTTTTCTGCTCTGAAATCCTTAAGATAATAGCTTTCGAGCCTACTAGGTCTAAATAGAGCACCTTTTTAATTTTGACCCTTTTTTGATCATCAATTGGGCCCTTATATGAGAAAATGAATTTTTTCAAAATTTTCAAAATTCTATTACTCAAAACCTATGATCAATCTTAATATTATCTTTTCTGCTCTGAATTCCTTAAGATAATAGCTTTCGAGGCTACTAGGTCTAAATAGAGCACCTTTTTAATTTTGACCCATTTTTTGATCATCAATAGGGCCCTTATATGAGAAAATGAATTTTTTCAAAATTTTCAAAATTCTATTACTCAAAACCTATGATCAATCTTAATATTATCTTTTCTGCTTTGAAATCCTTAAGATAATAGCTTTCGAGCCTACTAGGTCTAAATAGAGCACCTTTTTTATTTTGACCCATGTTTTGATCATCAATAGGGCCCTTATATGAGAAAATGAATTTTTTCAAAATTTTCAAAATTCTATTACTCAAAACCTATGATCAATCTTAATACTATCTTTTCTGCTCTGAAATCCTTAAGATAATAGCTTTCGAGCCTACTAGGTCTAAATAGAGCACCTTTTTAATTTTGACCCATGTTTTGATCATCAATAGGGCCCTTATATGAGAAAATGAATTTTTTCAAAATTTTCAAAATTCTATTACTCAAAACCTATGATCAATCTTAATATTATCTTTTCTGCTCTGAAATCCTTAAGATAATTGCTTTCGAGCCTACTAGGTCTAAATAGAGCACCTTTTTAATTTTGACCCATTTTTTGATCATCAATAGGGCCCTTATATGAGAAAATGAATTTTTTCAAAATTTTCAAAATTCTATTACTCAAAACCTATGATCAATCTTAATATTATCTTTTCTGCTCTGAAATCCTTAAGATAATAGCTTTCGAGGCTACTAGGTCTAAATAGAGCACCTTTTTAATTTTGACCCATTTTTTGATCATCAATAGGGCCCTTATATGAGAAAATGAATTTTTTCAAAATTTTCAAAATTCTATTACTCAAAACCTATGATCAATCTTAATATTATCTTTTCTGCTCTGAAATCCTTAAGATAATAGCTTTCGAGCCTGCTAGGTCTAAATAGAACACCTTTTTAATTTTGACCCATGTTTTGATCATCAATAGGGCCCTTATATGAGAAAATAAATTTTTTCAAAATTCTATTACTCAAAACCTATGATCAATCTTAATATTATCTTTTCTGCTCTGAAATCCTTAAGATAATAGCTTTCGAGCCTACTAGGTCTAAATAGAGCACCTTTTTAATTTTGACCCATTTTTTGATCATCAATAGGGCCCTTATATGAGAAAATGAATTTTTTCAAAATTTTCAAAATTCTATTACTCAAAACCTATGATCAATCTTAATATTATCTTTTCTGCTCTGAAATCCTTAAGATAATAGCTTTCGAGCCTACTAAGTCTAAATAGAGCACCTTTTTAATTTTGACCCTTTTTTGATCATCAATAGGGCCCTTATATGAGAAAATGAATTTTTTCAAAATTTTCAAAATTCTATTACTCAAAACCTATGATCAATCTTAATATTATCTTTTCTGCTTTTGAAATCCTTAAGATAATAGCTTTCGAGCCTACTAGGTCTAAATAGAGCACCTTTTCAATTTTGACCCATTTTTTGATCATCAATAGGGCCCTTATATGAGAAAATGAATTTTTTCAAAATTTTAAAAATTCTATTACTCAAAACCTATGATAATTTTTTGATCATCAATTGGATCATCATATAAAGATTTTTTCAGAAATAAAAATTTTTAAAAGTATTTATTTTAAACACATGTTTCTGAAACATAAGGTAGTTTAAAAGTCATAGTTTTTAATTATATATATATTTTTTTTATTCAAACATTTAAATTATAATAATTTTAATTAAAAAAATATTACAAAAATGCTATTAACATTTTCAAAAATGTAAACAAAAGTGCAGCTGAATCTATTTTGTTAAATAAAAGTCATTAACATTTTTAAAAATGTTACTAAAATTGAAAATAATCAAATTCTGCTAACATAACAGTCTTTGAGTGAGAGAACTGTTAGGTAACATAAAATTAAAAAACGTAGCTAACTTTCGTAGCTATCTTCACACCCTTAGAGATCAGTGCCCAAGAATTTTATCGGCGGCGGCAGCTTTGGCGGCGGTTTAAAATCGGCTAATTAAAAATTTTACATTTTAATATCCCATTGATTAAAATTGTTCATAAAAGAGAAGATTTTCTAGCGAAAGTATAAACAGAATTCTTTATTTATTGAAAATATTTTAAAGAAAGAATATGGGAGTGATCTAAGAATATTTTTGGATTTTTACATAAAACGTTAGAATAATTATTTGCATATTAGAATGAGCAATGGTATGCATCGATATAAAAACATATTAGTTATTAAGATATGCTAAAGAAATAGAAAAGTACAATAAATGATGGAATTTATAGCAATTACTTTGATAATACCCAACTACATTTGGTGTAACGTCATAAGTAAAAGAAAACCAAATTTTGACTTAATATCACTAGTGAATAGTAGTGATTTATTAGCTGACAAAATCTTGTGTATGAGTTTTTTTTAGATTTCTCAAAGGATGTTTACAATATTAACATCAAAAATAATCAGTTATAAATCATCAAAAACACCTGGTTGATTTATTATTATTTGAAGTGAAAAATTATGTGTATTTTTTCTTTCATATTTAAATACAACATAAATGGCAAATACTGCATTAAAATAATGAAAAAGTTTCATTTTTAACATATTTTTCCGTAAAGGATTTAAAAACGGCGACTGTTTTTAAGCCGAGTTAAGCAAAAAATTTTATGGCAGTGGCGATTTCCAAATTTTCCTCATTAAATGCTACGAAGTCTTCTTTAAAAGTCGCATATTTTTGAATTTTTTTAAGGATTTAAAAAACTGAAAAAGAATTTAATGCGCGTACAAAATAAAAAGAAAATCAAAAGACACTCGTTAAATTTTTTAAGGTTATTTCATGGAATTGTCGATATTTATTAAACCTTAAGAATAGCAAAAATCGTTCTATGGTAAGCTTAATCATACAATCAGCATCCAACTTCCACCACAGTTTTCCTAAAATCGCCACATATTGTTTGTAATATTTTACACCATCCAATCAAGGTCTCCATCACATAATAACCGGTCGTTGAGGAAATAGTAAATAGGAATAACTTAAATTATGTTTAAATTAGCTATGAGCTTTAAATATATTTATTCCATATGAAACTAACTAATCTGTCCGATTAAAATTATTACTCGTCTAAGTCTAAAAAGGATACGAACAAAATTTTTGGATAAATAACTTGAATGGAAAATATTAATATATGTAAATTAATATAAGTAAAATATAACAAAAATTGATGTTCAAACGTAGTTTGAACAATAAAATTCTTTCTTAGAAAAACTTTATTGAAGTATTATCTATTGTATAATTATTTATCTTGAATTATATTATCTACTTATTTTATATATTTACCAATTATTTACACCAAATGTAAATTTGTAAATCGTACCTACTGTGAATTTTGCTATAAATCAGAGATATCTTTTCTATACCAGGTTCGGGAAAAGCCATAATGGGTGCGCTTCTTAAAAAGTGACCGGGTGTCAGGGCAGTTAGGTCTGACGGATCTTCCGACATTGCTGAAATTGGGCGGGAGTTTAAAACTCCTTCTATGTGAATGAGAACAGTTGCAAACTCCTCAAAAGTGAACTTGTGAGCTCCAGCAATACGTTTTAAGTGGAATTTGAAGGATTTAACCACAGCCTCCCATAATCCTCCCATATGAGGTGCGTGAGGTGGAATGAATTTCCATTCAAATCCCTGAGATACATACTTTTGTGATATATCTGCTGAAGTGAATTGAATAAAAGATGAAAACTCTCGTGATAATTCTCGATTGGAGCCGAGGAAATATGCACTAACAAATCGATGCAATTTTTCCTAAAAAAATGTGATTTAGATATATAATTACTTTAGATAGAATTTAAATATTTGAGAACAAACATGCATTTGCATGATAATCCGCCCCCTGGTGATAACAAAAAAAAGTATAATAAAAGTCAGAGTGAAATATGCGGCTCTGCCAAATCTTATAAATTTGTTTACCATTTTGAGGTGAAAACAAGTAAGAAAGATAAAGTCATTCACTATTATTTTATCTGCATCAAAATTTGGGGAGGGATCTTATATGGTACCTGTGACCACTTGTGGACCGATATTTGTACTAAGCATAGTGAATATTTCTATGAAATATATGTATGCAAATATTATGTTATTTATGCTCTTCAGGGTGATTTCCGGAAGTAAGCCTTATATGGAAGCTATGGTCAATTATGGGCCGATCTTCATAAAATGTTGCATTTCTATGGTATTTATGCACGTTCCAATGTCCTCGAAATTTGTGCACACAGATTTATGCTTATATAGATTTTATACATCCCGAATAATAATTAAAATAATGATATATTTAAGGGCTTTATGATCGTTAAACTCTTATTCCGTGAGGACATTTGTTTGGGGGCTAGGTGAAATAATGGACCGATCATAAACAATTTCAATAGGTTTCGCTTCTGGACCATAGATTTTCAAAATTGCGACCTGCAGTTTAAAGGTTTACTGGACGGATGGACATCGTTATATCGACTCAGAAAGTGATTCTAAGCCGATTGGTATACATTGATTTTGGTCTTAGATCAATATTTTTGGGTGTTAGAAACATGAGCATAAACGCATAATACAATAAATCAGTGCTTCTGAATTTTATGAAATTTGTAAAATATAAATTCTTACGATAATAAACGTTTTCTTTTTTTTTTTAAATTTAACTAGATACATATTGAAAACCCTTTTCAAGAAGTAGAATAATACCTAGATTTAATTATAACACCGTACACAGAATTTTTCAACATGAACGAAACCATATACACATGAAAGTACAGATATTATAAGATAGGACTACGTATCCAATTTTTCATTTCGTGAAACATTAACATTATTTTTGAAGAATTTGATCACTGAACTTTCAAAATCAATAAATTTTATAGATATTGCCGAGGCAATACCTTTATCTAGTTTTACCACGTGTAGTTTAAAAGTATTTTGCAATTAAACAAGTACATCCTTGTGAATTTTTATACACTTCAACAAAGATGTAAATGATATATAAGTTTTGTCATTTCATTTTTAATTTTCACAATTTTCATCGTGGACCAAAAATGTTTATATTTTCTACATCCATATAAAAAAGTAAGTTGAAATAACGATGTTCTTCTTATTGTTCGTTCTTTTGTCGGTTGAAATGGTGTTTACGGAGGCACCCGAAATCGTAGATATTATTGGATATAACAAACGGTAGGTAATTCTTTGGAGAAATTTGCTATTAAAATTCAGCAAAATTGGTTTAAAAATGGCGGATATAACTCCAAAAACCTGGTGTTTTAGAGGTTTTTTTTTCGACTTCTTAAAGCCCTTATATGAGCTAGAGCCATGGTTTTTTCACGGAAAATTTATAAACATTTTAAGCCAAAGAAATGAACCCAATGGGCCGATAAATAAAAATCGAATAACGGCCAAATGAATTTTTGTTCTTTTTGGAGCCCTCGTATAAGCTACAGACTTAGTTCTTATATAGAGCGCAAACATTTTTCTAAAATTTCAGTTTCCTAAGTCAACCAAATCGGTCTATAAACAGCCGAGTTATTAGGGAAAAGCTGAAAGAAACTTATTACAAAAAAACGCACACAAACATTTATATAAACTGAAGCATTGCAATGACTTTCAGTATTGTTGTTGGTTTTTCTAAAAGCAAACAGTCGTTATTTGTATATGGGCCATTGTTAAAAATGTTTTGCCTGGCTGATACCGAATTTAATCTTTAATAAGTTTTATGGTAATACTAGTTTTAACAAACGAGTTACAGATCTGAACTCACGAGACTTAAAACTGATAAAGTGCAAAAGTTTAACACCATACGTTTCATTTTATAATCAAGATTGTTGTTCAAAGTTAAAAAACTTAGAAAAACGGCTTAAAATTATTTAAGTTTTTCTCATTCTTCTACACTTTTTGTTTGCGTGTTTATACTTTTTGTTCTCATTCGATCTTATATCTACTAATCGGACTTTGTGTACAAAATTCTACGCTTACTTTGTTGTTGTTGTTCCAAGAGTTACATATAGGGTAGCCAAATTTTGATGATAAATTTTTTTTTAATTTCAAAAATTTTAGATTTTTTTTTGGGCGTGGTCTGTGCGCCCCTCAACGTAATACAAATTTTGAAATAGAAATTGATACTTTGATTGTTATAATTATACCTATTATGCGCTATATCTAGTTGATGTATCCAAAATAGTCAACGCAGTGTAAAGTCTCAAAGTTTGGAAAAAAACCAAAAATTTTTAAAAAATAAGTTCTTCGCTAGACACATTCACTGTTTCCAAAGGAATAGCATAAATTACTAAGTAAATTTCGTTTTTTGTTAGCATACATAATAAAATCGAAGGAATATTAAAAATAAATTTAGTAAAAAAAAATTGTATAAACTTTTTGGAAATTATGCAAAAATTTTACTTTATATTTTTGTATTTTTATATAGCAAATTGCAATTTGTACAAATGTTATATAAATAGGGACCATCAATTTAAATCAAATTTCGTTGACACTTTTGTCAAAACAAATTTTTTTAAGACACATCGCATGGACAACACGAAATTGACCACAATTGGCATAAATAGTTGGTGTTTGTAAAGCTTAACGGAAATGTGTGGAACCACAAAAAAAAAATTACTTGGGTTAAAAAAGTATCTTTGCAAAAAACTGTATTAAAATATATTTTCGTATAATATATGGAGAAATAACTTGGACTCGATTCGCATTTTTGCAAAATTTTAAAAAATCGGGATTTCTAGTATAATGCAAATTATATAAATTTTACAAGGAAATCCTAAAATATGCCACACTAATACCATCAAACATATCATAAATTTTATTTAAATAACTCAGTAGGTTTTGATATTAAAAGTAATTTTTACCAGAATTATACATAAACTTCTACTTTATAAAAATTTTTATATGTTCAATTTAAAACCGCTAAAACTTACGCGACCCTTGCACGAAATGATTAACGTGAACTGATTTTACAAGCGTTCGTGGTACTTTATATGTATACAAATGGATTTTAATGTGCCATCAAAAAATAACATTTTTTTCGGCCTAAAATCAAAAAATATTGAAAATGGCCCATATACATACATTTATTTACGTATGCTTGGACGTTGTTTAGTTGATAACGGAAGCATTGTAATGACATATATGATATATATTGGATATTAGAGCTTTATTTTAAGTTCGGAAAAAATGTATATTATTTTTTTTTTTTTTTAATAAATAACATAAATTTACCCAAGACGTTCTAAATTATTTCTACTTTTTTATTTCTAGAATCGTTTAAATGTAGCTCGCAAAAAATAATTCAAAATTATTCTATTGATAAAAAATATACTTTTTTATTTTTATAATCATTTATAATGTGTAATGGGTCGTAATATATTTGTTTTAAATGATACCCATCATACATTTCTTTTATCAATTTAGCTGATTGTTTTTTTTTTTTTTTTTTTCTCCAAAGAAAATAAGTGTTAACATTTACTTGTCAGAAAATATAATCATTACATTTTGTAGAGGCAATCAATTGCGATTTTTTTTTTTTTTGCCATTCATTAACCAAAAACGTGTAATATGTATTCTTATAAATTCATAATAAATAATTATGTCTTTCTGTGTAAAGAATACAAGGTGAAAAATTATAAAATATTAAAACATTGTAATACTTAAGTTTGTATGTATGTATTTATGGTAGGCTGAAGAATACAATAAAAATATTAATTTTATTCCATTTTATTCACTCTTGATTTCTTTTGCCCTTCATTTTCAGTCACCTGTGAAATGCCGTTAAGCTATGTATTTTAGTATTTGCTGGCTTTAAAAGGAAAACAAAAGGTAGCCTTGAAAATTTGTAAGCAATTTTTGGAAAAAAAAATCGGAGAAAATAACAAAGCACCAAATATTAGAAGAAAAAAAAAAGGATTTAACTAGGGTTTGGGGTATGGGATTTCATGGTAAAGTGTCTTTGGGAATTCCCGGTAACTTTTTCTAATTTTCTCGGAAAAGCAGAAAATTTAATATTAATTTAATATGTTATATATATATATATATATATATATATATATATATATATTTATTTAAGTATTTTATTTCATTACACTATGGTTGTCACACAATTTACAGAGTTTTAGTTATATAATAATTTTTCATCTAAAAAATTTATATATATGTATATATATATATATATATATATATATATATATATCTTTAAGTTTACATTTTAATTTCAAATATAATTTTTCAGAGGAAAAATTAATAAGAAATACCTCTGATATATTTCATTATTAGTATAACTACCCTCTGCAATAAATTATTCTTTATGGTGTGCTTCGCTGCACTGTTAAAATAAAATAAGTGTAAAAAATACAAATATATTTTTTTATGATTTAATTTATTTATTTACATAATATACACTTTTAACAAAAAAATTTTTTTAATATATATTTATTTATATTATCAATAGCAACTAATTCAATTAAATAATTTTTATTATTAATGATTATTTTAATGTTTTATGATCTGTCCAACCAGCTCATTTTTATTTTGAAATTTATAGTTTTCCATTATAGTGGCTTTAACCACGTTCTTCAGTTACGCGATATTTAATATGTGCATCATATGGGGGTATTGCTCGCACTGCGCCTACTCCCTATATTTTAATTTTCAAAGGTGTAGTTTATCATAAAAGTAACTCCTACCAAGTTTGAACATTCTTACTATAACAGTTCTTAAGATATGCGATATTAAACATTGGCATCCTATGTGGGGGTACCACTCTCCCTGCAAATATATTACTTTAATTTCGGTGCTCAGAAGATCCTACTACAAAAAATTCAAGAAAATGGGGGCAGCGGCTCTTAAGATATCCGATACTCAATATTGGGGGTTACCACTTCCCCTGCGTCTATCGAAAAAATAAGTAGCCTATTTTATTTACGGGGCTCATGTGATGTTACTGTAAATATTTCAGGAAAATTGGTTCAGTAGTTTAGGAGTCTATAAGCCAACAGACAAACATATTTCATTTTTATATAGATGCATATGAATAGCGCTTACTAAATCAAGTAACAAAACTTAATTAAATAGACTAGAAATTAGTGGATTATTAGATTGCTCACATAATAGTATAAAACGTTCTGCCATGATTAATATTCTGTCGCGGATCATATTTATATTGTTTTCGTTATGGAGATTGTTAGTGGAGAAATGGAAGAGTAAATTTAGTATCATCTTAAGTATTTTGTTTTGACAAATTTGCAATTTACTAATATGGGACTTTTCACATACTCTCCAAACAGAACAAGCGTACAAAATAATGAATTGGAAAACTATATTAGCTAAAATTATTTTATTCTCACGACTAAAAAAAAAAAAAATTAATATGTAGTTTTAAAATCCTTTAGCAAAACTATTACTGTTTTTAACGCGTCAGTGAAAAATTTACATTATTGTAGAGACACTACTTATTAAAACATTTTTAGATGGTTTTACTGAAAATTAAGATTTATAAAAAATTTGATACAAAAGTATTTTAAATTATTTAAAAACATTTGATTTTCATATGTATCAATAAGGTATTTTTTGTACATAATCGTAAATAAGATTACACAAAAGTTTTCTAAAAAAAATAATTAAAAAGAAAAAATATTGAAAGGAAAATGAAAACTAAATTAAATATAAAATCATTATATTACCGTCTAAAGTATTCTCTGTCGAATCTTTTGACATATTGATAAAATACGAAATATTTTATTTTTCAAAAATATTAAAACTTAGACATTTTGTTAAAAAAAATCTAACAGCAACAGAATGGGATTGAACCAACAACATTCTGGTTGTTAATCCAGCGCTTTAGCCAACTCATCCACTTGATTGCAATATTACCATGCTAATATACTATTGAGTACTTATTTACGTAATACCGAGTAGGCAAATAATAATGAGGCCTCATTACCAAGAAACTATTTTAAAACTAGCTGCCATTACCAAGAATCCAAAAGTTTTTGCTGGGTTGCGCTTCGGAAATATTCACTATTATAAAAAATTATTTATGTTTAGAGTTTTTGCACGGAAAATACGTCGTGTTTTAGTTCCACACATGTCTTATACAAGCAATGAAACTGTAAATTTTAAATCCTCAAAACTTAACTGAGGATTTTAAAATGATTAATAGAAGCAATTTTTAATATTTTCTAAAATTGTGTTTTACATCTCTACATTAGAAAGAATTAATTAATAATGTAAGATGAAGATAAAATGATAATTTAACGATAAGAAAAATTATTTGTATTGAAACTTAAATATAGTACCATACAATACAATACAATAACTTACAGCAGGTGCTTAATTTATTTTTATGAAATATTTAAAATTTTTTAAATCTTAAACCTTAATATTATTTTATTTTTTGTTAAATAATTATGATTTATAATGTTTTTTAATATATTTTATAAAAAAATCAGTGCTTTTTTCTTATAATTTAAGTTTTTAAATATGAAAAATTTAATTTCCCGGGAATGCTTAGAAAATTGAATTTTTCATTCCCGTTTTTCGGGAAAATATATATCATGGAAAACCCCAAACCCTAGATATAACCCTTAAAACACTCTACCAACTCATTGAAAAAAAATAATATTTGATACTGCAAAGATAGATCTACAAAGACACTTTTAAAGAAAAAAAATCTCATTTAACAATGGATGAATTTCCAATTGTAAGACTACCACCTGATGACATTTTGGAGGAAGAAGAATTTGGTAAGAAAAAAAAAGAACAAAGCATTATATATAAACTGTTGCTATGTATTATTATCTATTATTGAAAAGGTTTCATATTATAAAAATTACTTTCATCTTTTTTTCTCATCGTTTAATTTATATATGATTGCATTTTATTATTATTATTTTTATTAAAAAGTAGCTATACAATATCAAAATAGCTTACACTTATAAATATACTCGTATATGAGCAAATTTCCTAAGTAATGTGATTTTTTGTTTATTCGACTCAAGGGGAAAAAGAAACAAATATGTATTGTATGTACTAGCTCAGTTTCCCCCATAAAAATTTGTTTTTTTTTTTTTTAATTTAAAAATTTCGCAAATTTTTCTTTCAGAATTAAAATATTTTTCCTTTTGAATATATTTTGGATACTTTTACATATCGTCAAACTTTTGTCTTACTCAATATAATCGAAATATTTCTTCTGTAAATATTGTTTATTTTTATGAAAAAGTAATTTTAAAAGTTTGGCAAAATTCATATTTTTTATCTTTTATGGTGTAGCATATGTTGATTAACAAAAATTTTGCAATGTGTTCTTAAAATGAAACAAGCAATATTTTGAGCAGGGGGGCTAAAGAAGATTTCTTTTGATTTTTTTTTTTGCCAGGCAAAGTGTATCAATCTCATAATTACGTATGCATCTTAACATTTCACAGTAGAACAAATAAATTTTTTAGAAAAATATAATTTTATGTATGAAAATATACTTTCAGGGTTTTTATATTACTTAGAGTTTTCTTCAAATCGATCGTTCAGAATGTTTATTGTTATATCACGTGTTGTTCATTACTTCTTCCTAGTTTTTTTTTTTTTTTTTGTAGGTCCTCATAAGTACAGTGTCGTAATAACGACATCGATTTGTACGATAAAATCAATTTTCTGAAAATTGTACCAAAAAACCAAATTTTCAAAAAAAAAAAGAATATATATATATATATATATATATATATATATATATGTATATATATATGTATATATATATAGATAGATAGAGAGATAGATAGTTAGATAGATAGATAGTTAGATAGGTAAATAGATAGATAGACAGATATATAGATAGATATATATATATAGATAGATAGACAGATAGATTGATAGATATATAGAGAGATAGATAGATAGATTGATAGATATATAGAGAGATAGATAGTTAGATAGATACATAGATAGTTATATAGATAGATGAATAGATAGATAGATAGGTAGATAGATAGATAGTTATATAGATAGATAAATAGATATATAGATAGATGGATAGATAGTTAGATAGATAGATAAATAAATAGATTTACATATAGATAGATAGTTATATAGATAGATATATATAGATAGATAGGTAGATAGATAGGTAGATAGATAGATAAATAGATAGATATATAGATGGATAGATAGTTAGATAGATAGACAAGTAAATAAAAATAATTAAATAAAGAACTTTTTTCTAAAAAACAAAATTTCACCAAATTAAAAGAAAAACATATTTCTTAATTTCGAATGTTTACGATCAAACCAGTTTTCTACAACAAGAATCAAATTTTTCACAAAAAAACCTCCACTTTTAAAGAAAACCGGTAGAGCCAAATATAGCTTTCTATAAAGCTTTATATATATAAGAAACCAACGTTTTCTAAATAAATTATAAATAAGAAATAGATTTGTTTTAATTGGTTCAATTAAAAGCAGGAATAATATTCTAGTGAAGTAAGAGAGCAAAATTCAGGCGCGCGGCTTTAAGATGTCTAATAAGATCCCCAAATCTTTTGTCTATTGTGTTTTCCGTGAAATCGGAGTCTAATTGCGTTCAAAACTTTCGCATTTCTAATTAACCAAAATTTTAATTGTAACGAAATGTATTTTCAGCCTTGAATTAAGTATCAAGCTTTAAACTATACTTGTATTAAAATTCAATTTTATTTACACCTAGAGAAAAATCAACAACAAATGTGTTAAAAACGAACTATTCAATGTCAATAAAGAATCTGTCCCGCATGCGTCAAAATTCAACATCCTATGTTCAAATCGTTAACGAAATTTTATGCCAATTGTCATCGAGTTAACACCACTTTATTATCGAATTATTTTTTTTTCTATTTTTGATATTTAAAATTTGTAAACGAACGGTATCAAAAAGCCGATACCGTAAATTGTCAATGTGACCACATCTGTCGCGGATTTTTGATAGATTTTTTTCTTCAGTGCCAAATTTATTTTATTTAAAATTTTTTAATTTATTTAATCATATTTATGTTTAAAATAATTTTATGCAGTATAATAATAGAATTATGCGTATTATCGAGATTATACAGTATTTGAATTCAACACGAATTTCACTAATAGCGTTTTACTTTTTAACATTTTTTAATGATTGCAGTATAACAAAAAAAATGTATGACCAATTCTATAACTGTATTAATTACTGTAACAAGTATTTATGTGAAAAAAAATTTAAATTTATTCGAAAGAAATCGGATTTTGGGTTAAATTTTTGGTGAAATTTTCGGATTTTCGGTAAAATTTTGGCTTTTTTGGTGAAATTTTTAATTGTTATTGTTTATTTAAAATTTTTAGTGACATTAAATATTTTTGGTGAATTTAAAACTTTTGGTGAATATTTTTGATTTTTGGTCAAATTTCGAATTTTTTTCTTGGATTTTCTTTTGTGATTTTTTTTATTAAATTTTGAAATTGTAAAATTTTGAATTTTTTTGTGAAATTTTGAATATTTTATGAAATTTCGAATTTTTAGTGCATTTTCGTTTTTTTTTTTGGCGAAATTTCGGAATTTTTGTGATATTTTCATAATTTGGTAATTTAACAATTTTAAAGCATTAAATATTAAAAATAAAATCTTCTCGCAAAAATTTTTCGAGTTTGTTCTTAATAAAGTGCTGCATGTTCACCCTGTACTTATTTTTAGAGTACAACATAGCTGCGGGAAATTGGTGGCAATTGTATCAATAGTACCGGTCCCTCAGTACCAGTTGATACCTAACAGCTCACTAAAGTTCCAGATGAGAACCAGTTGCTACCACCACGCCCACTAAGTATCATTTAAGAGTCAATTTCCAGCATGCTTGTTAAATACGTAATTAGCAACCCATGCGCAGATATGCTCAAGATTAACCTTGGCCTTGTCGTCCTAACCCCACGGTGGTCTTAGCACCCGATGAAGTATAACGCGCCAACCAACGCCCCCATATGTTGTTACACATACAGGTTGCAATCTAATAACTCGCTTTCTGGCCAAGATTACTTCCCCTTGCTTAGGAGTCGAAGCTACCCTCTCCTGATCACCCTTGTGACCATGTTACTGCATAGCAGTCAACACATGAAACCACAGCCAACAAGTAACCCCCTATCAAGGGTCTCACCAATAACCAGCCAAGAACCAATGACGTATGAAGTGTCGCCATTGGTCTTGGGGCTGCTAGTTCCCGTGGCACCTATTTTAAAGTCCTAGGTGAGACCTCGAACTTGCGCTTTCCAAACCCAGAAAATTCCCAGGTATTGGTGCACCCAATCCGTTTTCTCTCTATTTTTACCCAACTCTAAGACTAAGTAGGGCAATCCAAATAATTGTACTTTTAAATAATAATAGTAATAGTAATAATAATAGTAATAATAATAATAATAATAATAATAATAATAATAATTAAAATTTACGAAAATTGTTCTAAAGGCAAACTTGTTCACATGTGTTCCTATGACAACCCCATGTAAAAGCGACAGATTCCTCCCATATAAAATTCCGAAACTAGAAACTGTTACTAACCCCGAAGAACCTGTCACGATACCAGTTCTTTTTCCTCTAGGAATGTAACATATTTTTTAAATTTAAAGGCAATACTATTAGAAAAGAACACGTCAACTCATTACATTTTTTCATTATTTCACCTAGCCCTTATACAAATGTTTTGCTGGAAGAGAGTTTTCATGCACAAATATATTTTAAACATATCCATATTTAAACAGAATGTAGAATAAATATGTAATGATTAATTTATGTAAAAATAAAAATGACAAATTTCAGAACTGACTCTGGCTCCTATATCATATAAATCTGACATTCTAAAATCATATAACTGTTAATACCAACATAAGACCTTCCTGGTCATACTATTCTAACTTTTCCTATTGATCATTAAGCCAATTTTTGTTTTATTATTATTTTTTTTTTTTTTTGACCCACTGTGTTATGTTTTGAAAGATAAAAACACACATGTATTCGCCACCATGACTATTCGCAAGACAAGGATATTAAAAGTCCTTTTAATATGTATACAAAAACCCAAACAATAAAC
This sequence comes from Protocalliphora azurea, assembly GCA_932274085.1. Classification (NCBI taxonomy): domain Eukaryota; kingdom Metazoa; phylum Arthropoda; class Insecta; order Diptera; family Calliphoridae; genus Protocalliphora; species Protocalliphora azurea. Next base: position 146,442,335 of record OW026522.1, read on the forward strand.
TACAAATAACATGAAGTATTGTAATATGTGCTGCGGCAACTGCTGTTTTGGCTTTTAACAGCTTATTTCTACCACTTTAGACGTGTCCTTCAAAATAAAAAATGGTAAAAGTGAAAGATTAAAATTTCATTTTCATTCTAACATTTCAAGCGATCTTTAATAAAATAATTTTTTATTTAGTTAGTTAGGGGCAGGTTTAATGTTCACATGTATTACATTAGTATGTGCTACGGCAACTGGTGTTACTTTTGTTAACAGATTATAAGATATACATATTTACATATATTTATATGTTTTACTAGAGTGGTTCAAATTCATTTACGTTGTGCTACACTTCAAACGTAAATTAAATTATGTTAGAGGATGAAATTTGAAATATTGTAACCATAATTTAAAAAATTTACATTAATTGTAAGACAATGCTGCTAGACCATATGTATTGAGGTATTTAAATTGTATTATAGAATTTTTTTTAGAATTTTTTTACGACTTGATTTCTTTTTTTTTACCCAAAATCGTTTAAAAAAATTAAAATTAGTAAAAAATCGCTTTTAAAAAATCGTTTTTAATTTCCTAACATTTTTCAACTCCCGGGAATCGGGATTTTAATTTCTGAAAAACTAGACATTCCCGGTTATTCGGGAAAAATACAATATTATTTAAAAAGTATGAAAACTTAACAAAAACAGCTATATTTTACATATAATTTTCACACAATTATATCTAACTACTTTGAAATAAAAATATATGTTTGATATATATATAATTAAATAAATTGTAATAGGTAAAAATAGTTTTTAATAAATGTTTCTGTTGGGTAACAAATAAAATTCAGTCATAAGCTAAGTTCACATTTGGCAAATATTTGATCAATATAGCATGACCACTAGTTTCACAAAAATATTGTTTACCGTTGTTTGATCTTGCAAATGTTTTGCAAGAGAAAACAAAATTCGATAAAATGTCAGCTATGATCAGTTATAAGTATAAAATGTTTTTCCACTAAAAAAGAAAAATTAGGAAATATTTTATGTAGTGCTTACGTCATTTTGGTCAAATATTTGACTAGTGTAAACGTACCTATAGTCATATATATTTAAACTTTTTTAAAATTTTCAAAAAGAATTCAAATATTGTTGTTATAAAATATTTTGAAAAACAATTTTTTTTTCTTTTTTTTTTTTTGCCTGAAATGTATAGAGTAGATTGTGGTAATTTCTGAAAAAGTAGAGGCATTTATTTCTGATATTAAAGAGAAAGTTATTATGCATTTTATATTTCAAAAGTATTTACTAGAGCATCCAATTATTCGGATCTTCAAATTAATCGGTTAATTCGATAAATAATTATTCAGAATTAAAAATTGATCGGTTAATAACCGATTAATGGTAAATTATTTGATTAATCGAATAGTCTTAGTAAAATATGTAAAACATATAAATAATACAAAATTAATATATTGATTTAATAATGTAATATATTTATTTAGAAATATAAAGTAGATCAAATTCTTTCAGAAAGGGTTCATCAAATCAATGAAAAAATTGCATTTTTAAACCTGTTTGGTTGGTTTACGTGGTACCTCGTAAACTTATGAACAATCAATTAGATTCGTTAGATTTCTGTTTCAGAATGAGTTTATTTAACTCTAAGAATGAGAACATAAATTAATTAGATCCAGCCAGTGGAATTGAGCTATTTAATAATGTCACTGAGTCTGGTGTCCGCTATTTCACGGAGTTTATCTAATTGGTACCTTCCCAAAAATTTATGCACGATTACTTTCTTTCTTTCCTCCTTCTCGCGATTACCACAGTTGCGACAGTATTCGTTATATGGGAGGCCAAGTCTATTTGCATGTTTCCCTATCATCTAATGAGATGTCTTTGCGTTTGTAACAGTTACACGATTTTTTAATCATTTTCATACTCTAATATAAATTTTAATCAAGACACACTATTTTAAATCTTCATTTAATTCTCATTTTGTCTCTTAAATGTTTTTTTTTTTTTCATCAATTTTGTTAATGTTTTTAGATATTACATTATCTTAAAGACAAGATTTTGCACCACCATTGGTAATTATTAAGCGTAAATAATTGATTTTTGAAACTTTTTAAATAATTTTAAAATATAGAAAATGTGTGTAAATACTTTTGGAATAAAAACATACTTAATAAGTTTTCCTTTAATATCAAAAATAAATACCGATACTTTTTCAGAAATTATCACAATCTACTCTACACATTTCAAGCATTAAAACAACAAAACAATTTTTTCGAAATACCTTTTAACAAAAATATTTAAATTCTTTTTAAAATTAAAAAAATAAAAATATGTAAATATATTTATATGACTCTGACTGTAAACAAATTTTAAACTTAAACTTGTCTTCAAGAATAATTTTTTTGAAATTTCATTTGGATCTCAATCGACTTCTCCAAAACATAGAAATATATTTTTTATACCCTTAAATATAGGAAATTAATGTGTAAAAATTGTTGAACGCTATAGGTCAAAATAAAAATCTTTCAAAACTGTGTCGCGCATTAATATAACATTGCCAAGGTTTTCTAAGTTTTGTGGTCTAATAGCAGTAGCTTGAAACATAGAGAAAAATCATTAAACATAGAGAATTTTCAAATATTTAAGTAATTTTGTCACTTCAGTATTTCATAGATCAAACAACTTTTATTAGAATTTTTTATATCTAAAAATAGTAAAAATTTACATGTTTGCTAGGTTTTAATTCCCAGGATTCCCAACTAAAAGTCCCCGGGAATTCTCGTTATAGAAACCCTACTTATAGACCACACTAGGTCATTTCGAAATTATATCCAACTTTTTCCATTTTATGCCATAGCGTTTTTAAAGACATTTTTGTTGTAAACATAATAAGATTTAGTTTAAAAAAAAATAGACAAAATATATTTAATTTATTCAATTTTATCTGTAATAGCTTAAACTTTGCATACATTAATTATTTTACCCCTAAAAGTATGCACCAAATTAATCATCAAATAAAATACCATAGATTGGTAACATAGATATGAAGCTTAAAAAAAACTCAATTGAAAAAAAAAATACTCAAAAAAGCACACGTACTATAATTGTTTTTGTTTTCAATGAAATTTTTTACTAACTCAGACCTAGGTTTTTTTTTGTGACAACTGTCTTAGGTTTCTGACAACGGAGCTTTATATCTATGTTAATCTATGTAAAATACTTTGTCTAAAAAATTTTTTTATACAATTTATAAAATGTTTAATAACTTTGTGAGTTTTAAAGCGATTTTAAAGATTGATATCTCATTTAATTCTAAATAAAATAGCAACTAAAACTTTGCATATGGGTCATTATCAAAAATTTTTAATCGGGCTGAAACGGATTTTAATCCTTAATAAGTTTTGTGGTAATACTGTTTTAAAAAAACGGATTGCACTGAAGCTTAAAACTAATATAATGCAAAATTTTAGCACCATAGGTTTTATTTTATAATCATGATTATTGTTCAAAGTTCAAAAACTCAAGATAGGACTTAAAATTACTTAAATTTTTCCCATTTTTCTACAGTTCTTTTCGCGCGTTTATACTTGGTTTGGAAAATAAGAGAGACATTTAAAAAAAAAATCTGTTTTTCGCGAGTCACATTCACAGTTTCTAATGGCAAAGCATGGATTACTGAGTGAACTTAGTTTTTTGTTATTTCACACAACAAAATCAAAGGAGCATTTAAAATTAAATTTATAAATATCGACTTTTGGAAAATTACGTAAAAATTGCGTTTTTTTTTATTTTTTATATAGCAAATTGCAATTTGCTTAAATCTTCTATATACATACATATCGGGAATATAAATTTAAGTTAAATGTCGTTGACAGTAGAAAGCGGGACACTTTTCTTGAAACATATTTTGTTAAGGCACATTGCATGGACAACACGAAATTGATCATAACTGGCATAATTAGGTGGTGTTTGTAATGTTTAAGGGAAATGTAGAGATGCATTAAAAAATTTCGAAAGATAAAAATTTTATAGACCAAAAATTGTACTTGGGTTAAAAAAAGGATCACAATATTAAATAGCATTTCTTTGTAATAGACTCTAATAAAAAATGTTTTTGTATAATGTAATAAGAAATATCGTAGATTCGAATCCCACTTTTTGTTAAATTAAAAAAAAAAACGATTTTTAGTACAAAGAAAATTTTTAAATTTTACTGCCCTAAAATATGCTATACTTATACCATCAAACATAGAAAATATCATATATTTTATTTCAATAAATCAGTAGGTTTTGATATTGCACGTAATTTGTGCTAGTTGTATATATAAACTCATAGTTTGTAAAAATTTTATATGTTCAACTAAAAACTATTTTCGCGCCCCTTGTACAGAATGAACGCGAACTGATTCTACATGTATTCGAGTCATTTTATATATACAAATGGATTTTAATGTGCCTAAATAATAATTTATTTATTTATTTTATTATTATTATTTTATTTATTTACTTTTTTTTTTTTTTTTGAAGGCCTAAAATTAACATTTTTTGATAATGGCCCATATAATTAAGTTAAGGAAAATTTTGAAAAATAAATTTAAAAACAATGAAAAAAATCATTACTTATTTGAAGTTTACAATAAATATTTTAATGTAGTTAAAAAGCTATGTTATTTTGCTTTCTGAATTAAAAAGAAAATCTAAAATAAACTTAAAATTTAGGAATCTAAAAGATGTTTAGATGTTTAGGCTGAGTTCAGAACGTTTTTTTTTTCGAAATCTCAAAGTTGAGAAGGTATTAAGAAATTTTTTAAATCTGGGTTTTTTTGGTGTGCTCAAGAAGAACCACGGCCCTTTTCAGATCGTTTTTTCAAGTGAAAGCATAAAGTATCATTTTGTAGCAGAGTGTTATTATGATTTGTTTCACAGTACTTTTTAGTTAATTTATATTTCCAATTTATTATGCTCTTCTTTTAAAGTTTTTGTTAATGTCAATTTGCAATATCCTTAAAAGACTTATTATATAAAGTCATGACACATTGACCATTAACGTTTAAGATTATTTTCATTACCATTACATTTATCCAACAGCACGTTTAAGCTGTATATAATTTTAATGATTTCTGTAAAAAAAAAAAACATATGACAATTTGCCAAAGTATCCCAGAAATTCAACTTCGTTTAGGTTTGGCCAAGATACTATGAATTACAAATATGTCCCCCCTCCACGATTTTAATTTATAAGGATGAATATGTGTTTTTTAAATAACCATGAACCACCCTAATGTATTAAATATTTTTTTTATTTTATCTTTAATGTTTTCATATCTAGGTTACCGACATTAAGTGTCTGGAATCATCATTATGTTTATGCTGTAAATATCTATATAAATAATATAAAAAACGTGTTCAGTAGAATATGAAAATTGAAAACATTTTGTTTTTTTACAAAAGTTTCTATTACTCGTAGGTTTTTAGTATTTAAATTTTCTTTTGAAGTTGATTTGAAACAGAAAAAGTAAAATTCTAAAGGTTAGCTAAATGTAAGAAAGAAATTCAGTCACATGTTCAAGAGGCCAATAAAAAAATTTGTTATAAATTATAATTTTTTTCAAAGAAAAATATTTCTTTATTTTTATAAATATAAATTTTAGAGGCAAAATAAAAAGGAAAATTTATTTACCAACCTTAACAACATTTTAGTAGCTAGTGTTAAATTAAGGAAATAAAATACATACACATATATTTAAAAATTATTGGTCATATATTTTTGTAAACATCTTGTAAAAAAAAAAAAAAAAACATTTGTATTTATTTAGAAACATCATAGCTGTAAATTATATGTTGCTTTTAAATATAAAATTTTAAAATATTTTCAACATTTTGTAATTATATTCACCCAGAACGTCTCTACTCTGCTCCTGTTGAAATTATAGTATTATTATCAATTTTCTATGGCAGCATTAGTATATTGGCAATAATTGGAAACACTTTGGTCATATGGGTTGTGGCGACCACACGGCAAATGCGCACAGTAACCAATATGTATATAGCCAATTTAGCATTTGCCGATGTAATTATAGGTCTCTTTTGTGTGCCATTTCAGGTAAGTTTAATAGAAAATCAAAAATTTAATATCTTAGAAACTATTTCCAAATAAAAAAATTCTATAAATTTTCATTAATTTAACACTATCACCATTAATTTATTACACCTAATAAACCTAATAAACATAAATCAGTTGCATCTTTTTTTTTTATATTAAATAGAACATCATTTTAACGACTAATAAAATACAAGACAGATGATGAAAAAACATATATAATTTTAATGTTTCTTAGGAAAACTCAATTTTAGTACAACCAGTAAATCTTAGCTACATATTAATCGTGAAACATTTTTCTCATGCTCATAAAAAAAAAGTTAAACAAATAATAAATAAAACATAAATAATGGAATGTATAAATATGTTTACATATCAAATGGAGAATCCACGACTAATTTAAAAATTTAAATGTAAATAATTTGTTTCAACGTAGAAATTCTCTACAAATCTTATCATTTATTAACACACAACATACATTTCGTAAACATTAACAAAATTCTAATAAATAATTATGTATGTATGTTTATCTGTGTTACCGTTTTGTTCTTAATATAACTTTGTTTTTTCTTAATATCATACCAGACACATGCCAACATATTCGATTTTCTTTTTATTGCTACTGTCATTAAGAAATTCACAAACTCCTCGGAAATTTAAAACACATGTCAAAACATTTCAAAAAATGTTCCCCTTTCTTTTTCGTTTGGAATTAAAATGAATCATTTATTATTATTTTTTTAAAGTTGTTTTCTTGTGTTTTAATAAAACATGACAAGAAATGTGTGAATTTAATCCACGGATTTTAACAAAGTTCACCAATAAGAGAAATGTTAAATATTGTGATGAACAATTTGCAAACAAAAAAAAAAACTTAAAATAAAAATGAGAATTGCAATTAATTAGAAATTCAACACCACTCAAAAAGATCAAATGGAAATATGACCATGTATGTGTGTACAATAAACACACATACATACATTCATACATAAGACATTAATTTTTGTTTGTACATTTACTACATTTGTAAATATGGACATTTTCAGCAGGGCCATTCAAATTCAAGTTTATGGCGGTCATTTAAGTAAAGGAATTCCAGCGACTTCATCGAATAATTGAAGATTTTTCATGAATAAAAAAAATAATAATAAAAATGAAATACCACTTTATTTGTGACAACTTTCGTAACGAGCTGAAGTTTGACCAAAATATTTTAAATTAAAACGAGAAAAAAAGACATAATCGGTCAACACCGACTCTGTGATATCCTACACCATTGTGTACGAGCATAAAGTTTCGAGAAGGGGATTTATATTACATCTGTGCACAATTTTACTAAATGTAAAATAAAATATACAAATACAGAATGATGAGTTGATACTAACATCTAGATGATTTCATGCACTTTAGAGCGATTCCTGAAAATGCGCGAATATGGGAGCTATGGTAAATTATGAACCGATTTTCATAATATTTGTCAATGTTGTTTTTACTTATATAAAACTTATTTGTGTCGAATATTAACTCGATAGTAACATTCGTATGGGATTAATGCACTTTAAGATGATTTTCGAAAGAATGGTTTATATGGCAGCTTTGGTCAATTGTGGACCTATCTTCCAATAAAATATTTTTATTTTTAAGGCTTTTTTGAGTGTTTAAACTCCACTCCGGGGGGACATTTGTATGAGGGCTAGATGAAATAATGGACCGATCATAACCAATTTCATTGAATTATCTTTAAAATTGCGACCTCTACTTTGTGCACAATGTTTACATGGACAGCCAACCGTCCAACCAGACGGACGAACGGACGGACATCGTTAGATCGATTTGGTATACTTTAAGGTGAATGTTCGATGATTTTTTCTGTGCGTTATAAATATCAGCACAAATGTATAATACCCCAACCACCTCTGGTGGTTTTGGTTATAAATACTATATATTTGCTAAGGTATCCAATCTGTCATACGGTTATTCGATTAAATTTGGTCGAATAATTTAAAATTATCTATTTTCGAATATCGAATAAACCGAATACCTTGTGTTGAATTTGTTTTGAACACATATCATACCTTTTTAATGTATTTTTTTTCTTTTTTTTTTTTTTTTTTTTTTTTTTGTTTATTATTATAACAGTTTCAAGCTGCCTTATTACAGCGTTGGAATTTGCCCTGGTTTATGTGTGGCTTTTGTCCTTTTGTACAAGCTTTGAGTGTGAACGTATCTGTGTTTACACTGACAGCAATTGCGGTAGATCGTCATCGTGCAATTATAAATCCCTTAAGGTATGAGACATAACAAAAATTATAATAAAATTTTTTATTTTTAAGATTTATTTTATTACACAATACGCAATATTATAATATAATATAAAGTAAAATTTTATTTAATAAAAAGCAAAGAATACATAAGAGATATCACATATGTATTATATGTAAATTTAAATCGCAAGAAAAACTAATAGAAGTACATTAGTACATTTTTTTCAATTTAACTGGAAACAGTACAAAAAGTAAAAATAGTAATATAAAGAAACAAACTGCATAATTACTAAGAAAGAAATTTATAACATATTGATTTTAAAATTGAAATAATAGGTATATTGATTTTATTTTACATAATATTAGATATTCAAGAAAATCAAATATTAAGGTAATTTGCATATTTTAAAGCATATGCTTAGCTCTTAAATAATATATTTATTCTCTTTTAAGAGCTTATTTTTGACAGAAAAACACTTTATCTAAGTTTTAATCCTATAACTTAGCTTGTAATATTGTATTTTGAAATATAAAAACATACCCAGCAAAATATATAGGAAGTTGTTCTAAGTTTACATCACTTAGAACAACTACTACTATATATAAAGTAGCTAATATCTTGACTTAAGTATTTCAATTAATTCTTCTGAGTAAGTCCTAATTGCATTAAAAAAAGAAAATAATAAATAAGCTCGGTCCATGAAAAATGGACAGTTTTTAATACTAATATTATTTGGCAATCATACATCAAATCGGTACAAAACAAAAGTGTGATTTTTTAGCAAAATTTGTTTTAGTTTTTAGTTTTAAGAGATTAATAAATAAATATAAAGAAAAAAATTGAGAAACAATTTTGTGAAAAATCAAAAATAAAGTACCTCAAGATGTGAAGATTTCAATAAATTCAGTTGTGTGGTTATGTGTCGATACAGAGAAGAGGTCTTTGTAAAATAGGCACAAAAAACATTTTTTAATTTCTCAAAAATTATCAATTTTTTTTGGGAAATTTAATTGTCTATTAGACACAAAGAGATGGTTTTCAACGGAATAATAAATAAACAACAAAATTTATATCGAAAAGTGTTTAGATGGATCTATATAAACTTTTATTTAACAACACAATAGTTCTGTGCTGTTTTAGCCAAATTTAGTCACCACTCACTATGCAAAAGACACAATCGAATTGTACAGTGAAAATAAATAAATTTTGTTCCTATAAAGAAGTGAAACCTTCAAATTGCCCAGTGATCTACCAAACTAAGAGATATTAGGCGCTGGTGAAAAGATCATTAAGGAAGTTTAAGAAGGTAGCACAAAGTCGCCAAGATTTTCTGGATAAGTGGAGAAGAGCTTGCTCTAATGTTGACAAAAGTACTGTACAAAAACTAATGCATGATGATAAGAAAATGGTTCAAAAATGTTATGAAGGCAAATCACAATAACATAATTTTTATATTATCTTTAATTTGAATATAGTACAATTTAATTAAGTAAAGTTTTAATTGAAATTTATGACAAAAAATGCAGGGGTCAATTTTCTCGCTCGAGTTCACTAGCACTAGTGAATTTAGCAGTGCTGCACGCAGAGAAAAATATGGTTGTGGTAACCATAATCGAAGAACTATATATGTAATGATTGAATAATAATAATAATAATAATAATAATAATAATAATAATAATAATAATAATAACAATAATAATAATAAATATGAACATTACAATATATAAAAAATCTAATTTTTCATATTATGATCCGAATTTTTGTATCTTGTATTTAAATACTTTATAATGTTATGATCCAGTTTTATAAAATTATGATCTGATTTTCTTGTATTACGATTCAGCTTCATCATATTATTTACCACAAAAAGTTTTATAACATGTTCAAAATTACTCATAATATGTTTCATGTTAATCTTAATATGATCAACCATTATTCGTACATTAACTAATTTTATTTATTTTATTATTATATGTTGTGCAAGATAACACAGGATGCATTTTATTAACTAACAGTAATTCATCAATATCTTATATTGTTTGAATCATATCAAATATAACAAAACCTTGTCTACTTATAAATATATTAATGTGTAAACCAAATGAGAATTATAATGAAGTTGGAAAACAAACGTTAAAAACGAAATATATAAAAATATATAAACAAACAAGTTATGTGTTTTTCAACCATGTTTTTAAAAACTATACGTATTATAATTATTTGTAACATTCTATTATTATGGAAACAAGATATGGTTTAAGAACAAGGAAAAATGGTATTTTTTCATAATAACAAAATATTGTTTCTGGTAAAAATATTCAAAAACATAAGACTTATGTAGGCAACTATTTTAAAATTTTTATTGAATATAAACACTGAATGATAAAACTGAAACAAGAACATTCTTGTCATGAACACATTATTATTAAAATTAATGAAAATTAACAATGAGAACATAATATTGTTGTAGTGCAATGTCGCAACCATGTTTTTTATCTGCGTATGGTATATGCTGTGTGAAGTTTTAAAAAGAAGTTTTGTAAGAATGAAATATTTGTTTAAAAATTCTTCATTAATTAAGTCTGACTATAATTTGTAATTGTGTTAAAAATTAGAATAAATATTATTATAATTACTTTTATTTATTTACATTACTTTGTAAAGGGTGGTCCAACCATAATGCACGATGTTAATTGTGAATCATACCTTAACGTCAAGTTTTTTGCCCAACTTAATTTAACATTTCTTTGTTTCAGTGTTTGACAAATTTAATCATCTTTACATTTAAGCGTCGTCAATACACCGAATGGTTGATTGAACAAATTAAAGTGAATGGTGACAAACGAAAGGTTGGTGCCTTTTGCCACAATAGTCGTGTTATCTCACGTCGTGGCGATGTTAATTAACCACCAAAAACGATCATGTGATTTGACACCATTGTACTTCTTTTTTTTTTTGGTGATATATAAAAGAAAAAGTGTATAAGCCAAGAATAATTCAAGAGCTAAAGGATAAGACAATTTGGCACATTAACGACATTGAACCTCAATTCTGTCTCAGAGTCATAGAAAATATGGACCATCGGATAGAGGTATGCCACCTAAGCCGTGGCGAGCATTTGATCGATATTTTGTTTCACACATAATTGTCATAGATCATTCTATCATAATAAGACATGTTAAGATAATTCTCTGAAAACTTTTTGTTTTATTTACAATTAACATTGTGGGCTTCGGTTGGACCACCCTGTATAATTTGCCTGCCTTATTGATAATTTTTCTAAAAGTTTTATTCACTTACTGGTTTAATTAACTGCCAGTTTTATTACTCCTAAATTTATTTAATATACATTTCATAATGATAGCAAAACTTTAACAAATTAATAATGTTGTACTTAATTATAATTTTATCTACTTTAAGAGCTCGTCCCACCAAATTTGTGTCAAAATTTATTATTGGCTGCATTTGGTTGATTGCCATCACCTTTGCCATACCATGTGCCATAGCATTTCGTGTGGAAGAAGTTCATGAACGCATTAAAGGTACATTTAACCGACAAATTTTCAATTCTAGGAAATTATAAATAATTCATAAAACTTTAAGAAAAAGAAAACAAATAAATAAAATATAATTGCATACGCTCACACTTTCATCATTTTATTTAATCTTCTTAAAACAATTTAATTTGCATATTTTTCACTTTATTATTATTATTATTTTTTTTTTTTTTTTCTAGAAAACGGAATTATTTATAATGTGACGAGACCATTTTGTACTAATGTTAATTTATCCGAAAATCAACTACAGACATATCGTTACACTTTGGTGTTTGCACAATATTTGGTACCATTTTGCGTCATCAGTTTTGTTTACATACAAATGACAATTAGATTGTGGGGTAATCGAGCGCCTGGCAATGCCCAGGACTCACGAGACATAACATTACTAAAGAATAAGAAAAAGGTAAAGGAGAAATATCAATTATAATGAAATTATATGTGCTAAAATACTGGTGTTTATGTCATTTGACCTGTTTTAATAAAATGAGGCTTTATTTATTTGTTTTGTGTATTTTCTTTTATTTCTAGGTTATAAAAATGCTGATTATTGTTGTTGTGGTTTTTGGACTTTGTTGGCTGCCCTTGCAATTGTATAATATTTTGTATGTGACCATACCGGAAATAAATGAATACCACTTTATAAGTATTGTTTGGTTTTGCTGCGATTGGTTGGCAATGAGCAATAGCTGTTACAATCCCTTTATCTATGGTATTTATAATGTAAGTAAGGCTAAAGGGATAAACTTAGTTTTTGCTGTTATTAAAATATTATTTTAGGAGCTTAACTCGTAAAAAGTATAGAAAAAAAGGAAAATGAAAAATTAATATTTAATCTGTCCAAAAGATTTGTTTTTAATATGTTTCTAATGCATTTGAAATTTAAAGACAAAAACAGAATTTGACATGTTAATTCATGTGAGAAGAAGAAATTTACATATTGTTTTTATGTATTTCCAGACGAAAAAATGTCAAATATCAAAAGGTTGACATAACATCATTTATATGTATTGGGAACATATAAGTTAAAAATAGCATAAAATATTTAAGTGATTTAATTTGGGGAGAGTTTTCTTTCTTTAAAGCATATTTAAATATTTATTATCGATTAAATTGTAAATAATTTAATCTATAATAAATACAATAGTAAATACTTTAATTTTGTAAGAAAAATTTTCAAATAATATTCATTCTATATAAGATGAGGAATACATATACAAAAGATTATTTACAATATAATTTATTGCTACGTTTTGTCTTTCAAAAACATTGACTTATTTTCCTTTAAAATAAACCGATTTCTTTTTATCTGCAGATAATACTACTATTTTATTTCCTAAACAAAAAAAAAAAAAAAAAAAAAAAAAACTATTTGCTCTTAATGCTATGTTATATGAACTGAAATATTAATATTAAAATATTTTTTCTTTTCATCTGAAACTCATTGTTTGATTTTGATTTTTCATTTATATTTTAAAAACTCAGAAACTAATTTTTAGTTTTGATTTTTATTAAAAAAAAAAATACATATATATCAAAAGTAAAGCTATGTTCATATTTGGCAAATATTGGATCAAAAATGCGTTACCACCAGCTTTATAAAAAATATTGTTTGCCGTTATATTAGCGTCAAACAAAATTAGATAAAATGTTAGCTATGATTAGTGGTAAGTAAAAAATCGTTTCCAATTTAAAAAAAAAAAAAATTAGGAATTATTTTATATAGTGGTTACGCCTTTTTTTTGTCAAATATTTGACCAGTTTGAACATACCTCATTAATACTTATGGTCTCTGGTTTGATTACAAGGTTTACATAGAAAGACAGACGGACGGACGGATATCGTTATCGTGAGATAGTGATTCTAAGCCGATCGGTATACATTAAAGTGGGTCTTAACCAATATTTTCGGGTGTTATAAACATCAGCACGAACGCATAACACCCTTCTCACCTATGGTAGTATAGGGTATAAAAAGATATGGTAGTATAGGGTATAAAAAGATACTGGTAAATTTAAAAGAATTTCAAAATTAAAAAAAATGTGTATACATGTAATTTTCAAGACGATTAGTATAGTATTTGAATCAGTTTTTCGATATTTGAAATAAAATTTATTTTGTTTAAAAATTTATTCATTCATTCCGTTCATTATTTCATCTAGCGGCCATACAAATATCCTTCCGGATAAATGTCTTAAATATAACAATATTTTAACGAAATTTAGTATAAATATATCAGTATAAATCTTTGCGCCAAATTTCATAAATATCGGTTCATAATTAACCATAGTTCCCATATAAATCCCTCTTCCGAAAATCAATTTAATGTGCACAAATTTCATTCTAATGTTAGTACGAAGTTAAAATTTGACACAAATAAGTTTTATAGAAGCAGAAACTAGAGTTCCAAATATTATTAAGATCGGTCCATAATTAACCATAGCTTCCATATAAGGCCCACTTCCGAGAATCACTCTAAAGTCCAAAGATCCCATGGTGTAACCAGTACAAGGTGACATTGTAAGATCAGCTGATTATTTTTTTGTTTTATTTTTTAGTGTAAGTCTAAAGTATCGTAGACGTTTTCATGTATTGGTTTGTTTATAAACAAAAGTAAATTTTTTCGGTGGTGAAATTTGTATTTTAAATAAGAAAAATTGCTGTATAGAAATATTTATCTTATTTCTATTTAAAATATTAAAAACAAATTTCTTACAATTTAGTTTTATTATTTTTCAATTTCAACAATCATTGTTTACAATTTTCACGTGTTTTTTTTTTTGCTTATGTTTGACGTTTCAATATTATTTGAGACGAAAAAATGGCTGCTGTTATTCCATTGTTGTAATTGTTGCCTTTATGCATATACCTTTTTAAATTGTTGTACCATGGTTAGGGTCAACATAATATATATATTTCGTTAGTATGTCTTATAAAAATACTGACCACTTCCTGCATTTCTATGCACATATACAATGGTGTAGAGTATTATTTGGTCGGGCTTGACCGACCTTTCTAACTTGTTTTGTATGTATTTAGTACTCAGGGGAATTAAATAAAACTTAATGGTGTTTTGTATAATTTTTCATCTACTGGAACTTTTTAAATAGGAAACAGTGTAATATGTAAATATACACATTCTTGGCTTTTATACAATTTTTTTTTAATTTTTTTTCATCACTTATTAAAAAAAAAAAAAATTATATTAAAAATAATTTACTATTTGGCAAAATAGGTTTTGAAACAATTGGTAATCTAAAATGCATTTCAAAGATAATGTTAAATATTGCAATTTGTTAACGGTTTTTACAACTCGTATAAAGAGTATGTTCAGTGGCTGTTCTTAAACAAACCTACCACTATGAGTGCTCCCAATTTTAATCGGGCCAATTAATCTTCAAGCATTTCCAAGAAATTTATCCATAAAATAAACCATATTGATTTTCACGGAACTAAATTAGGTCAAAAAGTGAACGCCATCATTCTTTTTCGTTTTAACCAGTGAACTAATAACATCTTTTGGGTACAAAACTTCGTAAAAAAAATACATGTGATTCTTTTTAACCAAAAACTTTTGAAACTTCGAAGGTAATTATTCATAATTTTTAGATTTAAATTCTTAGATGCTTTAAACATATATTCTAAGTTTTTTTTTCTATTAATTGTAGTTTTTCCAAGATTAAGATAATCTTTAAAAATATTTGTGGCACAACATTTTACAACAAAAATTTAAATGTGCCGGGGGTAATTAAACGGAAAAGCTGCGATTCTGTGAACAAACAAAAAATCCATCTAGAACATATAAAAGGTTTTTAGAAATATCTGGATTACCAGAATTACCAACTTTCCACTGTGTTGGATTTCTAAAGGAGTAAATTCCATTTTTATATAAGTAAAAAAATAGGTAAAGTCTAATTGCAATTCGATTGAGTTATAAATTTTACTCCTTTATTTAGTTACTTATTGGGGATTTGGAGAGGACTCTCATATAGTATTCACTTACGAAAATCATCATAAGGCGGAATTTATAATACTCTCTCGGATAGCAAAACAGATTTGGAAATTGGTTTACAAACAAAAAACTCTATCAAGAAAATCAGTTTTAAACATCAAGTGATCGAAGTGGTACTATACTTATGTGAAAAAAAAGTGTATTTCATTCGTTCATTTTTTTTCTTTTGTTTAAAAAAGTTAATTTTTCTTCTTTTTTTTTTAAATTAAGTTATAAAAAAAATATTAAATAACAAGAATTTTGATTAAATCGCGGTATATTTAAATTTTTTTATTGTAAAGAATTTATGAATAATATAAATCAACGAGTCAAACGTTTTGTTATATCACAGTATAACGACATCGGGAAAAATTGTCAAAAAAAATATATACATATGAAATTAAATTAATCGGTGAAAAAAAAAGGAAAATCATATAATTGCTTATGAAATAAAACATCCATTTAAATAATGATTTTTAGTGTAAAATTAAAACTATATCACGGTGGCTACAAAAAAATAAAAAATAAAAAAATCTATGTCCGTAAAATAAATATAAAAAGAGAAATCTAAAAGTATATTAAAAACGGCATTGCAAAATATATACAAGCCGTGCCACTGTGATGTAAAAATATTAAAAATTGTGATTTTAAAGAAGAAAGAGAGAAATTATTAAAAAAAAAAGTGAGAGAGGAAGAAAGAAAATAAATCTGCAACCAAAAACAACATAAAAGAATAGCGGATTAATCCCAGAAAATAAGGAATTAAACCAATATCAACTTTACTAAGAGCGGGGATCTGGAAAGCTTTTCAACATCACTGCAAGTAAGTGCATATCAATTCTCTTTTATTTTCTTTGCATAAGTTCTGTTAGCTACATTCAGTTAGCATTGACTACAGTGCTTGCCAAAATATTATCCCGCTTGGGTATAATAAAATTAAATAAATAAAATTTTGATTATTGAACTGAACTAACTGAATTAAATTAACAACGCTTATGTAAAAATATTTTTTTTCCTTATTCAAAAATCAATCTTGATTTAAAATTTATGTGAATTAAATTGAATTAAAAATAAAGACATAGTCCAAAATTATAATTTTTTTAAGATTTTTGGTTATTCAATTAACATTATTAACTTTTATTACAACTTAAAAATCATAATCTTTGATTTGTTTTATAAATGAGATTAACTTAATACAAATAAGAAAATTTATTGGGAATTTAATTAAAGTTTTAATAAAATAAATAAATTTGTTAATAAAAAAAAAACAATTAAATAAACTTCTAAACATTTATTGAAATTCTAAATTTTGCATGAAAAGAAAAAAAAAAACAAAATTGATTTTTGAACAAATCTCGCTTTACATTTTTCTTCTTCTTTATTATTTTTTTTTATAATATTATATGAAAACAAATCAATAAGTAAACCTGAAGAGTATAAAGTAAACAAAATCGATAAACAAATAAAATGCAAAAATCACAATTAAAAATCATTATTTAAGAAACTACAAAAAATTAAAAAACGCGAACAAAACAAAAAGAAAATATTAAATTAAAAACAGTAAATTCACTCTATTCTTTTTAAGTAGATAAAGTAAGAGTTTCATTCGGTTTGAAACGTAACAAACTTTTTTTAATTGTCGCGGACAATTTAATTGCATGCATATATTATTCATAAATTCTTATCTTTTAAATATCTGTGTTGTTATATATAATTAATGGATAACAGAAAACAAAATTGTTAAGAAAAATTTAAATTCTGAAGTTTTCTGACACATTTTGCTTTGAGTTTAAATTTGTAGGTTTACATTTACTTATTTTATTTTTTTATTTTTTTTTTCATTTGAAAATATGAATAATTTTTTTAGAAAGCGATAAATTTACAACTGCTATAAATTATTGAAACCATGGTTTCCACAAACATTTATATAAAAAAAATCCTAGTTTTTTTTAAATATGTTGTTATTAGAAAATTTTTAGAAATTACTTTAAATATTGTTAAATAAATAATGTTAAACATTTTTCCTTTTCATTGTTAAAATAAATATAGGAAGAATATTAAATATCCACATAATGTTATATTTATTAATAATTTTCTTCGATATTTTTAAGATTGGTAAAAATTATTAGTTAATTAATTTTTTTTTTCGAAATTATTTTATAAAAGTCCTTTTTGGTAAAAGGTTTGAAATTTGAGTTTTTTTAATAAACATAATAATGTTGGAATAAATTCTTTAAGACTTATCCTTTGGGGTTGAAGAAAATTTGATATTGCGATCGGGTTCTTCAAAAAAATTTTTTTTTGTGTGTTTGAAGAACATTGGCTAGGGAGGGTTATGAGCACGGGCATTAACATCTTTGCCATACTTATTGCAATTCGACATAACTTTTTATTAAATTTCCTCGAGCGATAGACAGGTTTTTTTTTTTTTTGGGGGGAATCAATAGTGATCAGTTAGTTTTTTTACATTTGTTAGCAAAAATCCGGGACTCTGTAATAATAATCAGTAATGGTGTGCTGTTTGACGGGGGTCAAGAACCTCCCCAACCACTGAAGCTAGCGGCTAAGACGGGTCCCACCGACCCTCCGTCATTCAACCTAGTTTAAACGAGAATGGGAGTATATATAATTTAACAATGGCCACAGATATTTTTAATGTGATAGTGATTTTATGGACCTCGTGTTATCTTTTGATGAAAATCTCCTAACGTCTCAACTATAACAACTCATCCACCACACACATTTTTTTTTTTTCACCATAATAACCATTACATAAAATGGCGCCCAACGTGGGGCACAAAATTTTCGAGAGGTTTGTGTCGTAAGATGTATTATTTTGTCGAAGATTTAGGCCTCAATTGAGGATTAATTATTAGAACATAATTTTGTTAAATTGCGTTGTAATTATGAATCCTGTGTAGCAGTTTACCCTGTTTTCACGAACATTATTTTTTTCTGTTAATTGGTTTCAATTATGTAATATGACTCTTTAAATGGAAATTCTGTGTAAACTTGTAATTCGTAATAAATTTTAAAACCATCGTGGAATTCGACTATTTGTCGTTAAATTGGAACGAATAGATTCGACCGGTTGGCAATTTATTATTCCTTTGCGTTTTCTAGTTTCTCCAAAAAATTTATTTAAAGATTCAGAGGATTTTTGATTCTTGTTTTTAAAGTTATAGGAGAATTTTAAATATTTGTCCTGGAATATTGAATATTTGTTTCGTTAGACGAATTTCAATCCGATGAAATATTCTGAATTTAAATATAATTTTGGTTACAAAATCAAAATATCCGAGCAATAGCCGTGTTTTTTTTTATATACATTATGTCGAATTTTATATTTAATTTTACAAATTTAAATATAAATTATATTTTTTTTTGACAGCCTTATTTTTTAAATAAGCTGTGGAAAAATCATAAACAATTTTTTTCAACCCCTTGTTTAGGATAGTCTAAATGCTTTTATATAAATTAATTTTTATTAAAAAAAAAAAAGATTTTTTTTCTTGAATAGAATTTATTTGGGAAGTTTTTTATTTATGGGTTATCAAAAAATATATTGATTTTTTTTCTTCTATTACATAATTAATTAAATTTTTAATTCTGCGTAAAAAGTTAGAATACATTTTTTTTCTCATTTTTCAGATAATTGTAATTTTATTTTGTAATTAGTTGCTTCTGCTGGTCAACAAACTTGATCACTTTAGACTCTATGCACAATTACTTTTGTTTAGGGAAACATTTTTACTAGTTTTGGTAGTTTTTATACATTTTCATTATGGCAGTTCGTCGGAGTACTGAAGACATACCGTCCGTTTCAGACACACCATTAGGACCTGCATGTTCATTGTGTGAAAAGGAAATGCAAAGTAATATTGATTGTGTAACTACAAATTGCAAACATACATTTCATAAGGAATGTATAACAAAATGGTTGGCAAATTCTCAAGAATGCCCTAATTGTAAAAAACTGTGTCACGCCAAAGATTTAGTTACAGTTCGTTCCAAGTCAATGGCAAATGTAAAAGTTACAAATATTTCCGGTAGGGTTCGAAGATCGGCTTCGAAAAGGTATAATACACGAGGCTCTAGATTACAAGATGAAGGACCAGGGTTTTCACGAGCAACCCAAAGTGCAGTGGAAGATAATGCTACCTTGCCAAGAAATTCTCAGGAGTTAGACAATTCAGTTAACAATCAAAATAATTCCCAAGATTTGTCACAGAATTTGCACAACTCAACTCGAAATACTATCGGGAATTCAAATCGCAGTCGTCGTAATAATAGTTTCAATCGGATGTCGCAGATGATAGAAACTACCGTTCAACGCGTCTTAATGAATATGAATATCAGTCCTATGCGACAACAACAGAATGTACAAACATTACCAGTACAACAAAGGCCAATACTCAATGAACAATCGCAGGAGGTTTTAAATCCAAATACCCTTGAAAACCGTGGTAATGATATTAGAGTATATTCAAACACTGGTAATATAAACCCAGATAGAATTACGACAATGATCCAAAGTTGGAATGTCAAATTCGATGGATCGTTAAAGGGCTTGAGATGTGAGGAATTTCTTTATAGAATTCATGTTTTAACAGTAGAAAATTTTAATGGTAACTTCGATGATACAGTATGTAAAAATTTACACGTATTACTAACGGGAAAGGCCAAGGATTGGTTTTGGCGTTACCATAAAATGGTTACTCGTATTCAATGGGATTCATTTTGCTCAGCTCTCAAGAAACAATACCAGGATTTTAGAACAACATTTGATATCAGAGAAGAGTTGCATAATAGGAAACAAAAACAATCTGAATCATTTGAGTTATTTTACGATGCTATTACTGAAATTGTAGATAGGTTAGCAGTTCCTTTAGAAGATGAAGAATTAATAGAAATAATAACTCGAAACTTAAGACCCGAGATACGTCATGAGTTATTGTATGTGAAAGTTCGTTCGATCGGTCATTTGAAGGAACTGTGCCAAAAGCGTGAGTTACTTTTTAAGGAGGAAAGTTTTAGACGTAGTCAGTTGAGTCGTGGGCAAGGTAACTTTTCTCAACAAAGACGTATTGCTGGTGTAGAATCACATTCGTTAGTCGATGAAAACGCAGACGCGGGACACAAATCAAACGAGGAAATATCTGATTTTGAAATCAATGCTTTATCTAATGCGAACAAAATCATTAGATGTTGGAACTGTGAAGAAGAGGGTCACTATTGGGACATGTGCTTGAAGGAGCGTAAAATTTTTTGTTACGGGTGTGGTCTCAAGAATGTTTATAAACCACAGTGCGTAAAATGCGCAAATAATGCAAAAAACTCAAAAAACTGCCAATACAACATCCCAGTGAATCCAAAATAATTACTAATTCACAAAATGAATTGAAAGAAAATTTGGAAATTGGGAATAATCAAATTAGCATTGCGAAAAGAAATAATATTGAGAAAAATAATAATGAATTTAATGAAAAAAATTACACTAATTTATATAAAATAAAACCTTTGCATGAAAGATTAAACAATTATATTAAGGCTAGATTTAGAATTTTTAATGATAAGGAATTGGAAAAGGAAATAATTAGGAAATATAATAGGTCGACAGTACGGATGAGAAATTTTTACAAAAATATTAAAAATGCTCAACGATTATGTGTATCTTCTATAATAGATTCAGATAAGGATGGTCGTTTATATGCGGAAGTGAATTTCTTAAATAAAGTTGAATTAGGTTTATTGGATACAGGCGCGAACATCAGCTGTATAGGGAAAGAGTTAGCTTCGGAAGATTTTTCTTGCTATCCTGCATTTAAAAGAATAAAATCTACTGTGAGAACAGCAGATGGAAATGCTCATGAGGTTATAGGATTGATTCAAGTGGATATGCGTTATAAGAATAAAAATGAAAAATTAAAATTGTATATTGTTCCGAATCTAAACCAAAGATTAATTCTAGGATTAGATTTTTGGAGATTGTTTGGTTTAATTAACAATATAGTATCTGGTATTACCCTAAATAATAATGATGCAGAAGACAAGATAGATGAAGATGAATATCCCTTAACTGATTCGCAAAAACAACAATTAGAATTAGTTAAATCGTTTTTTCCAAATTTTGATGTGCAAGGACTTGGTAGAACCAATTTGATTACTCATAGCATTGATGTAGGATCAGCAAAACCAGTGAAACAAAGATTTTATCCCGTGTCACCTGCCGTGGAAAAATTAATGTATTCAGAAGTAGATAGAATGCTTAGCTTAGGTGTAATAGAAGAGAGTAATAGTGCGTGGAGTTCTCCGATGAGAATGGTAGTGAAGCCTGGAAAAGTACGGTTATGCTTAGATGCGAGAAAAATAAATGAATTCACAGCTAAAGACGCATACCCCCTGCCAAATATTGAAGGCATTTTTGCAAGATTGCCAAAGGCAAATATTATATCAAAAATAGATTTGAAAGACGCATATTGGCAAATTGCCTTAGAGGAAAAATCCAAACCAATAACTGCATTTACCATTCCTGGGCGTCCACTATACCAATTCACGGTCATGCCATTTGGCTTATGTACAGCACCGCAGACTATGTGTCGCCTCATGGATTCCATTATTCCACCAGAGCTAAAACACTCCGTTTTCGGATATTTAGATGACGTATGCGTTGTTTCTGACACCTTTGAAAATCACATTTCCATACTGATGAAACTTGCCGAACAATTTAGGAAAGCAAACCTGACTCTGAATATAAATAAAAGTAAATTTTGTGTAAAAAGAGTACCCTATTTAGGTTATATTATAGGTGATGGAGGAGTATCAACTGATCCTCAGAAAATTGAGTCGATTCTAAGCTGGCCAACTCCGAAAAATCTAAAACAGGTGAGGGGTTTTCTAGGTTTAACGGGTTGGTACCGACGATTTATTGCGAATTTTGCTGATATTACTCATCCAATTACAGAAGTTCTTTCTAAAAAGAGAAAATTTGAATGGACAAAAGAAGCGGCGGAAGCTTTTGAAAATATTAAGAAAGTTTTAACTTCAGCACCCGTTCTAAGGAATCCTGATTTCAATAAAAAATTCTTTATTCACTGCGATGCCAGCGATTTTGGTATAGGGGCTGTATTAGTGCAACTAGGTGATAATGGAGAAGAGTTTCCGGTGGCTTTCATGTCGAAGAAATTGAATAAAGCCCAAAAAAATTATTCCGTTACGGAAAAAGAATGTCTAGCCGCAATTGAGGCTATAGAACGGTTTAGGTGTTATGTGGAGTTGCAAAATTTTGAAGTTATTACAGACCACAGCAGTTTGGTGTGGTTAATGAGACAGCCAAACTTAAAAGGTAGACTTGCTCGATGGGTGCTACGTTTACAGGCATACAAATTCACCATCAGTCATAGAAACGGTAGGGAGAATATAGTACCTGACGCGCTTAGCCGAATGTATGAAGATGAAATATCTTCTTTAGAACTGATAGGCCCAGAAATTGATTTAAACTCAGTACACTTTCTAGATGAAGAATATGTAAAGCTAAAGGAAAAGTTTTTGGAAAATGAAAGTTGTTACCCAGATATTAAGGTTATCGATCGTTACATTTACATTCGAACAAAATTCACCACAGGTAATGAAGAATTAGATTCAAATTCTTGGAAATTATGGGTCCCAGAGAAACTTAAGGCAGATATTTTGAAAAGGTTTCATGATGTTGTGTTAGCTTCACATGGCGGAATAGGAAAAACCTTAGAATTAATTCGTAGATACTTTTATTGGCCGTGCTTAGCGACAGATGTAAGAAATTACATAAAAAAATGTTCGGTTTGCAAAATGACTAAAGCGTCAAATCAAAAACTAACACCAGAAATGGGGAAAATGGCCAAGTCAGAAAGACCTTTCC
Organism: Protocalliphora azurea; assembly: GCA_932274085.1. Taxonomy (NCBI): domain Eukaryota; kingdom Metazoa; phylum Arthropoda; class Insecta; order Diptera; family Calliphoridae; genus Protocalliphora; species Protocalliphora azurea. The sequence continues at coordinate 146,466,151 of OW026522.1, forward strand.
AAAGATTTTATGTAGATATACTAGGTCCATATCCTCGTAGCAAAAAAGGATATATCGGGCTATTAATTATATTAGATCACTTTTCTAAATTTCATTGGTTGTGCCCATTAAGGAAATTTACCGGTTCAGCGATAATAGATTTTATGGAAAAACAAATCTTCCACCAATATGGGGTTCCAGAAGTTGTGATTAGTGACAATGGAAGCCAATTCAGAGGAAATGAATTTAATGCTTTTTTGACAAAATATGGCATAAATCACACATATACTGCCATTTATTCGCCACAGAGCAATGCGTCTGAAAGGGTGAATAGATCAATTATCGCTGCGATAAGAGCTTACCTAAAGAAGGATCATCGAGATTGGGACGTGAATATATCCTCTATAAGTTGTGCTCTTAGAAATTCAATTCACAATTCTATTAGAGTATCTCCATATCATGCATTGTATGGGTTTGACATGATAACACATGGCTCCTCGTTTAAATTGCTTCGATCACTAAATTGTTTAAGTAGTTCGGACATTACAATTGAAAGAGACGATACTCTTGCCATTCTTCGAAATCAGATTTCAGAAAATATTAAGAAAGCATATATAACAAACGTAAGACAATACAACTTAAGAGCTAGACCTATTTCTTACAGTGTAGGACAAGAGGTATTTAGAAGAAACTTTGCACAAAGTAGTGGTGATCTAAGATTCAATGCTAAGTTGAGTCCAATGTTTGTCAGGGCTAAAGTGAAGGAGAAATTGGGAAATTGCTATTATGTTCTTGAAGACATTGAAGGGAAAGGCGTAGGAACGTATCATGGAAAAGATATTAAAACATAATTGATTTCCGGCTAATCTGTTCAGTAAAATCTCCATATTATCCGGTTTTGTAATATGTAAATATACACATTCTTGGCTTTTATACAATTTTTTTTTAATTTTTTTTCATCACTTATTAAAAAAAAAAAAAATTATATTAAAAATAATTTACTATTTGGCAAAATAGGTTTTGAAACAATTGGTAATCTAAAATGCATTTCAAAGATAATGTTAAATATTGCAATTTGTTAACGGTTTTTACAACTCGTATAAAGAGTATGTTCAGTGGCTGTTCTTAAACAAACCTACCACTATGAGTGCTCCCAATTTTAATCGGGCCAATTAATCTTCAAGCATTTCCAAGAAATTTATCCATAAAATAAACCATATTGATTTTCACGGAACTAAATTAGGTCAAAAAGTGAACGCCATCATTCTTTTTCGTTTTAACCAGTGAACTAATAACATCTTTTGGGTACAAAACTTCGTAAAAAAAATACATGTGATTCTTTTTAACCAAAAACTTTTGAAACTTCGAAGGTAATTATTCATAATTTTTAGATTTAAATTCTTAGATGCTTTAAACATATATTCTAAGTTTTTTTTTCTATTAATTGTAGTTTTTCCAAGATTAAGATAATCTTTAAAAATATTTGTGGCACAACATTTTACAACAAAAATTTAAATGTGCCATTGGTATCTAATTATCATCTTTTCCGGGGGTAATTAAACGGAAAAGCTGCGATTCTGTGAACAAACAAAAAATCCATCTAGAACATATAAAAGGTTTTTAGAAATATCTGGATTACCAGAATTACCAACTTTCCACTGTGTTGGATTTCTAAAGGAGTAAATTCCATTTTTATATAAGTAAAAAAATAGGTAAAGTCTACTTGCAATTCGATTGAGTTATAAATTTTACTCCTTTATTTAGTTACTTATTGGGGATTTGGAGAGGACTCTCATATAGTATTCACTTACGAAAATCATCATAAGGCGGAATTTATAATACTCTCTCGGATAGCAAAACAGATTTGGAAATTGGTTTACAAACAAAAAACTCTATCAAGAAAATCAGTTTTAAACATTAAGTGATCGAAGTGGTACTATACTTATGTGAAAAAAAAGTGTATTTCATTCGTTCATTTTTTTTCTTTTGTTTAAAAAAGTTAATTTTTCTTCTTTTTTTTTTAAATTAAGTTATAAAAAAAATATTAAATAACAAGAATTTTGATTAAATCGCGGTATATTTAAATTTTTTTATTGTAAAGAATTTATGAATAATATAAATCAACGAGTCAAACGTTTTGTTATATCACAGTATAACGACATCGGGAAAAATTGTCAAAAAAAATATATACATATGAAATTAAATTAATCGGTGAAAAAAAAAGGAAAATCATATAATTGCTTATGAAATAAAACATCCATTTAAATAATGATTTTTAGTGTAAAATTAAAACTATATCACGGTGGCTACAAAAAAATAAAAAATAAAAAAATCTATGTCCGTAAAATAAATATAAAAAGAGAAATCTAAAAGTATATTAAAAACGGCATTGCAAAATATATACAAGCCGTGCCACTGTGATGTAAAAATATTAAAAATTGTGATTTTAAAGAAGAAAGAGAGAAATTATTAAAAAAAAAAGTGAGAGAGGAAGAAAGAAAATAAATCTGCAACCAAAAACAACATAAAAGAATAGCGGATTAATCCCAGAAAATAAGGAATTAAACCAATATCAACTTTACTAAGAGCGGGGATCTGGAAAGCTTTTCAACATCACTGCAAGTAAGTGCATATCAATTCTCTTTTATTTTCTTTGCATAAGTTCTGTTAGCTACATTCAGTTAGCATTGACTACAGTGCTTGCCAAAATATTATCCCGCTTGGGTATAATAAAATTAAATAAATAAAATTTTGATTATTGAACTGAACTAACTGAATTAAATTAACAACGCTTATGTAAAAATATTTTTTTTCCTTATTCAAAAATCAATCTTGATTTAAAATTTATGTGAATTAAATTGAATTAAAAATAAAGACATAGTCCAAAATTATAATTTTTTAAGATTTTTGGTTATTCAATTAACATTATTAACTTTTATTACAACTTAAAAATCATAATCTTTGATTTGTTTTATAAATGAGATTAACTTAATACAAATAAGAAAATTTATTGGGAATTTAATTAAAGTTTTAATAAAATAAATAAATTTGTTAATAAAAAAAAAACAATTAAATAAACTTCTAAACATTTATTGAAATTCTAAATTTTGCATGAAAAGAAAAAAAAAACAAAATTGATTTTTGAACAAATCTCGCTTTACATTTTTCTTCTTCTTTATTATTTTTTTTTATAATATTATATGAAAACAAATCAATAAGTAAACCTGAAGAGTATAAAGTAAACAAAATCGATAAACAAATAAAATGCAAAAATCACAATTAAAAATCATTATTTAAGAAACTACAAAAAATTAAAAAACGCGAACAAAACAAAAAGAAAATATTAAATTAAAAACAGTAAATTCACTCTATTCTTTTTAAGTAGATAAAGTAAGAGTTTCATTCGGTTTGAAACGTAACAAACTTTTTTTAATTGTCGCGGACAATTTAATTGCATGCATATATTATTCATAAATTCTTATCTTTTAAATATCTGTGTTGTTATATATAATTAATGGATAACAGAAAACAAAATTGTTAAGAAAAATTTAAATTCTGAAGTTTTCTGACACATTTTGCTTTGAGTTTAAATTTGTAGGTTTACATTTACTTATTTTATTTTTTTATTTTTTTTTTCATTTGAAAATATGAATAATTTTTTTAGAAAGCGATAAATTTACAACTGCTATAAATTATTGAAACCATGGTTTCCACAAACATTTATATAAAAAAAATCCTAGTTTTTTTTAAATATGTTGTTATTAGAAAATTTTTAGAAATTACTTTAAATATTGTTAAATAAATAATGTTAAACATTTTTCCTTTTCATTGTTAAAATAAATATAGGAAGAATATTAAATATCCACATAATGTTATATTTATTAATAATTTTCTTCGATATTTTTAAGATTGGTAAAAATTATTAGTTAATTAATTTTTTTTTTCGAAATTATTTTATAAAAGTCCTTTTTGGTAAAAGGTTTGAAATTTGAGTTTTTTTAATAAACATAATAATGTTGGAATAAATTCTTTAAGACTTATCCTTTGGGGTTGAAGAAAATTTGATATTGCGATCGGGTTCTTCAAAAAAATTTTTTTTTGTGTGTTTGAAGAACATTGGCTAGGGAGGGTTATGAGCACGGGCATTAACATCTTTGCCATACTTATTGCAATTCGACATAACTTTTTATTAAATTTCCTCGAGCGATAGACAGGTTTTTTTTTTTTTTGGGGGGGAATCAATAGTGATCAGTTAGTTTTTTTACATTTGTTAGCAAAAATCCGGGACTCTGTAATAATAATCAGTAATGGTGTGCTGTTTGACGGGGGTCAAGAACCTCCCCAACCACTGAAGCTAGCGGCTAAGACGGGTCCCACCGACCCTCCGTCATTCAACCTAGTTTAAACGAGAATGGGAGTATATATAATTTAACAATGGCCACAGATATTTTTAATGTGATAGTGATTTTATGGACCTCGTGTTATCTTTTGATGAAAATCTCCTAACGTCTCAACTATAACAACTCATCCACCACACACATTTTTTTTTTTTCACCATAATAACCATTACAACAGGAAATTCGATATGTTGAAATACGTTTTTAAAAGTCCCTCGATACTTATAAATCTATTTTTGGCCTTAATTGGTTTAAGAATTTTGCTATTAGAAATCATTGTAAACTTTTAATAAATTCCATAAATGTAAGCAAAAATTAGTTAAAATTTTGAAAATTCTCAGAACAACTCGTTACGAAGTGCTAATTTTGCAAAAAATTATTTTCTAAAAAAAAAAAAAACTTTTTTTTAAAAAAAAAAACGAAATGTTCAGCAAAAAAAAAATAATACAATATTTACAAAATTTTTAATATTACAAAACTACTAATTTCTTCAAAGTCTTCAATCGTCAGATCTTATAGTTTCAAAAAAAGCCCCTTGATAGAACAAAATTTCAGATCATTTTCACAGGAAATAATTTAGAAAAACGCTCAATTGGAAAAAAGTCTATTTCCGAAAATTTTAATTTAAGAAGAAGCAACAATTTAGCAAGAATGATAATTTTCTAAATTTTCATAAAACTTGAGAAATTCGAAGAAAAATGTTTATTAAACATGATAATTTGCAAAAATTTAATTTTCAAAAAATCTCTAATTACACAAAAAAGCGAGCATTTCAAAAATAATTTACTTATGTTAAATAAATAGTTGCCAAAATACATTCTTATTTTTAATCCTTATTAATTTATATTATTTAAATTCTGTAAGATAAAAGAATTTAACACAAACAACAATAATACTAACTAAACTATTTAAGTTTACTAATTTATTAATAATTATTTTCAAGAAGTTATTACAAGTTATAAATATACAAGTCTCTTTTATAAAATTTCATAAAAATAACATTACAAAGTTTTAAATTTAATTCCGTCTTCATTTGATCTTCACTTGTTATAATGAGAAAACAATCTAAATTAGAATTTTTTGTTGTTACACAGAACTGTACAAAGTGCTGTTGACGGTAAAATTTATCAAATTTGCATTTATGTACATTTCAAGTACATTTGACGGTATTTGCTGATCTATGGTATTCGATTTGACAAACATTTTCTATGAAATGCAAGTAAAATCGCCATATTTGTTGTTTGACACCATTTGACTGACTAACTTAAATTGACTCTACAGGGATACAGGGGTCCCTACTAATATACTTACTAGACGTTACAACTAGTTTACATCTCTGCAATTATCTAGCAATTTCAAGAACCAAAAGAACTTTCTACAAACAATAATAAAATGCTGTTATAAATAGCTTTCATATTTAAAAACGCTTGCAACGAAAGCTTTCTGTATGAATATAACGAACAGAAACAATCTGTTAATTTAGTGCTTTTCTATAACGTTAAAATTCAAATTAACGCACAGTGCTCCATTCAAAAAATTTTATCGAAATAAATCTGCAGTTTTCGAACTGCTGGTCCGATTTCAATGAAATTTCACATAGTGATAGTATATATAAACCGATACAATACATGTTATATAACATTGTTTAGGAAATTTTCTCTTCTTTTCAAGTATATATAAACATTTTCATAATGCGAACATTTGTTAAAGATTTTTTTTGCAAAAAAGGTACCGAAAAAGAATTATGCATATTATTCATTTTTAATAATGCAATAACATTTTTATTAATATATATTTTTTATTGAAATTTTACAGCTGCATAGACTTTTGAAGTTATATTCGAAACTAAAGTTATTTCAACAGAAATAAAAAAACTTTCAAAAATTTCCAAAAATTAGGATTTTTTACTTTTTTTGCTATATCTTCCCAACCGATATCGGGAGCAAAAATTTATATTGCAAAAAATAAAAACATATTAGATCATATAAAAAATAGTAAAATTTTCTGATTCCAGCTTTACAATTTGAGAAATTGAAGCATAAATTGGGAATTTATGAAATAATAGCTCTAGTTCGGGAGACCCTGGTTCTTGCTGGAATAAATTTTTTAAAATCTTTTTTCTTCACACGGTTTTATATTGTTATTACTTAAAAAAATAATGTATATAACTGAAAAAGAAAGTGACCGCTTTTTTTGCAAAAAAAAAAAAAAAAAAATGAGAAGACGTTTTTTTCAAAATTCAAATGCATATAACTTAGGACTCAATAAAGATTTTTTTCGTGTAAAGACACGATTTTGTTTGTTGTTGATAAAATTAAAAATATTTCAGAAAATTTGGTTGAAATTTGGACCTGCTATAGCGACAAAACTTCACCAATGTTCTTCAAAAAGTAAAATAAAAATTTTAATCTTTGAAGTCCAATATCTCGTAAACTAAAAGATATCTCTTTAAATATTTGTCACATTTGAAGTGTCCAATTTGGAACCCTGTGAAACCGCTCTCGTTGTGTCTATATAGTCGAAGTTTAAAACTTAAACTCAACTACCACTGCAGCTTCATCAATTATTTCATATTAATATTTATTTAAATTTAATTAGGGTTATTAAGAAATATAATAAACTATTTATAACTATTTATATATATTTAATAACAAATTGTTTTATTTTCAGGAAAAATTCAAACGTGAATTCAACAAACGTTTTGCCGTTTGCTTCTGTCATTTTCAAACCAGTCTTGAAGCCAATGAACGTACACTCTCCATGCATACTCGAGCTAGTTCGGTTAGATCCACCTACGGTCAAACGCAAATGCGTTTACGTGGCAATACCTTTAATTGTAGCACACACAGCTATAATCGTGCCTCTCTCAAAGCATCCATAGCGGCAAATAAAGCAGAAAATCATTTAGCAAGTCATACAGACGGAACCACAACAATTTTGCTAAATAACTTTGTTAATTCTAATAACGATCACAATAGCTCCACAAATCATAAAATGTCTTGGCAGAGAAATAATTTTAAACCTTTACATCCTGAATTAATAGAATATGATGATGATGATGATGATGACGATCAAAATTTAATAGAAGAGAAAAATCATGCAACAACCAAAGCTACAACTGAGTTTAAAAACGAGCAACAAATTATAGATACTTCATTTAGTTGTCGTATAACTTCTACAAATGGCACAAAGGCTTAAAGTTTTTGAACTTGGACTACTTATGAGGAGCCTGTAGAAAGTTTATGTTGAAGTCAAAAATACATACCTAAAGTGCGGGTAAATCATGTTTATATCATGCAAATTTTTAGCGTAACTTAAAAGCTTAAAATCTGTGATGTTAGAGATTCGAACTAAACTATTATATACAACTGAACTTTAGTTACAAAATTATGTTATTTTTATTAAGCACATACACATTTTTATTTATCAAACAAAATTTCCATGCAAAAAAAATTTAAAAACCTTTGATAAATAGAAAGGTTTATTATTAATAAGGCCTTCGATTTTTAATTACACATATATTACGTCTTAGAGTTTCTAGTCAATATTGGTATTCTTATTCAAATTAAAAACTTTTAACGGCCACAAGTTTAATAAATTAAAATTAATGAAAATCATGTGCTCAAAAAGTACAAATTTACTAAAAATCATCGAAACATGTTCTAAGTAACATATAAGAGATTTTACAGAACCTCACAACAACAATCCATCCCCAAAATTCTTTTTCAAGTTAAACAGTATAAGAACAGTTCTAAGACTTAAGCATATGAAAAAGCCTAGATTACCTTCCATTTTACAACTAAAAATTATATTTGTAATAAATTTACTATACTTAACTCATACATAACGCTCAATAAAGAGAAATAGAAAATCGAACTTATTTTAATCTAATTTGCTGTAATGATTAAAAAAGAGGGTAAATAATAAAAGCTAAATATGTAAGTTTACATAAGGATTAAAGTGTTTGTGTACAAATTAATAATAAATAAATCTAACTTTTAAATTAATTTAATAATAAAGTAATTTAAGTGCCATATATAAATAAATCATAATATCAGTATTAAAATGAAATATATTTTAAAAAAATGTATTTTACATGTATTTTTAGTTTTTGTTAAAATGTATTTTACTTTTTACTTAAATGTAAGTTTTTGTAAAGAATCTCATAATAAAAATCATTAAAATATCAAATTTATTTTTGTTTTTAGTTATTTACTCTAAAATAAATGTTAACCAAAATTACACTTTTAAATATAAAAATTTAAAATATGTAATATAAAATAGTATTTCAATTGATTTACATAAAATGTTAATAAAAATTTGTCACATAAAAAAATTTCAGTTTTTATTTCTAAATTTCTAACATAAATATTAAAGTAAACGAGAAAGAAAGATATAGTCGGTCAAGCCCGACCATATGATACCCCACACCATTCTACATGTCCATCATAATTCGTGGATGGGTAATAGACATGTGGTCAATTGTGGACCGACACTTTTAATAAGTGTAAAATAAAATATACGAATACGGAATATTACGTTAATACTAACATTTGCATGAATTTATGCACTTTAGAATGATTTCCGAAAGTGGGCTTATATGGGAACTATGGTAAATTATGGGGCGATCCTCATAAAATTTGTCACTATGATTTCTACTTATATAAAATTTATTTGTGTCGAATATAAACCTGATGCTAACATGTGTATGAAATTTATGCACGTTAAAGTGATTTTCGGAAGAGGGTTTTATATGGGAACTATGGTCAATTATGGATCGATCTTCATAAAATTTGGCACAAAGATTGATACTTCCTTGCGCTGAATTTCATTACAATATTGCTATATTTAAGGCATTTATGATCGTTAAACCCCTATATAATGCACCGATCATAACTAATTTCAATAGGCTTCGTCCCTGTGTCATGAAAATCCTACGTGCCAAATTTCATTAAATCATCTTAAAAATTGCGACCTGTACTTTGTGCAAAAGGTTTACATGGAAATCCATGCAGCCGTCCAGCCAGCCAGAGGGACGGACGGACATTGTTAGATCAACTCACATATAAGTGCCATGAGTTTTGGGAAGTACTTGTGTCATATATGGGAGTCACTAAATAGTTTGATTTTCATTTCATTTGTAACGTTTTCACCAAAATCATTTCCTTCTATGTCATTTCCATCTTCTGAGCAATTTTCTTCCCCAAACTCTTCATCCTCACTTTCTGGGGCGAAGCTGCTTCCATAATCTTCAAAATCCAGGTCACTTTCGCTGGAATTCAAAATAGCCTCAAATTCCTCCTCAGACACTTGCTTTCTTCTAGGACCCTCCATTCTAAACAATCAACGAAAAATATACACACATATATAAATACATATATGTTTTCTGTGTTAGTATATAGATAGTTGAAGCAATGTAATAAAACTTACCTTAAAATTTTTAATATCGATATTCACACTTTTACTTATAAGAACCTTCTTCTATGGCTATTGTGACACGAATGAACTAATAAAAGCGCATTTCAAACTTATTTTCACATAAATTAGCATATTGCAAAATTTCGGGAAATACCCCTTGAAAAAACGAAATTTTAAAATAACGGCTTAGCGCATATACAAACCGCAACATTCGTATATATCTGACACCTTACCAGAGACTAAAATATGCAAGAAAATTACTTCCTATAAACTTTCATGAAATAACAGCTTAGTACATTTTAGTAATTTTACGTCATATATATGTGACATGAGTTTTTTTGAAACATCCCACGTCACATATATGTAACGCTGTGTGACGAACGTGTTAAATTACTATTATTTTGCTTTAAACTTTAAATTTTTTGTTTTAGTGCACATATATTTATGAGTTTTTGCGCATGATCGATCCAAATTACATTATGGCGCCATCTGGCGGTTTTTGTATCAAAGCTAAGCGGCAAAATGTGTAATGATTAGCTGTGTATTGTAATAAGCTTTTAAACATCTAAGCTAAGATGTTAACCATATGTATAAATTTAATTTTCAATTATATAAAATCTTTAATTTATTGAAAGTACTTTTATTTCTTTATAAATAGTGCTGCCAAGCTGATTTTATATTTGTTTATAATAATTGAATACAGTGCGAGCTAGATTTCAGCAACCATCTATTATCAGGGCTGTTAGATGTGGCGATTTTTCGCCAAACATTGGTGATTTTTAATTGTTTTTGGCACCAGAATTTTGCATTTCACGATATGGCGAATTTTTTGGCGATTATAAAAAAGTTATAAAAAAGTTGGCGATTTTTTTTGGCTAATTTTAAAAATTTTATTAAAATATATAAAAATAACTTCTATACTACATTCACATATAAGTGTTTTCTATTCACACAACACTTTTTGGGGTTTTTCAACGGAGATGTTTTTCAATTGTCACATTTTTTCAAAAATCTTAAAATAAAATGCAAATTATATACGCTGACGCTTTTGACTTCACAAAACTATACATTTAAAAGTGTATTATTTAAGACAAAAATAAATTTTACTTAAAATTTTATAATTTTTATTTTAAAATTTTTTGTCACTTTTGACTTTGGGTATGTTCAACAAATTCCAAAGTACTAAAAATACCAAAAATTGCTTCCCTGTATGAAAATAATCATATCTTTTGTGTGTTGAATAATTAATATTTCAAATAGAGAAGTTTTTTACGTGTTCAAATTATGAAAAATCAAGTCAAATAAAAATATGTTTTTGTAAAAACCGAAAAAGAAAGTTCGCTTGTATTTTTTCTTTTAGAAAAAACTACACGTCGACATTTGTTCTTAAATATTAATATCTGCACAAGTTAAAAACAAAACCTAAATTTTTGTACACTTTTGGAATTGATTTAAAACATTTATTAACATTTATCGTATACCAAAGTGCAAAAATTTTTTATGATCTTTCAAATGTGTGTATTTGTTTAAATTAATATAAAATATTTTTTTTCTTGTATTTGCCTATGTAACAAAATTAAGGATCTTAATTTATATATAGCTTCAAGTTAGTTTAAGAAATTCTACCCACAAAAAATATATAATAAATTTCAATATATTTTTTAAAATTGTTTATTTAAAATGAAACTATATCTCAAAAACGGCGTATTCGGTGATTCTATATCAAAACAAGCAGAAATAGCTTTTCTTGGATATGGCATCACCGATTTCTGACTTTGGCTATTGGAAGTGTTTTTTAAATCACTTTTCTGGTTCAAAAATATGACGTTTTAAAAAACTATAATACATTAAATGCAAAGATATAACATTTATAATGATATGTATAAAGTTTATTTATATTAAAAGTTCAAAGGTCAAAATATCTCAGAGAATGGTATTTTAAAAATTCTCAAAAAAGTATATAATGTTGATATAACTCTTATCCGTACATGTGCAAAATTTCAAGGTGGATACTTAATTATTTTATAAGTTATGTTTGTTGTCCGTTTTGACATCCTATTTTAAGTAAAACTTTCATTTTTATTCAATTATTATTATCTACTGCAATTATCATTGGCTTTATTGAAGCTGAATTTATGAAATAGTAAAATTTTTTGAATCATATTTATTAAAAGCACAAAAAACATATTGAAATTAAATTTTTTTTAAATCTATTTTTAATATAGTGTATTAGAAGTATAACAATATGTTTGTATGCCAAAAATTATTTTGATAGCTTGAGCGGATAATTTTTTATAAATTTTAAAATCTCTTGTAATTTTTTTTTTATACCGATGAACACGAAACGTTTTTCCAAATTTCACCATATTCGAACAATGCTCAACGTAGGGTGCGACTTTCAATTAAAAAAGAATTTTTTATTATCCATTCTTAAAGTCTTGTTTTTTAAAATATGTAAAAAAATATTTTTTTTATTAAATAAATTTTGAGAAAAAAAATCAGACCACTTTTTTGTAAAAAAAAACATAAATTTTTTGTAGCCAATTTAAAGTCTTGACTTTGATAATTTTCACGGCTAGACATACTGAGGTAATTCAAAAACATTTTCAGCGTGTTATCTTAAAATTGGGAATCTTAGGAAATTTCACTCCTGTATTACGGAAATTATTTCAGGAAAACCGATAAAAGTTAATGCAAAAGATCGAAATTTCCAAATTCAAGCGCAAATATCTTTTTAACCATAAGAGATATCATAAGTGAGTAAGCATATTTTTTTCATCTCATTAAGTTCTTTACAAAGTTTTTTAAATCTTTTAAATCCAACTTGATTTACAGAAGTTACGTATTTCTGAAACTTTTTCATATCCCAGGTGGCCAACTTTTATACCCTTTAGCTTATCCTGTATAATTATAGGATAACTACAGGATTTTTCTCCTCTACAACTCTTGTATACATTTTAATTAGTGCTGTGCAAGTATTGAGTATTAAGTATCGAGTACCGAGTATTTGTATCTTTTTTGTGTACTCAATACTGATACTGAAAAGTAGTTACTCAATACTTTTAGAGTTTAATTATAACAAATTTATATAAAGATACAAATTAATTTTTAAATATATGAAAATAATTTTATTGATTTTTTAACGTTGAGTCTAAAGTTAACGTTTTTATTTACTTTATATTTTATATAAATAAATTTATAAAATTTCATGTTAAGCGGTTAAAAATAAGAAAAAATAACTTTAATTAGAATTTATATTTCAAATTAAAAAATCCGTTAAGTATCGAGTAGTATCGACCCAGCAAACACTTTTTGGTTTTCGGTAATGGCAACTACCTATTAAATTAGTTTCTTGATAATGAGGCGTCATTATTATTTGCCTACTCGGTATTACATAAATAAGTACTCAATAGTATGATATCATAGTATTATTGCAATCACGTGGATGAGTTGGCTAGAGCGCTGGTTTAACAATCAGAAGGTTGTTGGTTCAATCCCATTCTGATGCTGTTAGGTTTTTATAACAGAATGTCTAAAAACACTGTATTATTTATACTAAAAAAAATTTTGTCACTAAGAAAATTAAGTGCGAGATGATGCACAGAGTAAGACGTTAGTCATTAAAAATGAATGGTCCAAGTTCAAATCTCACTGACGGCAAAAATTGTTTGTGTTTTTTTATTTTTATTTTCGTTGAGTACCCCTAGAGTCTAAAAATAACTACATGAATTTGTGGACAACTCGAACAAAAATAACTAGTTATTTAGGCAAAAAATAAGTAGTTTATTTTTGTTTCCAATTATACCTGCTGGTTTACCAGGAAAGCAAAGTTTTCGCTGGGGAGTAGTAAAATTTGCCAGTACTAATTTTAATTCGATCTGTCTGTACAGTTGTTTAGGAGATAAAAATTTATTACCATGTTTTTTGCGATCCTCCCACTGTGTAACAATTGATTTAAAAAGTTATTTTTATACATTCCTGGAAATTTTTTAATAGTTTTAAAATTTTTTGTTGGCATTTTATTTAGATTATATTTATTAGATATGTATGTTATTCATGATAAATATTTTTTGCTTTAAAATAAAATGTCAAATGCTCTTTAAATTAAATAAAAGCAATAATAGATTTCTATTTTAAAATAAGTATATAATATAAAAATTACCACTAAGTGGCTATTATTAAAATTATTTCGTCATAGCCTATATTTACTAACTAATACATACATAGAAATTTACTTATGTAAGTGTATAACATTTAGTTACAACTCCCCTTTCTTCCTTACGAACTAAGTATATACATATGTATATATGTATAACAAAAGAGCCTGTTTTAATTGATTTTAAAATTATGTCAATGGAACATTTTTGGGCCACAGGGAATTAATTTAATTGGTGCGGACAGGATGTAACAGAAAAAAATGTATATGTTCATGTGTATGTTTATTATTTATTAGAAATTTAAAAATAAAAACACATGTTGTGATATATAAAACTTTCGGAACTAATATGTATTTACGCTTATATGTATATATGTGTATGTCTTTAGCTTACTAGTGTTTGTGTTTGTGTTTTCAAATAAACATTTTTACATGTACATTTTCGTTTGTATAAATGTCCTGCAACATGTCATTCTCTTTGTTCATTCAAGTATTGAATTGTGGGAATTACTTGCAAGAAAACTAACTGTTATTTATTGATTAATTTATTGAACGAGTAATTGATTGTTTGTGGTTAATACAGGGTTTATGTGTTTATGTATTAGTAAACATATGTTTCGATTTTCATGGCTAATCGAAAAATATTTAATAATAATGTTACAATTTTTCAGTTCTTAGTCATTTATTTATAAAAGTTTGTTCAACAAGGTTTACGGTTTATAGTGCTTTCTTTAATTTAATTTTAATGGAAAATTTTAATTTAAATAATGGTAAATTTAAATATTTAAAAATTCTTTTTAAATCTTTTAATATTAAGTCCATTTATATTTCAACGTGAATATTTAGCTGATAAGCTGGTTAACGATAAATTACATCAAAAATCATTCCCTTTAACTTCATCACCGACCTCATTGTCGCCAATTTTACCACGTAAATTCTCTATGGCCAACTCAAAAGAATATGAATTTTGTGCAGGTATTCAGACAACTGTAAATGGGGTGGATAGTATGTGTAACCAAGATAGCCAACAAAATATTATTGGTGGTGATGGTGGTGGTACATCGAATGTCATCAACAGCAATATGCATAAGTCTACTGACAGCAATGTCTGTAATGTTAATAATAACATCAAATATTCCTCTAGCAACAATAGCAGCATTAATAGCAATAGCAAAACTCCCATCAAGGACTTTTACAAAGATGCCACCATACTCATTACAGGTGGTACAGGTTTCGTGGGAAAAGTATTAATACAAAAATTACTGCGTTCCTTTGAAGTGCGTAAAATTTACATGTTAATACGTTGCAAGAATAACATGTCTGTCGAACAACGTTTGGAACAGTATTTGAATGAATCGGTAAGAGCAAACAAGCAGCAGTTGGTGTGAGGAATATATTGATTGTATAGATTTAAATATCCGACACCTTCGTATGATGATGTTGTTGCGTTTGGCAGTAACCATAAAATATATTTATTCTTTGCTTCTTTCATAGATATTTGATACGATACGTGCTGAAAATATTCAACTCTTTGATAAGGTTCACCCCATACATGTCAATTTTAGTGCCATTGATCTGGATATTACTCCCTCAGATCGTGAATTGTTGTGTAATGAAGTTGCGGTAAGTACTTTTAGTTTTTTTTTAATACACATTTTATTTTGTTGATGCTTAAATAAAACACTTTATGTAGTGATGTTTGCTAAGTATATCCCAGCAAAAAATAATTTCATAAAAATGGTTTAATAAAGGTTATATAAATGTACACATATGTAATTCCATAAAAAAATGTCTTTATGCTAACAACTTTGAAATCTTTAAATAGGAATCATAAAAAGAACATTCTTTAAATGATAACCACGTATTAAATTCTTTATTTCTGCAGCTTTTGTGATATCAAAGACATCACTTTGTTAAATTTAATGCTTTAAAAGCTGAAAATAACTACATATATTTTATACTCCAAATCTTTTAATATACGTGTTATTATTTAATATTAGTTATTTAATATACGAAATATAAATCTTAGTTGTTACTGTTTAAGTTTCAAACTCTCCGGTTTGCATTTAACAATTGTAGATTTTTATATAAAATTTATTTTTTGTGGAAATTGTGAAAGTCTTATATTTTCATTATATTCGATCTATTCCAAAATGTCCATTTCTCAAACTCTAAGCGATTTTAAATTTTATATATAAAAATCACAGATTATATTTTTATTTCAAAAGTTATAAGTGGTATTTTATATATAATTTTTGTTAGAAAATATTAGTTATAGCAGATTTTCATTCCTATTGCTCAAAGATCTCAATTTTAAATTTTTTAAAGCAAGTTTAGATCTTAACAAGTAAGAAGGGTATAGTCGGTCCAGCAAGATCCTATGATACCCTATACCATTGGTAATATGCAACAAAATTTGGAGGGATCTTGTATGAGACCTGTGGTCAAATGTGGACCGATACTTATATTCAATATAGTACATATTTTGATAAAACATATGTTCATATGCGTTATGTTGATACTAACATTTATATGGGATCTATGTACTTAAAGGTGATTCTCGGAAGTGGTACTTATATGGGAGTTATGGTCAATTATGAACCGATCTTTATGAAATTTGGCACAAAAATACAAAACTTCTTTAGGACATTTGTATGGGGGCTAGGTGAAATAATGGAACCATCATAGCAAATTTCCTTGTATCAAATTGGTTTGTCCTTGTGCCAAAGTAATTATTCGTACAAAATTTCATCAAGTTGTCTTTAAAATGCGATCTGTGCTTCGTTGACAACCGCTTACGGTGATGTAGAGTATAATTATTATATTTTAAAACTCTATTTTCATAATGTTTGCTGTAAACGGCTGATGTTCGAAAATTGCAGGGTGTTAACAAAAATGTTCAAACACCCGTCGACCACACGTTGTAGTTTAGTTTTTATCGGGGTTCAAGGTTCTATCTGTGGATGTTTCCACATTTTAATTGTGATAAAACTCTATATAAAAAAATTGTATTTTCTCATCAAACTTATATTTAAATTTTGAGTCAACAATTTTTAATTGTTAAGAACTAAAACATATTTTGTAAATTATATAAAAATAAATTTTTTATAAAAATAAAATTAAAATAAATCATATAGATTTAACATCTATAGTTCTCTTTTAAAAAAAATTTTCTGATTTAAAAAATTTCAGGCTGAAACCGATGCTTAATAAATTTAATTTCTAATTATTTTTGTAAAAATGTCATTCTTAAAAAATGCTTTAAGAAATTATTAAAAAAAACTTTAGATATACGTATATAATACATCCACTGTTAGTTAAATATCAGCCTTACTTTTTTCGGGATAATTTTAAAAGAAGTTAGCTTAAAAATAACCTACACCACCATTCATGATTGGGGTATTATGCGTTTGTGCTGATGTTTGTATCGCACAAAAAAATCTTCGGATCATCACCTTAAAAGTTACTGTTCGACTCAGACTTACTTTCTGAGTCGATTTAACGATGTCCGTCCGTCTGGTCGGCTGGCTGTCCATGTAAACATTGAGAACAAAGTATAGGGCGCAATTTTAAAGATATCTTGATGAAATTTTACAAGAATAATTATTTTGGCATAAAGACGTAGCATATTGAAATTGGTTATGCTCCGTATATTATTTCACTTAGCCTCGGTGCAAATGTCAGCGCAGTAAAGGGGTTTAACGATAATAAATACCTTAAATATAGAAATATTTTAATTAAATTCTGTTTAAAGAAGTTTTGTATAAATAGCTCAAATATAACCTTCTCTTCTGAAAATCACTTTAGCGTGCATAAATCCCACATAAAATTAGTATCAATATTAATATTCGACACCAATAAGTTTTTTATAGCTAGAAATTTACCATAGCTTCGATATAAAATCACTTTCGGGAATCAGCCTAAAATGCATAAATTCATGTAAATGTTATTATCAACGTAATATTTTATATTCGTATTTTGCACTTAATACAAGTATTGGTCACATTTCTAATATAAGACCCCTTCCTGAATTTTCCTGCACATACACAGTGGTGTAGCGTATCTTATGGTCGGATTTCACCTACTATATTTTTCTTACTTGTTTACAGTTTAATTAATTTCTTTTTTTAATTTTGTTAAATAAATTTTAATATTTAATAGCACAGGGCACTCTGATTCTGCGGCAAGAAATTTCTCAGTCAATGTAGATACACGTGATCATGAACTTTTAAACCTATAAAAATCGACTTTATTCACAAATTGTGATACCAACTCCATGAAAGAAATTAATTTTCCTAACTCCAATTGAAATATTGCAAATAATGTTATTGATTTTTGTATAATTTTCTTTTAATGAAATATCTTCACTTAATTGTGAATAAAGCCGACATTTATGCATCGATTTTAGGCGTCGTTTAAATTGAAACATATATAAGATGTACATCTTTATGATGGGGGTAAAAATAGCATGCTTGGTAGTATTAATTTTTGCACGATTTGCCATTTCATTGACTCAAATCAGACAAATCGTTTTCGAAATATGCTGCACTATGTGGTGCAAAATCATTAATTTTTATTTTAGGTTTATTTCGAACACTAAAGTCAATTCAAAAAATGTCATTTATAGTCTTAGAACTCAATGACTAAGAAATTTTCATTTTATCGAACTGTATAAAATAAAATTTGAAAGTTTTATAAATGATATTTTAAAGGTTAAAAACAAAAAATTGAAAAAGGAACCTGGAATTTTAATTATGCCGATTTGGAAAAAAATTAAACTTTATAAAGTTTTCAAAGACCAAAGTTTTAAATATTAAAAATGTTTAAGAAAATAAAATGAAATAGGTATTTAGTTTGAGTTTGATATATGATATAAATATAAGAAAAAAATTTTTTTTGACTTTTAAGCAATTATTTGATATTTTTTCTGTAAATAAATAAAAAAACATTGCTACAAAATTAAAAAGGAAAATTACTTATTTTAGGAATATTTTTATTATGTATAATTTATATATTGCATATTACCACTCCTGTCTTGACTTGAGAAAACGCACAACTGCATTTTTTTGCTAGTGTTATTGAATATTTAAAAACATTCATTTAATAAATAATTTTCAACTAAAAACATCTTTTTTACTCAATAGTTTAAAACTATACTATTTGCATTAAATGAATGCATGAAACTTTTTCTATAAAATAACTTTAATGCTACCTTTATATCGATATATTTCCGGGATAATAGTACTTTTATTAAAAAACTTAGAAAAAATAACCAACTAATAGATATTGCTATTTAACAGATTAATAAATTTAATAGATATTTGAAAGCGCTTTCAAATGATATACATATTATTCCGAACGGTTTACAAATAACAGATATATAAAAGTTTATAAACGAAACTTTGAACCTTTATATCTCTTAAATTTTTTATTTTAAGAGATATAAAGCTGAAATGTATATATCACTAACCTTAGAATAGAAAGAACTACTAAAACTAAAGAAAAATGTCAAGATCCGACATATACACATAATTTGGAAAATTTTTTTTATAATTTTCTCAATGTATCTGAACATAAAAAAGTAAACAAAAAACTCTATTATTTTTAAATTTTTATGGTAGCACGATTTCAAAGAATAAAATTAGTATTGGCTTAAACGTAAGACGGTTATCATGGCGATTTTTTTTTTAAATCATGGTTTGATATCAATGAAATTCATGAAATATATCTAAAAGACTATTACTGATACCACTGGTTTGGAAAAAAATATTTTCCACCTTAAAAAAGGAAAAACAGCGAGTAATAAAAATCTGAAGAATTCTCAATTAATTTGAATAAGATATGGCTTATTTCATTTGTAGTATAACTAGAACAATTGAACTGATATTAATATGTTATGAAGATAATTCTAGTCTGCATCTGTCGGTATTCTATTTACTTATATACTTATATATGTCAAACCGTTCTCAATGATGAAATCTACTAGTGTGACCAGCTTATTAAGAGGGTCATATTAGTCATGCACATAAAAAAATCTGTACGCTATAGAAAAAAATTAATTTTTATTAAGCTTGTTAAACCTTTCATATTGCACTATTTTTGTATAGAGGAGGATTTCTTTGTAGATCAGTATATTTAAAAATGAACAATTTAATTTAACACCACTTAATGTTAAAATCGCCACAATTCTTTTATATTGCCAGCAGATACTGTACGTATTGAAAACTTACTAAATAAACTAAACAGAAAGTTTTTAAATGTTTTATTATTTAAATTTTATTTACACTTAAATACGTTTATGTTGTCAGACAAACGTTACTGAACTTTTTTGATTTGTATATGAGTCCATTTCAACTTCAGTTGCAACTAAATACATATAACTAAGGAAATAAAAATTGTAATATATATGTATTTGTTTAAAGTGGAAATAGTTCCTTTTTAGGGTTTACATTTTACAGGACTTTTTTTTGGCTCGATAATATTGTATTTCAAAAGGAATATAAGAAAGAATAATATATACATATATCATGATTTCCATGACAAATCGATGGAAAAATACCGGTTTTTGACCTTATATATCCTCCGATTTTCTTGAAATTAAGCAGACACTTATGCTAGGGAATAGAATTGATACTCGTATAATCATTTTTATTTTTATAAATTTTGAAAAACTCGCGATTTTATTTGCGATTTCTGTTTATAGAAAATGGTCATAAATATACTACGTATAAAGGTTTAAATATTCATAACTTTTTAAGTTGTCATCCGATTTCATTGAAATAAAAAGCAAAAAAAAAAAAAAAAAACAAAAAGAATAAATTATATCTTATTATATGATTAAACTTTATGTTAACAACCAAAAAACTATACCTATTCATACAACAAACATACCTGGGTATGTCAAATTCTGAAGGCTCTGGACTATACCTATTCATACAACAAACATACCTGGGTATGTCAAATTCTGAAGGCTCTGGACTGGCCCCTATTACAAATTTCGAAAATTTTTTTTTCACTAAAAATGATTGTTTAAATTTCAACGAAACTAAAATGGATAAGACACTACGAATGCTGATGAAGTGTGTGTAGCGGCATAGAAAATACGTACTCCATACTGCTGGTGTCTAATTATGGTCCACAAACTCCGCTTTGGTATTGCCAAACAGAGACAACAAGGCAATTTTCGATTGCAAACTTGTTTATGGTCCTTCGAGCCGGATACTGCAACCTCATCTATAACAGCGTTTACATAGCTAGGTTCAATCTCTCTTCTACTTGCCTCAAACGCCTGGTGCTGCTAATTGAGTCCCTCAAAATTGCACCCAGTGCAAAGCAGGCGCCATGTTTAGGTTTCAACGAAAGCAAAATGAATAAGACATCACGAATGCTGATGAAGTGTGTAGCGGCTCAGAAAATACATACCTGGGTATGATGATTGTAAATATAAGAGGCACGCTTCAAAGAACACTTATAAATTTGGCTATTCAAAGTTTCTGAATATCTGAATTTTCAAGTTAATATGACAATTACAACTCAAAATATTATACTTCAAGAGATGAAAAACCTACATAGATATAGGGTTGTAAACGCATTTTTGAAAACGTCTCTCGCTTCGATGTTTAATTTCTTCATTTTAATTTAAAAAATTATTTATTTGTTCACAATTCACATTTTTTTAATTAGTACCATCACTTTTTCCCATACAAAATATTATTATCTTTTTTAATATTTATGTTTTTGTACGTTTAGGCAATGAGTGTACAACTTGAAACATATAAATCTCAATACGAAGATTTTATTGATTAAAAAAATATAAACTAAATTAATCAAAAATGCAAAATTAGTTGGAAATTGCATTAGATGCATTAATGCATTTGTATATTTTTAAGTGCAAATTTTTTTTGGCGAAGAAATTCTCTAAAAGAATTTTAAAGAAGATATGGTAATAAAATTTGATAATTTTTATAACTACTCATATTTACTTTCGTTTCGGAACACAATTCCTCCATTTTTTAGAAATAAACCAAAAAATTTTATATTTTGTCATAAAATAAAAATTTTTAAAATAGTGTAAATTAGTTTTTGTATGAAAATATTTTTGGGATTTTATAAAAAAAAAAAAATGATTGAAAATACTAGAACTTTCCATGTCATAAAGATTTAAACTAAATTATTTAGTCGATTTACTAATTTGTAAGTTTATTTGAAAAAATAGAAGAGAGGAAACTCTTTCAAAAGTACATTGAAGAAATGCATCACTTTTGAAAATGCATTTTACTAAAAAATTAATTTTTCTTTTATCGTGATATTTAAAGAGGATTACGTTTCTTTTTTTAAAGCCATCAATATCAATGAAAGCGGACTTCAGCTTCAAAAAATATAGATAATTATACCCTATACCACCACAGGTGGTTGGGGTATTATGCGTTTGTACTGATGTGTGTAACGTACAAAAATGTTGGTTGTAGAGCCACCGACTCAGAAGTTGATTTAACAATGTCCGTCTAGCTGGCTGTTCGGCTGACCAGCTGTCTATTCAAATCTTGTGAACAAAGTACACTTTGCAATTTTAAATATATCTTTAAAATTATTTTGGTAGAAGAAGTTGGTTATGAAATTGGTTATGATCAGTCCATTATTTCATCTAGCCCCCATACAAATGTCCTCCCGGCATATGAGTATTACAATCATCAATACCTTAAATATAGTAATATTTTAATGAAATTCTGTATAAGTATCAATCTTAGTACAAAATTTTATAAAGATCGGTCCATAATTGACTATAGCTCCCATATAAACATCTCTTCCGAAAATCACTTTAACGTTCATGAATCCCATACAAATGTTAGTATCAAATTAATATTTGACACAAATAAGTTTTATATAAATTGAAATCATAGTGCAAAATTTTATGAGGATCGGTCCATAATTTGCCATTGCTCTCATATAAGACCCACCTTCGGGAATCACTCTAAAGTGTATAAATTCATATAAATATTAGTATCAAAGTAATATTCTGTATTAATATGTTTTATTTTACATTATTACAAGTATCGGTTCACAATTGTCCACAGGTCTCCTCCCCGAATTTTGATGCACATACATAATTGTGTTGGGTATCATATGGTCGGGCTTCATCGACTATATATGTATTTCTTACATGTTAAAAATATAGCTTAGTGAAATATTTTGATTTTTTTATAGAATTAGGTTCGTGAATATTTCCTGTCATTTAAAAAAAAATTAAAACAGTTATGTTTATTTCGTGTTATAAAGTATGTGTATGTATCTAAGTATTCTAAGGTTATTTCATATTGCGATGTCTCATGGAATTCATAATACGTGTTATTTATATGCCTGTCCATTTGTTTGTCCCTTATAGACTGCTAAATCGCTGAATAAATTTTATTGATATTTGCGCTGCATTATACTGTAAGCTCCGAAAGTAAAATAAGCTGCTTTAGTTTTCGATCGGAGCAGGAGAAAGTCTACCCCCCATATAAAGAAAATATTATTATCGCATTTTGAGTAACCAGTAAAAGTCTTAAGATTTTGTGAGAATAATTTTTTTTTATCAAGTTTAACAATTGGGATGAAGGTAGGGCCGACAGGGCTAGGGGGAACTGTAACCCCAAAACAAAATAGCCTACTTTAGTTTTCGATCGGAGCAGGAGAAAGTCTATCCCCCCATATAAAGAAAATAAATATTATCGCATATTTAAGGAACTACTTATAACAGCGAAAGCCATAAATTTTTGTGAGAATATTTTTTTTTACCAAGTTCAACAATTGAAATGAAGAAAGAGCCGATAGAGCTATGGGGAGCTGCAGCCCCAATACAAAGCAAATATTTATAATCGCATATCTAAAGAACTGCAGAAGTGAAAGTCTTAAGATTTTGTAAGAATAATTTTCTGATCAAGTAACACAATTAAGATGAAAATAGAATGGGTAGGTGTAGAGCATTGGTCGGCACAGAGAGTAATCGCTCTTTTCACATACATAACATGTAAGTCAACAAAAAATGTGAAAATTCGAAATAAATGAACAAATCTTACAACAAAGATTATAAGAAAATAAACATTTTCAAATTCAGTTCTAAACAGACCAACCAAAACATTTGTGTGTCCTCTCTTTATGCCTATCAATGGTCTAGAGGGAATAATAGTCCCCATACAAAGTAAAAATTAATTATCGCATATCTAAAGAGTATTAAAATTTTTTAGGAATAATTTGCTTAAATCTCTTTTGCGCTAAGTTAAGCTAGTGTTTAAAATTAAATTATATTTTTTTCATTGCGTAGAAGTTGGTTCAAAGTCTAATTCTTACGAATTTTGATATTGATCTCTACAAAATAATAACATAAAGGAATGTAATATAAAATAAATTTCTTGGATTTTTATGATTGCAATAAATTTTATAAGTTGTTTCTCACAAAGAAACCCTTTTTTGTAAGCAAAAAACAATGTTTAGATATTCATGTAAATAAAAAGATATATTGCATATATTTAGATATTTACTCTTGTACATGTAGCTATTCGATGTTTTTGTAAATATTTGTAAAAAATATAGTAAAATGTAGTAAATACAAATATTTGTTGATATAGTTCATCAATGAGTTAATTGAAAGCATGTTTCAAGTTATTTTCTTTCATATTTGGTTGCTACATATATATCTTTGTATTTTTATTATTTGTTTTTTTTTTATTTATTTTATAGATTGTTTTCAATGTTGTTGCTTCTGTGAAATTTAATGAAAAAATTGGTGATGCCATCGACATCAATGTTTTGGGAACAAAGAAAATATTGGATTTAGCAATGGAAATGAAAAACTTAAAGGTATGAAGAAAGTGTGGGAGATAGAAAAAATAAACCTTTAAATGTTAAAAATATTTTACACAAATTAAGATACAATTAAAACCTTAATTTTTGAAGCATTTTTTTTTAATATAAGAATAAACAATATTTAGTTCTCTCATTTTCTTTACAACTTAAATTAATATGAAATTTTTATTCTTTTTAGTCATTTGTTCATATTTCCACTTTATATTGCAATTGCAATCTCAAGAAAATTCAAGAAAAAGTCTATGAAAATGAAATTGGCTATGAGAAAGTAATGCAGGTATGATAAATGATGTTAAAATAAATAATTAATTTATAAAAATTAATAATTTAATTTATTTTGTAGATTTTCCATATTTTTGATGATGAGACACTGGAGAAATTTAGACCCTGTCTGATAGGTGAAATGCCTAATACCTATACCATGACAAAAAAATGTGCCGAGAATTTAGTAAATCATCGAGCTTTTTATTTACCGGCTGGTATATTTAGACCACCTATTGGTAAGTGTTGGTTTATTTTTTTTTCTCACTTGTTACTTGATATTTGATATATTGGAACATCATTATTTTAAATTTAAGTTGTGTTTGTAGTTGTACATAAGCAGACAACTCCTTTGGGTGAAAAAAATAGAATGAAATTAAAAAAAAAATAACAAAGGATAAAACAACATTACAAGTCATTATGAACAGTCAGTTAATGGTTTTAGTTTGTTAAAAGTGTAGGAAAGAATCTAAATGATAAAAAATTACTATTTTGCAATTTTTTTTTGTTTTCTAGAACAAGAACATTAGTGAGTAAAATAATGTCCCAGTGGTTGAAGTACATTGCTTTGTGTCCATTGTAGAAGGAGGGATTATTAGGGGGTTGCAAGAAATTGTTATAAGATTTATTCATTATGTATGGAAATTATTATTTAAGCTAACTCCGCTAGGGGAAAGTATTTTTGTTAACAACTTAGGCCTCCCTCCTCCTCTAGAAACGTTTTTTTTGTGTTCTTTTTTTTTTGAAAAATTTTTATCAATTTTTTAAATTGTTACTTTTTTGAAAAATAATAAGTGAAAGCTTAACCTTTTTGGAAAATTAGAACTTTTTTAATTGTATTTCTTTTTTTAATTTTGCAAATAAACATGTTTTAAAGCTATTTTTTTTTTAAATTTACTTCAAATATTTTTAAAAGTTACTTTTCTTAAAAACTTTAATTTTAAAATTACTATTATTTTAAAATAAAATTGATATCTCAAAAAAGAATTTTTTGGAAATATGCTTCTTTTGAATGTTTGAATCTTATTGACAATTTGAAGCTTTTTTTTAGCTGCTTATTTTGAATATTTGAATCTTATTGGCAATTTGAACCATTTTTTGAAAAACTGTACTTTTTTTAAATGTTACTTAATTTTATTATTTTTTATAAAATTGATTAATATTTCAGAAAAGACAAAAAAAAAAAAAAAAAAAAAAACTGAAAATTTTTGAAAACTTTTTTTGCAAATAGTACTTTTTGGAAAAGTGGTACTTTTTGAAAATTTTAATTTATACCTTTTTTCTTTAAAAATTTTTTAATTGTTTCTTTTTTTTTAGTTGATACTTTTATTTTGAAAATTCAACTTTTCTTTAAAAAGTACTTTCTTTACAAATTTAAATTTTATTACTTTTAGTAATTTTATGATTTAAAATTTTAACTAAAAAAATTAAAAGGTTTTGTTGAATTAGTTGTTAAGTTTTTTTCCAACTTATATTGGAATTGGAAATACTTTAATCATAATTTTGGTATAATTAATATGTGTTTATTACTCTAATAATTAATTCTATTTAAAGTGTATGTATTTTTTGGAGTAGAATATGAATCATATATGGTCCATTGGGCTTGATTGATAGTGTTTTGAAAAATTGTCCTTCTTCTGCATATGACCTAAATGCTTGTTTGTTTTGTAAAAAGTACTTTTTCTAAATGGCAATATACTTTGAAAAAGTACTTTTTTTAATATTGTTTTTTTTTTTTAATTAAAAAGTGTATTTTTCGGATGATATTGATACTTTTTATTAATAGTGGGTAGAAGGTGACTATTCTCCATTGGGACACATCTGTCATTATCAGTTATTTTGAATACGAAGCAATCACTTTTGTGGCACTAATCGTTTTTCTATTACTTTATCTATGATCTCAAACTGTGTCAATTTTAATTTTTAATATGATCACCATTTTTAATCATTTAAGAAATTCATAATTGAAAGATTAACAAAAGAAAGAGATTCTTAAGCTTAAAGCCAACATATCTGGGTCTTTAGGACAAAAGAAAATATTGAAATATAAAGCATGTTTAGGAAAAAATTTTTACATTTTCAAATGTTAATATTTGAGTACCTATAGGAGGTATCAAACAAACTGTATACTTTTATAAAACTAGAGACTCTAAAGCAGGGGTTCTCACAAGCAACAACTTCACGACCCCTCTTAAAACCATAGAACTTGATTACGATCCACCACAAATAAATGAAAACCCAGATTGATAATGTTTGATATCAAATATATGTGTTCAAACAGTGTTCAAACATACACCAAACGTTTAAATATTAACGGCCCGTCCCCCATGTCGAACGAAAATTTCGTTTCGACAATCTTATGGAAAACAGCAAATAAATTTTAAAATTTATTTATTCGAAACGAAAGGATTTTTTTGAATTTTAATTGTGATTTGTTTTACAAAGAGCGTTAAATAAATCATATTTTTTTAATTTAATTTCAAATACTAATATCAAATCGTTCTGAAATCGGAAAATAAATACAAATAAATATTTGAAAAAAAAAAAAATATTTCTGAATAAATTCGTTTTCTTTTTGAAGAACTCATTATTTATACTCAAACCTTAAACATTTGAGAAGAAGTTTAAATCACGTTTACGAATTAAAAATTATATAAAATATAAATATTGTGATTGTCGGTCTATTGATTTCCCATGTGGAACTAAGAATAGAACACAATTTTAAAGATAACTTATTAAAAATGGAATATTTGCAGCAAAATATGAAAGTTGATTTAATCCCTCATCATAACCTATTCTTGAATGATTTTACAACTTCTAAATTTTATATAAATTGTGGAATAAATAATGCTGAAAGCGCACAATAAGTTCCGTTAGGCATAACTAAGTCTTATTCAAATGGAAATCATATTTCCAAATATAGTGGGGATCACAGAATAATACCCGTTCTTGGAAAATCAATTGAATAAATAAAGTTTTACTAAATTTCAAAATATTTTATACAAAAGTAAAAAGATATAAATTTGTTTTAACGATTTAAAAAAAAAATACTTATATTACGTAAATGATCTACGGGACCCCCCAATATGTACGTACAGACCTCCTGTGGGTCTCGGATCCCCATTTGAGAACCGTTGCTGTAAGGAACACAGAAAAAATTAAATTTTGTATTCTATTACTAAAATCATGAAACCAGTTATATTTTTTACTGAAATCGGACCTATAACTGAATTAGTAGAATCAAATATTTAAATTCGTAAATATTTTATTGAAAAAATTTTAAATTTTCTTGTTACTAAAATATTTTTACTATTTATAAATTTTAATATTTAAAAATTCTCAAGAAATTCAATAATATGGTTTATTAAAACCAATAAAAAAAATATTTAATTTTTTGTAAATTTTCAAATAATTTTTATTTTCTAAAATATATACAATAATTCGGATTGAATGTTAATATTGTATTTTAACATGTAAATGTATGTATGAAAATTTGTTGTAGAGAAGCGAAACTTTTATATAACACTAACTATTTAATGAAGACTTTTTAGATGAAATATAGTTTAACGGTAATACACAGTGTATGTGGATAATATGTAATTATGTATGTGGATAATATTCATTAGCGGCCAAAACAATCTAAAACCGAAGCCTAATCATTATCAATTGAAACATTTTCTAAATGAATTCAACTCATATACCTTTTAAAGTACAATAGGGCAATTTACGATTGCAAACATGTATCATTTTGTTAAGGACCACTTCCGCTAAAGACCATTTGTGCAAAATACTTTTAAATGATTTTAAATAAAAAAAATTAAAACACATTAAATTTTTATTATCTTTAAGAAGTCCAGTTATTTCCGCATAATTATATCACGATAGGAGCTACATATTTAGGTACACAATTGAAAGGATATAGTTTATTCGACTAGGGGATTATACAGCAATAAACAACAGACCTAATAATTTATGCGATAAATTGCTACACACATACATGTTTCGTATGGTTTTGAATTATCTAGGAGATACACAAAAATAAATCACTATACATATTTGGTAATGAAATATATACGAAAATCAAGGTAACTTACCCCTGGAATCCTGAAAATAATGGATTTTATATTTTTTTGTGTCAACATTTTTATAATTTTATTTATTTTTATATTTTTAATTGTCAAAAAAAAAAAAAAAAATATTATTGTTTCTAAATTAGTTTAGGATGAATTTACAGCCAATAAAATATTATATTAAAATCAAATAAAGTTTTTTATAAAATTTTATTTAAAGTTAAATAATGATTTATTTAAAAAAATTCTAGTCATTATTTTTTATGTGCAGTCACAGAAAAATTAAAAAATTAAAAAACTTTTTGCATTTTTCCATGTTGCACACTTACTCCACACCATTTTTTTTAAAGCTTTTGTAAACTTTTGATAACATATATGTATAAATGTTTAAAATTTTCAGTTTACCCGTTTTTTTTTCAGTGTGTTTTACATTTTTTAATCTGAACCAATTTGCCGCTTCACTCTTCACTGCAAAATTTGTTCAGAACATCGATCTGTACATTATTTAGCGTTCTAATTGATAGATTATGACATTGTCTTTTCTTTGATTTATCATTTAACGAAATTATTATTGATAAATAACTTTTTTTCGTCTTGAAGTTGGTTGATGCAGGGTTCAAAAAATTTTTTAAATTTATATATTAACGGTTTGGATTTAATAAAAAAAAGGAAAAATGTTGGTATTTATAAAGGGATCACAATGGACCGGATGGTCTCTGAGTGGAGGCGTGAATACGTCGCCTTTTTTAACCTAACCTAACTTAAGGATAAAATATTTACAGTCTTGGAATTCGCAGATTCAGAAAATTATCCGTTCTATATAGTAATACTTACAGTGACTTAAATAATTATGATTTAAAATGTTAAGCATTTTTTGTTTACACATTTTTTTTAAAGAATTTTTTTCTGTATATATACATTTACTAAAAAGTAGATGTATATATATTCTGAAAACTTTACACAATCAGAAACTATTTCGCTTATTCCAATATAATTTACAGTGGGTTTAATATTTGCAATTGCAAATTTAACAAGTTTTTGGTAAACATACTTTAGTTAACGAGCGCTATAAAAAAGTAGTGGATGGGGGGCTATCCTGCCCTAATTTTTTTTAAATTGGCTCTTCCTTTAAAAAGTAGTACCTTCTGTTATAATCTAAACTTTCTTGAAAAACAATGATTTTTTTTTTATAAAATTGTAATTTTTTCCAAAATCGTACTTTTTTAAAATGATCCATCAATAAAGGCATGATCCCCAAATAAAGACTATGACTTATTCACTCATTGACAAAGATTATAAATAGTAAATCTAATAAGTTTTCTCATAACAATTATAATTTCAAAATTGACTTTTTTTTAACTTTGTACTACCCTAATACATACAAACTCGAATGTAGAATTTTTTAGCAAATGTCTTTATGTTTAAAATTCAAATAAAAGTGAAATAAACTTTTTTTCTCTGGTCCTGAGAATCAGAGCAAAAGATGTAAATAGATAAACCAAACTAAAGTTTGTCATTCAGATGCAATAGTAGAAAAAAAAGGAAAAATATATATAAACGAGATACAAACAAATAACTAACAAACTTAATACATACTTGCATATATCAGACATATACACGAATATTTATAAGTTTATACTCGAACTATAATGCTTTAATATGAACTCGTAAACATTTGCAGGAAAAATGTAATAACCCAAAAATATAAGGTTCTCAAACTCAAACATTACAATTCAATGTTCCAAAATATTTTTATCAAAGTTATAAATATTTTAGAAATAAGAGAATTGTGTGGTGATGAATATTCTAATTGTATTTATTAAAAAAAAAAAATTTTTTTTTGACAGTTAATTCTGACTTAATTAACCGAGCAGAGTAACGAAGCCTATAAGCCTGTTGTAGTGAAACAGATCAAAGTCTCTGGTAGGAATCGAACCTACAACCTCACGACTGATAGTCTATTTATTATTCTTTAAACCAATTCTACATCATATTTTTCTTATTTCTTAAGTTATGACAGTTTTATCGTAAATGATTGTAAAATGAAATACAATGAGTTTTAGTTTAACCTCAAATTTTAAGAAATTTTCGGTTTTTGTGGTGAGAGGCAAAATGTTCATTTATGTGCTAAGTTTGGGAGGAATAAGTATCAGTGATGTTAACTAAAGGGAAATAAAAAAAACAAGTCCAAAAAATAAAAATAAAATAAAAAATAAGAAAAATTTTATTCGGTAAAAAATAAGTGTTGATACTTATTGTTTTTGAAATACTAACTTTAAAGACCTCTTGTTTAAAAAGACATAAGACAAATTATTGTGATAAATATATCAAAATAATAAATTAGATATTTATTTTATATTTTCAAATATTTCTGTGACAAAAGATTATAAAATTTGTTAAGAATTTGTAAATTCAAATTTATTGGAAATGTCTATAAACAAGCGAGGAAGTTATAGTGTATCATGTTCAGCCAGCTATCTGGACGGGCGGACGGATATCTTAAAGCAAAACTATGACATGTTTTGGGTCAATTGCTATATATAAAAATTAGACCAATATCTTTGTAAATTTCAAAGAACATATAATATATAAATATATATATATATAATTAAGTAATCGCTATGAATTTAAGAACGATTTTTTTTTTCTTTGAATATATTTCAACCAACCCAAAACGCATTTTTGCTGGAATTCTAGTTGGAACAAATTGTATTTTCTGCTTTAAAAAGAATTTTAAATTCAAGTCAAATTTAATTTTATTAATTTCATGATATAAAAATAATAAGATAGCGCCGCTCTCTCATTTTGTCACCATAATAACCACTTGACGTGGTTACACTAATTTTTATCCTCTCAAATAGAGCTACCGTACAAATTTAAAAAAAAATTCAAGTTTTTTGTTTACTTGTTGTATGTGCAGATACCAGTGTTGCCAGGAGGTGGGAAAAAAGAGGCTAAATTAAACTTTAAAAAAGACAAAAAAAGCTAAATGTCCCAAAAAATAAAGCCAGAAAAATTAAAAAATTTTCTTTAATTTAAAAACATTTTTTTTATCGTTTTTTTTATCGGTTTTTGATATTTTTTTAAAGATATTGCAATAAGCCTATAAATAAAACGTAGAAAATTCCTATTCAAATTTTGGTTATATTTCATCTGAAAAATTACCTAATGTTTTGAGTGATTTTTCGTAATTTCTAAATTATGTAAAATTTATTTTTGATTATGGTTTTCTAAATTTGTGGGTGATTTTTCACTTTTATTAGAATTTTAAATAAAAATATATAATATTATAGATAAATAAAATTATGTTAAATTATTTTTATAAATAGTTTGTATGTTTAATAAAAAATATTTTTAATCGATTTAGTAAAAGTCTAGAAGCTAAAACGAAAATTTTAAGGCTAAAAGCAAAACAAAAAGTCTAGATTTAGCCTTAAAAAGGCTAAACTGGCAACACTGATAGGTACATTGAGAAAATTATTAAAAATGATCAAAATTGTGTGCACATTTCCTTATTACTTTTAGTAGAGTTTTCTCTTCTAAGGTTAATTGTTCTATTAAATTATATTTGAAACAAACCAATTTATTAATCCGTTAAATGGCAATTTAAAATAGTTTTCTATTTTTATAGAGAAAGTTTCATGCTTTAATTTAATGAAAATAATATATTTTTAAACCATTGAATAAAAAAAAAAATATTTTTAGTTGAAAATTATTTACTAAATGGATATTTTTAGATATTCAATAAAGTACTTTAACAAAAATGCAAATTCTAGTTCCAACAATACCATGTATGAGATAGAAGTGGTTATTTGCAATACATAAATTAAACAGAATAAAAAATATTCCCAAAATAGTTTTCCCTTTTTATTTTTGTGGCAACGTTTTCTTGTTTATTTACAGAATTAAAAATATTAAATAATTGGCTTAAAAGTTCAAAAAAAATTTAGTGAGAGTGAATTGGAACCACTTACTTATATTTATATCATGCTTAATTTATTATTTTTTATTTTATATATTTTTTTCAATCATATTTCAAGTTTAAAATTGTTTTATATTTCAATACAACTCGGATTCAAATCGTAATTTTCCAATTTATTTTTTTTAATTTATACGCTTCTTAGGAATTTCTTAAATTTTAAATACATTTTTTTAATATAATTATTTTTTTTATTGAATAGTCATGTCTACTTACAAAGATCCCATACCCGGTTGGACGGATAATTTATATGGTCCTTCGGGTCTTTGTACATGGTCGGCACGTGGTTTAGTACGTTGCATATATGGCAACTCCAAGCGTAAAGCAAATATGGTGCCTGCTGATTATTGTGTAAATGCCATGATATCAATTGCTTGGGATGTGGCAAGACGGTAGGTTAATAATAAAGATTCTGAAAAGAAATAATTATAAAAATATTTATTTAATTTCAGTTATAAGGCTTTAACGAAGCAATCAAAAATACGTCCTGAAATTCCAGTGTATAATTATATTTTTGATAAAAATAATTTAACCTGGGGCCAATATATGCGTTTGGCGCGTAAGGGATTTCATGAACCCTTCGATAAAGCATTGTGGTGAGTAAAAGTGAAATAATATTTCATAGATTTTGAAATGCAAAAAAAAAAAAGTTAAGTATAGTAGACGCAAAAAATGGGTCTTAATTAAAAATTAATATTTTGCAAAAATAATTGTTAAAAAAGTTCTTAAATTTGTCTCAGTCTCCGTATCCTTTTTTGCAATTTATAAAATTTTTAAAATAAAAACTGTATATTCAGGTCTTTTAAGTTTATGTTTTTGTATCTTTTTTTCATAAAAAGAAAATTCAAAATGTACGACAAAGTACCACAAAGTCCCCTTCGTGAATTCTTACCCACATAGGACCATGTGCCTTTAATTTTATGTTTGTAGGTGCATTATTATAGGAAATTCAAAAAGTACCATTGGAAGAAAAAAAGTACTACATAGTCCCCAATTGTGAATTTTTACCCACATAGAACCATCGAGATTTAATTTCATGTTTCTAGGTTAATTATGGCAAAAAAAAAAAAAAATCAAAAAGTACTATTAGAAGAACCAAAAAAAAAAAAAAAATACCTTAAAGTGCCCTTTTATGCATTCTTGTTCACTTGGGACCATGTGTCTTTAATTTCATGTTTTTAGGTTTAATATTATAAAAAATTAAAAAATACTATTAGAAAACGAAAAAGTACCACATGTGAATTCTCATTCATTTAGGACAATATATCCTTAATTTCATGTTTGTACGTTCAATATTATAGAAAATTAAAAAAGTACCATTAGAAAACGAAAAAGTTCATAAATTCTTACCCACATAGGACCATAAATCTTTAATTTCCTGATTTTAGGTTCAATATTAAAGAAATTAAAAAAAAAAAACCTTTCGAAGAAGAAAAAGTACCACAAAATCCCTCCTTCATGAATTCTTACCCACATTGGAGCATGTATCTTTAATTTCATGTTTTTTAGTTCAAAATTACAAAAAAAAATTCAAAAGTACCATTAGATTCTCAATTTCATGCTTCTGGGTCAATTATTATAAAAATTTCAAAAAGTACCATTAAAAGAACGAAGTAGTATCACAAATTTACCTCTTGTGATTTCTCACTCACTTAGGACTACATATACTTAAGTTTATGTTTCTAGGTTTAATACAATAGAAAATTCATTATTAACTCTGAATATAACGTAATTTTTTACCCCCTCTTTGGTACCATTTATTCCCTCATGGATGTAACAAAAATTTTATTCCAATAAATTTCCCATATTAAAATACGCATATGTATATATCAATAAATAGACGAAAATTTCAATATAGTACCAAATTTGTGTTTCTCGATAAGTTACAAATATGATATAAATTTTATTTGTGTGTTTACTGCTTTACCCATTCTTTTCCTAAAAGGGCAGATTTTCAAAAAGTACCAAATATCTGTCCGCTTATTTCTTTAATGAATAAATATAGGTATTCATTTTATGTATCTAAAGTAGTTTAGGAGAAATAAGGTTACCAATAACCTAATGGAGTTGTAAAGCATGTATAGATATTTAGAAACATATTGACGTATATTTTGTTAAAGTTAATAAAATCCTTTTAATCGATCTAATAAACCTCGATCTAAATAATAGAAATTATTTACTTTTATATAGAAATTTAAAAAGCTTATAGACGAACTTGGATGAAAATAAAAATTTTGTATTTTTATGTAATATGTGCAATATAAAATAGCAAAATATCATTTCGTGTATTATTTTCGATTTGGAAAAAAAAACAAAAAATCTTTTCCAAAAAATTCTGAAGAAAACACGAATATAAAATATTTAAAATTAAAGTTGATTTAAGTTATTTATTCGCTTTTTGAAAGGAGTTCTATGCAAAACCCAGCAATTCGGTAATTGAAACTACTTATTAAAGTAGTTTCTCGGTAATGAGGCGTATGAACTAATTATTACAATAAAATTGCATATAAAACTCTATGTCCCACCCTGAATTAAGCGCCATTTTGGCGTTTCTACTGTGCGACATCGTTGAATTCGATTCCTCTATTCAAATAAAAAATAACTTATTCCTAGTATTTACTATTTTGCTCTTAAAGGGTAAACACTTTTAAAAAAGTTACTTCATTTTATTTTATTTTAAAGACATACAAATCCTTGATATACGATATACATATAGATAAAAATATAATTAGCATCCTGATTAAATTCATCATAAATAACATTCATATATAACATTTTCTGAAAATTCGCATTGCTACTGATGCATATTTAAAGAGTCTGTCAATATTTAAAAATTGAAACTACAAAATACCACTCACTACTTTTTAGGCTGTCCAAATTGTTAGAATTTTTCATTGTTGGAATAAAACGAATAATTCGAATAAAGCATTTAGGTTTATTCGAATTATTCCATCAATGCCACGCATTAATGATTATTCGAATTGTTCGAATAATTTAAAATATAAAATAAAAATGTTAAATTTTGGTAGGTTTTCAAAAAGGAAAACAAAAACAAAATTTTGTCCACTTTTACATTAGAATTTAACTGTAATATAAGAGTATTTAAAACTTTTTAACGTCATTCATGAATACAACTTTTTAAATGTGTAACTAATTCTTTAGAAAAAAATTGTTTACTTTTTCTATTTTTTTATTAAAAAAAACTCAATTAAAGTTGCCGAATATTTATTTAATTCTTTAATGGCCACATCAAGTGACCTCAAGGTTTTACATAAGTCACTTAAAAGTTGTATATCACTATCCGAGAGTGTAATCAGATAATATATTGACGCATTTATAAATTTTCAGAAAATTTGATACCATATTAGTTAAAGATGCCCATCGATGTTTAACATTATGTGTTTGTCTTTCCTGATGCAAAACATAAAACTGGAATATTTTCCGTTTATCATAAGATTTATTGAAAATTTTGCAACATTTTATTACACGATCAAAAGCATCACTTTTAGAACAATTTAAATTTCTATGTTGATTTCAAAATCTTTTTTTTTTTTATTTTATTTTATTTTTTTATTTATCTAATATTATTTTTATTATTTTTTTTTTGTTGACTAAACAACAAATGTTAGAAGCAGTTTTTTTATTATACCCTTAGGTATAATTTGTTTGTCATTTCGTTTGTAATTTCTACAGTATTCATCTAAGACTCCAAAAAGTATATATTTTCTGGATACTTATTGATAGGGAAGTCGATATAACGATGTCCGTCTCTTCGTCTGTCTGTTGAAATCAGATTTTAGAAAGCCGGATATATATGTTTTATATATCAAATGTCATTCTAAGGAATATTCCCTATATTCCTTAAAATGACACTAGTAAAAATCAACAAAATTTTTTTGGAATGATCAGTTTATTAGTAACTGAGATATTGGCCAAATGCATTTTTGGACTTTGAGAAGCTTCTATATAAACTTCAGAATTCGTTTTTATAGAAATCTGTTGTAAATATTTTTCTAAAATATCAGTTTATTGAATTAACCATAGCGGTCCATAAACAACCGAGTTATAGGCAAAAATCTGAAAGATTTTTTAAACATATACACACACAAACATAAAAAGCACTTTCAGTGTTATTATTTTGTTATACCCTAAACCACCATAGGTGTTTGGGGTATTATGCGTTTGTGCTGATGTTTGTAACGCATAGAAAAAGTTATCCACCACCCACCTTAAAGTATACCAATCGACTCAGAATCACTTTTTAAATCAATCTAACGATGTCCGTCGTTCCATCTGGCTGGCTGTCCGTCCGAATGTTAGTAGCAAGTTAATATTCGACGTAATTAACTTTTATGTAAGTACCCTGCCAACATTTTCTATCCAAATTTGAACTAAAAAGTAACCTCAAGTTATTTTTAACATTCCAATATGATATCATTTTCTTATCCAAGAGGAGTCACTGTGCGGGAAGAAGTATTCTAATACTTTTTAATGGCACTATTTAGTGCGTTGCTTGGATGTCGATGTACTTTTATTTAGAATTGTAAAAAATACTTCAGGGAAGTATCGAAATATAATCGCTATTATATAATAAACATGTTATTAATGCAGTTGAAATATTTATCATGAATATTTTTAATTATAATTGAGCTAAATGCTTACCTTATATTTAAAAAAACTATAATAACTCACTATAATTTTAAACTTAATTAATAACTTACTATAAATTTAAATTAAATAAGAAATATTTAAAAATAAAAATCATTAATTAAAAATTATTTTTTTTTTATACTGAAACATTTTTTTATATAACACTATAAACAATAACATTGATCTATTTAAAAGTTAAACATTTACTAAGTAAAATTATGTCGTGCTTGTTGCCCAAGTCAAGTTTTTTGGATCAAAATTGGATATTAATGTGTTTTGTTATTGCAAATTTGTATATTTTCTACTTTTGAACATCCAAGAGTGTCAAAAAAGACACTTTTTAATGGATGGATGGATGAAAAAGCTGAATTCCAAATGCTGACAGGGCAGTTGGAAATAGACTCATTGCAATGATTCAGTATTGTTATTGTTTTCACAGGATCTTGCTTCGCGATCCCCTTTTGATATTGCAATGAAAGCACGAAACCTTGGCTTTTTAACTTGACTAGAAAAGAAGGCTTCGGAGCCAAAAAGCGCATAAACATTACAATATTTCGACTAAAATGCTTTAAAATCTTTTGATTCAAAATTAAATTTAACATATGAGTTACATTTTAACTCTTTTTGAAATCAGGTATCTTATCGATATTCATATTGAAAGGATTTTCCGTCTTTAAATTATGAAATCGTTTAAATGAATTTTCTTTTTATAGCCCGCAAACATCTATACGAAATAAAAGTTTTGTATTCTCAGCATTGAGAAGAAGTCGCACCATTTGAGCAAATTTTAACACTTAATTCATAGGCAATTTCAATTTCTTTATAATTTTATATAAAAAATCGAATTTTGATGAAAAATATAAGTGATCACAAATAGAAGTTATTTTTTAATTAGAGGCTTATTTAAGAAACTAAAGCTAATTTTAATTTTTCTATGATTTTATGTGAAAAATCGAATTTTGATGAAAAATATAAATGATCACAAATAAATGTTACTTTTTCAATTAGAGGCTTATTTAAGAAACTACAGTCAATTTTAGATTTCTTATAATTTTATATGAAAAATCGAATTTTGATGACCAATATAAATTATCACAAATAAATTTTACATTTTCAATTAGAGGCTTATTGAAAAACTACAGCCAATTTTAGATTTCTTATGATTTTATATCACGAATAAATGTTATTTTCTTAATTGGAAACTTATTTAAGAAACTACAACCCATTTTAGATTTCTTATGATTTTATATCACGAATAAATGTTATTTTTTTAATTGGATACTTATTTAAGAAACTACAACCCATTTTAGATTTCTTATAATTTTATATGAAAAATTCAATTTTATAAAAAAATAGTGATCACAAATAAATGTTATTTTTTCAATTGGAGGCTTTTAAATTCTTCGAACAATTATTCGTATCAAATTGTTCGACTAATGTTCGAACGAACATTATTTGAATGGATACCCTACAACTTTTACCCAACAAGTCAATAATGGTGAATGTAATGTAAATTTATGTTCTTACTTATAATACTCAAATGCATTTATGTTACTATACACATACACATACACTTATCTGTATTATATAAATATGTAAAAGTTTATGTTAGCATTTCTAAAGTGGGTAAGTTTTTTTTTCACTAACCGACATTTAAGAGTAACAGCTTTAGTAGCAGTTTTAAAGTTTTATGATTTCATTCCTTGTGCATTTCTAACTTACTCGCAGTTTAAAATTGTTAGTATCCCTCTAACAAAAAAATAATAAAATAATAAATAAAACACCTCACGTTCCCCCTTAACATTTTGAATTTCTTTTTTCAATGGTGGTTTTTTAACGACTTGTGCTCGAATGAATTTGACATATTTTATGGATTTTAATACAAGAACAAATAATAAAAGTATGTATGTACATACATACATATGGAAACAACTACAAATGCATTCATATGCGAATACATACAGTTACAAATTTATTACATATAGCTATAGTTAAATATTTTATATTTACATTTATGTAAGTTTGTATGTTTGTGGAAGTGAATTTTACATAGATAAATTATTTAGTTGTACAAACTATCAAAGTATGTAAACTGTATGGCTAGATCGATTAAAATGTACTTCTTTAGTATAAAATGTGCACTAAGATTGGAATAGCGTAAACCTTAGATTAACTGAGTCTACATCTATATAAAATTTCTTAAATGTTCTCTAATTTTTTCATAAATTTTATTAATTGCAACTGGATTAAATTAATATTTATATCACTTATATACGTATCATAAAGTGATATTGACAATCTGATGATGTTTTAGTTCGACCAAGTATTCTGAGTTATCGAAGTAATTTGAAATTTACTTTTTTTTCCAAAATTGTCTGAATATGTATAAAGTAATAATGCTTTCATAAACATATTGTTTGACAATGGAAAGTTTATCAATTTTAAAAAAATATTTAGTATAAATTTAATTTAAAGAGAAGTTGTTTAAAAATTGATGCTCAATGAAAACATTGTTATTGAAATATAATGTCTACACATAAATAAAATATAATCGTATTAAAAATATTTCTGGTGGTTACAAAGAGAATGACAAACTTTTTTATAGACTTACAGTGATGAACTTAAGTATAGGCACAACAGCCATGTAGTATTTAAAGATTTCATTAAAATCAGAGGGAATATTTTTAATATTTATTTTACTTCTAATCCATCACAGGCTGCTGTATATTTTAAGACAGTAGCAGTTTTATTCGTGTAGAAAGATGAGTACAGAAAGTTCTAAATTGCAATGGGCAAAAGAATAGGCATACTTTTATTTTAAATTTATTTATCTAGCAACAATTTTACATTTGACACATGCTGTTATATTCCGTTATAAATCTTTTATTCATTGAGGTAACTGAAAAGTTGCCTCAAGTTTAAAAAATATTAGTTAAGAAAAATTAATTTTGAATCTCAGCGCATTTGCATAACCAAGGCAAATCGTATGCTGAGATCGGATAATTGATGAGTCGCAGCCATTTTATCATACGGACCATTGTAAATCGGTTCAAAGGTGAAACAAACTTTGAAAATGCAAGTCGCTGTGGTTGTCCTCGTAAATTAACTGAGAGAAAATATGCTCAAATCGTACGATCAAGTTGCCTCAGAGATAAAACAAGATTTTGGCAAAGATGTACACCCAAAAACTGTTCGGAGAACGTTACACGAAGCTAAATATAACTCTCGTATCGCTAGACGCAAACCATGGATCTATGTTAATCAAAAAAGAAGAGTGGACTGTGTCAAACAATTTGAAAATAGGCAATGCGATTTTTGGGAACAGGTATTGTTCACAAAAGAAAGTAAATTTAATACTTTCCGATCTGATAGACACTCTTGGGATTGGCGAAAGTGTAACACTGCATATGAAGCAAAAAATCTTTTACCAGCAGTAAAGTATAGTGGCGGAGGTGTTTTGTCATGGCGCTTTATGTCTTCTGCGGGTATGGGAGAGCCCGTATTTATTGCGGGGATAATGGACAAGACAGTTTACCTTAACATTTTAAAGGAAAATGTCAAAAAAGTGCTGAAAAGCTCAACTTACTTGAGTCCTTTACATTCCAGCAAGACAACGACCCGAAACACACAGCCCATGACGTAAAGATGAGACCTGCATATAATACGGCTCATGTTTTGTCACACCCCCCGCAGTCCGCAGACTTAAACCACATTGAGCATTTGTGGGAGGAATTGGAGAGAAGGACCGAAAACGAGCAGTTTTAAATAGAACTGAGCTAAAAGCAGTTTAAGTGGAAAATGGCATAACACAGGCGAAAATATAACTAACAAGTAAATCCACTCCATGCCAAATAGACTTAAGGCCGTTATTAAGCGAAAGGGGCTGCCAACTAAATATTAGATAAATGTTCTAAGAAATTTTTGTTATTGTAAAAATAGTTGTGCCTATACTTTTGTTCAGTAAAATAATGAATTTTTTAATGTTTTTTTAAATAACTTTTTTACGAAGAAAATTTATTTAATTTTCATGTTTATAATTTAAATGTATAGGTTTTACACCTATAATTAATTTATGAAATAAATATCTCGTGTTTCCTTATATAAATAAAACAGCAGTTTCTTTTAAAATTACTTTTGTGCCTATACTTAAGTCCGTCACTGTACATACTATGGGATGAATTTATGAAAAGAATACAATGATAAAAAACTCTAACAACAAAACCAGCGGCAATAACAATATTTTTTTTTAATCTGTATATGATACAGATCTACAGTAATCTAGCTTAGAATGTAAGTAAAGTAAATATTAAACGACAGACTAAGACTATTATAGAACATTTAGATTTTTTGTTAGACAATAATGTAGTCGATAGAGTGGACGGATATCATAAAATCAACTGAGTCGATTGGTATAAAATTGTTTATAATTGAATGATTTTCTCACTTTAAGGAACCTGAAAATTAATGTTATTTTCTTAAATTTGTATCACTCTAATGTACGAGTATATCTATTGTCGATATTTATGTGTTTGTAAGTTAGATTCACTTGCATACATAGAACCATAACTAACTCAGAATACTTGGCAAACTATTTCATCCAATAACTTTATCTGCATTGTAACCTAAAACCGATACAGCAATATTGATACCGACCAACCATATGATGATAGTAGTGGTGGTGCTGAATATGCACGTAAGATATGATACAACGAACACATGCATACATTATATACCTGATTACCCAGTAAAACGAAAGTCAAACGTTTGAAAAAAAAGAATAAAAATAAAAAATTATCAGCCTGTTTATAAAATCCAACATGGATTGATTTTACAACATTTTCTCAACAAAACCAATAAATTGAGTTTATGTATTCGTTTCTGTTTATGAAATCCAATAATTGGATATAAAAATTTCAATATTTTCATCTCCAATTTATAAGGAGAATTTCAAAACAACGCCTAAAATCGTCCATTATTTTATTTGGGAACTTGAGTAGCCAAAAGTGTTTTCAAAAACCTAATTAGGGTATTGAAATTTATTTCTTTTTTCAAAAAAGATTCTAGTTTTCGAGATATCAAAAAAAAGTAGTTACTATATTTGAGATTTAATAAACAATTTATTCAATAAATTGCTCTTCAATTGCAATGATAAATTGCAACTGAAGAGCGGCCAAATTAAGTCGTTTGGGATCTGCTTCGCGCATTCTCGTTCAGCAGTAGGAACTCAACATGCTCTCGTCCCAAAATTGCGTATTTGCTCCCCTTTTTCGTTACTCGTACCGGTAATTTTGCAACCCTCCATTATTTGCTTCAAATCAGTGGATTTTCCATTACCGAGAATATTGGGTACAACATTTTCCCATTATCCCACTGATCGTAAAAATTTTTGTAATAAATCTGTATCTCTTAAACTACTTAACGGATCAAATTGAAATGTATGGGAGAGTTGTAGAGGAGTCACCCTGTGATAATACATAATAAGCTACAAGGTTTTCAAATCGGTAACCAAGAGTTAAAATTTTATTAATTTAAAATGGAATTAGACATTTGTCTTAAACAAACTAATAGCCGATA
Organism: Protocalliphora azurea; assembly: GCA_932274085.1. NCBI lineage: Eukaryota > Metazoa > Arthropoda > Insecta > Diptera > Calliphoridae > Protocalliphora > Protocalliphora azurea. The sequence goes on from OW026522.1 coordinate 146,509,480, forward strand.
AAATCTTTAAAAACATTTTTAACTTCCAAATAAAAGCCAACGCACAGTGGGGTCGATCGTAGAAATTTTGATAATAAATCTGTATCTCCTAAACTGCCGGACGGATTGAATAAGACGACGTCAAAGTTGACCACCTACAGAAATTACATGTGCTGAATTTTACTAAAATGTGGTTATATTTAAGACATTTACGTCATTGAAACCCTATTTCGGGAGGACATTTGTATAGTTACTAGGTGAAATAAAGGATCTCGTTTCAATAGGGTTCTTCCTTGACTCAATAGAAGACCGTGAGCCAAATTTCATTGATCTATACTTAAAATTGAAACCTGTAGACGTTCAGACGGACGGACATAGATAAATCGAATCTGGAAGTAATTCTTAGATAAACGGTATATTTTAAGGTGGTGGTCCGATGACTTTTTCTATGCGTTGCAAACATCAGCACAAACACATAATACCCCAATCCACTTATAGTGGTGTAGGGTATAATGAAGTCCCATTTTCCAAAATACCAAAATACCAAAATATAATTTTCAATAGATAAAAGAAAGTAAGTGAACTACCAGATAATAAATCAGTCACCAGTAATATTACTTGTTTTAATACAGAAGATACTAGTTTTAATAATTTTAAAATATTTTAGACAATTTTTAATTTTTTTAAATTATTCTCAATTATAAATCAAACTTTTTTGTTTGCTGGGTTAGTACACATTTGCGTATGCAACATAAAAAGTGCATACAACTCACATTGCTGCCATACTTTTGCCATGATATTGCTAAAAACAGAAAAAAATCTGTGAGTAGGACACAGGCAGCCAAACTTCAGTAAATATGTGGATTCATTTAAGTCGACAACTGTTCACTCTTTCATATATACATTATATAAAAATAGTAAATAGAGTGCAAATAAAATCAAATTCATATAAAATGTAAAATTTTTAATTATTTTTGTTGCGTGTTTTCCAATTTTTTCCAAATGCTTCAAAACTTCAAATATTTTGAAAAATTTTTATAATTTTACTGTAAATTTAATAACTTCCAAACTTTGAACTCAAAGGGTTATGGTGAAACTTTTAGATTGTCATAAATTTTGATTATTGGTTAAGAAATTATGACCTAAATGATTTCTAATAATATTTCATATAAATAAAGTGCCACAAACTCAAGAGTGACTTGTTATGAACCATGAATTTACAGATTAAATTACGTATTTAAATCTCCACCATGATAAGCAAACAAAGGATGGACAGACGGACAGAAAGATAAACGATTGAACGAACAAATTGTCATTATTATAATTTACCAGATATAACTTCATTCTTTTTATTTTTTTTTTTTTTTTGTTTGTTTGTCTGTTTGCTGTTTGGTGATCAGGTGCTTTTCGTACATAATAATACCATGGAAGCCATTACATTATGCTGCCTCCATCTTTCTACATCATATACCAGCTTATGTACTAGATTTAATTGCCATGGCTACCGGACAAAAATGCATGTAAGTATGTCAATTATTTATTTTTAAAGAACGAAAAGTTGGCATGATTCTCTTTTAAATGTAAAATTCAATTGAATAATGTTCAACAATACAAATGATGAATTCATACCAAGATTTTGAATGTTTTTTTCTTTCTTATTTTTTATTTTATTTTTGAAGTTATATTAAAGCTTATGCAAAGATAACAAAAATCATTTATATGATGTCCTGGTTTGGTCTCAAAGAATGGATGTTCACCAATCAAAATATCGCTGAATTGGATGCATTGATGACGCCAGAAGAAAAGAAAGTTTTACAATTCAATACGAATACAATTAATTGGAATGAATATTTTCGTTCGTATTTAAGCGGTATACGCAAGTATTTCTTCAAGGATACCGAGAAAGATTTAAGTAAAAGGAAAACTTTTTATAAAAGGTATCTATGTATGTATGTATGTATGTATGTTTTTTAAAAGCCAATAATATAATTTTTTACCTTTATGGGATTTTAATAATATTAAGAACTTTAACGAAATTCTGAGCAATATTTAAAATCATTTGAAATTTAAACAAAACCGAACAAGACTTCAGGAAATTAATTGCATACTTATTATGAACAAAATTATTATTACTTCAGCTAAGTAGTTTTTAATTACATTTTTTTTGTTTCTTTGGTTTGGTTTCTTAGCCGGGTCACTTGCACAGGGTTACAAAGAATATTTTCTACCTTGTGTTAAAGTAAATTTATATTAGTTACTATGAAAAATTACCATGAAAATGAAAAGCTTTCAAAAGGTTTTTGTTTGCTTTTAATAAATCTTTGTGTAAAATGGTTGCAATCATTTTAAATAAAACATAATAAATTATGTAAAAGAAATCTAGTTTTAAGCAGTAAAATTTAGCTTTCTTTCTACCTGCTAGACACTAAACAAAATATAGTTATGCGAAAGAAATATCATCCAATTTCTTTTATTTATTTAAATAAAAAATTTCATATTGGGTTTAAACGTAACACTCTTTCACTGTCCAAATGTGTTAACCTGTGTAATTATTTATTTATTTATGTTACTGCAATTTTCTTACATTTTCATTTTATTTCTATTTCTATTTTTCTCTTTTGCTTTTGTCTACATTTTTCAGATGGCTTTTCATACACAACCTGTTAAAGACTTCATTTGGTGTAACACTCATTATGTGCCTTATAAAGATTTACTTCAAACTTTTCAAAATCATACCAAAAATTACATTTTAAGATAACTAGCAAATGCTGCAACTACTAACCAAGAATGTTCTTTAGTACACAAACTCATACAAGTAATTACGTGTTGGAGGAGATGGTGTTAGTGGCAAGGACAACTTTACAATAAATAAAACTTGAAGTAGGTGGCTGTAGCAAATAGAAATTTTTGAGCGAGTATTTTTCTTTATGTTTTGTTTTTGTTTTTTTTTTCTCTAAGATTTTGATTTCTAATTGTAAGAAGAATAAGAATTAATGTATTTTTAATCTTTGAAAAACTTTTATTGTACGAGTTTTACTCGACAACAATATTTACAGTGTGTAATTTTTTTTCTTTTTGCTTTTAATTATTAACTGTTGTTTCTATTGTTATAATTAATGAAGGAACACATATCAAAAAAATATTACTATTTATTTAGACACTTATTTATGTACATTTTCATTTATTACATAAGAAATAAGAATAAAATAAAATTAAGCACTTAAATCAAAATGAGACTGTATTTTACTTAGATATTATTTATGATGCGGCTTAATGTAAATAAATTATGGCTGGGAATTTACTTTAATAACAAAGAGAATAATATATAGACGTAATGCAAAACGTACTTTAACTCTTTGCTACATATAAATATTTTGCAATGAACATAAAGCGTTTCAATTTTTATTTATTTATTTATTTTTTTCAGGAGAAACTAAAATGAAATGAATTAAATTAACATATGCGGGAAAAAAATTTAAAATGTCCTAATTTCTCCAAAAATTAACATACAGTTGCGGGCATAAAAAATGCAACGCTATATGATTTTTAATCATATTGATTAGGGCTAGAACGTTATTAAATTAACCAATTCTGTTGCGATTTTATTCGTTGTTGTCTTGTTTCTCTGATTTGGTGAATTCATATTGGGAACGAAGCTACTTATAAAATTCATCCGTGATCGTTAGATAGGGGAGGGTGTAATGTGCTCCCAAATCAAAATTAATAAAAATAACGTGAATCAGTTAGAAAATTAAAATTTAGGTAGCATAAAACCAGAAAAACATGACAAAAAGATAAAATAGTAGAAATAGTGGAAGAAGCGGTTGATGATCCAAGTGTAGTTTGAGGTGGAATTCTATACCCACTTACCATGCTGACAGGAATATTACAATTTGTTGTTAGCCTAAATAATACTAAAAAAATAAACCTACTTACCTACCCATACCCTACTTCAACTTTCGTAATAAAATGGGTAATTTAAAAATTCATGTCAGAATAAATATTAACAAAATTTTATTTATTTTAAAAAACTCATAGTTTGTAATGAAATTGCGTTAAATATAAAAGTAAAAAATTCTAATAAAATCTAATAAAATTCAACATTTTTAAGTTATAAAATTAAATTTTCTTTATATAATATCAAAATTTGGCCACCATTTATTAAAAGAAAATGTCATTTAGGACGTTTAGTAATAATAATAAAAAAAATTAATAATTTTATTTCCATATAAAAATATGAGATTATTGGTGACTTTATTAATATGTGTGTAGTGTGTATCGTATGTCGATATATGAATATTTAAATTCAAAAACAAAACAAAATATATCAACAATATGTTGCGTATGAGTTTTAACTAAATTAAAATATAAACTGTGTAATTGTATTTAAATATTTATATTACCACAAATTTGAGTGTAAGAGAGATTTTTTTTAATATAGAGGATAATACAATAGCTCAACTTACTTTGACATTGTCCCACGAAGTCAGCAGGCGTTTGATGACAGGATAACGTTGCGCAGCATGATTTAAGTTTTTGCGTTTGAGTTAAAAGCTTATAGTGTATGTGTATACTAAGAGAAATTAAATGATTGTTATGAGTTTAATGGCCTGTTTATATAACCCGTCACTCAAAATTTTTGTTTTTGTTTTTTTTTAACGCATTTACAAATGTCATTAATGTCAAACACAGACAATCGGTAAAATGTAATCGTGAAGCGAAATGCGTTGACAAAACTATAAATATAGGAAAATGTCTGCAACGTATACGTGTGTCGCCAACACCAGTCCCACGAGAATCACTCGATTCGCTAAAATAATATGCCACTGATGGAAACATTATTATAATTTAATAATATTATTTATTTATTGCAATTTATTTTTTGCAATATGTAAATTATACCCCACACCACCATAGGTGGTAGGGGTATTATGCGTTTGTGCTGATGTTTGTAACGCACAAAAAAATCATCCAATACCCACCTTAAAGTATAACAATCGACTCAAAATCACATTTTGAGGCTATCTAACGATCTGACTGTCCATGTAAACTTTGTACACAAAGTACAGGTCGCAATTCTGAAGATAATTCAATGAAATTTGGCACGTAGGAAGCCTATTGAAATTATTTATGATCGGTGCATTATTTCACCTAGCGCCCATATAAATGTCCTCACGGAATAGGGGTTTAACGATGACAAATGCCTTAAATATAGCAATATTTTAATGAAATTCGGTGTAAGGAACTTTCGTATAAGTTTCAATCTTTGTGGAAAATTTCTCGTCGGGGTACCACTTGCTTGTCTGAGCCTTCACATATCTTGTATAAACAGGCCATAATGTGCATATGTGATTAGAAGTAAGACTTCTATGTATTTATGAGTGTATGTGGAGTGTTAGATTATTATGAGTGTATTGTTTTTATGAGTGTTTTAGATTTACATGTAATATGAAACACTCTTTTATCTTTTTTTTTTTTTAGCGAAAAATTAAATTTAAACAAAAACAAATTAAATATAAATGATTATTAAATTATTTAAAATTAGAGTAAAAATATAGTTGTAAGTTAAAATGCAATTAAAATGTATGTATTTTCAGGTTTTGTCAAAAATTAAATATGCGATGGAATTAAGAAAAATATTACGATGTAACGGTTGGAATTATTAGGTACAGAAACAAATTATAAACTTTTCGTGTACCCAAATTAAATATATCTGATCACTTCATATAAAATTTAATACACTGTGAGTTCAAAATAATAAAAACGACAAACGCATTTTGCGCATATTAAAACTGATGCTTACCCTAATTTTGGTGCCCTTATAATGAAATTTTTCCCTTCTAATTTTATAGGAATAAAGGTCGATTTTGTCACAAAATTTTCAAGTTTTCTTAAATTCTGAATTCGTTCCAATCCTCCGAATATCCTTTAATATTTGATAAATATAAGTTCTATGTGTTGGACAATAGATTAGATAATTTCTCAATATATTTACAGAATTCTATAACAAAAAGTGAATTCACCATAAATTTCAAAATAGCTAAATTTTTAACAAATATGCCTTACCAATATAGTTTGCCCTTTATCAATTGTCGATCAAATTAATTTGCCTTAAAGAAAAAAAATATCCTTTTTAGAAATTGCTCACCAACAAAAATTATAAATGCACAAATTTTAAATTTTCAATTATGTATTTTATGTGTCTTTTTTACTCAAAAATTATTTTTGAATGAAGAAAAATATTCTAATTTTGACAAAGCAGAAATATAAAAAAATTTAAAAAAATAAATAAATAAAAAATAAAATTTGGAATATATAAAAATATCCTACAGCCAAAACAATTTGTACGTAAATTCTGAGGAAAATATAAATAACAATTTTTTCACTATCACAGTCTTAGTCTTATGTTATTTTGTTTTGTTAAAAAAGTTGTAACTTAGGTTAGGTTAGGTTAGGTTAAAAAGGGCGGTGTCTTCACGCCTCCACCCAAAGATCATTTGGTCCATTGCGATCCCTTTATAAATAATAGAGGAAGCTGATAGATGAAGAAAGAGAAAAATCCTAGTAGAACAAAGCAAAAGATTGGAAAGAAAGATAGCTAAATATAAGAGAAATAAGAAAAGTGTGGAACCTATGACCCACCAAATCAACCCTAACTAGCTCTAAGCCGCTTTATTCCCATTACGAACCCTATGAGGTTGTCGAGTTCTCCACCCGCAAACTCCTCTAGTTCGTACAGAATGTGGTTCGCAAACCACCTCAGTCTATTTCGCTGAAGCCCTACACAATGACAGAGTACGTGCTCCACTGTCTCTAGCTCCTCCATATAATCGTATGTTCTGCAAAATTCTGACGCGCCAGTGTCCCACTTACTGGTCATATTCCCTATAGCAAGGTGACCAGTAATTATGGCAACAACGATCCTTAGATTCCCACCACTCATGCCTAGAAGATGCTTCGAATCTACTCATAGGCTATTTTATTGCCGAGAATATCGCAGTGACCAGGAACCTAATAAAGTTTTATTCTGTGGGCATCCATTAGCTCTTTAAATTCCCTCCTACACTCCAGCACTAACCTGGATCTGACAAGGTCATTGCCATCAGTACTGAATGACTATCTACATAGATAGTTACCTCAGTGTCCCTCTCAACATTCTCTTCCAGTAATTCTAGGGCCTTGTAAATACCTCGAATTTCTGCATAGAAAACGCTGCAACTATCATACGATCTAAAAGATCCTTTGATATGTACTACTCCTATCTTCGAAACATCCGTGACAATAGCACACCCTCCATTTAGCTTCTCTGCTCCAATCCAGAGGTCCCTACTAGGGATTTCAATACCGGGAGTAGCCTTGAAGTCAATTATAGTACCTACATAATCCGTTAGGCCGAGGATAATGTTTGACTATTCAACTTGACTTCATTAAGTATGCTAACATGCCCCGCTGTGAAGCTCCCTATTAATACCAAATTCTTCAGTCTAAAAAAGCCCCTCACTGCCATATCTTTCTCGAATTCCTCAATTGGAAAAAAAGTTGTAAGTTAATGTGAGCAAAAAAAGAAAAATGCAACTTTTAAAATCCCAACGGATTTTTTTAAATGTTGTTTAAAATAATTATTGAAAAATGCTGAAAATTATAATTTGAATGCGTTACCATCAATTAAACATAAATTTGAGGTCATTTTAGCTGCAAAGGATATGAATAACATTAAAAAGAAAAACACTCCTGCTCTATTCTCTTTAAGAATTTAGAAATATTTTAGAACAACATTATGCTGATGGTACTGAAATAATATTGATGTGTAGTTATAATATGAGAATTCTTAAAAATTATCTTAGAAACACAATGTTGAAACATGAAAACTGAACACCTGTGGCCATTTAAAGTTTTACTGCCACTAATTGTTCATTTAATGATGTTAATATGATAACGGGGAATACTTCTAAAATACAACATATTGTTTGCTAAAATCAAACTAGCACCTTTACTTTTGGAGGCATTATTATATATTAAGATAACTTGAATTAATTTGACTGCAAACTCAAATGTTTCGAATTTAAACTGTCTAGCTAGACATATTTCCTTTTAATTAAAAGTTTAACAGACCAATAATCATGAAAGATGAAATTTTAATTAGTGTCGAAATAGGTATAATTCTTAATTATCTTTCCGTATATTGGAATTTGTTGCAAAATCAAAATCAAGAGATATTTGAACATCATTGCGTTATCGGACATTAAATGCGAAAAATATTTAGCTGTTTATTCCATCACAAGAACAATCGAAACTGGTCGTACTTTTTCGGTCGAAAGCTTTTATACGATTGTAAATTGTCAAGTCAAGCCAAACTATCATAAATATTTGATCGCTTTTTCATAGAAAATTTTTGTAGAATTTCAAATTATTAAAAAAAAAAAAAAAAAAATAATTTCAAAAATATCGTTCTTTATGGAAAAATTTCCAAAATAGTTTTGAAAAATAGAAAAATTTAATAGGAAGTGTAATTAATGGCTAATATTTATATTATCTGTAAGAATAGAAAATCACGGTAATTAACAATGCTATAGTTTCCAATCTTGTCCAATAACGATTTTTATCAAAATTTAAAAAAAAAAAATCATGTTGATTTTTTTTAGTTGCACTTTTTTTTGTTCTCTCAAATTTACAACGACTTTCACTAAACGTTTAATAATTTAACTTATGTACAAAGATATTTCACAAAATTATATATAATAAGTGGCAATGTCCCCAAATAATAAAATCACAACAATACTGTTACATCGGTTCCCGCTATATGTAAAATGCATGCGGACCAAGATTACAGCACATAGCGTTGCATTTTTTATGCTCGCTACTGTAAATCTAATGCTATTCTTTAAGAAGATAACTTTTTATATTGTTTTTATATGTCCAATATTTGGTTCCTTGATGTGTACTTTTGGAGCACTTCTGAAGGACTTTTTTTTATCATGAGTTTAAAAACTCGATGTTGGAACTTTCCAAACTTGTTATTTGGTTATCATATCTTTTTTTAGCTTGGAATTTTGCCGAATTGATTCCACAAACTTTAATTTAGAGATTTTTCTTACCCCTCAAAATAATTCTGTCGTTAAATTCAGTTACTGAAGTAGTTTATTTAGAAGACATATCTTTATTGGATAATATATCTCGATATTTTATTAAAGCCATCCTCTCTGAGTTACATAGCTTAATATATTAATCAAAATATGTAGTCAAATTAGAATTTTAAAAACTGGAAAATTCGCCACAAATTGGCTCTGATCCTCGCAAATATTTTCTTCGAAAAATATTTGGCCTTATTTTGGATTTATATATAACATAAATTTCTTTGATACTCATTGCTATCTGCATTTAAATATAAATCATTTTATGTGAGATAAATATAAAAATAATTTAGAAAATTACAAATTTTTTACATTTTCAATCTCTGTAAGAGAATACAGAAATTAGACCAAATATATACACATTTTTTATATAAAAAACTTTCACTGACAAATTTTCACAAAAATAAAAAAAAATATTAAAGTAAATTTTCATAGAATTATTCGATTTTATGTTTAGTTTTATTTAGTGGTGCTTTCGGTATTTTTCATATAGTATATAGTTAAGAAGCTATTTATTACATAATTGTAATTATACTTACCAACATATTTTTATATTTTCAGCGTATTGTATTTTATATTTGTTTGTATATACATTTGCATATGAAAATAATTTCCTTATTTTGCCATTGGGATTAAAAAAGAAGAGAAAAATTTAGGTTAAAATAAATAATTGCCTCAGGAAAATGTTGGAAAGTAAGAATTTTAATAAACGTTAGGGACAATAATAAAAATTTTATTACTATACAATTAAACAAGCAATTAATAATTGAATAATTAAAATATTAATTATATAAAAACGATGCACAAATTAACTTTTAATAAATGGATAAAATTGTACATTTCCTTTGCTCAAAGGGAAATAAATCGCTGAAAAAATAAATAAATTAATTATTATTATTTTTTTTTATAAAAACTTTCAAAGCTCTTATAATTAAGCCATACAAAAACTCTTTTCAAGCTGGTATCTAACCAAATTCATGAGAAATTTTGACTTTGTATACAAATAAACATATACGCAGAAAAAAACATGGTTATAGCTTCATCACTACAAGAATATTATGTTCTCATTCACAACAAAAATAAATAGAAGTAAATTTTAGGGAAGCATTTTTTCATTACTTTCTTGTGCTTAAGAAAATATTAGTAAAAAGAATTCGGATAAATTTTTCTGACACACTGCCTGCCAATTGAATAAGGAATCACATTTTTTTAACTTTAATTAAACTAAAGTTCAGAAAAAATAATTTTTTGCGCAAACAAATTTCAAAGTGTTGGCTTTAGTTTCCTGAAGAAATAAAAAATATACATATTTTGTTATAGTAAAATTATGCATTTATTTAAAGACATGTATTTCTGTGGTACTTTTTCGTGTGTCACTTGAATAAGGAATTTATTTTTAAATTTTAGATTATAAAAATGAAAGTCATTATCTTCTAGCACACAATTACACAATTAGTACTGCCACCATTTTTAGACATAACTTCAAAAATGCGATTTGGCATCGACTTGTATAATGACTCTAAGTAATTTAGCGAAATTGAACTCCATGTTTCCGTTATTGCATTCTTTAAGGATTCTATCGTCTCAAATTGTTTTCCTCCTTCATGAACTTTTCTTGCAAGCTAACTCCAGACATTTTCCATTGGATTTAGGTCTGGTGAATATGGGGGCCCAATCCAAAAGTTGAACACCTTGCTGATGAATCGGAGCGTTGTCGTGTTGGTACGTCTAAGGTATGGGTCCAAAAAAATCATTAAATTTTGGAAATGTTTCCTCCAGAATGTTTTTGTAAGTCGTTGCAGTCATTTTGTTGGATACAGTAACCAATTCTATGGTACCGTAATACGAAATGGCACCCCAGCCCACTCGGCTGTGTCTGCGGCTCAAAAATATTTCCTCCTTATTTATGTCATGGAACCATCAATATTAAAGGTTTTTTAACCGGAGAATACAACTTTATTGTCACTGGCATTGTATTTTTGGCAAACTGTAGACGTTGTGATTTGCATTTTTCATTAAGTGGTGGTTTTTTTGCACTTTAAAATACGGTACACTGTTCTTAGACTGGCACTGATTCCACTTTTTTCACGTATTTTTGATACCGACATGGCAGAATTTGATGCAATTCTAAGAATTTTTGTCTTTCTTTTGGAGTTGTTGCCATTTTCTTCCGCCCTTTCATATTTTTTCCATATCTTTCCACGTTATTTAAATAATTGTACACAGCTGTCTTTCCTCTATTAAAGTTTTTGGCTATTTGTACCGAATTCTGACCCTGAGATTTCAAAATCAGAATTTTTTCTTTTTCAGAGTTATTAAGAGCCTTACCACGTCCCATTTTGAATAAAAACTATTTAAAAACTATCAAATTAATTTATATTGAAAGCAATTCAAATCATAGCCTTCCTGATTAATATTAAAAGAATTCTTTATTCAAGTGACACACGAAATAGTGCCACAGAAATATATGTCTTTAAATAAATGCATAATTTTAGTATAACAAAATATGTATATTTTTTATTTTTTCAGGAATCTAAAGCCAACGCTTTGAAATTTGGTTGCGCAAAAAAATATTTTTTTCTGAACTTTAGTTTAGGAGATATACTTAATTAAAGTTAAAAAAAATGTGATTCCTTATTCGAGTGGCAGGCAGTGTTTAAAATGTTAAGAATTTCCAAATACTTGTTAATTATCAAATGAGAAATATTGCTATGTATATTTTTTTAATAGAAGATATTTTGTTTATATAAAAATTAAAGGTAGTTTTCTTTAATTGATAAAAAATTACATAAAAACTCAATTTTGCATGACGTCATGAACATGACTTTTTACTCAGGGAAAATGAATCAAAAAAGAGAACATCTTGTCAAGCTTATGTTAAATTCATTGGAAATTTTCCGAATTTGCACTACTTCTGGATCACAAGTTCAGGATCTTATTGACTTCTTTGGATGTTCTTTTTTTTGCAAGGTTGTTAATTTTCTTGAATTGTAATAACTTTGTGTTCATGATAACAATGTTTTTGTTTAAATTTTATTATTTAATGTTTACACTCAATAAAAATTTTAATATGCTTGACTGCAAAAATTATATGTTTTTAAAAATTTTTACTAGAAACAAAATTTTATTAATATGAAAAATATCCTTACCTCTACAACCCTTAAATATTTGCAGTCTTTTTCCTTGTTCTTAAACCATACTATGTTTTTAAACCATATTAATATTGTTATTACTACGACAATAAAATATTTAAAATAAATATAATATTTATTCTTTTCACAAATTTAGTGGAAAAATTCATAACTTGTTTGTTTTTAAATATATTTTATTTCTAATATTTTTTTCAGTTTTTCGTTTGTTTTCCAACTTCATTGTAATTCTCATTTAGTTTAGATATGAATAAATATAAATAGACAAAGTTTGTTTAAACTCGGTGTGATTCAAGCCATATAGGATATTTGTTAACTACCTTTAAAGGGTTTAGTTAAAAGAACATATTTTTTATTTGAACCAAATAACAAATGAATATAATTAATAAACAAATAATACGTATATATTTTTTTTTTGGTTTTTTTCCCTGTTATTTTCAATAAAAATTTTATAAAACTAATAACTTTTTATTAATACGTTTTATTTTAATATATGATAAGATGAAATAATATGATAAGATTGGATAACTATATGATAACATGGAATAATAATATTATAAAATTGAATAGTAATATGATAAAATCAAATCTTAATCTGATAGAATGGGATAATGATATAGTAAGATTATTCAACTGTATGTAAAACTAGAATTATAACATGAAAAACAAACCATAAAATCGGACACATTATGACAAAATGGAATCATAATAATCATTACTTATAATCATTTCTATTTTTCGCTTATTATGATCACTACAACTATATTTTTTTTCTGCGTACAGGGAAAGGACTCTAAAAAGAATACAAATTTCCCATAGGGAATTATTATTTTAAAATAAACTTATTTTACATAAATATACCTACATACAAAAACACATTGACACTGAGAATTGATGTACTTACACGACAATCGCTAGAGCTTAGTTCTTTCAATCGCACTAAATAACTTGATTATCACCATACGCACACATTCACAGAGATGTTTTTACATATACATACCAATAAAAGTACTTAGATATAAACGTATGTATTCGCATAAGATGGTTTTATCATTTAACGTGTAAAATGTTTGTTTTTAAATGTGTTTTGAGCGACTGAGCGCATATAGTAAGTAAATATATAAATTTCATATGGAACGTGTGTACTCATCCTCGATTTACTGTTACTGATACCTGTGATACTGTTACCGCAGTTTATTCTATGTTGCCTTGTTATATGTTCTCGTGACGTATTTATGTATGTAGCGAGATAATATTCAGAGCACAAAAGCCTTACCTGACTACCATTATGTTAAGTGTGAATACAAATATACCTCGGGGAATGTTGACAGTTACTTTAACGATAACGACGACTTTCGATGTGAATCTTATTAAAGACAATAAGCAGCAACAAAAAATAATGATATTAGAATTTAAGGTAATTTGTGGAATGAAGCTGAATTAAAGTAGGTACTAGTATTTTGAAAAATAACATACTTTCATTGTTTTAGCTGATTATATTGGTCTGAAATTTCACAAAGTTATACACCAGCAAGGATTTTCCACAGAGCTGCCAGATACTTTGTTTGGTCAACCCCAAAACTTTTAAAAAATTTCCCCAAAAACTCCTTACTCAATAAAAAATATTGTTTCATGATTCAAAATAATTAAATTGTATTGTTTTCATTAAGTATTTTTAATTAATTTAATAGAGATCATTTTTGGGATGAATATTTTTTACATATCACAAACTTCATATTAACCACCTTATAAATCAGAAGAATTAGTACTATATATAATTTTAAATTTAAGATTATTCAATATATCTGTTATAGCATTAAATTCTTGGCAACAGATTTTATTAATATTAACATATTAATGGCCAAGGTAGTATTAAGCGAAGATATTTGTGCAAAATGTTTGTTTATACATAAAATATAAGAAAAAAAAAAAAAATGTTAAGAAACATTTATACATAATATATTTTACAAATAAAGCATCATATTATCAAAAAGCTCAAATTCGAAAAGAACATTGGGAAAAGCGTAACCTAAATGATATATTTTGCTCTTTTCCTGAAATACTGCAAATTCACAATAAGTGTTCTGATACTTGACATATAGTCGAAAGAAAAAAAAAAAAAAAAAAAAAAAATGGAAGCATGTGTTCCGATTCTAATCTTCTAAAAGTACCTCATTTCCTAGGGGAAAATAATAATAGGTTATATAAAGAGTATCCGCCTTTTTTTTTACTAGATGTTGTTGATGTCCATATTTAGGGTAACACTAATTCGTTTGTGTCAAGTGAACGCGTGTGTGAAAAGTGACACTTCAGGTTACATTTTTGGTAAAGACAGATCTTTAGTTCATCACTCATGTAAAGTTAAATAAAAAAACACGCAAAAAATTTTGTACGGAAATTTCGATTCAAAGATTCACCTCGCTCTGGTCGATCAGTCACTGAAAAAGAGAATGAAATTTTGCAACTAGTGGCGGAAGACCAACACGCAAGCTGTCAAGGGATGACGAAGGTACTAAACATCAACCATAGTTTGGAATAATTTAAAAAATTGTGGCTAGTCAAGGAAGCTCGATGTTTGGGTGCCACATGAATTAAAACAATGAAATTTAATTGAACGAATTACCATCAGTGAAAAGCTACTGAAATACAACGAAATCGAACTACCTTTGAAGCGGAACATGCAATACGAGAATCACTATCAAAGGCCGGTGATCCTCCACAAATGACTTCAAAGCCTGGATTGATGGCAAATATTTCACTCATTTTTAAATCAATATAACTTTTTAAACGAACGACCATTAAAAGAATTGTCTTCACAAAAAATGTAACCTGAAAAATTACCTTTCAAACACGTGTTCATTTGATATAATCGAATTCGTTCTACCCGATATATAGGCAACACCTCCTAGTGACGGAAAAAATAAAACGCTGATACTTTTTATTTTATAGCGTTACTGTTTTTAGTCGCCAATTACCCCCTTTTCAACCAGCAGGCCAATTTTTTAAAATGGAACTAAATGGCAACTTTTTAAGACTATGTAATAAATGACGAATTCTTTGAAATATAATATATTTTATATATTAATTCCAACGAAGAAATTATTTACCGTGAGATTGATTTATAAGTGAACTGGAACTGTTAAAAACTAAATCTTTATCATTAGATTTATGAACAACTATTTAAAACAACAAATGCCGAATCTTTTTGGATGGATTGAAAAAATTAAAAAGTAGATTTGGTGGATACTTATATCCTAATTTATATTTTTACTTTGGTTCATAGCAGTTCTTCAGCGGAACGTCTTTTTTCTAAATTATCAATAATGATAAATAAATTGTTTAACAGACTTAAGGTCAAAACTTGTGAATCCATGCTTTCAGTCTTAAATTTATTAGATGCGGTTTTGTAAGGCTGGAGTCTGAGTGAAGACCTCATACAAAAGTACAGAAGTTGAATGTTTCATATTCGTAAAATGAAATATTAAAAAAGATATAAAAAATCTTTATTTTTGTAATAATAAAAATTATTTTAAGTAAATTATTTTCTTCACGCAGAGAAAAAATAGTGATCATAATCTAAGAGCAACATATTATGATTGGAACATATGATTACAGCGAAAAATAGAAATGATTATAAGTAATAATTATTATGATTCCATTTTGTCATATTGTGTCCGATTTTTTGGTTTGTTTTTTTAAGTTATGATTCTAGTTTTACATATAATTAAATAATTTTACTACATCATTATCCCATTCTATCAGATTATGATTTGATGTTATCATATTATTATTCCATTTTATCATATTATTATCTCATGTTATCATATAGCTATCCAATCTTATCATAAAATTCCTTCTTATCATATTATAAAATAAAACGTATTAATAAAAAGTTATTATTTTTTATAAAATTTTTATTGAAAATAATAGAGGAAAAAAGCCAAAAAAATATTTACATAATATTTGTTTATTAATTATATTCATTTGTACCAGCATATGTGGTTCAAAAACAAGATATTTTTTTTTTTAACTAAACCCTTTAAAGATAGTTAATCAATATCTTATATTGCTTGAATCACACCGAGTTTAAACAAACTTTGTCTATTTATATTTATTCATATCTAAACTAAATAAGAATTACAATGAAGTTGGAAAACAAATATTGGAAATAAAATATATTTAAAAATAATTTTTGGTAAAATATTTAAAAACATATAATTTTTGTAGTCGAGCATATTAAAAGTTTTATTGAGTGTAAACATTAAATGACAACATTTAAACAAAAACATTGTTATCATGAACACAGAGTTATTTAAATTCAAGAAAATTAACAATGAGAACATAATATTCTTGTAGTGATAAAGCTGTAACCATGTTTTTTCTCTGCGTGTTATTGATAAAATTGAGTTTAGTAGTTTTTCTTAAAATAAAATATTTTTTGTTTTTATCAAATAAACAAATATTAAGGAGTTTTTTAGATACTGAAGCAATTGTCCATTTTTTCTCGAAAATCCCATTTTTTGGCGACTTCATTTTTTGAAATTCCCTTTTTTGGACATTTCGTAACCACTCTGGCACCCATAAAATTCATAAGTTTGTAGCAAATTCCAGAAATATAGAATATCTTCCTTTCTGGATCATTTTTCACCGTTGCTGTCTATTTGGTGGGTCGGAAAATAATGAATAGAAAGGCCACAAATGCTTTATACGATTCAGATCAAGTCATTGTACCAGCCACTTCATTATCTTCACTTTATTTCAGACGAACGATTTCTTTACAGGATGGAATGGATGCTTAGGTTTATTGTCTTGCATAAATTCCATCTTGCTTGTAGAGGATTGTTAGTATCTTAAGAAATTTTTGTGCAAGTTCTTTATAACGACATGTACCTGCAGCATCTTAAAAATTTGGTAAAATTTTTTAATTTGATTAACTAAACAAAAGGTGTAATTATACATAATTTGGCCGAAAAAATTTCCAAAATATTTTGAATATCCCTAACAAATTTTCCAATCTCTAAATCAGAATTTTTATCTTTTTCTCTTAACAAATATTTCCCAAAATTTGGGGTTAAAACATTAAAACTTTCAGCATCAATAAATAATTGAACACAAAATTAAATATGAATTATAATGTTTCATTTGAAAATTTAGGAGTTATTAATTTCACTCATATTCATTGGAAACCAATTTTTTGTTCTCTGTATTTACAGAAAATAATATACGTATAAGTAAATTTTTCTCTTTCCAGGTTTTAATTTTTGTTATGCATTTAATTTATCCGAATAAGTAAATAAACATGAAACATCATGAATTAAATCTTGATTTATTGTTTTCTAATGTCAGACGAAAAAACATTTTATGCACCATTTAAAAAGAGTATGAAATACATACAATTTGAGAATCTAAAGAATAAAATGTTTTAAATTTTTTTGTACTTCCAACGTGTCTTCAGAAACATTTATAACAGATAAAATTTTTGAATCTATGAATATACGAAATGTGTTCTTTTTGTGTGTCAGGTATGTGTAGGTGGTTATTATAAAATAAAATAAAATAGAATGAAATAAAATAAAATAAAAAAAAAACCTGGAAAAAAGTAAAATAAAATATGTATGTACTTTAATTTGTGGATGCCTCAAAGAAGTAAATGTACCGGATTATTGTGTAAACGTTGAGGATGATATTACTGTTTATATATACTCGTATATAAATATATGAAAGTATAAGCTGTAGATAGGTGAGTTTATATGTTTACAAATATATTTGTAAGGATGTTGTTGAGTTTTGTAGTGTATGTGTAGTGTGGTTATAAATTATCAAAACACATCACGTGCAACATAATTTTCCATGTGAGTTGTGCAGAATTCACATTTATATACACACAATCACAAATATTCTTGTATAAATGTACATGTGTATGTATCGAAATATAAGTACTAACTTATATAAAACAACAAATTTAAAACGTGAAGCGTAAAAATTTCAAAAAATAAGAAAAAAAAAAAAAAATAAAAAAATAAATAATAATAAAAGCAAATAAGTAAAACAAGAAATGAGTAAAAACTTGTTAGGAGGATTCTATGGTTTATGTACACTCCCTCCAAATAATCCCATTCCCATGATTTTCAAATTAAATATTTTAAAATAAAAACAAAAAATCTATCGGAACTTGAGAATAATTATAAATGAACCATCTTCGGTTTATTTAATATTAATTGTAATTTAAAATTTGCTACACAAAAAACATGATATGAATCTTATCATAAAAAAAAAAAAAATAATAAAAATCTCCCAGTCTTTTAAGTTCGCTAAGGAAGAATCATTAAGAATTAAAGGTGGTTTAGGTAAAAAACATACACCTATATTTTCGATTAGAGAATACATACCCGGCAAAAGCTTTGCTTTCCTGGTAAGCTAGCAGTTATAATTGGAAACAAAAATAACCTACTTATTTTTTGCTTGAATAACAAGTTATTTTTGTTCGAGTTGTCCACAAATTCATGTATTTATTTTTAGACTCTACTAGTATACAAAAATATGTACCTAAACGTAAATAAAAAAATTTACCGTCAGTGAGATTTGAACTTGGACACCAATTAACCATTCGTTTTTAATGACTAACATTTTACCTCAGTGCACCATTTCGCACCTAATTTTCTAATTGACAAAAAGTTTTTTTAGTATAAAATATCTTTTTAGATATTTTGTTACAAAAAACTAATAGCATCAGAATGGAGTTGAACTAACAACCCTCTAGTTGCTAATCCACCGCTCTAGCCAACTCATCCATACGATTGCAATGTAATACAGGGTAGGCAAATAATAATCACACCTCATAACCGAGAAACTATTTTAATAAGTAATTGTTATTACCGAAAACCAATAAGTCTTTGCTGGGTAGTTTAAATATTAAAACATATTTTAAAAAATTTTTATTAAATTATTTATTGTAATAATTTCATTAAAAAAGAAAAAAAACCAATAATTTCTATAAATTTGAAGTTTTTTTTTTCTCTTTATATATAAAAGCTTACTGTTCTAAAATTCCCTGAACAGGGTATAACATAAATAGTTATTTTAGTGCTTTTTTTTTTGGTTTTCAATAAAAACTGGTTGAAAATAGTTTTTGATCTTTATGGAAAAGTCAAATAAATATATATAGTTTTTTATATATAAAACGAATAAAGTCAGTTTCTGTTTGGTGTGAATGGCATATAAAACGTAAGAATTACAAAAACACAGTTCTTTAATAGTTGACACCATAACGATCATAGAGAGGATATGATACAAGTCAACCTTATCATGCTTACAAACTCAACAATTACGAAACATTTGTGTCCTTATCCACATATTTTAAAATTATCTAATATTTTGCTCTACTGATATAGACGGACTATTAATAAATTTTAGTTAAAAAGTAGATTTTTTATGAAATATATATGTGATCAAAAATAAATGATATTTTCTCCTTTAAAACTTTATTTAAGAAACTTTAGTCTATTTTAATTTTGTTATGATTTTATATGAAAAATCGAATTTTTATAAAAATATGAGTATTCACAAATAAATGTTATATCCCATTTACACCAAGCAAAAACTAATTTGTTTTTGAGAAACTCAAATTTCAAAAACCAGGTCGATTACATACCTTTTTTCTCCCTTTGTGTTTTTTTACGTTTATTTTTTCCATATATTGGCATTTAAATCGAATTTTGTTACTTTTTGGTGTAAAAAACCTTTTTAATAATGTTTTAAAAATAACACACACAAAATATAATAAACAGATTAAATAATGGAAGAAATTTAACAATTTTATTTTCTTTATTACATATAAAAGCTCTCTGTTCTGAAATCAACTGAACAGGCTGTATCATAAATATTTATTTTAGTAGTTATTATTTGGTTTTCAATAAAAAACTAGTTGAAAATAATTTTTTATTTGTATGGAAAATGTAGTTTTACAATCAAAAACCGAATGAGGCCAAAAAACTACTGGTTTTTGTTTGGTGTAAACGTCATATTATTTTTTCAACTGGGGGCATATTTAAGAAACTACAGCAAATTTTAGATTAATTACGATTTTATATTGAAAATTTAAGTGATCATTAATAAACGTTATTTTCTTATTTGAATACCTATTTAAAAAACTACAGCACATTTTGGATTTCTTATAAATTTTTATAAAAATCGAATTTTCATAAAAAATATAAGTTATTACAAATAAACTTTATTTTTTTCAATTAGAGGCTTATTTAAGAAACTTGAGGCAATTTTAAATTTTTTATGAATTTATATAAAAAATCGAATTTTTTATAAAAAATATAAATGATCACAAATAAACGTTATTTTTTCAACTAAGGAACTGCGGCCAATTAAAAAATATATAAGTGATCGCAAATAAACGTTATTTTTTCAATTATAGGCTTATTTAAGAAACTACAGTTGATTTTAAATTTTTTAGGATTTTATATGAAAAACCGAATTTTTATAAAAAATATAAATAATCAAAAATAAACGTATTTTTTTTAATTAGAGGCTTATTTAAGAAACTACAGCCAATTTTATTATTTTTGCATGATTTTATATGCAAATTAATTGCAGACTTATTTAAGAAACTACGTCCCAATTTGCTTTTCCTGTCGTTTGATATGAAAAATATAAGTGATCATTAATAAATGTTATTCTCTTAATTGGTTGCCTATTCAAGAAACTGTAGACTATCTTTTTTTATGGATTTAATACAGGTTTCTAAGATTAAATAATGAGCTATGACTGTGCTATATTAGTTCTTTCTTTTGAATAGCAAATAGAACAATAAAGCTGTAGAGTTTACAATTTGATATATTTCCCTGGCTAAGAACTTAGAAGCCCTTTTGCCTTTTAATATTTATGTTACCATGTTTATACTACAGAAGACATAATGTCAAACAATATTTTAAATTTTTGACACGAGCTGCATAAAAATATTCGAAAAATAAAACACGTAACTTGAATTCTTCTGTCATATAAATATATAACACATGTTTGTTTATGTATAAGTACAACCATATTTTGGTATGCATCTAATATTACACTGAGAGAAATTTTCAACGAATCCAATGAAAATCATTTAAGTAGTATAATGTAATATACATTTTGAAAATATCTGAAAATATATTTTTTATAATAATTTATCTTGGTATACGTTGTTTACTAATACTATTCCTTATAGGGTTACTACGTTTAGTGTCCATTGTTTTTGTGCATATGTGCATGTGTTTGTCACATTATATCTGCAGATGTTGTAAAATAAAATTGTATATTTGTATATAAACATCTTCCAAAATTTGATTCAAAAATTGTGTTTTTTATAGTTATATGGCCATTTCCCAAATTTTGTTTAATTTTTTAGTTTTTTCTTTTAATAAAAAAATACGGGAAAATTCAACAAAAAAATACCTTAACCTTGGAATTGATGATGGATTTTGTAATAAAAATTAGTAGCGACAATCCTCTTACTTGCTAGATTATGTGCCCAAAGTCTTTTCAATTTGCGTTTGTAACTTAAGCATGTAATGACATTAAAAATTTTACATTTGCGGACACCATAACTTGGGCTAGGAAGCGCTTTCTCGGCAATTTGTATTATAAAAGATGAGCTCATATCCATATCATATCTAATGGATGATATAATTATTCTTACAATATCACAATGTAGTTTGGAAATGTAGCGGCGATACCATTAAATTGAGCTTAGAATGCGCTATAACTCCAAAACTAATGATGGAACATAAACTTAGGAGTGATTAAAGGAAATTTTGTAGCCTATAAATGTTATAATAATAAGCATAATAAGCGAAATATATACAATATATATATATATATATATATATATATATATAGAATCATCTCACTTAAGATATCTTTCAAAGAAGTACAAAATTATTACATTTCCTTAAGTTATAGTGACCAAATCTAAGATCAACATATTATGATTGGAACATATGGTTAAAGCTAAAATCTTATATGATTATAAATGATAATGATGTTGATTCTATTTTATCATACTGTGTCGATTTTATGGTTCGTTTTTTCATCTTCTTACTACAACTATTATCTCATTTTGTCAGATTATGATTTAATTTTATTATAATATTATTCCATCTTATCATATCTTATGATATTTTGATTCTATTTCATTATACTATTATTCCATGTTAATATTACATTAAAATAAAACACATTAATTCAAAATGATTATTTTAATAAATTATTTATTGAGTCCATTACATTTGTTTAAAATTAATATATAAAAGCGTTTATTTATCATAAAAAATTATTTACATATGATTTGTTTAATAATTAATTTTATTTATTTATACCACCAAAAGTTGTGCAAGATAATCAAAATATCTTTTATTGACTAAACCCTTTAATAATAGTTAATCAATATCTTATATTGTTTGAATCACACTAAACGTAATAAAACCTTGTCTACTTATATTTTGTTCATATATATACTAATTGAGAATTATAACGAAGTTGAAAAACGAACATTAAAAAGAAAAGTATGAATACGAGATATGGGAGACATTGTTTTAATAGGATTTTAATTTAGATCCATTATATTATTTTATTTTACGCAATAATTCACAAATTTAAAAGTATTAACAAAGCTAAAATAATATTTTCATTAAAAACTTATACAAACATGTAACCATAATATTATAGAATAATTTCAATCATATTGAAAAATTGACGGCAACCATTTTCAATAGATGTCTATTTTCTGCGTGTAGGTTTCCATTAAAGAACTTATGCAAGTGATGTGATAAACTTTTTTTTTTTTGGAATAGTCCATATGAGCTACATTTGTATGTCAAGCCAATGTACATATGTATACAATTCTTTTTTATTATTCATATTAAAAAAGCTTAAAAAAAACTACGCACACAAATAAGAAAAAAGAAAAATCACACACATACAGAAAAATCTCTGCATTGTAAGAAATCTATGGGATTTTTATGTGACCATTTACGTGCTTCTCGTAAAGGATGAGAAGAAACTTCATTGTTTCGTTATAATAGAAGAAAATAGAAGTAATTTTTGACACTTTTGCAAGAAGAAGAATATTTTATTATATTATACTGTGTGCGTTTTTACCTTTTTAAAATTCAAATCTTTTCCACATTTGCCATTTACATACATACAAACTTATTTGTCATTTTTAACACATACATATGTATACATGATATAAAAAAACTAATTTTAAGAATGTATTTTATATGCGGATTATATGTACGTTGCATATATTATATATCTATGTAGTTTCCCTATGTATGCATATGTGTGTGTGTGTTTAAACGTTGGCAAATGATTTATCTAGTGATTGTGGTTTTTATGTTTTTACATTGTTTTGTCGTTTTTTTTTTGTTTTTTTTTTTATCATACAAAAATAACATTTATCGGTGTTGCCTGTCTGTATTTTCGGTCATTTGTGGCATCTGGTTTCTTAGTGCCGCATAAAATAAGAACAAGAAGACTAGAAAGAAAATTGCTGAGGTCGTTTATGATCAAAACTTGATTGTAAATGTGCACCACACGATTTCTTTCTATATAATGTGAAGTATTTTATTTAACATTTACCTGGAAAAACAGATGACAAACTCCGAACATTTCAAAATGTTATTCAAAATAAAAATTTCTAATACTAAATACAAAAATAATGATTTCCAAGTTGGGGGTATTTTTGTAACTCACCTTTGGGTGACTGATAAATCTATTATTATTTTGTGATGATGCAGCATTTGGTTATGATATGCATACTTTTGTAAACATAAAATATACAACAATTTACCTAATTTTCTCACACAAATATTAAGATTTTTGTTGTTGTTGTTAACATACAAACAAAACTAAATCATTCAATTCAAAATTTATAATACAAAATGTTGCCAAAAAAAGACCATGATTTATTATGATATATATTTAAAATATAAATACGTTTTTATGAATATCTACACAGAAAAAATGTGGCCTATTAAACGATTTATCAAAGATAAAAATTATTTCAATTACTTTTTTAATTATATCAATTAATCAATTGATCAAAACACAAATTTTCTAAAAATAAAAATAAAACAATTTATCGGTTTTCAATTATTTTTCTTATTGTATCAATTAATAAATTAATTAAATATAAATGAAAATAAGTGATAATTTTAATAATTTTATATAAAATATATTCTTAGATTGAATATGTATTATTCGCAATTGAAATTTGGTTTTACATTTTCCTATGTAATACCCCATTTACACTTATATCTGCAATTTCGTTTGAACGAGATTTCGAAAAAACAAAATCTACACCATTTACATACGCACCTTTGACACTTTTACAAATTTGCTTGAAAATTTGAAAAACAAAACAATTACCAAAAAATTGTATACGTGTTCTATTTTGAAAGAAACTTTTTATTTATATATGTATTTTTAATGAAGTTATTTCTTATTTCAAAATAAAGTTCTATTGTTCATAGTTATTTTTTATATTTGAAAATATTCTTTAAGCATAAATGTCATTTTTATTTAAAACATTTTTGCATTTTCCTAACACACTGAAAGAATATTGGGTAACGACATCTTTCAAAATCTACTTCAATTTTATTAGATTTTGGTAAGATAGATAGATAGATAGATAGAGAAGTTTGACATGATACATTCCGTTGTATCACATCTCCATCCAAAGACCGATATCGGTCCATTGTGATAGATTTTGGTAAAATCCCATTTCAAATTAGATTTTATTTTTTATGGAAAATTTAATTAAAATCTAATAAAATTAGGTGGATTTTGTTAAAATCTTATTTAAATTAGATTTTTTGGTAAATGTAAATGGGCTCTAAAATTTGAATTTAATTTGTTAAAATACTTTGAATTTATTTAAATACAAAAATATTTGAAATCATTTTAAAATTCTGATTACTAATTTAATTGAAATTTCTTCGATTTTTTTTCTGTGTAGTAAAGGTAAACAAAATATCAACATTTCATTTATACTTATGTTGGCATATATCTATCTCTAATATAATTTAACAAAAAGTTTATATTCTTCCTTTAGTTTTGTTATATGCAAAAAGTGTAGTGTGCAGCGTTGCCAGAGTGATAATAATCTAAATATGATTTGATGATTTTTTTCTTACAAAATATGATTTTTATTTTAATCACATATGCAAAGTTTTTTAAAAGACTCGCGATGATTTGTTAGAAGATGATTTTAAAAAGCAGTACATTTAATTTCAGAAAATACACAGAGCAAATTATTATCTTATATTTTTCAAATAACACAGATGTTTCATTTTGCATCTAAATTTAATAAATATATTCAAGTAAATATAAAACAAAAAAATAAATTTTAAGTAAAATTTTATAGCTCACTTAAATTTTTAATTCATTCAATCATCTACTTGAATGATTTGATCAATTTTTTTATTGGAAAATTTTTTTTCTTTTCCATTTTTTACTGTTTTTAGTATATCAAATAATCATTTTGTTGAGAGGTGCTAATTTAAAAATGTTTTTAATTTCTAATTTAATATACTTTTTTTGAAGTTTAATGTCAAAGTTTCAAGTTTATATGCCAAAACTATACGACAAAAATCCTTTAGAAAGCATGTAAAAGTAATTATTCTTTTACTGTTTGTTACGTTTAACTTTCCTACAGTATTCCAATACAGAAAAAATAAAAATTAATTTCAACTACCAAATTGCTTATATTTATTAATTTTTTTTTTGATTTTGCTCCAATTATCAAAATGATAATATTAATTAGATTTTTTTCTTATAAATTTCAATTAAATTTTATAATTGAATAAATTAAAGTTGTTATTGAAATTTTAAATAAAACCAACTAGCATTTTTATTAATACAATTCAAAACTACTTATACTTAAAAGATAAAATTATTAAATTGTGAATGATTAAATAAAAATTTGTAGCACAGAGCAGAATAAAAAAAATTGGAGACAAAAGAAAAAAAGGAAATAATACTTTTTTACTGCTTGCTAGTTATATGAGTTACATAATTGGGTATTTTGGGCAACTTATTAATTCAATACTTGCAAAATATTAAGATTTTTAATTTTAACAACTTTTTATAAATACACGCTCAATTTCTACACACATATAAAATTTCGTAGTTGTATCTAGTTTCTTTTTACTTCTTTTTCAATTTTAATATAGACTCAGTTAACTGTGCGACGAGTCTAATTTTTGTCCAATATTAATTTATAAAATATTTGAAAACAATGAAATAGAGAATTCCTAAAAGACTATTACTGATAATGGATGAAAGACTCCTTCATAAAGAATCCATAAAAAATATCTCGAAATTTTATTTCGAAGCGATATATATCGGCTGATGTAACTTAGTCGCATAAAGGGTCTGCTTACAGATCTACAAACTTTAAGTAATAAGACGTTTGATTTACCCTTTCCTTTACGATAGAATAATTACCATAACTTCAATTCGGATACAATCGCTTCCTCTTAAACAAGGCTTATTTCGGTTCTTCCTTCTTCAAGAAAGCTTATTTCGGTTCTTCAGCTTGTATCGGTTCGGATCGGTTCGGTTATTCATCTTATAAAAGGCTCGGTTCGGTTATTTGTCTAGTTTATGATCGGCCCGGATTAGGTTTGGTTCGGTAATAGAATTAGGACCGGAATCGTACGTTCGGCTTCGACACACAGCTGTCTATCAGGTTCGGGTTTTCGGCGGGATCGGTTTATGGTTCAGGTGGCAGCATCGGATTCAAATGAGACGAAGTCGTTTGTAAGAAAAAGTAACCGAAATCACTCGTGAGAACGGCTAACCGAAGTCATCTGTGAGAACGAACAACCGAAATCACTCGTGAGCTAACCGAAGTCAAACGTGAGAACTTCAACTGTGAAATTTATTTAGGGATCCAACCAAAGTCGAGCGTGCAAAAATACGACTTCATTTTATTTTCGCAAAATATAGTTCAATTCTATAGAATAATTTCCGGGACTTATATGGCGGGTTCTTGTCTTGTTATAATCACCCCGACTGTAACCAAACCTTGTTTACTTATACCTATTCATTTATCAACTGGATGAGAATTATATTGCTTGTTGATTACCAAGCAACATGAACTGAACAATTAGCCAATTATACTATATATGTGTGTGTATGTAAGTAGTATTTATAGGAGAGGCGTTCAATGTAATTATTTATTACTAATAAGGTATTCAATATATTAGTATGTGAATAAAATTAATCACTAATATTAAAAATACATAAATAATATAGTGAAACTATTATATATAGAAGGAAAAGTTATAGTAATTTCATGCATAAATGTTTTGAGAAATATGTACTTGAAAATATTAATGTTGAGTGTAAAATTTCCACGTTACAAGATATAGAAAGTAATTTTCTAATAGTAGGGAGTTTAACCATGTAGCATCAAAATAATAATTTTGATTATTTTTATAACAAAATTATCATTTGATGAAAATTATCAAATGATGAAAATGAACTTTTTGGCCAAAGTTTCTGGCAACGCTGATAGTGTGTCATAATTTGATTGAACATGTGTTCCTAACGATTTGTACTAAACACTTTTATTGACTTAAGATTAACTTGGAAGTATAACAAAATATGTGGCATTTACTAAAAGTTGTTGTGAGAACAAACTTATTTTATTGCTAGATGGATAGCAAATGAAAATAGATATAAATTAAAGGTTTTGCCTTAATCCTATAAATATCATTTATATCTGTAGTGCTTAGTCTTATGGGAAAAATTAGAAAGAAAATTTAAACATAATCATTAAATTTTATATTGTTATCATACGGATATACTTAATTGTTGATAAACATATTTATGTAATTTTTAATGTTGAAAATAAAATTGTGCAATTTTTTCATATTGGTAAGTTTGTGAATTATCATGATGAGTTTTGTTCTATTCGGTGCAGTAAGTATACTCAATGTAGTTATTATATATTACTCATACGCTGCTTATGAGTAGGTGCAACAAAAACAATTACATATTATTATTACTGTTATTATTATTATTATTATTATTATTTAATAGATTTTGTAAGTACATACCTAATTCAGTTACAATATGATTAATATCTAAATCTTAATATGGCATAACATACGAGGACGGATCAATAAGTCCGTGATTTTTCGAACTTCACTCGTAGTTATATGAAACACAATACTATTCCCATTAAGTACTACCTGTTAATAGACTACTGTCAAATTTTGAGCAAGTGTCGTCACTTACTTGTTGCCATCACCTTATTGGCCGACAAACTTACCTTGGCCTTCTTCGGAGCAGGTTCACCCGGAGAAACCCATTGTTTAGACTGCTGCTGCTGGGTCTCCGGAGTACAGTAATGAATCCATGTTTCATCCACAGTTACAAAACGCCGCAAAAACTCATTCGGATTGCAGTTAAACAACTCCAAACAATCCTTTGAAATTGTCACACGTTTATTTTTATGGTCAATTGAGAGTAAACGCTGCACCCATCTTGCAGACAACTTTCTTAAACCCAGCTGATCATTTAAAATCGAAACCACACTGCCATATGAAATGCCTATGGCATGAAAAATTTCACGCACTTTTACTCTTCGGTCCACCAACACCATATTGTGGATTTTTCGAATATTTTCGGGTGTACTGACCTCAATTAGCCGTCCAAAACGTTCAGCGTCATTTGTACTTATGCGACCACAACGAAAGTCAGTAAACCACTTTTTTACCATTGAAATCGATGGTGCAGAGTTCCAATAGTATTTATCGAGCTTTTCCTTGGTTTGATTGACGGTTTCTTTTTCGCAAAAAATAATGTTTAATGAGCATTCGAAATTCACTTTTTTCCATTTTTAGAAAAATACACGTGGTTGTATGTTTTGAAGAGCTATTAAACGCAAAGTAAATGACGACACTTGCTCAAAATTTGACAGTAGTCTATTGACAGGTGGTACTTGATGGGAATAGTGTTGCTTTTCATATAACTACAAGGGAAGTTCGAAAAGTCACGGAGTAATTGATCCGCCCTCGTATTTGTTGCAAGCTATTTTGGCACTATTCTAGGCAAGTAAGTTACATTCACATAGTTTTGATTTTATATAATTTTTACTAAAGCTATAAGCTGTCTTTAAATTTTACATTTTCATGGAAAATTAAAAAGCAAATTCACTTAAAATAAATCTTCTAAATTTTAAACAAACTTTTATGTATTTGTACAGGGATTCAATTTTTATGCCATTTAGTATGCATACGAGTATAACATCATTTAAACTTAATATGGTTTTAGCAAAATATTTTATTCGAAATTCATTGCATATTGGGCAAACATCAATTAAGTGAAATGTGTTTTCCGTAGCATCTAAATTGCAAATTGTACAAATATCAACAATGTTATTTCTAAAGGATCTAGGATTCAAGTCTAATAAGCCACCTCTAGCCCTTATTATTTAACTGACTGAATATGGAGAAAAGTATGTAGTATATAACGATGAAACATTGTAATCTAGATTTGGATATAGATCATGAAATTGTGAACTAGTGGCACATTGTATATATTCATTACGTTCTTAATTTTTGTTTGGTCTATTATAGGTTTCCACTGTCTGCCTAGTGGTAATATTAAGTAATCAGGAGTAAATTGTATATCCACTCCTTAGCCCAGTATATGTTCTGTTCTATAATATTTAATGCTAAAATGCGAGGTAATCTGTGAGGATTCATATCCAATATTTTATTGGTGTAGCAGAGATGAAGCCTTAAGGTAGATAAGTATATACAGAAAAAATTATGGCTAACATTTTTCTAAACAAATAATTATTTGAATTTGAATTAAATTTAAGAAAAAATAATATTTGGTTTTAATATTTTATTTTATTGATTGTAAATATTTTCAAAATCAGTATTAAAAATAAAAATAAATTTCTTTATTTTGACACGTTCAGTAAAAAACAATAACAAAATTATTAAAATGCTGAAAAATATATTTCATTTATGAAATCCAATATTTCCAAACGTCCCGAGGTAAGTTATATTTTTTTCGCAAATGCAATAATTAATATTTATATATTTTATTCTAAACAATTCAGAAACCTTTTAAATGTGGATTTGAAAACACGTAAAAATTTGTTATATAATGAACGTAAGTAGAAATGTTTTTTATACTATATACCAACATAATCATCTTGGAATCCATTTAACTATGTCCAACAATTTCCATATGGTTGTCCGCGTACCCCTTGATATCACTAACAATATCTAAGGGTGTACGTAAATAATTTTGTTTCATTCGAGATGGCAACGCAACTCATACATTGCCCATTGAAAGGGAGACTAATTCCATTTACATGTTTATTCACTGAGAAAATTTTATAAAAGGGCCCGTAGGTGCCCCACAATCCTAAAGATATCTTGGTTGAATTTAGCTTGAAACTGACTATGATAAGTCCATCTTCAGCCTAGTCCCCACACTTGTATCCACTTGGATTAGAGTTTAAACGTTTTAAATCCCAGCAAAAATTTTTTGGTTTTCGGTAATGGCAACTAATTATTAAAGTAGTTTCTCTGTAATGAGGCATCATTATTATTTGCATACTCTATATTACATAAATAAGTACTCAATAGTATAATAGCACAGTATTATTGCAATCACTTGGATAAGTTAATTAAAGCGCTGGATTAGCAACCAGAAGGTTGTTGGTACAACCCCTTCTTGATGACGTTAGTTTTTTATAATAAAATGTTTTTGTTACTTAGAAAATTAAGTGTGAGATGGTGTACTGGGTAAGACGTTATTCATTAAAAACGAATGCTTAATTTGTGTCCAAGTTCAAATCTCACTGACGGCAAATTTTTTTTTGTTTAGGTACATATTTTGAGTACCCCTAGAGTTTAAAAATAATTACATGAATTTGTGGACAACTCGAATAAAAAAAAACTAGTTATTCAGGCAACAAATAATTAGTTTATTTTTGTTTCCAGTTATACCTACTACTTTACCAGGAAAGCAAAGTCTTTACTGGGAAATAGCAATATTTTAATTAGGTGTCGTGTTTGGTAGATATATCATCTATCTTATAAAAGATCTAAATAGGTTTTTAATCTCATCGTATTTTCTATATCTCCATGTAACATAATTGAACTGGACGCTGTTTGAAATATTTTTAGTTTATTATTATGATAGATTGATAGAGAAGGTTGACGTGATACCAGAAAGTACCACATCTCCACCCAGAGACCGATCTCAGTCCATTGTGTAAAGCTGTAAAATAAAGATTAAAAAAAAGAGCTCTGTCAGTGACTTCCTACAGGCAGCAACTAGCCTGGATTTCACTACATGTGTCCCCAGGGCCTTCAGAGCCGCTTGACTGTCCACATAGATAGTAACTTCAGTATCCCTCGTAACGTTCTGCCTGATTATTTCTGCGGCTTTCAGGGTGCCGAGAATCTCAGCGTGAAAAACGCTGCACTCATCGGGGAGTCTAAAAGAGCCTTTCAGATCCGTGCACATAATATAGACTCCAGCACCATTACCTATGTTCATCTTCGATCCGGCCGTGAACACTGCACAACCTTCATATAGTCTCTCAGTGCCGGACCAGATCTCCATATCAGGTATCACCAAGACAGGATTTACCTCAAAGTCCGATTCAGCGGCCATGTAATCTGATACCCCCATGGAGTTCAGATTAAAATCGCCATAACTGATCTCGTATATGACCCTGGAGTGATCTGCTCTTGAAACCTAATAGTCCCAATTCCTTAAGTCTCAGCAGACTCCTTGCTGCCATACCCTTCACAAACTCTTCAATGGGTAAGAAATGAAGTATGACATCCAGAACCGCTTGTGGTGTGCTTCTCATTATTATTATTATTATTATTATTATTATTATTATTATTATTATTATTATTATTATTATTATTATTATTGGAATATTTTTGTTTATTGCTAGTATATTTGGACCCAGAAGAGTTTATTGGCAATTTTGATGCAGTTAATTTGTTGTTTAAGTGTTTCTTAAAGGAGAGATTGTATGTGATGTCTACTCCGAGGCATTTATAGGCATATACAATTTTAATGTTATCGCTACAGAAAATCTACTTTAAATATGACGAAATTTTTGTACCGACACGAAATACCATTATTTTAGATTAGCTTTCCAACACCTTCTTGAACAATAATTATATAAGCAATCAATTATGTTTTGTAATTCCATTGGGCTGTCTGATAAAATGACAATGTCGCCGGCGTAATTTACTCCTCCAGGTAACTCTTCTGCTAAGTAATTAATATACAATGATAATAATAGGGGGCTTAATATACAGCCCTGCTTTATACCTATTTCGGCAGAAAAAGGATACAAAGATATAACTTTCAGTATTTTCATACATGTGCTGTGGGGTTCTTATTATCTTAGAAGACAAACCCAGGCGCAAGAGCTTATAGAATAAGCTATTATGAGAAATTGTATAAAAAGCGCGCGAAAAATTAACAAAGAAAGCATACTGTGAACGTCAAAATAAAGTGTAAAAAAGCATTTGTTAAAATAAAATTTTTATTTCAGCTTTTTAAAATACGACTAAATTTAACATTATAGGTTTTTTAAATCATTATTTAATTGTCTACTTTTACAATAATAAACTATTTTTTTTTATAAATGTGTAAGCGATTTAGTGTTAGGTTGCTTTTCCTTTTGCTTTAATAACCTCGCTCAGTCTTCGGGGCATGGATTCTACAAACCTTTTTTGTTATGTCGTGTGCAATTTTCTGCCACTCTCTGTTAAAAATAATCCTTATTGCTAATTGTCCTTTTACGAATTTGGCGGTCTAGATGCTCTCACAAATTCTCGATTGGGTTTAAGTCCGGTGATTGGGGGGATGATCAAGTATTTTAGGAATGCGATAGAGTAGCCATTCTTTCACTATTCTAGCAGTTTGTTTGGTATCATTGTCTTATTGGAAGACCCAAGATCCCTGTAAGCCTAATTTCTCCACACTAGTTAGCAAATTGTTTTTCAAAATATTCAGATAATCCGTTTTGTTCATAGTACTTTCAATAAAGACCAAACTCCCAACTTCGCTTGCCGCCATACATCCCCACACCATCACCGAACTTAAATTGCTGTTGGCATACTTACTCATTGTTTTTGGTTCTCCATACTTTTGCGGGTTTTTTTTTTTTTTTTTTTTTGGCCAAATAATTCAAACTTACTTTTATCGCTAAACTTTTGATTAACTGCCGATATTAGCGGCTTCTTTCGTGGGAATCGACCATGTAACCGAATTGTATGTAATACTCGTCGTATTGTGCTTGCACTTGTAATTGAAACTTTCTCTGATATTTTAACAGTGCTTTTAAATGGATGTTTCTTCACACCACGCACTATAGACCTAATTTCAACTTCTTTTAAGACTTTTCGTCGGCCTGCACCTGGCTGATTTTCTATTTTGCCGAACTTTTTGTACTTATCAATTATTTTCTTCACAGTATTATGACTTCTGCTGATAAGCGAGCCAATCTTAAGAAAAGTTTTACCTTCCTTGCGAAGCTTTAACACAAGTTGTCTGGCATCAGTAGAAGTTAGTTTAGCCATTTTAAAAAAATAATAATTTACACACAGAGTTATTACTCTGCCAATCGCAACTAATTAATAAATAATATTAACTATGTTTTAATAGAATTATTTAAATACACAATAATTTTGAATTATTTTTTCTAAATCTTGTTTGAAATTCATTTAAAATCATGTTACGATCGATCCAATCCATTAAACGATTTAGTATAATGTTATTAAATATTTTGCATATTCTAGCAATAACCCGCGATAGTTTGATTGACCCTTTTTGAAGAGAGGTATCAGTACAGATTTTTGAAAACTGGATGGAATATTTCCATGTAGGAATATTTTTCATTCATTTCAATAATAAAATTAGATGTCAATTTTAAGTGTCATATTATGAACATAAAAAATTTTAAATATTTCAAACTTAAATCTTAATATTACCATTTTCCCTATGAAAATTAATGATATTAACTAATATGAAAAATTATTTACATAGGCAATTCTGTTGAAGCATTTTATATATGATATTACATAGATAATTTTGTAAATCCTAAACCAGTTGAGATATCGAAAAGTGCTTTGGTGATCTTATGTATGACTAGTAGGTGAACTAAATGCAGCAATAAAAAAAAATCGAAAATTTGTACATAGATAATCAAGTCAGCGCAGGGACAAAAATAACATAGCTTTTAAACCCTATTTAAATCTTTTATGTTTACTACAAATAAGAAATAATTTAATATTATTTTTTTTTAATTAAATTTATTTTCTATTTCAAAATAATCGTGAAGATATCAAATTTTAAATAATATTTCAGTTACAATAAAATGACACCTTAATCTTTACAATCGTTTAAATACTCAAACAATTATTTAAAAATTTCAAAACTTTATTAAGTTATTTTTAATACATCTTTAAGTAAATCACTTCCCTATTAACATTTGGAAGATATCTTCCTGGAAGTAATTTACGCAATATCTTCTTTTTATTACTTGGACGAAAATTATTAAAGCAATATTTTCTTAATATTGCATTTTTATCAGTTTAAAGAAAACTAGGCAATAAACAACAAAAAATATATAAAATTTAAAAATTTTAAATTATTTTTATCCTCGAAATATCGCCCTTTTTTCAGTAAATTGATCATATCCCATTGGGATCATCTGGAAGAATTTAATGCAAAACTTTTATATTTCAGTTACAATTTTTTCAGTTGTCGTAAAATTGTTCAAAAATGGAAAAAATTTTGAACAAATTTGTTTATATTTTAGTAAAAAATAGATATTTTATGTGAGTGTTTCAGTTTTCGTACTTTGTGATGTTAATATTTATGTGCATTCATACTTTACAAGATATAAAAGATTTCTATATTATATTATTTCAAGATTTATTTAGTGATAATTTTTCTATAAATTTATTACATCTTCTAGAAGATTATCTGGCGATATCTTCTTTTTTTCACCTAGATGATTATCTAGCAATATTGCGAATTTTTCTTCCGGGTATATTTATTTCTTATTGCTTAGATGCATCACCTGTGGCGCACAGTCTCTCCCGATGGGGGAAACTTTCGCAATACGAAAATGATTATTGCGGCAATAAAATTTTTCTTCTAAGCAACACAAATTTTAATTACATTAATATTATTTTTCTTGTGGGTTTTATGCTTCATTTATAAAAAGTTTAAATCATTCCATATAAAATTGAATAAGTTATAAAATTTTTGTCCAATAAATAAATTTTATGCTTACAAAGTCTTTAAAAATATTATATCGTGGCATAGACTTTTATAGAAAAATTAATATTTAAATTTTTTTTAATGTAGTTTAAAAAGTTTCATTAAATATTTGACCAAAACATATGCAAATGTATATGGATAACAAGCTTGATTCTTCTACTTTGCAAAAAATCTTAAAAAGAGGAAATTATCAAAACAATAACAGAATTTATACAGGAACTTACCAAACTTTTTTTCTGAGCATAATTCAAAATTTGTAATTATTTTTAGTTACAAAATTATGCATAGGTTCCTAATCAATAAAAGACAGCTAGCTCACTTGGGTTCAATTTGGTCCCTTTGTGAAAAAAAAAAAACACTTATGCATATTTTCAATTAACTTTTTTTGTTTAAGGTTTCATTTGAAAAATTATCATTTTTAGACATTAATCGTTGATAATTTATGTGTAAATATTTTTATTTAGCTTCCAAAATAAAATTGTTTCAAAAAAGATTTTGCATTCTTCATTATGTATAATTTAATAATATTTAGGATAAATATTACATTTGGTATGAAAAAATTAGGAAAAAACCTTTTCTGTGTTTTTACTCAAGCGCTTTTTGTAAAAAGTTTTTTTTTATAGATTTTGATTTATGAAATAAAAATATTTTTCATTAACTGATGAAAGAAAGAAGTAGAAAAATTATTTTTTTTTTTTATCGAAAGATGCATTCTTTATCGTATGATTCATAAAATTTAAGCTTAAATTTAACGATATTTGGAAATTTATAATTTCGGAAATTCAGGAAAAATAAATGAAATTGCAAAATTATTTATTATTAGAAGAATTTAACATTATACAAAAATTCATAAATATGTTATGTGGTTATTTTTTTTAAGAAAAAGTGAAATAAAAATACATAAAATTGTACATTTTCTACATTTTTTTTATTAAAAAAGTGAAAATTTTTAAAGCCTATTAACTTATTTAAACATTTTTGATAAAAGATGCGAATATTTGAATAGACTATGTTGAAGATAAATTCATCATTTCTTTTTCTATTTATGACAAACTAATTTTTTTCCTATTATACATTTTAAAAACCTACTGGTTTTGGCAATATCCAAATTTTAAAAACCAATTCGTTTATATACCTATTTTCTTCCATATGTAGCTTATGTTGATGTATATAATTCTTTGCAAAAATTTTCTTTAATTTCTATTTAGATTTATTTGGTTCTTAAAATGTTTTTTAATAATATTTATACACAATTTATTTAAAAAATTTATAAAATAAATTAAATGTTTCAAAAAATAACAAAATTTTTATACTCTTGATCTATATAAAAGCTTTATGTTGCGAAATCAGTTGAACAGGATGTTTCATAAATTGCTATTTCGGTAGTTTTTATTTGTTTTTTTTTTTTTCAGAAAACAAACTAAAAATAGTTTTTGATTTGCATGAAAAAACTAAAGAAATTTTTTTAATTTTTCAATCAAAAACCGAATGAGGTCAAAAGCTACTAGTTTTCGTTTGATAGAAACGGCATATTATTTAAAAAATTAATTTGGGGAAGGGGAAATTTCCTTACCCGAATAACTGTTCACCAATTTAAGAGTTCTTTAAACTGCATTAGAAAGAAAAGATTTTACCGTTTTTAAAAAATATAAAAATACACTTGTATTCGTAGCAAAACTATGTAAGATATTGAGGACACAAAATCTATTTTATATGCCATTTACATCAAACAAAAGCTGGTAGTTTTTGGCTTCAGTCGGTTTTGATTGAATAACTAGATAAATTTCTTTAGTTTTTCTATATAAATCAAAAACCATTTTCGTCTAGTTTTTGTTGAAAATCAAATAAAAACTACCAAAATAATTATTAATGATTTCAGAACAGTAAGCTTTCATATATTATCAAAAAACATAATATCTTTGATTTTTTTGATTAATTTTATTTGTCATATAAATATTGTTCATAAATTATCCTTAAAATATTGTTTAAAAGATTTTTAAATATTAAAAATATATCAAAATGTATTTAAATAAAAGTTTCCTACAAAATAAGGTATCAACAAAAACCACATGGATAGAAAACAAGGTATGCAAACGATTTGATTTTTGAATTTAAGTTTTTCAAAAACTAACTAGTTTTTGTTTTGGTATAAACGGCATATACACTGCCTGCCACTTAAATAAGGAATCACATTTTTTAACTTTAATTAAATATATCTCCTAAACTAAAGTTCAGAAAAAAAATAATTTTTTGCGCAACCAAATTTCAAAGTGTTGGCTTTAGATTCCTGAAGAAATAAAAAATATACATATTTTGTTACACTAAAATTATGCATTTATTTCAAGACATGTATTTCTGTGGTACTTTTTCGTGTGTCACTTGAATAAGGAATTCTTATAATATTAATCAGGAAAGTTATGATTTGAACTTCGGCTAGAGAATAAAATAATATATTTTATATAAAAAAAATTATGGCCATTTATGTTATGACATATATGTTAGTCACCTTCAAAGCTATAGACTTGCCACAGTTCTCAAAATAAAAAATGAGAAAAATTCATTTTACATGCCACTGTATCCTCCTCTGCATATGCACTAAATTTTATCTAAAACGGTAACCAAGGGTTAAAATTTTTAAAATTTAAAATTGAATTACTGAATTGTAAAAATCATTAAATTCTATTGTTTTACGTGTATTTTGTTATTGCCTTTATTTACGATGCAAAATCATGACATTTTTAAATATTTTAAGTCATAACCTCACCGTTTTGGCATATACTGGTTTGCTTCTTATGAACTAAAAAAAGAAAAATATGTATTATTTTAACTTGAACATAAATTTCAAAATTTTTATATGACATCTTAAAATACATGCTTGGACAAATCCACTGAAAAAAAAAATATGTTCATATCTTTTATATAGCAAAAATTATGTTTATTTAAATAAATATGTTAATCACTTTCATAGCTATAGACTTGTCACAGTTCTTAAAATAAAAATGAGAAAAATTCATTACACATGCTCCAAATTTTATCTAAATCCGTAACCAATGGTTAAAATTTTTTTAATTTAAAATGGAATTACTGTTGTTAAGTAATTTTTTCCTCACTAGTTTAGAAATTCAAGAAAAGAATGTTGTATTTATTTTAAAATATAATAAGTTTATTTAATGCACTTCTACTTAACACTTTACAGCTCCAAAGTTAAAAAGGGAAAGAAATTAGTAATATAATAATTTTGGTATGTACCTAAATTCGAATTTAATAATTGAGTGAAATAATTATCATAAACATAAGTTCGAAACAAATATACGTATGCATGTATGCACACACGTATCAATATACCGCTCTTGTAATGCAGTTACACCAATAACCAGATTAACAAATGGTTTGTATATGTTAATTACATATGTTAATTGCAGTACAGCAAATCTAGTTATAGGTGTAGCTGCACTATCACTCAACGAGAATTTGAATGCAAGAGCAATAAGAAAATATGTAGGTATGTACATCAAATATCATGAATACGTCATGAACTTGTTTAATAACTGTGTAATTGTCTTGAAGTGCATTTATAAAAATACACTTCAAGACAATTCGAATAGGTACACACTAAATATGAGAATACATAGAAAATATTAAGTAGGCAAAGTGTAAATTATTAAAGTTTATAATAGGTGTAATTCAATTAATAATATGAATAGAAATGAAATACAAAGTATATATATTTTTAAGAACAACTGTGTTGTAAAAATCATAAAATCCCATTGTTTTATATGTATTTTGTTGTTGTTGACAAATTTAAATATTTCAATTCATAACCTCATCTTTTTAGCAAACTAATATTTGCTAAAAAAAAAATATGTATTATTTTAACTTGCACAAAAATTTCCAAAAATTTCGACAGATACTTCAAGGGTTAACCGATCATTTTAATTATTTACAGAATTCGTTTTTAAATAACATATGTATATATTGATATATACATATAATAGTATTTTCATATTAAATTATGCTCACAGTTTATGATTTATTAGTAAGTGAGCAAAAGCTATTAATAAAATCATCAGCAAAAAACCAACAATTGTTTACATGATATAGAAACTATAAAATTTTATTTTTAATATCCTTGAGGTAGGTCACTTCACTTGTATGTATGTATGTAAATTATTTAATGGTTATATTATTGTACTGTTATCCTTATCCAAAATGTTAATACTTTGCTATATAGAAAATAAATGTACAAACTCTCATCGTCCTACATTATTCCTAAAGCAGAGCAAAATTTAACATCATGCGCCTTTGTCAGGGGGAGGAAAAACTTAACGAAACTCTCTATAGAAACGAATAAGATTAACAGATACACGACAGAAAACCGAATAGGACACAATACAATGTAATGTGTAGTAGTCCTAGAAAAATCATTTCATGTAAGGAGTGTTATTGTATTTCAGTACATTTTAAGCTTGCGCCGGTAATAGACGCACCGTTGCCACCAACATCATAATGTTTTGTTGTGTTTTGTGAATGAGTTAAAAAAAAAATATATAAATAAATGGAAATAAATAAAAAATAAAATATTAAACAAAAAAACAACAACGAAAGAATAAATAAAATACATATCTATAGATTAAAAGGAATAAAGAAATATATAAATATTATTTACTGCTAATAGCATTAAGGAAAATATAATTTCTATTAAAAAAAAAAGAAAGATTTTAAATTGAAAAGTGTTAGTGATTGCTTTTAAATATTTAATAACAAATATCCAAATAAATTTAATGAACCGCCTCATATCGTATCCTTGGTAGAGCCAAAAGACGTGCTTGGCTTTCAATATAAAGGCGCGCGCGTAACTTATATTTGCCACCGTTTGTTGCAACTGCAGTAACGTTTATTTTTAACTGCAATCAGTTACTGGAAACGGGTCACGTTTTATTTCATCATTGTTGGTCTTTGGTACCTTTACTATTCTACTCGTCGTACTATAATCGCATTTAAACATTTATAACCATAAACACATACATAAACATAAAAACATACACACACACACATACAGGCTTATACACGTTATTATAAAATAGAGTGACAAAGATAGAAAAAAAATAAAGGTATGCTTTCTGTTGATTTTTTGTCACAATATATTTCCTTAACCCGTCGAAACATTAAACTTTTCTTTTTTACTATTGTTGTTGTTGATGTTAATGTTGTTGTTGTTGTTCTTGTTCTGTTATTTCACATATAAATGACATTAAAAACTGTTTCGAATTACATGTTTTAAATGCTTTTTAAATGCAACACAGGGAAGTTTGTTTGTATTCAATACCACACACAAATACATACACACCATAGACCATAATATATGGAAGCAAACAATGAAATAAAAGAATGAAAATTAAATATGTTTTAACAGACAATTAAGTGCAACAAAAACAAAAAACGACAATAACTAAATGGTGACTAGTAAAAGGCTTAACAAACTAAATGCCCATGAAAACAATTTACGTGTTTTTGTGGTTGCTCTGGTACGTGTAATAAAATATTTTAGAGTTGGGTTGACAATAAATAAAGACAAGCGAGCGGTTGTCATTGCAGTATATTGGTTACGTTTCTATAAGGATTCTTTTCTGTGTGCACTAGGATTGTTCAGAAATGTATGGTTTTTAAGACTTTGTTTAATGATAGTATTTTTAATTTTATCTGTTCTACTAAGTATTGGTCGAATGTTTAGTAGGATTAGAGTATAAAGAGATCTTGTTTCTTTTTACTGCTGCCATATTTTTGCTAAAAGTATTATGTTTGGCTTTAATGAAATTGTTTTAAGAATAGAGAGAGAGAGAGAGATAGAGAGGGAGTTAGTGAAGATTATTTCATTTTATTGGATTTTAAAATTGGTTTGTGAAACATTAGCATATTATAAGTCAATCTTCAAATTGATAACAAATGTTAATACTACAAATTTATCATGGCAAATGTGTTGCGGATTTTGCTGAAACACTCACTATAATAAAAGATAAAAAATAGTCTCAATTCACGATATTCCGAATTTAACCCATGGACGATCAAAAAATATATATGAATTCCCCCAAGGAATTTTTAGGTTAGGATCTAGAGCAAACATATCAATTACTTTTTATAGAGGAAAAATACTGCTACAAAGACGTGATACCATTTAGGACACTAATTTGTCCCATTTACCCACTAGGAGTTTTTAAAATTCCGGTATGAAAATAACACGTTTTGAAAATTTAAAAAAATACTAAAAAAATTGCATAGGTGTAGCCTCTTAATTACTATAACTTCTCAACTACACACTTGATATGGTATGATATGATTTGATATGTAGTGCGTTATTTTATTTCGAAGGGTCAAAGGTCAATGCTGGACGTATGAAAATCGAATCATTATGTTTCGAAAAAACGATATTTTTAAAATTCTTTAAAAAAAAGCACATGGAAAAATGAAAATATAACAGAAGATGTCCTCGAGTCGGGAAAACTATTTTTTTAAATTATTAAAATTTATTTAACAGTTTCCAAATTATCCTTAAGAATTGAAACAAATAATATGTTCTTAATTTTGTTTTTTTAAACTATGTTCAAAAAAATTTAAGATTTTTGGATAAGGAATCCCACAATTCCCAAAAAAACCGTCCAAAGTCCCAAAAATAGGATTTTTTAGTTTTATCCATAAAGTCTACATTTTTTGCAGGTCTAGAAAAAACCGTTAATAAATACACATCAGAGTTTTCAAAATTACATTCTGTTTATAGATTCATGCTTGGGATTTTAGAACACATCTACTATAGTGTTGCCATTTTAGCATTTCTTCTGCTAGATTTAGCAGAACGGTTTGGCAAATTGCATATTTATTTTGAAAAACCTGCTAAATATCTTTTAGCATAATCATCTTACTGAAAGCAGATTTTTAGCATAATTTTTAGTACATGATAAGGGAAGTATTTACACTAAATTTTTTTCCATCGATTTACTTTTAAATCTGATATTTAAAATATTCCCTTAGCGAAAATTTTGTGTTAAAAAAATTAATTAATTAATGAAAATTAGATCCGAGAAAAAAGTTTCATCTAACCCCATTATGTAGGGTTTTTTGCAAAATAAATCTGGATCTTTTAAAGTGCTGAACCAATCTTGATGAAACTTAGGTTATCGACAGAGGAGAAATATGTATTCAGAATATTGTTAACAGGAGTGAGTAGCTGAAACACATATGATGCTACAGTGGTTTAAAGTTAACCATTTCGAGGTTGAAAAACATATCGGAGCTATATTATATTTTATTTTATTGTTTAGAAGATACTTAACTTCAAAAATTTAATTTCTCGTTTTTTTATATACAAATTTTAAAATTTAAAAATAATGTTTTCCATATTTTTTTTTAACTAAGTGCAATTTTGGAAAGTTTTGAACGCACACCCTTCTTCCAGCAGTAGTTGAAAAGTTTTTGAGTCTTTAAACAAATTTGATTGATGGTTTTAGCACTTTTTCGAATTAAATTCGATAGCAAAATATAATTTTGAAGTTCTTGCCAAAAATTGTGACAGCCCACTGGTTAATTTATTCACACGAGCTAATTATCTAGAAAAGAAAACATATTTTTAATAATAAATATTCTGACCTTAAA
Source organism: Protocalliphora azurea (assembly GCA_932274085.1). NCBI lineage: Eukaryota > Metazoa > Arthropoda > Insecta > Diptera > Calliphoridae > Protocalliphora > Protocalliphora azurea. Next base: position 146,552,729 of record OW026522.1, read on the forward strand.
AAACATACAGTTAAAAATAACATATATTTATCTAAATTTTGAATTTTTATTTCATTTTTTACTCTGCATAAACGTTTCGAAAATATTCGGACTTACATTTAAAATATATATTCCTGCGGACTTATGTTAACAAAAGTTATTTTATACAAAATTTTAAAGAAGACACAATTTCCTTTCAAATGATATACATCAGGACTATTTTTTATTTAAAACATTTGGAATAAATAAATTTCAAATAAAAAAAACGTCATACAAAATTGTGCACTGCATTATCAAAAATGAATTCAGAATTTTTCTACAAAAATTCCCAGAAACTGCTTAATTTTACGCCAATAGTTCAAGATTATTTTCCTTCTGCATAGTGCCGTTGATTAGTACTTTTTGTTTCTCAGTTTTTTTTAGTCTAGTAAGACTGGATAATTTATTTTTTGAACCGAAATTAGTTAATATTGTTGCAATAATTTTAATTTCCATAAGGAAGCAGTGGAATTGCACCTATTAATTTGAACAGCTATTTTTGAAATTTATTTGTCCGGCATATCTTTGACGTATATTTCTTAAAAAATCATTTGATTTTATAACGTTTTCTTCCAGTCCTACAAAGATTTTTAATTTAGCAGATTCTAGTATATTTAGCATAATTTTTCAAAAATTTTCTAGCAATACTGATCAACTAAATTCAAAATTTCGATACAAAATTTGTCAAATTTGGAAGGGAATGTAATTAACGCTTTAAGGTGATTGGGGTCGTTTTCTATTTTGAAATCATTTCCGTGAAGATAGCTTTTAGGAAAGTATAAAATTTTTATTTGTCCTTAAAGAAATTTTCATTTTAGAGAAAAAAGGAAAAAATCGTAATTTTTGCAATTTTCAATTTCAAAATCGTTTAGTTTTGGACTCGGTAAAGATATTTACTTAAAATTTTCTTTATATAGATAGATAACTTGGGTTTTTAACTATCTAAATAAATTTTTACAAATTCAGACAAAACTATTATTTTCTATAATGAAAAATCTGGACCGAGATTTTGCAAAATTAAGATTGTTGAAATTTCAAATGCAAATAACTTGAAAACTATAAGATATAAATAGCTCGTGTTTAGGCTTTGTTGAGAGCTTTAAGAAGATGTAAAAATATTTGAAATCGGATAAGAAACAAACATGTGGCAAGCAGTTAAACATTTTTTATGTCTGGGGTACCTTATTTTGAGCCTCAATAGCTCCGCTCCTGAGGGATCTGTGGGGCCCCCTTTCAAACTTTAAATTGCAGACTCCTCTCCTATGCCTATGTGAAATTTAATATAGACTTAATGAGCCAATTATAAGTTACAGATTGACAGTTATAACAAAAAAAAAGAAAAAAAGATTTTGTCGAAAACACTTTGAAAGTTTTTAAATGGCTATCAACTTGCAGAAAAATTATCGACAAATTCTATTCTCAAATGATAACCATTAAAGATATATAAATGGTATTTTTCTCAAAATTAAGCTGGATATAGCGCATATTTCTACATAATCAACTCACAAATATCTTGAACTAAATAATTATTCAAAGTATACAAACTCTTCCTTTCCACCGATATATATTTGACAAAAGATAGATTTTATTCTCTGAACAGTTTACTGTGAAGTGAAGAAAACATAAAATTATCAAGAATAATTCGGTGAAAAATCTTCAAATGTGTTTTTTTCAATATGCACTCGTGTGTTGCTTTTTATTTAACCTCGTTCCTAATTTTTTGAAGTTACATAAAAATCTACCATTATGTGACCTTTAAAGAATATTTTTTACTATGTTGTTTTTAATATATATTCTTCAATCTAATTCTACGATACCTATATTCACTTATAAAATATCTTATAATACTGTTAACAGTATAATTTTATAAATTTTTAAAATCTTTTTCAAAATATTTATCCTTGTTTCTTGGAAATTTCACTTTCCAAAAATATCTACATATATATACAAAAAATTACACTGTGTGACAAAATGAAGAAAGGTAATTTCAAAAGTATATACAACACCTTTAAAATTACCTTGTGTCGGCTGTAGTTCTAGTTGAGTAGATAATTTTGTAATTTTTAGATTTTTCGATGACCCTCAAAATCTGAAGTTATAGATAAAGAACGATTTTTCATGATTTCTTTTTTATCTAAAACCGTTACAAAATTCAAAATTGATCAAAAATTAATTTAATTTTTTTTATTCCGTCAAGTCATAAAAAATAGCTTTTTTCGGATAACTTCAGATTTTGTGGATGTGTTGAAGATTTTAACAATGATATAATTAATGACTGGTAAATCGATTTCGATTATGGTCGAAAATCGATTTTCTTTGTCAAAAACAATTATTTTGTAGTCGATTCTTACCAACCAACTTTATACTGAAATCGACTTTTAGGCTTCGATTGATCGGAAAATCAATCCTGCACAGTGAAGTACTTTCTTTACAAATAAAGTGCAAGAATTGCAAAGAAGAATTTTAAACTTTCTAAAAAATAAATGTTGGGACAATTTTTTAAAAGATAAAAAATCAATAAAAATACAATTCAAGAAATAATTGTTAATGACAATTTGAGTATTAGTTATATAAAATCTACATTCCTTCCCCCAGTGCCGGACATTCACATGAATGTTCTATTCCTCAATAAAACAAGTCATCCTTTTCTCAAACCCCTATTTGACAATTCGACCAGAGGAATATGATTATCCGTCTGTGTTACATCAGTAAGCGACCAATTTCTTTAGCATTCATTCGCCATTTCGATCCCACGAAAACCCTGTTACCAAGACTAGGCTGAGAAGTATAGATAGTGATTGAGTGCAGTTGAGTAGACACTATTTACGACTTCAGAACTTACGAATTCCGTGATTTAATCGAGGCATTACCATTCAAATTAAAGTCGACAGTCTATATCTTCTGAAACAAGTGCCCCGTCTTGCAGAAAAAATTCCAGACTCGGTTCCATTGTCAAGTCTATATGTACTAATTTATATCATTGCATACTTGGTGAAATGATTAATTTACTTCCTATGCTTTTACATGTATTTGAATACTATGGTGCTAAATTTAAGGTATTTAGTTACGTCTAAGGGTCTTATAAAACGTAAACTAATTTAATTTTAATTCATTTTTTTTACATTTTACAAATAATAATCGATCCAAAAATCAATTTTGGGTTCGATTAATCGAATATAAAAATCGAAATTAAAATGGTTGATCGAAAAATCGAAAATCGCTTATTAACTTTTCATACCATCCATTACATATAATAATTTACTTAATGTGGTCTACAACGTATACTAGGTTATTTCAGAAGTATCCATATATTTTCACTGTCACACTCTGTTACCAATTTCTTAGATTAAAATGAACTAAAATATGTAATAGGGTAGATTGGTTTTTTCTCGTTTTATAAATATTTGCAGCAATTTGACATATTTTGCATATTTTATACATAAAAGAATATTTTAGCATATATTGACATAGAGTATGTATTTTAACATAATTTGCTTTTAGAAACTCATTTATCATATATTTTTTGTCCAATTTTGTTATGTATTTGTAACATTTTATTAGAGGTATTGAAATATTCTACACACAGAAAAAAAGATTAGTTGGAAAATGATATAATATTCATACATAATAGGCATTTTACATATTTACATAAGGCTTTCACAACATAAGAGAAATTAGTAGACACAGTCAATCAATGTCTTTATTTTCTATAATTTATCAATTCATTGCAAGGAACTATATATAATTGAATACAATCATTTTTAAGGACAAATGTTGGTGATAACAATAATAAAAAATTACTATATTAGCATATTTTAAAACATAAATAAATTTTCTTTATTTGGAACCAATAATATAACCATTTTGGTGCTGGTAATCAATATTACATTTTTATCTATGAATAAGAAAACAATAAAAGAAAACAATCGGATAATTTTACGTTTTATTTGTATATGGAATCTTGAGTCTTATTTTAGACCTAACAATATGTATTAAAATCTTAAAAACTAAAACTTTGACACTATTCGATCTCTATCGAGATCATTGCTTCTTCCATAGTCCTACTATTAACGGGGTGGAAAGTCGACTCTGCGAAGGCTCTTATTTGTTTGAAGTTCAGCTAGAAGTCTTGCGATTAGGTTGGGTTGAGTCTCTAGAATGTATTTTTCATTGAGCTTCCTAAACTCGTCTCTTGCAAATAGTACCTCTTAGTCCCTATGGATATTCTCATTTGTTATGTACCATGGTGCACCCGTCATGATCCTAAGAATTTTTGATTGGACCCTCTTTATAATATCGATACTTGTATTACTGGCTGTTCCCCATAGTTGGATGCAATACATCTAAATGGGCTTTAAAATGGTTTTATATAGAATGACTTTATTTTCAAGACTTAGTTTTGAATGACTTTTAATTAACCAGTGAAGACTGGAAGATTTTAATTTCATGTGAAGTCTCTTGGCGTCTATATGAATCCTTATATCATTAAGTGTAACTGGAGGACAGTTACCTCTTCTCAGGGTAAATGTAACATGATTTATTTTCACTTCATTTACGCGAATACGCCAGTTTTTCCATCATGTTTCCACATGTTGGAGGTAAATATCTAGTTAGCCAGACGCTATTTGTGTGCTATTGTGGGCATTAAGTATTTCAGTATCATTAGCAAATATTGAAATAATCAGTTCATCACATATAGGCAAATCAGAAGTGTAAATTACATATACACGCAGAGAAAAAATATAGTTGTAGTGACCATAATCTAAGAGCAACATATTATGATTCGAACATATGATCACAGAAAACATATAAATGATTATAAGTAATAATTATTATGATTCCACTTTGTTATATTGTAAACAATTTTATGGTTTGTTTTTTCATATTATGATTATAGTTTTACAAATAATTGAACAATTTTATTATACCACATTGTCATATTTTGATTCCATTTTATCATATTATTACTTTATGTTATCACGTAGTTATCCAATCTAATCATATTATTATTTCATTTTGTCGTATTATTCCATCTTATCATGTATTAATAAATAAAAAAATATTATTATTTTTATCAAATTAATATTGAAATTGAAATAAATATATATATATATATATATATAAACATATATATATATATATATATATAAAATTGTTCAATTATTTGTAAAACTATAATCATAATATGATATAATTTATATATATATATATATATATATATATATATATGTGGTTTAAATGGATGATATCTTATAGTACTTGAATCACATCGAGTATAACCGAACCTTGTCTATTTACATTTATTTATATATGAACTAAATGAGAATTAGATTGAAGTTAGAAAACAAATATTAAAAAAATATATATTTAAAAAACAAGTATTGAAGTTTTCCACTAAGTTTGTGAAAAGGATAAGTGTTATACTTATTTGTAACATTTTATTGTTATAGGAATAATAAAATTAATATGGTTTAAAAACAGGATATTGTTTAAGAACAAGGAAAAAGACTACAAATATTCAATGGTTGTAGAAGTAATAATATGTTTCATATTAACAAAATTTTGTTTCTGGTAAAAATATTTGAAAACATATTATTTTTGCAGTCAATCGTATTAAAATTCTTGTTGAGTGGAAACATTAAATGAAAAATTTGAATCAAAATCATTGTTATCATGAACACAGAATTATTAAAGTTCAATCAAATTAACAATGAGAAGATAACATTGTTGTAGTGATCATGCTGTAACCATGTTTTTTCTCTGCGTGTAGAGTAGGTCCCAGAACACTTCCGTGTGGAACACCGGCTTTTATTCCAAATTTTTCTGTCACAAAGTCATTATACTTTACCCTAAATGTACGGTCAGATAAATAGGACTAAAGCAAATTGTGGTTACATGGGGGTTACAAATATTAAATTTTATAGATTAGCCCCTTGTGTTGAACTTTGTCGAATGCTTGTGCGACATCTAAGAAAATAGCTGAATAATACTTTAACTCGAAATATTTCCTTATCCCTCCACGATTCACTTGTTCTGTGGTTCCGTGTTTTTGGTTCAAGAATGGTGGAATTTTCTTTTCGGATAATTAATGAAAATTCATAATATAAAACAATATTCTTAAAATATGTTATAAAACGTACAAATTTATAACAATGGTAAGTTTAATCACGATATTATAAAATAGTAAGAAATAATAGTAAACATTTTTTATGGTGCTATAAGGATATATACCCAGGCTAATTTGGATACATTAGGACCATTAGATTGAAGATTAAAGTGAAAGCTTCGCCATAAAATTTAGCCTGTAACCATGAAATCAAGAAATACTTATGTGGAAATTATATTTGTATAAAATCTAATACATAAATGTTTTGATTCATTGTAACATTTCAAATTTAGATCCGTTAATTGTTAATGCAAAGAAGTAATAACTTTTATAAAAGAAACAGATTTAGAGAAAGACGAAATAACTTCCAGAGTTATGTACAAATTATTGTTAATAAAATAATTAAATTAATGTCATGGTTTGTATTAAAAATATGGAGCTACAATACAGAAAATTATAAAACAAAAAATACAAAATAAATTATTTTTATATAAAAGCAGTTGCATGTAATGAAAAATTTGATATATGCGAACAAATCAAATAACATATGGAACCGACAGAATTCGATTGGCAAAAAAATCTGTTGCCACAACGAAACTGTTTTCTCTGTGTAATTTAACTTTAAATTTGTCTTATATTTTTATCTTTAATTTTAATGCAAGTTTTCCAATTATATTGTATTTAATTTTATTTATAATTTTCATTGAAAACAAATGGTATTACATTAATGTACACGTGATGGTTTTCTTTCAAATATACAAAGTTTTGTTTCAATTCAGGGAAATTCACAATTCTCAGAAAAGGAAATATTTACTTTCATATAGATTTCATGATAAATCATTTATTTCAATAATTGTCACATGTCAGAGTAATGATGGTAAATATGTATAATAAATTGTAAATCTTAAAACAATTGTTTCTTACTAAGCCACAGATATTTTGGTATTTTATTTATATTTTGTAACTTAAAAGTAAAACTTAAGTTGTTGTCCGTTTAAAATATTCTAAGATTTGAAAAGAAAAAAACTAATATTTTTAAAAAATAAATTTAAAATTGTCTTTAAAATCATTATTGTTAAAGTTCTGTAAATTTCTATACATTTATATTTTTTTGACATTTTAATTTTAAATTTTAATTTCCTGCAAACTCTAATAATGTGAATATGTGTAATTTGTAATTCTTTCAAAATAAATATTGCTTATTCAGCAATACAAATTACTACATATAAAATACAACGTATTACACATTCAATATGTATTTTTAGTTACATTGAATTTTAAGTAACCACTTTCATAAACATTCATACATGTATGGTATGCCAATTGTCTGTAAATGCAATTAAAGTTTGAAAACCTGAAATGTATATTTAAATAATTGGATGATTTTAAGTAAAAGTTGAAAATAGTTCTCGATGCAAAACATACTATAGTATAGTTCATTTTAAAGTATAAATGTTACGCATGAGATAAATTTGTTGGGCTTGATATGTTTAATGTAAAATGTTAACATTGTGAAATTTTTGAAGCATCTGAGTGTTTTGAAAGGGGATGATAGAGAAATAAAATAAAACGTTTGCATGTAAAGCGAATTTGAGTTATCAAGAGCATTATGTACAAAATGTTATGGAGATGAAGAAAAAATGCTTAATGTGGCACTAAAGTAGCTACTTTTTCTAAACTTACCCGCAAAGGAACAAAATAGGTAATTTTGTGAAAAAAAATTTTTCTAATAATTGCCAGCACTGATTAGAGACATAATGTTGAGAGAAATAATGGGAATATTTTGCACACAGTTAAGGCTAGTCTATGTTAGAGATGTCAATGTCTAAAAATGTAGTGAGTGTGAAAAAAGTGCACTTAAAGAAAAATTGGGAATAGTAAATAAATCAGTAAAGAAAGATAAAGCAGTTCAAGACCGATTATATGATACCCTACACCATTGTGTACGAGCATAAAAATTCGGGAAGGGCATTTATATTGCACCTGTGGCTAATTTCACTAAATGTCAAATAAAATATACAAATACAGAATAATGCGTTAATACTAACATCTAGATGATTTTATGCCCTTTAGGGCGATTCGTGGAATTGGGTTTATATGGGAACTATGGTAAATTATGGACCGATTCTCATAAATGTTATTTCTACTTACATAAAACTTATTTGTGTCGAATATTAACTTGATACTAATATTCGTATGGAATTTTTGTGCGCGTTAAAAGTGGGGTTGATTTGGGAGCTATGGTCAATTGTGGACCGGTCTTCATAAAATTTGGTACAAATATTGATATTTTTGCAGAATTCTTTGCATGGCATTTAATTAAAATATACTTATTTTCAAGGCATTTTTTAGTGTTTAAACTCTATTCCGGGGGGACATTTGTATGGGGGCTAAGTGAAATAATGGACTGATCATAACCAATTACAATAGGCTTCGTCCTTGTATCATAAAAGTCCCATGTGCAAAATTTCATTGAATTATTTTTAAAGTTGCGACCCGTACTTTGTGCACAAAGTTTACATGGATAGCCAGCCAGACGGAGGGACGGACATTGTTAGATCGATTTAAAAAATGATTCTGAGTCGATTGGTAAACTTTAAGGTGGGTGTTGGATAATTTTTTCTATGCGTTATAAATATGAGTACAAACGCATAATACCCCAAACCACCTATGGTGGTGTAGACTATAAATCGTCAATTATACATGGTGCTCTATTATTATATAAAACACATTTTTAATGCATTTTTGCATTCCTTAAATTGAATTTATTAATATACGTAGATAAAAAACATGGTTACGGTATTATCACTACAACAAAATTATGTGGTCATTGTTAATTTTCATTTATATTAAAAATACTATATTCATGATAACAATGAAAAAATATAATTTTTTCTACAACCATTAAATATTACCAATCTTTTTCCTTATTCTTAAACCATATTTTGTTTTCTAACTATACTAATACTATTGTTCCCATAACAATAAAATGTTACAAATAAATATACTTTTAACAAATATGTAGAAAAATTCATAACTTGTTTATTTTTGAATATATTTTATTTTTAAGATTTTTTTCATTATAATTCTCATTTAGTTTATATAAAAATTAATATAAGTCGACAAGGTTTTGTTATATTTGGTGTGATTCAAAAAATATAAAATATTGTTTGAATTATTTTGAATTAGTTTTGAGTTAATGTGTTTTATTTTAATATGTGATAAGACGGTAAAAAATATGATAAAATGGAATAGTAATATGATAAAATCGTATCATAATATGATGAGATGGAATAATTATATGATATGATAGAATAATATAAAAAAATTAAATCATAATCTGATAGAATGGCATAATAATGTAGTAAGATGGTGTAATAATATGAAAAAAAGAACCATAAAATCAGACACAATATGATAAAATGGAATCATAACAATTATTATTTATAATAATATATATTTTTAGCTGTGACCATATGTTCTAATCATAAAATATTGCTCTTAGATTATGGTTACTACAACTATATATTTTCTCTGCGTGTACTGTCATAAAAAATATAATATAAAATTCATATTAAAATTAAAGATATTGATGGTTAGTAATTATCAAACAATTTATTTTCATAAATTATTCCCAGTGTATTTGCATTCACAGCAATGACTAAATGAAAGAGAGAAAGGATACGTGTAAACTCAGCCAACATAATTGTGCTATGAAATTTATATCCCTAGTCTAAATAATTGAGTCGTGGGGATTTCAATAACTTTTTTAAAAAATTCTTGCGATATTTAGGATCATGTTCTACATATATTCCAAAAACTGAATTCTAAAAAGTTGCATCAAATTCCTTTCTGTTAGCAATAGTCAGCCAACACAGCTGGTTTTAATTTGGTTTGATATCGTGTTAGTACCATATTTTTGGAGAAAATTCTTAGCGGAAGTGAAAAATTGTATTATCGATGAGAATATTTGCAACATTTTACCATACTGCCGAGATTTAAAAATTCTCTGTGACTGCAATAATTTAACTTAATGTCGAAATTAGTGATAGGTTCTTTATTAACTGTTAAATATATTTGGTTCTACGAATATTATCTCCTTAAATTAGACTTGGTTGAGAAAGTATGATTTCGTTAAGAAAGTTGTAAAGTAGACCAGATTCAGATTAAAGATTTATAAATGATTTTGACTATTTCACATATTTTAGCAAACTTTAATTTTTTCACAAACTTTTGCAGTCTATACATTTTTTTGTATTTTTTTAAACAAAATCAGACAAATCATTCTCCAGATATGTTGCAAATGTGGTAAAATCTTATTAGTATTCTTATTAACGATTTATCTCAAAAACTAAATTCAGTTAAAACAAATGATTCGACTTGGCCGAATCTATATACTCACCATATGCAACTTTTTAAAATTTCATCTCATATTAAAAATGGATGGTGGGAGGACCACTCCCATTTTTTGTTTCCGAGTTTACATTGTTTTTCAAACTATTTTTACAAAATTTCGTTAACGTTCCACCTTACGTGCGAGGTGGGCGGTAAAGCGGGCAGATCACGGTCATTTTTGGTTTCCGACTTTATATTAATCCTCGAACTATCTGTACAAAATTTCACTGTCGTACATGCGTTTATTTCAGAGATACGAACCGAAAGATATGAACTGAAGTTATAACGAATACTCTGTGTTACTAGTATTTGGCTTATAAGTTTTTGGTTTATTAACCGATTTTTCCCATTTTCAACACCAAACAAAAATTATATAAGATAAATATTTGAGTCAAATTTCATCCCCCTATGTAGTCCTCCCGAGCCCTGTCCTGCTTTCAACAGACAGGCTGATGGACATAGCTTACCAGAATCTAAAATATATATACTTTAAGGAGTCTTAAATGATTTTATGACAAAGCTAAAATTGTTGAAAAATTTTCCATCTTTTATATATATATGGAATAAGAAATTCTCTGTCGCAGAAAATAAATTAATTTATTTTAATATTATAAATTTATGCGAAAATATTTACTATAAAGTAAAAAAAACTTTTTTTTGTTGCTTTTTTTATATGATCTTTGAATATATTTAAACATTAAAATTAATTATAAATTTTTTCTTTTTCGCCTGACACAAAAAAAAATGTACTATTTCTCCTATAAAAGACTAATTTTGCTACCTAGCAAATTTATTTCTTTCCAACACCTTAATGTATCTTAAAATTCACAAAATTATTAAATGTTTTAAAAAGCATTAAAAAACTAAAAATTGCATCAATTATAATTGAATGCATGCTTGCATTCAATTATAATTGAATTAAAAAAAAAAAATCCCTGTAAATTTTATCTCTTATACCGTGGTGTTATCTAATATAAGCAACTGTAAATGAATGAAAGAGTGTAAATATTTGACACTTAATGTGAAGGCTGTGTGATATGAAATTATCTGCTGTCAAGTGGCAAACAAGTGAACAAATTGCAAAATATTGTAAAAGAATGAAAATAATGAAATCAGCCAACAGGAACAAAAGAACCTTTAAAAATGAATACAAATTTTTGCAGCCATAAGCAAACTCATGAAAGAAGAAGTTTAAAAACATTAAGGCTATTTGCAAGTTCTTCTTCAGCTGTAATATCAGCAACAGTAATAATAACAGCTGCACAATACCCAGAATCCTGAAATGAAATGCTTTAAAATTTCAAATTTTCATTTCCTTATACAATGAACGAAAGAACAAATGAACGAATGAGGGAGTAAATGAGTAAATGTGTAGGAAAAGAAAAACTTTACATTGCATCCATCCAACATCAGTTACTTTTCCCACATGCAAACTAACGTTTACATGCAAATTTACATATACACGGGCACACATATTTTCAAACAAAACGACAAGGTGCAACAGATGCAAATGTATTTAAAATCACAAGCACACACACATTCACCTTTTACGTACATTTCATTCCATACCAGACAACAACGCTGTTGCACAGTGCTTTGTTCTCTAAGTAAAAATCTAAATAAAGATATTTTTCAGATCGTGTTCAAATATAAATTTTTAGAATGGCAACAATATAACTCATATAATTGTAAAATAATTTTTTAGGAATAATTATTTTTGTGGCAACAAGAGAATGAACTCAAAAATTTGGTTTTAAACTGTTTCAGGAAAAAACAAGTCAGAGTGCTATATTCGGCTGTTTCGAATCTTATATACCCTTCACCCGTGTTGAGATGTTATATGAAAAATTTATAAATTTTATATTTAATGAAACAATAATATGAAATATGGACATTAATAAAAAAATAAAAGAATGCAGATAACGTTAACTAAAAAAGGATGTTTTGTAAATTTATGTACTGTTTAAATTGATTTAAAAACTCTAAAGTTGAGTAAAATATTTGTGAGAGATCTGCATAAGAACGTAGTCCGTAGCTTACATAAATCCAAAAATGCATTTTGGTCGATATCTCGAATGCTAATGGATCGATTGAGTTTATTTATTTAGCGCAAAATTGTTGAAAAATTTTTCGAATTTTTTGTGTGAAAGAAGTAAGGGTCTAGCTTATTATAGGGACTTAAAAAAGTTGAAAAAACCAAAGATGATATATCCATAAAAGCAACAATTATATGCAAAGCAGGCATTAAATATATATAAAAAATATTTATTTGCCAATAATTCATTTGTTTATAGGACCAATTTGGTTTATTGAAAAAAAAAAAAAATGAAATTTTAAAAAAATATTTGCAGAAGCTTCAGAAAGCCTAAAAATGTGCCTAATGGACCGATTTTGTTTATTTCTTCCGGAAAAACAAAATTCAAAATATATTTCGAATTTTCTGTGCAAGAACGAAGACTCTAGCTTATATAGCTAGCGATGGCGATATCTCGGCTATTTATGGACCGATTTTGCTCATTTTTATTAGCGTTCACGTAAGGAAAATTCTCTGTAAATTTATATATAAAATATACATATCCGATATCTGAAGTTTTCTAAAAACTAATTTCAACAGACAGACGGACATCAATATCGATTTCTTTATCAATAAAGATCCAGAATATATACTTTTTGGTGTCCTAGATATATATTTTAGAAATTACAAAAAGTAAACACAAATTTATATATACCTTTTACACCTATTGTGAAGGAATTATCAAAAATTCTTTTTTTGATGAAATGCATCGAAGCCTTATTTTTCAATACTTCTGTATATTTGTAAATTAGAACTATTATATTTTAAATATAATGTTACGAATATATATTTTTATACCCACCATTAAAAAGTGAGAGGGGGGAGTATATTGGTTTTTTCATTCCGTGTGTAGCATGTTTAAATAATCATATATAAACATATATATTCTGGATCTTTGTGAAAATCTAAAAGGATCTGACGATATTCGTCCGTCTGTTTGTATGTTGAAAGCAGTATTAGACTCGGTGCGAACATCCTAGGGGGACGAAATTTGTCTCAAATATTTTTATATATAAGATTTGATTGGTATAGAAAATAATCAAAATCAGTTCATAAATAAAAAAGTTATGGACCAAATACTAGAATAACAGGGTATCCGTCGTAACTTCGGTTTATATTTTTCGGCCGATATCTCTTACAAAAAAGCATGTACATCAACGAAATTTTGCAGAAATAGTTGAAGAATTAATGTAAATTCGAAAACCAAAAATGGGCGTGGACCGCCCTCCTCTCATATAAGGTGAAATTTTAAAAAGTTGCAGATGGCGGGTACAAAGATTCGGCCAAGCTGCATATAACACTCTTACTTGTTTTTTGCTCAAATTTACACATATTTTTTATTTAAAAACTAAAAAATTTTATATTGATATAAAAAAAATTATAAATTTTTTTTCTGTTTATGAAATTTTTTACAATTATTTAAGAGATTTTTATATAATTGGCGCCTATGTTTTGCTAGAACTTTAAAAAAAAGTGTTTGATTTATAGTTTTTACTTAAATTTTAAAGAGTTCTTAATGTAAACTTAATGTATTTTGTTAAAATGAAGTATAAAATTAATAAAAATTATTTCGAAATTAAAAAAAAAAAAACAACTTAGAAAGAGAAAAATATAATTTTCGGACTCAGTATAGTACGCAAAAAATCCACAAGATGGCACTAATTATAGATCATTTTATAATTTTAATACAAAAATTACATGAGTTCAATGGAATATTATTATTTTTTTTTTTTAATTTCAAAAAATTTTTTGCTTGATTCTGTAACTAAGTATTGTTTTTCGATATATAGAAGAAGAATTACTTCCTGTTCGTCGCAACAAACTAAAAAAACATTTTTTTAAATCAATTTTTATATTTTTTTTTTTCTTAAACTAAAGTCTAAGAATTCTTTATGTTAAAATTAATACAATAATATGTGGAATAAAATTTATACAAAACTTTCGGCGCTGGTTAAATGAAGTCTACGTATGAGAGGGACATTTTATCATCAATTTTCTTTGACCACAGACTTTTAGTTTCTTCAAAATGTTAGCAGAAGACGAACTACCTTGAAAAAATATTTTTTTTTTTTTTTTGATTATTCCTCTATACACAGTACCACAAACAGATTTATATTTTAACTCAGATGATTTAAATAAAGCATTGATATAAATAAAGCAAAACTGATGGTCAAAAGATTTTCGAGAATAAAATATAAATGGTTGAACGTCAATTTGTAGTGAGTACTCTTTTTGGAAAAATTCTAAAATCGAATTTGATTTTAATTTCTTAATAACAGTGTGCTTATGATTGAGATTTAACATTCATTTTGGATGACCACATGTTTTTTCATTATAATGTGAAAATTTGCATGAAAATCGAAATTATAGTTTCTTCAAAATATGAACAAAAAAAAAAGAATTATATTGAACAAAGCATTTGTAATTTTTTAGATTATTTTTATAATTAACTCATATAAAATTATTAATATTTTAACTCAGAGTTCTCAGAAGACATTTAGTATCAAAGATATTATTTTTTCGATAGATATAAATCCATTGATATAAAAAGTACAAAAATCATGGCCAAAAGATTTTCGAAGAAAACATTTTTAAGGATCAAAGTCATTTTTAACTTTTCAAAGAAAAAATGTTTATGGATCAAAGTCAATTTGTGGGGAATATTTAACACCGCTTTTTTTTTAATAATATATTAATATCGAGGTAAATTATCTAATGATAATATATCCTCTAAACTACTTTAATATTCGGACATAATGAAAGGATGATTTTGGGTGTTGGGAAAAAATCTTTACATTAAATCAAAGTCTAAAAATTAAAAATCTTCAAATAAAATTTAAATCGATTATTAAGTTTTAGACAGGTAAGAGTTCATAGAATCCTTACAATAAAAATACAAAGCAAACTAGGACACAATAACCGAATAACAGCTTCCAAATATTCCAACAATGATTTTTAAACTCATGATAAAAAAGTACTTCAGAACTACTCCATAAGTGCACAAAAGGGTTTTAAATATTGGGCATATGAAAACAACATCATAAGTTGTCTTTTGAAAAAATTATATGAGATTTATGTTAATTTTTGGAGAAATTTGAACATTTTAGTTTTTGTTGCAATTTTATTCTGCATATGTTATCAAAACCTAACTCACGGAAAATTAATTAGTTACTGAAGAGTAAATATATGGGCAGAAGTTAAAATGAAAGGGTTTGGGGGAGATAGATATGCCTTTGTTCCTAAACAAAAAAAAAAAAAAAAAAAAAAAAACAATTTTTAATGACTATCACACATGTTGATGCTGTTTTGAGTGATATTTTAGAATAAAATGCCATTTTCTCATTTCAGGTTATATTTCAGGTTAGGCGTGTCCTTTCTTAGATTTTTTATAAAATTCGTATATATTCATTTTAAATCTAAAGTAATATGCGTACCAAGTTACAATTTTCTACGATAACTCCTTCTGTTTTTATAAAATTCAGGCCAGTATTTTAGCTGCAAAAGTTTTTTTCATTTTCAGGATATATGGTAGATAGGTTTCTCCTTCCAAACTCATAAATAATTTATATTTAACTGCAATCACAGTCAGAATTTTCTGACCAGTATTTTAGCAGTAAATCCGTTTTTTAATTTAGGCATTTCCTTTTATTTTTGTCCCATCTTTATATGGGAACAAAGCACTGTGCGTTGGCTAGCTGATTGGTCGCTGTATAAAAGAGAAGAAAAAGCAAAAAAAAAAAAATAGACGTAGTAGAAGAAACTTAATTGAAAACATCATACAAACACACTTGCACTTTTATGCAGATGCAGGTTGTTGGTGGAGTTGTGAAGAAAAAAATAAAAATTAACTTTGTAACAGGTTTCAAGCCCAGTAATGTAAATTTTCTTTTAATTTTCTTCAAATAAAGTAAACTTAACTGTTACTCACAAACACACACACACATCTTTAACAATAGACAATGAAAATTTAGTGTAAAGGAGTTTATTAAACACGGGGAAAAAGCACAAAAAGATAAAAATGAGAAAAAATTATCATATAGTAGGATTTAAATATATAATTCTTATTTGAGTATTTGGGAAAAATCAGAGTCTTGTAAGGCATTTACTTTGAACATTTTTAAGTAACACATTTTTAAGCTAAGAAAAAAGAAAAAAAATCCTACCAGCCAATATTAACTCCTATACATAGCGTTATTTCAGTAGTTCGAGTAAATTGTTTTCCATTTTAATAGTTTTTTTTTCTTTTTTCTTCCAGCTTGATTAACATTTTTTAGATTATTTTTTATCCCTGAATACTAGTAGAGAAAGAAGTGCAGTATTATGTACACAGTCTTTACCTCAACTTTTATTTAGTTTAGTTGTTCCGTTAGATGTTCATGTCTTAAGTGGTTGTCATCGTCAACATACTTTTTTGTCGTTTTTTGTTTTTGTTTTTTTCACTAGTCGTGCTTAAAAACTTCACTTACATTTTACTTGAAATGTCTTAAGCAGCCGCTGGTTGGAGGAGGCTTGAAAGTAAACTTTCCTTTCTTGGTAGCACCAGCAACAGTAGCAAATTGAGTGCAACAATAACTTATTTGCATGAAGGAGTAAAGTGAAAAAAAAAAAATATATGGATATATATTTACTTAAGACAAGAATTGTGGTAAATAGACGCAAATTAATTTAAAGTAGAATTTGTTAAATAAAGATGTGTATTTTTACTTTTTTAAAGGTAAAACTTTAAGTTGGGAATATAGACTATGAAAAGTACATTAATTTAAATTGAAAGTTTTGCTATTGACTTAAGTGTCTACTACATTTGTTATTAACTATTTTGGAATAAAAATCCTTTGCGATTTGTGGATGTTCATAGGATTTCCTTTCAAAATTTTTTGATGGTGTTTGTTCCACATCATTTATTCCCACTTCTGGTATTCCCCTAGGTAGTGTTCTGGGTCCACTGTTATTTAATATATTTATTAATGACATTGACCTATGTTTCAGAAAGTCTCATTATTTATTGTATGCTGATGATTTAAAAATTTTTAAAACAATTTCTAATGCCAATGACGTTTTTAATCTCCAGGAGGATTTAAATAGAGTGAGTTCTTGGTCAGTCCGTAATGATTTACCTTTTGATTCAAACAAATGTTTTTCTATGA
Organism: Protocalliphora azurea; assembly: GCA_932274085.1. NCBI lineage: Eukaryota > Metazoa > Arthropoda > Insecta > Diptera > Calliphoridae > Protocalliphora > Protocalliphora azurea. The sequence goes on from OW026522.1 coordinate 146,570,466, forward strand.
CTTATCATAGATGTTGTAACACCATTATATCTCGATATAGAATACATCAATATTTACTTTCATCCGTGGATGAAATTTTAGATTTAGGGGTATTATTTAATAAAAAATTTTCATTAGTAATCACTTAAATTATATTATACCTAAGGCTTATTCAATGTTAAGTTTTTTATGCCGTAATTCTAATAATTTTGATCATTACACAAAAAAAGTTCTATATACATCCTTTGTGAGATCTAGGTTAGAATAGGCTTCATTTATTTGGAGTCCTTGTACTCAATTACACACAAATAGAATTGAAAAAATTTAAGTAAAATTTATAAAGTTTGCTCTTTCATTTTTAAACTTTTCATTTGTAAACCCTCAAATTTCGATTCCTACATATCCTGATAAATGTGCCTTGATTTCTATGAAAACTTTAGAAACAAGAAATTTCTTCTGTATATTTCCTATATGCTATAATTCGTGGATTAATTGATTGTCCTGATTTGCTTCATACCATAGAACTATATGTACCTCCTAGGCCTCTAAGGCAAAATAATTATATCTTTCATATAGATATTCATTCATAGAAGAACATATGCTTTGAATGAACCTTTAATAAAGGCTATGAGATTATTTAATAAATATTCTAATGAATTAGACTTAAGTATATCAAATCTTGAATTTAAAAATTTGTTAAACAGTTTGTTTAAATAATTAATTTAATTATGTATATTAAATTATCATTGATGTCTGTAAGGATAATATTGTATCCATAGACTGAAACTAATAAATAAATAAATAAAATTTTTAGGCTAAAGGCAAAAGAGGCATACTTTTTTTGCACTTCAAATCGTAAATTATCTTGGATACTGTAATTTTTACGAGTCATCAACGTTGCCAAAAAGAAAATATTTTTCCTACCAAAATTTTCTCTAAACTCTACCAAAACCTACCAAAATGTACCAACATTTAAAATATACTTTCTTTTGCGAAAAATTATATTTGAAAATTAGTGCAAGCAATACGTCCAATAATAAATATAATAAAATAGATTGTGGTCAAGTAACTCCCTACAAAATATGAATATGTATATACTTCCATAAAATTAAATTTTTCACCTCTTCAAAAATACATTTTTAAAAAAGTTAAAATAGATAATTTCAGTTTTTAACACTTTTGGTAAACTATTTTTATTTAAATATTTATGTTCCAAAAAATGGGATAAATTACTAAAAATTTAAAAAATATTTTTATAATTTCAGTCACTCCTAATTGTAATTTTATCTATTCTGAATAATGAATGAATGATGAATAAATAAGGTACCAATAAAAAATAACTGAAAAAGAGTTGAAAAAGTAATGATTTTAACATTGTGTTGCTATTGAGAAGAAGTAGTTAGTAGTGAAAAATAGCTGCAGAATTATATAGAACGATCTTTTTTATAATTTTTATTTAATACTTTTCACGTTCTTCTCTTAAAAATAGTATATATATATTTTTCAACAAACATATTTTTTAATTTCGTTAAAAGTTATTGAGAATAGTGTTCAAATTGGTGAAATTGCAATTTTCTCAGAAATTATTAACCTTGTTTTCTGTTAAAAAAAACAATTATTTTTACTTTTCTGGAAGTAGTTTTTAATAACTTCCTCATTATTCTACCAAAAAAAAAAAAAAAAAAAAAAAAACAGGAAATATGGAACAAACCAATCAAACTACCGAACCTTCGAAGATTAAAATAAATCTACCAATATTGGTCTAATTGAACTAAAACGGCAATGCTGCGAGCCATTATGCCTTTATGCTTTTTTTATGCCTCTTTATACCCTTCACCACATGTGTAAAGGGTATATATAAGTTTTTCATTCCATTTTTAATTTCTACAATATTCATCTAAGATTCCAAAAAGTATATATTTTCTGGACCCTTATTGATAGGGACGTCGATATAACGATGTCCGTCTGTTCGCCTGTCTGTAGAAATCAGTTTTTAGAAATATCCAATTATATGTTTTATACATCAAATTATATTTATTATTATAGAATGACGCTAATAAAAATCAGCAATCGGTCCATCAATAGTCGGGATATCACCACCGAAAGGGCCTCTAAAAATTCGGAATATTTTTTTTTTTCTTGAAATATTTTTGCGGAGGAATTGAAAAAAATCATTTCATTAGTAACTGAGATATTGATCAAAGGGAATTTTTGGACTTTGTGAAGCTTCGATATAAGCTTCAGAATTCATTTTTGTACAAATCTGTTGTAAATATTTGTCTAGAATTTTGGTTTTTTTTTTTAATTCCCCATACTGGTTCATAAACAATCGAGTTATTAAAATTATACACACACAAGCATATAAAAGCCATTGGAATGACTTTCAGTGTTGTTTTTTGTATAAGCAAGTAGTAGTTATTGATTGTATATACATACACACAATCATTTCAGTATGTATGTATGTATGTATGTATGTTTGGACGTTTTTTATTTGGAAACAGAAGCATTGCAATGACTCAGTGTTATTGTTTTTTCTTTTTTTTTTTAAAGGAAGCAACGCTTGCTATGATAGTTTAATTTTGTGTTTACATTTTTGTGGTTTGATAAAAATGTAAATTATTTTTGTAAGTATAAATATGAAAATATGAAAGCATACTTTAAGGCATAATTTTCATTCTTTGTTGGTAAGGTGGTGAAGGGTATAAGAGATTCGGCACAGCCGAATATAACGCATAAGAAAAGAAGTCATTTTGGTAGCTGACGCCAAATTTAACCAATATTAAGATAAACTAAATTCGATTATTCTATTTATAAAATTAATATTCACATAATTTTCATATTTAATTTGGTATGAATACCAGTGTTACCAAAACCCGAGAAAATGTAGCTAAATTCAACTTTATAAAAGATCAGAAAAGAGTTAAATTGCCTAAAAAAATCTTATAAAATTTGGGTTAAGCAAAACAAAAAGGCTAGTTTTAGCCTTACAAAGGCTAAACAGGTCACATTGATGAATACTAATGTGGTATACCAAAAAAAAGTATTACTTATGGTATTTTAAAAAAAATACATATGAAGCATGGCGTATAAGCCTGATTTTTCAAATTTTTTTTTTTTTTTTAATAACATTGCTTTAGTAACCAATTTACATCTATTTATATATAAATAATTTAAGAAATATGTTAATTTCACCGACAAAAAGACTTTAAAGACACTATTTTATGGAATTTTTTATGTATGTATGTATTTATTTATTTTTGGCATCAAATATTATATTATGTTGACATTTATATGAGACGTATGCATTTTAAAATGACTTTTGGAAGAGTGGCTTATATGGGAGACATCTACAGTTTTCTACCGATCTTCCTAAAATTTGGCACACTTATTTATATTTATATTTATATTTATATTTATATTTATATTTATATTTATATTTATATTTATATTTATATTTATATTTATATTTATATTTATATTTATATTTATATTTATATACAAGCTCACTTGGTCCGAATTTTAATGATATATAAAGCATTTATAAACATGTTCTAATCCAATTCTTTTATGCGTTACAAACATCAGCACAAATGCATAATACCGCAACCACCTATGGTGGTGAAGGTTATAAAAAAAAACTTGTACAGTTGTGTTGGTAATATATTAATCGCATTACTCTAAGTAGCCAAGTTGAATTTCTTAACTTTCAGTTGGGTTTTTGAATTTTTGTGTTTTATGTTTAAATAAGCTCTGAATTTGAAATAAATTCTTTAATGAAAATTGTGAATAAGCAACCATCAAAACATTTGCAAAATTTAATTTTTTTCTTCTGCCAAAAATTGTAGAAGTGCTTACGGAAATGGCAAAATTGTTAATTAAAATTAAAAGATATGATTCAATACTCTGTTCTAAATAAGAAAAACTAAAATTTTGAAAGACTAGACGGAAGCAGACCAAAAACTGCATAAACTGAATAAAAGCTTAAAGCGCTGCAGAGATATGCTGACTTAAAGTACTTTGTGTACAAATTTTTATTTGGTTCACTGTATGTTGGAAAGAATTTTTTTGACTGTTATAAGGTGAATAATATTTCTCTAGCCCGTAGGCTAACGAAAAACATAATAAAATAAATGATAAAATAAAATATTTTAATTTCGTTTGTGCATTATAATGTTTATTTTATAAAATTGTTATTTTTTCATAAAAACAAATAATTATTTAAAAATATATTAAAAGCTTGTTCAGTTTTGTTTAAAAAAAATATCAAAATTCATCACGGAAAAAAGTGTTTATTTGCACAGCACAACTATAAAATTGGTGCGCAATAGGAAAATTTTAATTTTCCACAGAACTTTAAAGGAAAAATATAGCCACATTGGCAATTTACGGTATTAGCTTTTTGTTAACGTTCGTTTTCAAATTTTAAATACACAAAATAAAAAACATAATACAATTTAATAATTCGATACTGAACTGGTGTCAACTTGATGCCAATGCGGTGTCAATTTCTTTAATGATTTGAATACGCAGTGTTAAAGTTGAACACATATGGGAATGATTCACTATTTACACTGAATGTTATCATATACATACTTATATATGGTCGACTTTTCTCTAAGTGTATGAATAAAAGTAAATGAATTTATTGTAACATTTTTTTCAGATTCTTCTGATGTATCATTTTATATATAAATTTATTAGTAACTAAACCTTTTTAAACTTTTTTAATATACCTTTTGAAAAAATGTCAATGACTTTATGGTAGATACAAAAAAAAAAAGAAACTATATTTGATTACGTGGATTTTGTTATTGCAAGGGACAACAGAATTTTGTTTTCGACATTTATTGTTGTTTCTATTTACCTTATATAATTTTAAATAGGTCTTTTCACATTTTTCTTTTTGTTAAAGAAATATTTAAAATTGTTTTATACATATTTTTTAGGGAATTATTTATAAATATTACACAGGGCGACAAAAGAAAAAATGAACCTTTTTCTTTGGTATATTCTTGAGATATGTGATAAAATGTAGCGCAAGAGTTAATTTAAAAGGGTATCTAAATTGCCAGAGAAATTATATAAATGCCTATATCCCGTTATATAGAAACTGTTTAATGTTGCAACACATTTTGTCACATATTCAAGAACGATTAGTAAGATTTTTTTTTTTTAATAAAATACCAAAAAAATTCAAATTGACTCTAATTTTTATTTAAATTTTCCGAGACATTAAAAAATTAAGTCGAAAAAATATTCTAAAATATTTTGTTTTTAAAAAATTTTAAGTTGCGGTTATTGTTCTTTCTGAAAAATTAAAAAAAGCTAATTAAGATAAATGAAGTTGACCCTATTGTTGAAATTTTTTCATGACTAAATCCTTATAATTTATATTACTATTCGTTTCCTCTCGACTTTGGCTGTAAAATAGTTTAGATATGAATAAATGTTTTAGAAGTAGCTGCAAAACAGTATACATGACATGTATGCAATAATTTCCACATCATATCCATGAAGACTAATCACACTATTTTTACCTAATTAGTATTTTAATTCAATACACATACTCGTAAAAATTTTTACCACAATATATATATATATATATATATATATATATATATATATATATATATATATACATATATTAAATAAGGTTATCCATATTAAATACCTAAAAATAGTGTGAATAAGGAAATAATTTTCTGTAAAAAAAAGTGGCAAAAGTATATAAAAGGCACTTAAATTGAATTGTTGAATTATGGCTAACAAAATGTTTGTTTATATGTCGTTCCAAATGTATGAAAATGCACGCAAGTAAGAAGGCAGGCCAGCAGACGGACGGATACACTTATGAAAAGGAGTCTGGTTAGAAGAAGAATAAACACTTAACTGTCACAGTCAAGAAAAACCGTTTTAAACACACTAATGCTGAGAAAATATAACCATCTATCCGCTCTTGAGGGTTGTCAGACAAACAGAATGACGACTACAGTATCAAAAAATGCTAAAAGGTTTATTATGTTGAAATATATGTATATATGTAGCATTTTGGGGAACAAAAGGGATTGTTTTATGGCTGTTTATCTTTGTTGTTTTTTTTTTTTTTTTGGAAAGAAAATAAAAAGGATGAGTGTTTTAAAATAGAAATCTAAAAACATTATAAAAAAGAGAAAGGCAGCATATATATTTTATTATATTCGGTATATAATCGTATATAAGAATATGTATATTTTATGGTTAATTTTTTTTTTTTTACTCATTTCCTTACTCTACTCGTATAAGAAATTATTTGTTGAATAATTTAAGCCCGATTTCAGAGTAAAACAAAAAAGAAAAAAAAAAAAAATGACAAAATATCAAATAAAAATAATAATAAAATTTCATATATTATGTACATGTCATATTCATTATTTTAAAATATTTATAATTTTTTTTTAAGTCATTCTAGCAACAATGTCATAACGTAGAATACTTTCCTCTTTTGCAATTTTTTTCTGTGTTCTGTTACAGGATGCAAAATGCGAGTTCAAAAAGTGCAATCGTATGAGTGAAAAATAAATTAAGCTTCACACATTTATAGGAAGCATATTTATATGTATGTATAAAAATGTTTGTTTGTGTAGATGAATTCATATAAATGTATAAGTAGAGTGCAGAATATGTCATAAATGAAAAATCATACAGTTACAGTTAAAGTTTTTTTACTACCAATATATGCACATGTAACATTTATATTTATATACATATGTACATTAGACTGCGCCAAAATTTACCAACTTTAGAATTTTGTCCACAACTTCCCTTAGAACTGCTCTTTGTGTTGTAAAAAGGTATTGTGTGAAATATTTGTAGGGCACGTTTATATGGGAAAAATATGGCTTTTTTATAGTTTTTAGAAAAAATTTTCTATTGAATACTTTGTTTAGTAACTTTGTCACGTAAATGCTAAAGAACAAGAAATATTAAATCAATTTCGAATTCGCCAGACCATTCGTATTTTACAATATTTGTGAAGGCGTGAACAAAAAAAAATTTTTAATTTTGTTGGGAAGCGTTGAAATAAAATCTCATTTTTAATTAAATTTTAATTATAATTACTGAAAAATAAGTTTTTGTTTCTAAAGGATAAATTTGGATTATTTTTAATGTTCTTCCAAAACTCCAATTTCAATTTTATTAAAATTTTGGGAAACAAATTTCAAAAAACTTTTTACCCGCGATTTGAATTTCGCGGTTTTCGGCGAAAGGCATTTTTTTGGATTTTTTTTTTTAGATACAAAATCAATTTTTTTAATTGATATTCAGACTATACAAAATTATTACAAAATAAAATAAAAGCGAGAAAGATGTAGTCGGTTGTGTAGATGTAGACCGACTATATGATACCCTAAACCATTGTGTGCGAGCATAAGAATTCGGGAATTACACCTGTGGCCAATTTTACTAAATGTAAAATAAAATATACAAATACAGAATAATGCATTGATACTAACATCTAGATGATTTTATGCACTTTAGAGCGATTCCTGGAAATGGGTTTATGCATTGATTCTCATAAAATTTGGCAATGTTGTTTCTACTTACATAAAACTTAATTGTGCCGAATATTAACCTCATAATAATATTCGTATGGGATTTATGCAGGATAAATTGATTTTCAGAAGGGGGGTTTATATTTGCGCTATGGTCAATTGTGGACCGATCTTCATAAAATTTGGTACAACGATTGACACTTGTCAACAGAACTTCTTTGCACCGAATTTCATTAAAATATTCTGGTTTTTAAGGCACTTTTGAGTGTTTATACTTTAATCTGGTTTAAACTCTAATCCGGTATAAACTCATATCCGGTTTAAACTGTATTCTATTTGTATGGGGATTAGGTGAAATAACAACCAATTTCAATGAACTTGTATCATAAAAGTCCCATGTGCCAAATTTCATTCAATTATCTTTAAAATTGCGACCTGTACTTTGTGCACAAGGTTTACATGGATAGCCAGCCAGACGGACGGACGGACGGACATCGTTAGATCGATCTAAAAAGTGATTCTGAGTCGATTGGTATATTTTAAGGTGGGTGTTGTATAACCTTTTCTATGCATTACAAACATCAGCATAAACGCATAATACCCCAACCAACTATGTTGGTGTAGGAATATCTCAGAATATACATTCTGAAGTTTTTGAAGAAATTGGACAAGGATAACCTTTAAAACATTAAGGTCAAATGTCAAAATTGCACACATTTTAAATTTTTAATGAAATTTTACGGAAATATAACTGAAAGGCCTCGATTAAAGCAACTGCAAATTTAACCATCAACTGAGCTTGGGGTCATCATTTTTTAAACGCCATTATTCTTAAAAATGTGCAAAGTAAATTTTATTAATTAATATCATGGATAATTTAAAAGATAAACCATAAAAATTCATCACAGAAAAATTTAAAATATTTAAAATATAATTTTGACTTTGATCTTTGTAACTTAAATCCAGTGTTGCCAGTTTAGCCTTTTTTCGTTTTAGCTTCTGGCTTTTTTCTAACCTTTTTTGATTTTTAAAATTGCCTTAAAAAGGCTAAAATGTTAGTATTTCAATAGCGAAGAAAGAACTTTTGTTGGCAATTGATAATTTTATGAATACAGAATCAACCATTTAAGCACTTTTGTGTATTTATTCGCACAGAAAATCTGTATTATTTATATTTACCAAAAATTGGTTTTTCATTAATTATATAAACTTATAAAAATTGCGAAAAATCACTCAAAACGTTAGGTAATTTTTTATATGAAATATAACCCAAATTTGTATAGGATTTTTTTTTTGACGATTTTTAAATGTGATTTTGCAGACAGCTTGTCTATGTTTTATTTATAAATTTATTACAATATATTTTAAAAAATATCAAAAACTAATGAGAAGGAGAAAAAAAAAAATAAGTTTTTATATTGAAGATAAATGTTAAACTTTTTTCTGACCTTATTTTTTGGGATATTTAGCATTTTTTGATTTTGTTTAAAGTTCAATTCGGCCTCTCTTTTTCTCGCCTCCTGCCAGCACTACCTAAAGGTTATAATTATTTAATTCTGCTTAGAACTATAGACTGTATTTCCTGAAATATGATTTATCTTATTGTGTAATAATTTAGTTTAGTCTGAATATTATTTAAAAAAAATTGACTTTACTTCTAAAAAACTGAACTAATGCCAATTTTCCAAGAAAACACATAATACAAATCGCAGGTACGGCTTATTCTAACAAAGTATTGACATAATTCTTTTTTAGTTTTATTTCCTGTGATGTTGTCTATAAAATTGCATAGTTTTATTCGAACTTTGTTGAAATTAGTTTAATAAAATTTTAATAAGATTTAAAAAAATCCAATTTTTTTTAAACAACCATGGTAAGGGATTTGAATTATCTTGCAGAAACAAAAAAAAAAAAAAAATATTTCTTAGTAATTATGGTTAAAGTTTAATTGAAAATAGCATTTTTTTTTTTTTCAAAAAATTGAAAATTTTTTTACAACACCTCTGACTAGGGTATTTAAATTATTCGTTTTTTCTATTGTTCGAACAAAGCGAACAATTCAAATAAGACATTTTAGTTTGTTCGAATTATTCAATCAGATATTTAAAATTATTCGAATTATTCCAGTAATTAAAAAATATAAAGTAAAATGTTTAAGATTCTGTAAGTTTCTTTAAAAATTTAATTGTAAAAAATATCAGCAACATATAAAAACTTAGCAATTCATTGGAAATATCTTTAAAAAAACATTCTTAATGTATATGTAAATATATCGTCCATTCTAGGAAAGATTAAAAAATGTTATTTATTGACTGGAAGTCATACGGTTGTCTTCATACTACTACTACTACTACTACTACTACTGTACTACATATAAGCCTTTGTCATTCAAGATATTTACTTTATTCAAGATTTTCATATTAAATATTAGGTAGGTAGGTAGAGAAGGGAGACATAGAAAAGACCAGGAAGGAAAATGAAAGAAAGAATCTGGAAAGGAAAAGTGCTACCGCCCTAAATCGTTCGCTCTAAGCCAACAACCCCCTCTTAGCCAGCCTATTCCCATGACGAATCCTATTAATCTATCGAGATCTATTCTCGATATACTTTCTAATTCGTCAAGGAATCGACTGCCTACCCATTTCTGCCTACTTAGTTGTAGACATGGACAGTGACATATGATATGTTCCACCGTCTCTAGCTCGTCATTATCTTCACACATTCTGCAAAGACTGGAGGAACCTTTATCCCAATTCCCTATCATTCCCCCTATGGGAAAATGGCCTGTCAGAATACCTACCATAGTCTTCAGGTTTTCCCTTTTCATGCTTAAAAGTAGATTTGTATCTGCTTTATCAAGTTTGGGCCATACGACCCTCAGTCCGTTCTACGTTTCCATGCATGATTGGTTCTATTCCGAATCAACTCCCTAATTAACCTGAAGTAAAAGCCTAGAGGTAGTCTCACACTGCTTTCACTTGCGGTCCTATCCAAAGCTGAGCCGTTCCTAGCTAATTCGTCAGCTACCTCATTGCCATTTATCTCGCAATGACCCGGTACCCAGCAGAGTCTGATATGATAATTTCAAATATTAAAATCCTCTGAAATTTCTGTCTTTACTATGACGAACAACTTTTCTTAACCCGCTTGCTTTTCTACACCTCCTGTCTGTAAATATAAAAGTCTGCTGCAATTTTTTTCAGGGAAATTCCCCAACGTAAAGGCTCTAATTTTTTTGAAAATTTTTAAAATCAAATTTAAATTTAAATTAATTTTAGCTAAAAACTGTTTTAACAATCAACAAATACGATAAAATAGTTAATTTTCTTTGAACTATATCTCCGAGTATATAACTTAAAAACAATCTTAGAACGACATCGATTGATATAAGCAATCCGGTTTTAAAAGATATCTTTAATGATAAGAAAAAAAATGCAACCTGTTAAAAGTCCCCAGAAATTAACTTAAAAAGAATAAAATTTAACTAAATAGACTTAAGTCGATTTTTTCCTTCCTTTTTATAAAACTTGATTTTGAGAAAGCTTAAATTTTCGCTTGCGAATAAAATAAATTCATTTAATAATAAAAAATTAAATTATTTTTTTAGTCGAATATTCGATATAAAAATATTCTAATTATTTGTTATTTTAAAAAGACAATTTTTAAATTCTTTCGAATAATTATTCGTAATAATTGTTCAAATAATTCGTAGAAACATTATTCGAATGAATATCCTACTTCTGACACAAGTGGTTTAAAACACGTTAATTGTCTGGAGAACTAGTAATAGCTTTAACATTTTTTAACCGATTACTTTTTATATCTTGTTTGATAGGTAATTATGTGTAGATTACTTTCTTTAAGATTTAGTTACAAAACAAAATATTTAGTAGCAAACATTTTTAAGAAAGCCACTTTTCTCCCATAGAAACGCACCCTACATACTTCTGGTCAGATGCGTTACATGTTAACTATACCCGATTTCACTTATATTTCACACAATATCTTTTTTCAACACAAACGGCAATTCTCGAGGGAGTTACGGTTGTTAAATTTTGCTTCAGTCTATTGTACATATAAAAAATTTTATACGAACAAATGAACATGAGCATAGGAATGTACAATACATATGTTGTTCTCATACATACATATGTATGTGTGTATGCAAGTTTTTATTTTGGAATGTACAACAGCACTTTGCTTTCCCTGTAAAATTGAACTTTACATAAAATCAGAAAAAATATCGCAAAAATAAATGTATATATTTTATTGTACCAATACACAAATAAAACAAAAAAAAAAAAAAAAAAAAAAAAAAATTACGTATATTTACACAAATACATATACACTCGCTCAAATGGAAAAAAATATATGAATAATATAATAAAAAAGGTCAGTAAAGTGCAGCAGGAAGTAGTGTCGCATTCATATTCATAAATCATTTGGAAAATTGATGCAGCAGCAACAACATTGTGCCAACAATAGTTAAATTTGTAAAAATAAAGTTATACCTGCCTACATATTTGTACATACAGATATACACACATATATGTATATTACAATACAAACATAAGATACATATGTAAATAGTGTATATTGAAATATATATGTCATAAATGTGTATGTATAGGTAGGTTTGTATGTATATTTTTCAACTAACTGCAACAGAAGCGATGCAACAAACTTTAACGTGTCACAATTCAATGAGACATAGAAAATATATATTCCCCTTTTATTTTTAGCAGGAATAGCAAAAAGTGAATGAAATGAAAAATCATTGATTCATAAACTGAAAAAGATTATGAAATATTTTACTAGTGCGGATCAAGCTGCATAGCACCACGTATAGTGGAAAAATTTTGATATCTAATTAAGAAATATTTAAAGAAGTTCCTTTTGTCTGCAAATACATATATACTTAATTTTTATTCAAGAATATTTATGTAACTCTTTTCAGTATTTTTTCAGTGTATGATTGTTTTTAATTATAAAAGCTATATGTATTATTACTGTCATTATAGTAATTCGTTAGTCCTTGACAATTTTTCAATAGAGAAATTCTAAATACATAAATACTCGTAGTATTCAAATTGATATTTCCTAAAATAATAAATTCAATGAGCAGTTATTAATTATAGTAATTATATTTTAATTACTAACTTCCTGTAGGATATTATAAATTAAATATATTAATTCAAAAGTCACATACAAATACCATAGTAATACTTTAATACACATAAAAGTAATTACAGACATTTAATATATTTATTTACACAAAATTTTACTTTAAAATCTAACCCTGTAGGAAATTTTACATCTGTGCTGAGTAGTGGAAAAATAGCAGGAAATTTTTAATATTTCATATAAAAAATTTTTTATAACATTGCCTTCAGCTTTTTTAGGGGCTTTTTCAATTAAATGCCAGCAGAGAGGTCAAATTTCCAATTGGAAGAATTAAAAAAAAACACAAATTTTCTTTGTCAATAGCAGATAATAAGAAATATACAAAAACGAGTGCAATATTTAAAATAAAAATTAATATTTAAGTAATCTTTCATAAATTTTGCAACTAACAACAACTGCAGTAATATGATATTCCTGATGACAGTTATCAAAGTGCTATTAATAGCACTAAATATATTTCCTAGTCGCTTTACAAATCGCAAAGTGATGTTTGTTATATATCTGACCAACTTAGTAACACATGGTAAGTATATAATTTTTTAAATATATTTATATTTATTTAACTAATTTAATAGATTTTATTTTTTATTTACTATATATAACAATAACAATTACTAAACACCAACTAAAATCAAAAAATATTCTCTAAATAATTAATAATATTAGGAAAAGTAAAAATAAGAAAAATATTAAGTAACTTTTAAAGATATTTCATTTAAACCCCATAAGCCCATTCAACCAATTCTCCTTTATTTTTGGTTAAGAAATTATTGACGTATTTAATTTTCCATTTATTGCTAAGAAAATCAAATTCAAATAAATTTTCGTTTACAAGAAACCATTACTTTTCTTTTTATCTAAAGCCTCCTCTTAGGAAGACAGATTAAAATGTACGATAAGTGGCCAAGCATTTCGCTCTTTGTGTACAAACCTTGGGCTATTCAAGTTAAGGCAAGATTTCATAGGATCAATGTTCGATTTGGCCATTAATAAAAGGTTAGAAATTATACCAAATTATACACTAGAGGTATCACTTTTCTTCGTTAAATAATTTACTGGTTTACGGCATAATGGGGCAGAATTGAAAAGTATTGAAAATAAATCTCGAACTTCTAATCGGTTGGTTGGATTTACATAAAATTTAACACAGGCATAGAAGAGAGGTGAATAATTTCAAGTTTGAAAGATGAATCTCACAGACTTCCCATGAGTTAAGATTTAAAGTTTAATAAATTACGAAAATTTCCAAAAATATTGTACTATTGTGGGTTTTAAAAAGTCATAATTAAATAAATAATTTGTTGTCGTAGCCGAAGTTCGAAGATGTGTTTATACTAAAATACGCAAAAATCAGTTTTTTGTGAAATATTAAATTTTAAAGTAGCGTAGTTTTGGTTTTCTAAAAGATAGTGAGATAATTTTTTTTTTTTTGTATAAAAAATACGTCACCTAGATAAGTAAATTTATTTGAAAAAATGGAGTCCATAGGTTTTCTGAGTTTTGGAGTTAAATAAAAGTTTTGTAAAAATTTGGTATTGAATTCGAAAATTCTTAATTTATAAAAATATGGAGAAATATATACAATATTTATTATTTGTAAAATTTTTGTTTGTTAATCCCAATGAAATTTTCAGTGATTGTTGATTTTATCATTTGAAATGTCGGAGTTAAAAAAAAAAAAAATAGTAAACGAAATCTCACAATTCCATAAAAAACGGTAAAAATCTCATAAATGTATTGTTTTTTGAATTTTACCCATAAAGTAGAGAAAAAGCCATAGGCAAACTCTTTAGAAGACATCAGAGTTTCCGAAACTGTAGGTCCACTATTTGGGATTTTAAAACATATAGGCTTAAGTCTAAATTTCAATGCAAAATAGGTCAAATTCGGAAGGATCTGTATTTAGTTATGTTGAATAGTTAGGCTCGTATTTAATTTTCAAATCTTCTCTGTAATGATACCTTCCAGAAAAGTATAGAACCGTTATATGTTCTTAAGGAAAATTTCATTTTAGAGAACGCCGAAAAAGCGTCTACACTCTAATTTTTGCAATTTTTAAATTCAAAATTGTTTATTTTTGGACCTGGTAAAGATTTTGATTTCAAATTTTCCTAAAACTATAGATATTTTGTTCTTTAACTAATTGGATAAAACTTTTGGAAAATTGGACAAAAATGTTGGGTTATATAATGAAAAAACTGGACCAAGATTTTGCAAAATTGAGATAGTTTAAAATCCAAATGCAAATAACTTAAAAACTGTAGGAGATAAATAGCATATGTAAGCATTATCAAAGGCTTTAAGAGGATGTAAAAATATTGGAAATTGGATGAAAAACAAAAATTTGGCAAGCGGTTAAAAACTTTTCGTCAGAGGTGCTCTTTTTTGGACTTGTATAGCTCCGCTCCTGAGGGGTATGTGGGACCCCGCTTTCAAACATTTTCTGCTATGTCAGCGTGAAATTGTATGTAAATCCAACCAGCCGATTAAGAGTTACCGATTTATTTCCAAAAAATTTTGATTCTGCCCCACTGTGTACTGTAGTGATAACAGAAACCAATATTTTAAGTCATTCTGGGATAAAAACCTTTCTCACTGAATTCGGAAATTCTTAATTTTTAAAAATATTACATTGCAATATAATATTAAAAATAGTTATTAATTTGTTAGTTAATAATAAGTCTAAAATAAAAAGATCAAGCCAGATTTAAAAAAAAAAAACACTCTCAAAATATACTATTTTACGAATTAAATATTTTAATTTCATCAAAATAACAATTTTAAACATTTGTAGAATACAATATTTTCGCATTTTTATAAGAAAAAATATTTGTATTGAATACGGTATAAGCCAAACAAACTATTTATTATATAAAATAATCCAATACTTTAAGATTAGAAAAATGCCTAATGTGAAAACTTCAACGCGTTTGGTGCTGAAACTTTTGTAACTAAAGTAATACCCCTACTCTACTATATAGTAAAACGCTCGTGTATAAGCATGAAAAAAGATCATGAATTATATTTCTCAATTTCAAAATCATCAACCTTTTATAATTTTAAGTAATTTGAAACTTTTTTAAGCAGTATGAAGTGTCGTGGAAATTATTTTATATCAACCAAGGTTTTTGTAAGGACCCTCGACTAAGGAGGTATAGGATATGTTTTAGTCAGATCGATTACAATAATGAAATAAGATCCACTGATTGAAATATTTTTGTTACTTGAAGTCTAATTATTTCAAACTCCCAAACCAGTTAAAAAATTATCGATATAAAACTCTTTTCGAAAAAATTTCTCAACAATTCGCTAAGTTTTAATTGTCCAAAATACCTAAAATCTACCCAGCGAAGTGTCATAAGTTACTGTGTTGAAATTATATATTTTAGTATTTAGGAATACATCTTTGGGCTACAACTATATAGTCCAATATTATACTGCTTACTTCGTGGAAAATTCGTACTTAAGTTCTTATAATAGTTTTATGATTGAAAACTTATATATTCTTTTTCCATTCCTTAAGTATGGAAATTGTTTGACGTCTTAAAAACAATTTATTGAAAATAAACAATAATAAATAAAAATACAAAATCCAATAAAATTATATTAAATTTAAAAAGAGTTCAAAATACGTTCTAAATTTATATTTTTTTATTTGTGATTATATATTTTGCACCAAGACCTTTTAAATTTTACATCTCATAAGCTTAGGATATCTTTATATCTTCCAAGCTATTTAATTTTCTTTAAGTTGTTGATTATTTCTTTGGTGCCACATTAGGCTGGCATCAACAAATTCTTTGCCCAAAGAAGTAATTTTGATATTTATAATGATTTTTGTTATAACCATTAGCAAACAGTAATCTAAATTAAAAGTTATTCAATAAAAAAATTAACATGACTAAAATAAAATATTTTAGGATAAATAAAATATATCTATGATTTTTAGTTAAAAGAGAATGTTTGGAAAGTTGGTACCAACCTATTGTAAATATATAAAAGCTTAAAGTTCTTTATTTATTTTCTTGTCAACTTAAGTTTTAAACTGTAAAACGAAACATTACTTAAGTGTGAGTTTTAACTTAAATGATTTTTAACTAAATTTGCACTTAAGCATACACTAAAGGAACAGTACAAAATCGGCCCTAAGACTGCTACAAAATTTCAATTTTTATTTTTACTAAAAAAAAAAAAAGGAAAAAAACGACCTAATTTGAGCTTTAGGTCTTCTCGAGGACTTTTAAAAAATTCCGCGACACTCCTAAATATTGAAAAAATCGTTCCTAATTTTAAATTAATTTCAGATTTTTAAATTAATTTAGAAATCAAAAAGAAAAAAAAATATAGTTTTTTAACTATATTAAAATCTATTTTATTCACAGAAAAAAGTTTGTATATAAATATAAAAATTTACTTTCATTGATTTTAGTTCATAATATTTAAGCATAATTTCTTAAGCATTAAAACTTTTTTTATATTTTTTCAAACGAATCAAAACTCAAGAAGACTGAAAAGTTTTTTTTAAATTTTCATTTATATGTTCAATTTCTAATTGAATTTTTGAAATTTTCTTCGGAAAATTTTAAGTTTTTAATAATTAATTACTTTATAGGTTTTTATTGAACTTTTTTATAGTTTTTTTAGAATTTTTATATTTCGGCTTAAGTTCATTGAATAATTGTAGAAGAATACAGTGTAGAAGTTTTTTATTGGACACTTGGCAGAATGGAATGCATTTTCTAGTACGCCACGACCTTCATCAGCACTCTTTAGCGTCCCACCGTGGTGTTCCCTGTAAACATCATCTATTTTACTTACAACTTTTCGAGAAATGGAATCCGTAACTTATTTATTTCTTACAATTATTTTATATTTTATGTGCTTAAAGCTACCAGTTAAGTAGTAAATTCAAGCAATGTATAATTGTTATTGTTTAGACACTCATTAAGTAGCAATGAACAATGTTGTTGTTATTTGATTTGTTCCTTCTGTTTGTTTACTATTTTTAGAAATAATAAAAATAATAAAGAATAAAGTAACACTAATTGCACTGTGCCTTGTGTGTTGAGTTAATTAGTTTATAGGTTTTTGTTGAACTTTTTTATAGTTTTTTTAGAATTTTTGTATTTCGACTTAAGTTTATTGAATAATTGTAGAAGAATACATGATAAAAGTTTTATTGGACACTCCTTGGAATTTTTCCATTTTAAGGCCTTTTTTTGTTAATATTTTTATGTATAACTATTTTCATTTACCATTTGCAATAAAATCTAATAATACTAAATGAAATATTTAACAATTCTATTCTGTAAACTCTCTTTTAAATTCTTGTAAAATCAAAAAGTTGTTAGCAGGGTAACCAAAAATATACAATATTATTCTTTTTTTTCCTAAGCTTCAAATGCATTATCCGTTTCAGATAATTTTAGGAATTTTGACCTCTATTTATTGTAGCATAATTTTGCATATTTTGATCATAACATCCTAGTTTAGCATATTTTAGCATATTTTATACTTAGGAACATAATTTTTGCATATATTACACCAAGTAGAATAATTTTGTATATTTTACACTTAAGAGAAAAATAAATAGAATTTTTTTACATAATTTTTAATTAGTGATATTTAATTCTTATAAATTGTTAACATTTTCTTAATTTCCTGATACAATGTATTAGTTTTGAATGCTATTAAGTGCAAAAAGAAAATATTTTTAGTATGAGTAGTAGATAATTCATTATTAAGCCAGAAAAGCTAATATTTTAGGAGCATATTTTTAGACTTTTTTTAGAGCATATTTTTGGTTGCCCTGGTAATTAAACCTTTTCTAAAGTATATCTAAAAATTTTTCACACATTTTAGGATAAAGCATTTTTATTTTATTTTTTCATTGTATGGACTTTATACAAAAATGTGTAATAAATTGCAGTTAAAATCGAAAAATTGTAGATTGTTGTTATTTTTTAATCTCGTTAATAAATTTGAATATTTGATCAAAACTTAAACAAATGCATACGTTTGGAAAGCCAAATTATTCTACTTACCAACAAAAGTTTAAAAAGAAAAAATAAAGAAAGGAATTACTGAATAAGGTATAAATTTATAGAGGAACCTAACAGAAATAGTTTTTGAGCATAACTCAAGCTTTTGATGGTGATTGGGCATTTTTAAAACTGATCCTCACTCTAGCAGAGTGCTGTTAAAGGTTTTTGTTAGTCTTATTAATTGAAAAATTTTCTTAATATCAGGCTTCCGGCGGATGTAAAGCCATTAGGCTTTTCGTTAATATTACGATAACTCTGAATGCAAGGAAATGTATTTATTTTCTGTTTACGTATTTGTTGATATAAAAATGGATACAAAATTTTCCGTAATAAAAAATTCAACATGTTTAATGTGCTTAAAGTTCAATGAGTTACCGCCTGCTGGTCTACTTTACAAAACTGATAGTTACAAAAGAATTTAAATATTTAAAAGTTCGACGAACTTTTTGGATATTTTAATTTTCTTTAATTTTATTTTACTGCTAGTGGTATTATTCATGATTAACTCATTTTTAAATTAACATTTTCAAATGAGCATTATACATCAATTACTATTTGAATGATTTTATAGAGCATCAATTTACTTATTTAAGAATATATATATATTTAATTTTGAACTTAGAAATGACTAAGAATTAGTATCCATTTGACTTAACGAATATTCTATTTTCTATCAACAAATTGAAAGTATAACATGTCTGATAGCGAAAGAACACAAATTTCCATGCCAAAGCATCTAGAAAACATTAGGTAGATCCTAAAAATTATTTTTAGAAAGTATAAAAAGTAAAGAAAAATTTTAGATTTTTATGTAAATTGAAGAATTTTTAACAAACATAGAAAGTATTAATTAGATTATGATACATCTATGTATGTAGGAAACACTCTTATGCTTAAATTAGGAATGTGAAATATATTAATATTAACTTTTTAGCTAAAATAAGTGTTAAGGTCCTAAGCATTTGATGATTGAATATCATTGTAATCGGTTTAGTAGAAAGAGGGTTATGAATAAATGAATCACAAATATGCAATTGTATGTTTTTTCCTACACATTGCACAGTGTCACATTTAGCCAAATTAGAACGACAAAAACATGAAAATAAAAGCTTAAATAAGGAAATTGACCTAATTTTTTTTTCGTATATACTGGTAAATATATCATATATTATGGGAAAAATACTTAGAATATTTGAAAGTGTCTATAGCGTGAATTGTGTATTTTCAAAGCAGCTACTTAAAAAAATATATATTTTTATTTAAAATTTTTGTGAACAAGTATGTTAACTTTAACTGCATATATCTCAGTGAGCACTGCAAATATTGATATGATATTTTTAGTATGAATATTAAATGTGTCCAAATTATTTTATTATAAAATTTTAAGTAAAAATTCAACATGGAAAGCTATTTAATTTTTTAATTAAAAGAAATCCGAATATTAAAAAATATATCATTCTTGGAATTTTTATTTTTAATGACCTAGAACTAAAAAGTACCATCGAGTTCCAATTTAAAGATACAATTAGTATATGAAAAATGTATCCATATAATTAATAATTTGAGAATAATAATTTGAAATATTATCTGCAACTTTTTGCAACATTTTAATATATTAGAAAAAAATACCGCATACCTTATATTAGCAATTTGATAAGAATTAATTCAAAACTATAAGGTAATGGCTAAAAATTTGATATGTAAATAGTATATTAAGATAGGTGTAGTTAGATCCTGCCACGTCTACCCTAAAGTATTCTTGTTTTTAATAAAATTTATTAAAATATGTTCAAAATTCAAACGAACATTTTTTTTTGTAGAGAAGTGACAGTGATTCTAATCACCCATTTTTAGTAGAAATTTTTGCAGTCTTGTCTACTAACAGAATATAACATTTCACTCTAATATTTCCAAAACTGGATTTTTCTCGTTCTAAAACTGCCAAATGTGACACTGTGCGTTGAATGAAGCTATCGATAAAATATTTATCCGTCTCAGAACAAATAGTTCATTTTGGCATCCATTAGTAAGAGCATAAATCACCCTTAATTGTATATATATTGCATATAGTGATTTTTAGAGCATATTTATAATATATTCTATCATTTTGAGAGCATATTTAACCCTTTTAGAGTATATTTTAACATTCTGAAGATAATCTTTTATACCACATTGGATGTTTTTCAAATATGATTTGAAATGTATAAAAAATAATAGATCCAAAACTATTTAATAATTTTGAAGAATACTGCAAAATTCGTTAAACATCCATGAGAAGCTTAACTTTTGTTTAAAAATGAAAAATGTTTTTAGTTTTTTAAGAGCATATTTTCTCATTTTTTAGAACATATTTTTAGTTTTTCATTGCATATTTAATGAGCATAAAACAAATTTATTAGAAAATATTTGTGGTTTCCCTGGTTATTAAAAATAACGACATACAATATTTGGAGAAGAGTATTATTTAAACAATATTTTCTCTTATTCTTGTTTGAACTAAGTATATAAATCTCTTAAAATTATTATTAAGCTAAAATTATATTTGGCTTTAATACAAATATTGATTTCTATATATTACTGAATGATCATTTTTTTCATTATAGATAAATAATTTCTTTATTGATAGTGACACTAATAATATATTTTTTTTAATTTCTTCCGATTTCCAGCTTTATCTTATTCTCAACTTATTTTAACTTCAAAACTTTCAAGTTTCCTTGAACATGGGGCAGATTAATGTTCTTAGCAGGAAAACTATTTTACGAGTACATACATTTATTTTACACGCAAGTAATTTAAGATTCATACGTTCATTCTTCTTTCATGCAGATGTTTGTGATGAGTTTACTACTCTCTACGCTGTTCTATTCTCGACTCTTTTCTGCTATGACTACCATTGCCTCAGTTCAGGGATGGCAAACATGGTACAATACTACTTTTTTTGGGACATTTTTATATATGTTGGTACCACGGCTGATTTGGTATATTTTGATATGATCTTATTTACATATTTTTGGTTAAAAAGAAATATTTCCGAAAAATATAATTTGAGAATAACGTATTCAATTGTTCTCCTTTCGTAAAATATTTCCCAAATAAGAAAACAAATTTTGACTTTATAAATATTTAATATAGAACAGTAGACGGCGTATAATGAACTGTCGAGTCGACAAAATTCCAAGAAAAAAATTAGGAAATAGTAATAAATTTTACATCAAATGATACCTAAGACCTTCAGCATTCAAGATATGTTTCGTTTTTTTTTTTTTTTGTGCAATTAGTCTGCATAAAATAGGACGACTCTAAAGTGCAGAAATTTTTCAAGTATTTTTAAATTTTAGGTAACAAAAACTGCTTTGGAAAAAAAAAAATCAGAAAAAAATAATTTTGGATATTTAGATTTTTTTTATTAATTAGATGTATTAAAAATCCCACAGGAAATAATATTAATATGAAATATTTACTTCTACACTGTGGAAAAAATTGTGTAATTTTGGCCAAAATATCAAAAAGTTTTATAAAATATTTTAAATTTTTATGGACCAGAAAAAAAGACACAGTGGAAAACAATCTAAGTAAATATATTTTAAAATGTTTTGTATACAGCCCATATTAAATTTTAAATTTTTTTTTTTTTTAAATTGTCCGTATTACAGATTTTGTATTAAATGTTTCAAGTTTTCGATTTTTCTATTGAAAATATTAAAGTTATAGGGTATTACAGATAAATAATTGTAAGAAATGCATTCCTAAAATACTTTAACATGTCTTTGTAAATCAACCAAGATCAATCGTGATTTTATTAGAAAAATTACCAAGAAAATATAAATTTAAAACAAATGATCAAATATTTATTTCCACCCTATCATGCAGTAACAGTTCATCGAAATATAACAAATCAAAATAACTATTACATAGCTAGTAATTTTATATTAAAAGATGATTGTAAATGTTGTTCCTTAATAATTTAATCATTCAGAGAACTAACATATTCGTAAATTTTTGTAATTTATATCTATCTACACTGATTTTTACAGAAATAAATATTATACAAATTATACTGACGCGTCTTTAAATAAAATAAATTGTTTAGAAATATAAATAGAAGAAAAAAGAGGTAAAAAGATAAATTTAAATATTTTTATTATATTAAAAAACACTATGGCAACACTGATTAATGAAAAATGTAAATAATTTATGCAAAAAAATATCATAATTAACATTTGTTTGTATGTTGCAATAGATATATGTATACTTATAAAACTTAGTATCTAAAAGAGGGTATTTTGAGTAAATTATTAATTCAATATAGGCAAAATATAAAGAATTTTTACAAATTGAAAAACTTTTTAAACGGTCAACGTCTACACATATACAAAAATTTCATTGTTGTACCTAGTTTCCTTCTAATTTTTTTTCAAATAATAATATGAGCTCATTTCACTGTGCGGCATAGAGAACCAAAGACTCAAAAATTTACTATTTCTGAGCAAAGTATCGCTGATGAAAAATTGACTAATTAAAGTTTTTGTTTCCAGGCATATCGAGAATTATTCAGTCTATTGCACATTCGTAAGCGAAAGCTTCCTACTAAAATATTATTATAACAAAAGAAATAATTGTTATTTATTCTTCTACTGTGTCGAGTTGAGCTAAATAAATTTGTTGCTGCAGTTTGAAAATTGCGAGTAATATTTTACTAAAATTATTAAATAAAAATATGTTTAGAAACTAGTAAATTTCTATGTAAATATTTTTAATTAAAATATATTTACGAAACTGATAAAATTATGGTCGAAAAAGTACATTTTATTTTAATGATTGCTTCAATTTAAAATAAGCAATTTTCCATCCCTGCTTTAGTTCAGCCAAAAAATATGGTTCTTGTGTTTATGGGAAGATGTTTTGTACTTACATACAAATTGTTTTAATGTACATGCGAATACGTGTAAAAGCCCTGTCAACATTTTCTATCGAAATTTAAACTAAAGCGATACCTCATTCGAATATGAGAGTCAACGCTCGGGAAGAAATGTGTCTTAATGATACTATTTAGTGCATTCTTTGGGTGTCGAAATACTATCACTTAAATCATTTTTGTATAATAAAAATGTTTTTAATGCAGTTGGAATATTTCTGGTAAATATTTTTAATAATAATTGAGCCAAATGCTTACCTTATAATTATTATTTTATAACTCACCATAAACTTTAAACTAAATGAGTAACTCACTATAAATTACAAATTAAATATGAAATATTTAATAACAAAGATCACTAATTAAAAATTAGCAATTTTTTATATTAACATATTTTTTATTCAACACTATAAGCAACAACATTGATCATTTTTCAAGTTATACATTTAATGAGCGAAATTATGTTGCACTGGTTCTTTTTCATTGCTGTAGGAAGTAAATAGTTACCCAAGTCAAAATTTGTAGATCAAAATTCTATAGCAATGTGTTTTGTTATTGCAAATTTGTGTATTTTCTACTTTCTAACATTCAAGTGTGTCAAAAAAGACGCTTTTTATTGAATGGATGAACGAAACTCTCTTCAAAATGCTGGCAGGGTGTACACATATATTAAAGTATTTTTATGTATAAATCCCTTTACATTTTTTACATTCGTTTCGTTGAGTAGATTGAAGTATAAATATTTAATTGGTGATTTGTGGTTTTACCACAGACACATTTGCTCACATGGTGGGCTAGTTGGGTGGGTAGCCGACTGGTGGGTGTTAGAGTGATATTGTGTTTTAAATTTCCATTTAAAAATGTATTGGATTTTTAAATTTAGATATTGTGCTGCTGCCAGGGCTTTATGCGAGTAAATGTGAATGTGTGTGTTTGTGTAAGGATTTCATTTTTGCGGTTTCATATTTCACCGCCCTCAAGGGGTTTCGCGAATTGATGTTCTATTACAGAATGAGAATAATTTTTAATTTCTTTATTACTTGTTTTTATTGCAGCATATGTGTGCGAGCAATAATGTATTTTTAGAAAGCACGTTTATTTTCTAAATTTCAACTACTTAATTCACAATAAAAACTTTAAATGGACTAACAACAAAAACGCACACAAAGAAAATTAAAATTAATGACATTTATTTTATTGCACACACGGGCTAATATAGAAATGGTCATATAAAGCTTTAGCAAAAAGTTTCTTGTTTAATGGAAAGTTGTTGAAAATGGAGGAGTTATTGAATATAAATAATTTTTGGTGGTTTAGGTCATTTTAAACTAAAAATATTTATTAAATGCAATTTCAAAGCAGAAGGAAATATTCACTAAAATCAAAAATTTTAGTGAGAAAACATTGGGTAGCTTAAAACTTTATACATTCTAAGCTTAAAGTTATCTATTGCTTCAAGTGTAAAGGGTATATATAAGTTTGTCATTCCGTTTGTAATTTCCACAGTTTACGTTGGAGAGCAAAAAAGTCCGTCCGTCCGTCCGCCGATTGAAATGGCGTTTATGAAACCCTGCGATAACTGCCATATATAATATATATATATATATATATATATATATATATATATATATATATATATATATATATTAAACGATCAAAAATCCCCTCGAGAATTTTGCTATTGAAATTCAGCAAGCTCGGTTCATAATATGGGCAAAAAACCATTTTTATTTAAAACTGGTTTAAATGGCATTTGTGAAGCCTCCCGAAAACACATACCGAAAGATCAGAAATTTTTTCCTGAACTTTTTTATTGAAACTAGGAAAAAACTGGTTCAAAAATAGCAGATATATTAAAAAAACGGTTTTTCTAACCGCTTTTCGATTTTTTGCAGCCCCTATTTAAGCTAGGAAATTCTTTTTTGCAAAGCAAAATCGGAAAATTCCTTCTGAATTTTTCCGCTGAAAAAATAAACTCAGTCGATCCATTACTTACAGAGATATCGACCAAAACACAATTATGACCGATATCCAAATCCTAAATAAGCTACCGATTTGGTTCTTATATATAGATCGATCATAAATACTTTTCTTGTTGAATCAACTAAATCGGTTTATAAACAATCGAGTTATTGGCAAATTGTTTTTTTTTATTTATTTAATGTCTGCTTTCCTTATAGTTGTTGTTTTCATGGGCACTGAAAAATAACAGCAACAATAAATTAAAGCACCTATGTATGTTAGAAGCTTCGTTCTTTCACAGAAAAATCGGAAATTAAAAAAAAATATGTTGAAAAAATGAACTAAGTAGATCCAGTATTAAGCGAGTTATAGGACAAATTGCATTATTAGATTTTATAAAGCTTTTATATAAGCTGTGAGCCTCATTCTTGCATAAATCTATTACAAATATTTTTCTCGAATTTCGATTTTTTAAATCAGTCAAATCGGTCCATAAATTTTCCACCATACCTTTTTTTATCTAATATTTATAAAATATTTTTTTTGCACCGAAGTGATTATATTTTCCTTGAGTATATGCGAACTTTTGTAAAATTTCATAGCATTAAATTTGTTATTAACTAGCTTTTACTGGTGCGCTTCACTACTCTATTTGATGCGATAACTAATATTTACTTTATATGGGAGCTACTACTCCCCCTGCACCTATTCCCCCCAATCGAAATTTGATATAAAACTTACTTTGAAATTTTTAAGGCTTTCATATAATAGTCCTAGAGGTGAACAAATTTATGTTTTCTTTTTGTGGAAGCTATCTCTCCCGCTGGTCCTATCCGTCCTATTTTCATTGCTTCAATGCGATATGACATGATAAAGGTTCACACGTAACTTGAGAGCTCTCACTGCAATAGTTCCTTAGATATGCCTTAATTAATATTTGCTTTATATGGGGATACTTCACCTCCTGCTCAGATTTTAAGTTAATTGGTTCCTCCGTTTGAGACTTCTAAAAAACGGATGAACCAAAATATGAGCGTGGCATCCGATCGAGATCCGACATAATCTCCAACATTCTACAGCGCAAACACTATCTCTACGTCAAATTTCATATAAATAAATAGCTTCATTAATGACTTGTAAAATGGAAAAAATAGATCTTTTTTTAATAGACGTAAGATGAGGGTGTGACTTCCAATCGAGATCTAACGAAGCCTATAACAACCTTTGGCACTGTGTGTGAAATTTTTTGAAAATCGTTTCAGCCGTTTAGACTTGATTGATGCAAAAACGAACAAATAAAGAAACAAACTTAAACCTCATTTTTATAATATATTTATATAAGAATTTATAAAATCTTGATTCCATTTCAACTTTATATAAAAATAGAAATTACTTAAAGTTTTTGTAGTCAATTCAATATAAAGTATTTCACTTTCTTATAACACATCTCAACACGTGTGAAGGGTATCCCGAATGTAGCTTAATTTTATTTTATTTCTCTTTAAACTTTTCGCATAACCAGCAAAAATCACATTTAGTTATACTAAATACCGCTTTAAATATAACCTCTCCTTTAGTCACACAAAATGTTATTTTTATGTACAAATGAAAAGTTAACCAAATAAAAATGCTGGTTACCACAATTGTGGCTAACAAAGAAAAAAGCATATGCAAAAAAGTCATCGTACATTTTCATGATTTTCCCAAGTGAGCAACAACTTAATTAAACGAAACATAGAAAAAAGTTTAAAAAAATTTGTTGAAAAAAAAAACGCCCGCGTACTTGACAATGCTCATTTGCTATTTAATGTTTAATATTTATTTTTGCTGCTCTTTGTGTTTTATTCAAATATAAATTTTAAACTTCTATTTATGTCTATTTTACAGTTATGATGAACGAACCACGCTTTGCTCAACCAATACCAAATGTTACGGTAGCTGTTGGACGTGATGCTAATTTACCATGTGTCGTTGAACATTTGGGTGGTTATAAGGTATGTTAACATTATTTATAGACAACATTTTATGTTCTATTTAATTTAAAAAGTTAGCACCTTGAATGAAAAGTTATTTTTTAAATAACTGAAATTTTTATAACTTTTATAATAAATATTATTTTAGCCAGAGAAATATCGACCACATACATACATAAATACATACATTCATACATACATACATACATACATATATACATACATATATACATACATACATACATACATATGTGTACAAAACGGCACCATTCAGTTTTAATAACATATCAAATACATATGTGTTCAAATTGTATACTATATATTTCAACCATTAATGAAAATTTATATCGCATTGGTGTCAACTTGGCACCATTTCAGCACGGAATTATTTATTAACATTATGTTATCTATTTCTTGTGTTCAAAACTTTTAAAAGAAAGATATCATAAAACCAATAATCGATTATTATCCATTTGACCACAACCGTTGTAGATTTTTAATCTTAATATTTCTCTTTTGAATATAATATACTTAACAATAAAAATTATAATTTTAAAAAGAAGTTCTCCTAAGACGCTTCTATCTATTTAAGTACTACCATTCTATTTTAGGGTGTCTGTAGGAAATATATTTACTTTTGATTTATAATCAAAATATTTTTCAGTGTCTTAAATAGTTTGATATTGAAAGTAAGCAAAATCAGTTTAATAGGAGAAATGTTGTAAAACAAAATAGAAAAGCACCTTGAAACAATTTGATTCTAGAGAATCATTTAAGTATATTAAAAAATATTTTTTTTCTTAAATTTGAAATTAAGAAAATATATTTACTAAATATAGCATAATTTCAGAAGCTTGGAAAACAACTTTTTATAAAATTTTACATAAAAAGTTTTTTTTATCTAAACTCTTCTTCATACAGATAAAAAATAATTGTGTAAATTCTTCAAGGGAATTACTTTAATACATAACCAAATCTCTCTTTTTTTTTTTTTTTTTTTTGTTAAAAACATTCTCTTAAATGTCTTAAAATCAAACTCTATCTAAGGTTAGGGAATATTTGAGATTCCATTCAGAGGGATACAGTTTTTCAAAATTGTTTCTCTACTTATTTTACTTAAAACACTAAGTTCATACTTTATCTTACTATTGTTGCAAAATTGATGCAAGCGATAGTGTTTAGTTCAATTGTTTGAGAGCAACGTTATTGGGTTGTACCTAGGGTTGCCAGATTTGAAATGTGATCTAACTCGACATTTCGAAAATTAAGCATGATTTTCAAAAAAACTATATGGAAAATACGTATGTAAATATATTGGTAATTGTTATTTGAAAGAATAAATAAACATATGACACTGCTTCTTTATATTGACTCATTACAAATATTTCAATATCCATTAATATTGCTTTTGAACATTTATTTAGGATATTAGAAAATTACAACAACGTGTAGGCGAATGAATGTCATTATGCTGTGAGCAAGGGCTTCCCAAAAAGAACTTTTTCACCACTTCAAAATTTTCAAAAGGAAAAAAAGTGCATAATTTTTAAGGAAATAAATAAGACCGTGACTTTTTGCATGAAACATACTTTTTTTTTGCAAAACGAAAATTTATTTTTCAATATAATCTCCTTTTAACTCAATACACTTAGTCCAACATTTTTCCAGTTTTTGTATCCCTTCCAAAAAGTAGGATTTTTCGAGATCCTTAAAATAGTCATTTGTTTGGTAAATAATTTCATTGTTGGAGCTAAATCTCTTTCCACCGTGCCATTTCTTTAGGTTTGGAAATAGAAAGTAGTCACTAGGGGCTAAATCCGGAGAATATGGCGGTTGAGGTACCAATTTTTAGGCCAATTCATAGAGTTTTGTCATTGATGAAAAAGAACTTTTTTCTTGGCCATATGAGGTAGTTTTCTTTTTAAATCCTCATTAAATTGGTCTAATAAGTTGGCATGATATTCGCCGTTTTTCCCTTTTGAAGGTAATCGATGTGGATTATCCCGCGTGCATCCCAAAAAGCTGTTGCCGCAAACTTACCTTGGCCTTCTTTGGAGCAGGTTTACCCGGAGAAACACATTGTTTAGGCTGCTGCTTGGTCTCCGTAGTACAGTAAGGTATCCATGTTTCATCCACAGTTACAAAACGCCGCAAAAACTCATTCGGATTGCGGTTAAACAACTCCAAACAATAATTTGAAGTTGCCACACTTTTACGTTTATGGTCAATTGAGAGCAAACGCGGCTATCTTGCAGACAACTTTCTTAAACCCAGCTGATCATCGAAACCACACCGCTATATGAAATGCCTATGGCATAAGCAATCTCACGCACTCTTACCCGTCGGTCGGCTAACGCCATATCGTGGATTTTTATCGAGCTTTTCCTTGGTTTGATTGACGGTTTTTTTCGCAAAAAGTAATGTTTAATGAGCACTCGGTATTTATTTTTTTCCATTTTTTGAAAAATACACGAGGTTATATGTTTGAACAGCTGTTAAACGCAAAGTAAATGACGACACGTGCTCAAAATTTGACAGTAGTCTATTAACAGGTGGTACTTCATGTGAATAGTGTTGCATGCCATATAACTTATTGATCCGCCCTCGTATTTTTTATCTATTAAGAAAGCTAAAACCACATATTTAATAAAAAAAATTTATAAATACTATTTTAGGAAAAGTACTTCTAAAGCAATGAGCAAGAAACATGAAAATCCTACCAATGAAAAAACATGGGTTAAAATATAATAATAACTTCTGCAGCTCTTTTTCATCACTAAATGCTTCCTTCCAATGACAACATAGTGTTAAAATCATGACTTTTTCAGCTCTTTTTCAGCCTTTTTTGTTATTTTTTGCTAGGACAAGTTTCACTTTCACAGTTAATAAATCCGAAGGCATTGTATTATGAAAAATATAGAAATGTGATTCGGGCGTATCACTATAAAAAAATATTCTTCATCAACGCGTCCGATTTCACTCAAATTTTCACATAACTACAAATTTTTTTCACCTTGACAAATTACATTTGAAATTGTAACTTAACAACTTCTGAAATATCTTGACAATCAAGTTCATTGAAGGTCGTCTGGTAACCCTAGTTGTATCCTAAACATGTCAATGAATATTTGCAAGTTATGTAAACATTATATTGGACTCATCCTATACAAAACTGTATTGATGCAAATCTGTCTATTTAAATCTAGTTAAGCTCTGCAAATATGACGAAGTTGTAGCACAATACTTTAAATTTCTAACTCATTGAATCACAGTGGGGCCAATCGCAAAATTCTTGGTAATAAATCTGTATCTCTTAAAATACTAGTCGAATTGAATTGAAATGAAATGTGTAGAGGAGGATTTAAGCTTTTAGAAAAATTAACTGGTTGTCACCCTGTGTTAATACGAGGTAAGCTACAGGGTGTCAAAATTGACCACCCCGAGTCTGTAAAAGTTTCAAAAAATTTTAATTTCTATAAATCAAGTCTGATTTTGAAGACTTTCATACTTGGCGAGATAAAGTAAAATCATGCTTACTGAGCTAAGTTATCTCTTAAAGTTAAAAAGATATGACTTTATTTAGTTTTTCATGAATTAGTCCTGAGATGTAAGAAGGACAATTTTTGAAAAATATTTTGTTATTTTTAATACAGTCCAAAATAATATGCTGAAAAATTTTTGTATTATTTTAGTTCGTCTAGCCGTGAAAAATGTTCAAACTCAGCACTCTATAAAAAAATAATAGCGTATATAATAAAAATAGGGTAAGAGGGGTGAAAGCTCCCTCTCCCTACATCTTCTTAACTAATTAACCGGTTTTCTTAAAATTTAGCATGCAGACACTGTTCTGAAAGTTTTTTTTAATAATAAAATTTTTTTCTTTACATATTTCAAAAGACAAGGCTACAAAAAATGGTTAATAAAAAAATTTTAAATTGATTTAGATTTGCACCCTACATTCAGAATTGGTAGATATTGGTGAATTTAAAAAAAAAAATCATGTTTATCGATTAATAGAAAAAAAATTGCAGAGTTTTATTTAAGTATATTCATGCTGTTGAATTATAAAATATATTTAGATCGATTTGGCACTAAGCTGCTTACCGCCCGGCTAAAAACGAATGCTGGAGTGCAGATTCTATTCTATAATTTTTCAAGACTTAAAAAAAAACATATTATTATTATTATTATTATTATTATTATTATTATTTTCATAATATTTATACTATTATTTCTTTTGTATTGTGTAAAATAAATATCAAATTTTTTATCTCCACAAAAATCATTTAAATAGCTTCAAAAACTAATTTTTTGTAAATTTTCAAAAATAAACAATATTTAATAAATTGAATCGCGCCATTATAAGTGTGTGTTATGTATACGCACATATGGAAATAGGCAATAAAATATTATAAAATAGTGAATATAGTGAGTTTGGACACGAGTTATCGATTTTTAAAACGACCCTGACATGTTGTATATTAATGATTTAGTAAATATGTATATTTTCACATTCTTTTAATATTGTATTAGTTTTTCAGTTGACCGAGTTTTGCCTGAAAAGAAAATTATTTTTCTAGTTTTTTACTTTTTTAAAATATTTAGGTATGAGATGAAATTCGATCGATTTAAAAAGTAAATCGAATTTTTAAATCGATGAGGTTGTGAAAAATTTCGATAGATTTCATTTTTCAATTTTTATTTCCGTATTTCTTGTCAAATCACAATAAATTTATTTTATGTAAATTAAATAAAATAAAATCTAATTTACTTTATTCTAGCATAATTTATTTGAAACTAACTAACCCGAAAAACGTTGTTTTGCCAAATAACTTATTTTTAGTGAATATTTTGGTTTGGAATTTCCAAAAAAATGTATATCTTTATGTTGCTTTCACATGTTACAGTGTCCCAATGCCCAATTTTAAGAAAACCGGTTGATTAGTTAAGAAGATATAGGGAGAGGAATCTTTTACCCCTCTTGCCCTATTTTTATTATATACGCTATTATTTTTTTATAATTATACGCTATAATTCCTTCCAGATGTTATACTATTTGCTTGCCAAATTTCAGGAAAATCGGTTAATTAGTTACGATTAGGGAGGGGGAGCTTTTGCCCTATTTTACGCCTCAAATAAAAAAAATTATAGGCTATAGATCCTTCCAGATGTTACACTATTTTCCTGCCAGATTTCAAGAAAATCGGTTTATTTGTTAAGAAGATATCCCTATATCTATATAAGGAGATCTTTTACCCCTTTTGGCCTATTTTACTTATTCTCACATCTAACACATACAAAATTTCGTAAAAATCGTTCAAGTCGTTTCGAAGGAGTTCAATTACAAACACCTTGACACGGGATATTATATATATATATATATATATATATATAATAATAGAAATAAATAGATAGAATTAATTTGAAAGTTTCTGCATGAGGCTACAAGAGAAAAGGCAACTGTTTCTACCGAATGTAACACAAGAGAATCTGTACGGCCAAAAATGTAACACTTTGTTAAGGGATAACATATTTATGGTGATTCAACTCCGCGATGCTTCCGATAATTGATGATTATTAAAGTTTAAAAATGAACACCAAACTTTTTACAGGTGAAGTTATCCATTATGGTATATTAAATAATGGACTCCTTTATTTCTTTAAGTTTACTTATATGGTCTTGGTAAGACGTTTTGTAAATTTAACATGTTTTTTTTTTAAATCGTCGTCGAAACGACTAAGATATTAAAATGGGTACGACTTTACCACAAGTACAAAACCCTTGTATATGACATATGGTCGTTTATATTTTATATAAACTTGATAGTGACAAGTGTATGTGATTTATGTACATTAAAATGATTTTCGGAAGAGGATTTCATATGGGAGCTATGGTCAATTATGGACCGATCCACGGAATTTGGCACAAAGATTGATACTTATACAAAACTTCCTTACACCGAATTTCATTAAAATATTGGTATTTATGATCGTTAAACCCCTACCCCGGCAGGACATTTGTTTGGGGGCTAGGTGAAATAATGAACTGATTACAACTAATTTTAATAGGCTTCGTTCTTGTGTCTTGAAGGTCCTATGTGCCAAATTTCATTGAATTATCTTCAAAATTTCGACCTGTACTTTGTGCACAAGATTGACATGGACAATCAGCCAACAGTATAGCCAGACGGACGGGCGGACGGACATCGCTAGATCTACTCAAGAAGTGATTCTGAGTATATTGGTACACTTTAAGGTGGGCGTTGGATGGTGTAGGGTATACTAAATACTTTTGCGACAAATTTAACAATCATATTAATTTCGTTTTTCTTCACAACCTAATTTATTATGGTTTTCATAAAATCTGTACTTCTGCATTCGTTTTTGGCCGGGCGGGAAGCAGTTTAATTGATCTAAATATATGTTTTAATGAAACAGCGTCAATAAATTTAGAAAAAAAACTCGCGTGACATTTTTTTATTAATCGATAATGAAATTTTTTCATTTCAAACTCAATATACCCCCCATCATTTTTGATGGCTGGTATAGAAATATGATTTATTGTAGGGTTTATTGTTTATGTATGGTTTATTTATTTTCTGACAATTTTGTTCCACACTCTTGGCGAATTTACCACATGTCGATGTCAGTATCACCGTTTTTTACAACTTCCGTAGTTCATAAAAAAAAATTCACAAAAAAGAGAGACAGTGATGAAAAAGGACCTAAATAAAAGCCAACATATCTAATATTTTAAGACAAAAGAAAGTCGCCAAATATAATTTAAATTGGTGCATGTTCCCCCTTCTGACTTATTACGAGTAAATAAATTACTTCGACTAGGAAAAAGATAATTCGTATTCAAAATAGTAAACTTTTTTATTTCTCTAATAATAAATCTCTATAAACAACATTTTTTCAAGTTTAGCTAATAGCTTAACAAATTTCGAAATTCTCATATGTTAAATTTCTTACCATTTAATGTATAAATAGCCCCACTTTGCCCAAGTTTTTTTTTTATCTTCAACAAATAGTACTTTTGACCATATATTGCACAAATACATTTACCAAAATATAAAAGAACAATAAAAAAAAAACTAACAGCTCAACGAATTTTAAAATTCTACGAGTTTACAATTACTTTGGAATGAATGTCTTTTATGCCATAGAAATTCTATACATAAACAAACAAGCCAGTATCTGTGTATCTATTAAATTGTAATATATGAATGTAGTACTGCATGTATGTATGTATTCACGACATATGTCAATAAATACATAACAACTGAAAGTTTGATTTGAATTTTTTATTTATTGTTGTATATATACATGTGTATGTGCATGGAACAACATTATCTTAACTCGCTCTAAATCTTGTTTGTTATTTGTTTGTTGGCAGAAGTACTTGAACATCTATTGTTTCTTTTTTTGTTTCGTTTTTTGAATATTTGTTTTAGGTTGCTTGGATACATATTGATAGACAAATGATTTTGACAATACATCGACATGTCATCTCTAGAATACCACGTTATAGCATTACTTACGACAATGCAAACACTTGGCTGTTGCATGTGAATCAGGCACATCAAGATGATCGTGGCTACTACATGTGTCAAGTGAACACGAATCCCATGATAAGTCAAGTGGGTTATTTGCAAGTAGTAGGTAAGATTATTGAATTTTTTTCTTCTTAGTATTTTTATACAAGAAAATAATAAATTTGTTTTATTCATTTAATTTTTATTTTTTATTTTTTAGTGCCTCCAAATATTTTGGATATAGAAAGTACTCCCTCTTCGGTGGCGGTTAGGGAAAATCAAAACATTAATATGACCTGTCGGGCTGATGGTTTTCCTGCTCCTAAAATAATTTGGCGTAGAGAAGATGGTGAAGAAATTGCAGTCGAAAAGAAAAAGAAAGGTAATTTAAAAATAATCTTTTATGAAAGAAAAAATAAAAAAAAAAAAATAATAATAAAAAATAGAAAATGAACATTATTTCAAAAATCTTCATTGTCTTGTTTTAAATTGTCTCTTTAATCTCCTTTGGAATTGATGACCTCACATGCAAATCCTTTCGACCTAAACTACAAACTTGCTGCTGCTGATGCTGCCAAAAACTTCTTTCTAAACACTCCAACACATACATACACACACACACTCATATAAAATTACTACAATGTTTTGAAATCTGTTTTTGTTTGCTTTTTTTCGATTTTGTTTATTTGTTTTTTTTTTTATTTTTGTTGTTGTTGTGTATTCATAATACCTGTACCTTAACTATTACCCAACAATGCATATTTATCTGCTGCAACAAATGGGGGTTTGATGACTTCATCCCACTTCATGGGGATTGTTGATGCTACTGCTGTGTTCTGTCTTGTGCTCTACAATATGCTGACAATTTATATGTTTTTATTTTTCTTTTTTTTCTCATTTTTGCTTTTGGGAAATGTGCTTGAATAT
Organism: Protocalliphora azurea; assembly: GCA_932274085.1. Lineage (NCBI taxonomy): Eukaryota > Metazoa > Arthropoda > Insecta > Diptera > Calliphoridae > Protocalliphora > Protocalliphora azurea. Next base: position 146,606,523 of record OW026522.1, read on the forward strand.
TGTAATATAAATTCTACTCTGGGCAACTATCACCAATGAATATTTTGGAATATTGCTGCTGATGCTCTTCTATGTAAAAATATTTTTTGTGTTTTCTTTTTTCTTTTGTTATTTTTGATTTGTCTTTTGTTTTTGTTTTATCTTGTTGTATCCCTGGTCATTTGTTGTTCACCTTATTTTGCTGGATGAATGAATGTTTGGTTGCATGACTTGATGGCTGGCTGTATGCAGTATTGGTGTATGATGGTGAGGTGTTACCATTGACCAAAGTTAGTAGAAATGAGATGGGTGCCTATCTGTGTATTGCCACCAACGGAGTACCTCCCTCTGTATCAAAACGTATAATACTTGATGTTGAGTGTAAGTAATAGATGGATGACTTCTAAATTGTGGTCTTGTGTGCATGTTCAAATAAATATGTTGGCATTAGGGGAGTTCACGAGGACGTAGAGAGTTTTAAAGTTTTTAGTGAAAATTAAAGTTTAGTTTAGTTTAAAAAAATAAGATTATTTTATACAAATGTACTTAATTATTATTATTACTTTTTTTTGGTAATTTACAAAATCAAGATCAGAAAAATCATATCTACATAAGACTAGTAATAATTAATATTTAAATAAGATCAGTAATATATGATACTCTTGAAAGTTAAAAAAATATAGTTCTATCATTCCAATTTTAAACTGGAGATAATTTCGATAATAAATATTAATTAATCGAGTAATGAAGATCGATTTGTGATCAGTGCTCAAAAATTCGAATTTTTACATGAAGCGATCAATAAAATGATTAAAATCAAGATAATGGTTTTGAATTGTGATCACTGATCATTAATTCAATCGACAAGCTTCAGTCAGATCAGTATAAGATCAATAGTGTTCATAGGAAAAAATTCAAATGATTGATGTTCTTCAAATTAAAATTAAACAAAAATAGTTCGATCAGTCCAATTTTAAACTATAAATAACTTTGTTAATAAGCTTTAACTGAGTAAAGAAGATCGATTTGTGATCAGTGATCACTTCAGTTTGCGATAAAAAATCTAACTTTTACATGAAAATCCAAAATGGCCTTGAAATGATTGAAATAATTAAAATCAATAGTGTTTATAACAAAAAAATTCAAATCAATGATGTTCTTCAAATTAAAGTTAAACAAAAATATCGATCATTCTAATTTTAAACTATCGATCATTCTAATTTTAAACTATAAACAATATTGTTAATAAGCTTTAACTGAGTAAAGAAGATCGATTTGTGATCAGTGATCACTTCAGTTTGCGATAAAAAATCTAACTTTTACATGAAAATCCAAAATGGCCTTGAAATGATTGAAATAATTAAAATCAATAGTGTTTATAACAAAAAATTCAAATCATTGATGTTCTTCAAATTAAAGTTAAACAAAAATATCGATCATTCTAATTTTAAACTATCGATCATTCTAATTTTAAACTATAAACAATATTGTTAATAAACTTTAACTGAGTAAGATCGATTTGTGATCAGTGATCACTTCAGTTTAACTTTTACATGCAAATCCAAAATGGCCTTTAAATTATTAAAATGGTTTTGATTTCTGTTTACTAGTTTAATCGAAAAGATCATATAAACATAAAATCAATAATATTTAAAGGTAAAACTTAAAATCATTGTTGTTGTGAGATGAAAATTAAAAAAAATAAAATTGTTCGATTATTCCAATTTAAAATATAAATAAGTTCATTAAAAAGCTTTTATCAAGTAAAGAAGTTTGGTTTGTGATCACTTCTATTTGAACAAAGTACGTGGCCATAAAACAATCAATAAAAATATTAAAATTAGGATAAAGATTTGATTTGTGATCACTGATATCTAATAATTCTGATTGATTTTTCAGGATACAAATTTTTAGAAGTCATAAATCTTTAACAACTCTGTAAATAAGTTTCCTATAGAAACTTATTTGCTATTTTATAAAAATTGATCAAGCGTTTAATCAAAAGAAGATAAATTTGTGATCATATTTAAATTATCAAAAATTTTCCTACAAAAATCATAAATAATTAAAAATTTTGTAAATAAGTCACCAATTCAAAAAAAAAAAAAAAAAAAATGTTCTGATCACTAATATTTTTCATCAGAAATCTATTGATCTTTTTTAATAAAAAAAAAATTCAAAAATGCAAACGAAAATAATTTCGAAACTAAACTAGTTCGAGTATTTTGATTTTCTTGCTCCATATAAATAATGGAAAGAAGATCAATTCGTTAGCACTTGACCAAAAATAGATTTTTCCTAAAAAAATTTTAAATCGTTAATAACTTTGTAAATAAGTCTCTAGTCGAGAAAAGAAGCTCGATTTCTGATTACTCATATTTTTTGATGAAAAATATATATGTATGTAAGAAAAATTTTAGAAAACTTAAACATGTAATTCTATCTTAAGAATTTCGATTTTTTTTTTTTGCTACATAAAAGAATGCACCCTAATATTCTTGCATGCCTGCATGTATTTACCAAAAAAAAAAAAAAATCAAAATGTTTCTTTTTTTTTCTTTTTAAGAAACAAATAAAATAGAAGACCAAACAACAAAGCCTGTTGTAGCCATAATAAACGATGGACATTATGTTTTTAAATTAAAGGCACAAGGGTCGGTTCATAGATGACCATAGTTACAAACTGCACTTAACTAAAAAGATAGATAGACAGGCAAACATATTTACACTTATCAAAGAGGAAACAAAATTTTAAATTAATACCAACTGCTTAAATTATACAAAAAAAGTGTTACAATATTTTCTCTTCATTTTATTAATACTTTTATTAGTTTTTTTTTTCTCACTCGTCTTGGTCTTCATGCTACTTGATAAAGTGCATAGTCAATTACTGATTCTGTTAGCAGATATTGTCCTCTGTGTTTTTTTTTTGCTCTCACCAACAACTGTTACCAAAAGACGTGTATTAGAACAAGAGTCACGTAGCAAGTGTCATTTGAAAAATTGCACTTTAGTCAGTAGTAAAAACAAAACATTAAATTGTTATTTACGTTCATTTTAGAAAAATATTAAAGTTATTCTTTTTTTTCGGCAAACGAAAAACGAATACATGTATACATAGGTAAAACTAAAAATTGGTTTAGATAGGGGGGGGGGTTTACAAAATAAAAATAATAATAAAAAAAATAACACAAAAAGGAAGAAAAATTCAAAAATGTTTATGTTTACAGCCAGCAAACACCTTTACTTTTTTTAATTTATTAAAATATAAAATGTGCTTGAGAATTCTTTACACGTCCTTTAGCTATGGTTAAAGTAGTTCTTTCAAAGCTCAGCACGTAAAGAGTAAATGATATTTTTCATAAAAATTCAAGGTGTCATATTATTTACTATAGATATTTAATATTTACTAGGGTGCTGTCAGGAAATGAATTAGTCAAAACTTTTAAAAATATTAACTCATTTAAAAATATTAGATAATTCGTTTAAAGGACCTGATTAAAAGAATGACTGACAATAACTAAAATAATATTAATACAAGCATATTTTTTTGATTTGATTTCTATTTATGTTGAAGTTTTATGTAGAAAAATGTTTTTATTTTTAGAAATATCAGTGATCACAAATCAATCTTCTTTATTTTTCTTATTAATGGTTTATAATTTTTGGGATGAAAGAAATATATTTTTTATAAGTAACGTTTATTTACAAAGTTATTAATGATTTAAGATTTTAAGTGATCATAAATCATGCTGCATTTTTAGATTGTAGACTTACTTGCAGAGTTATTAACAGTGCAAACAACAATATGCTCTAAAAAAGTATTTTATGCGCATAAAAATGCTCTTGAAATCGAAAAATATGGCCTAAAAATTAAAAAAAATATATATATATGTTCTTAAAATATTACTTTTTCTGGGTAAGTTTTATATGATGTTAAAAATAACTTGACTTTATAAGCAATTGTTAAAAAATGTTTTCTATTTATATTTAAAAATCATCAAAAAATCATCAAATTATTGTATAAAAAAAATTACAAAATTTCTATCAAGTTATAAGCTGCAAATTATTAGAGAATCGTATATGAAAATCGTATGTGAGAGTATAAAGAAAATTCCACTAATGGAAAATTATGTAAAAAATTCTATTAGATGCAAAATATGTAGCATTTTTCTATTAAGTGTAATATATGGCAAATTATGCTCTTTAGTGTAAAAATGCACAATTATGCTCATAAGTATAAAATATGTAAAAATATGTCATTTAAATTGCTAAATATGCTCTAAAATAAGGATATTGTATGACAATATGACAAAATATACTGCTAAGTCCAAAATATACAAAAATATGCAGTTAGGGTAAAAATATGCAAAAATATGCTCTAACAAATTGATGTCAAAATTCTTAAAATTATCTTAAATAGATAAATAACTAACAGTTTTGTTCATTTGAAGTCCAGGAAAAAATATAATTTTGCATATTTTTGATTATCCAGGTTATTAACAATTTAAAGCATTTAAATTTTTTATTGATAAAATTAGTGATCACTCGTGTAACCAGAAATATGCAAAATCATACTTTTTTCTTGGGTTTTTAATAAATCAAAATGTTAGTTATTTAAGAATTTTAGCATCGATTTATTAACGCATATTTTTATCGTAATAGCGTATTTTTTCATATTTTGACCTTAATAGCATATTTGCTATATTTTCATAAAAAGTCCTTATTTAAGAGCTTATTTTAGCAATTTAAATGGCATATTTTATACCTAAGATCATAATTTTGCATATATTACAATAAACAGCATAATTTTTCATATTTTACACTTAAGAGAGAAAATTTGCATATTTTGTATTTAATAAAATTTTGTATTTAACATAATTTGCTATTAGGAAAATTTTATTTTTACTGTCACATACATTTTTCAAATCCGATTCCCTGATAATTTTCATCTTACACATTGATAGAAATGTTTAAAATTTTTATTAAATTTGTATGTTTTTAAGTGCGAAAATAAATTTTTTTTTATAAATGAAAAAAATAATATTTTTAGAGCATATTTTTTAATTTTAAGGTCTCATTTTCGTTTTTTAAGAGCATTTTTTATGCGTATAAAACACTTTTACGAGCATATTTTTGGTTGCCTTGGTGATTACAAAACGAGATTTTTTTTCACAATTATTAAAGATTTTTAAAAATTTTATAAGAAAAATTCATTTTGTCTCAGAAATGTCATTGATGACAAATTGAAATACTTTTCCGAATTTCGAGCCTTATTTGCAGAATTATTAACAATTTAAAATATTTAAAATGTTTTATTAAAAAAAATCACCAATGAAACGGCAAATATGCAAGTTCAAGTTTTATTTCTGTACGTTGTATGAAACTATCGATGAAAAGTTTATCCGTGTCAGAAAAAATAATGAATTTTGGCATCGATTTGTAGTGTGTATATTTTTTTGCATATTTAACCCTAATCTAATCTGTCGCTTTTATTTTTAAATTATGTGATCGCATAAAAACTTAAATAAAAATATTTAATATTTTAAACGAATCGCCTAGGATTTTGTAGCAACAGAGATATTAACGAATATTCATCAAAGTTATTTTTATTTTTTTTTTTTATATTTTTTTATGAAAAAAAGGTAGCGATTTCTGAAATTCTTTTAAATTTTTTTTTAATATTTTTATGTTTATATCTTTTATATAAAGTTCAAAATATTTAAATGATGCAACTTAGGAATATTGAATGGATTAAAAATATTTACTTGCTATAATTTTTTAAGTAAGCTCAGTCACACAGAAAAAAGAAATTCATATATTTGAAAAATTTTTTCATAAATATTATGAATCGAACATGACTTTTTTTTCCCAAACTTTTTTCATAAAAAATAAAATTTTGTTCATAGATATTATTAATTTGTTCATAATGAAAATTTTACTAATTTTGCAAAAATTTTGTTAAATCTTTTTGTTTAGTTTTATTAGATTTGATTGCAAATGGTAAATGAAAATATTTATACATGAGAATAATAACAAAAAATGGCAAAATTCCAAGGAAAATCTGTAAAAAATAATTATATTTAGAAATTTGCATAATTTCTCTCGCATTGTACAGCACATCATTTTGATAAAAATCACTTCCCTTTTGTTCCTATTATGTAGCTAAAAATCATTAAAAAGAAAATTTCAAACATTTTTTTACAAATTGAAAATTGAAATGAAAATTAAAAAAATTTACTTTAAATCTTCTTGACTTTTGATTCATTTCAAAAAATGTAAAAAAAAGTGTTAATATTTAAGATATTATTCTTAAATATTATGAACTAAAATCGATGAAAATAAATTTTCATATTTATGTACAAAATTTTTTCTGTGCGAAGAAAAATCATATTTCAAATCAAAAATCATTTTTTATACAGAAATCTTAAATTGTTAATGACTTTGAAAAATAAGCTTTCATCAATGAAATGAAAACAATTCGTGATCAGCCAGAGTTTTGAACAAAAATTGATTTTAACTCAAAAATATTTAATTCTTTATAACTAAGAAAGCAAATAAAAATCGATTTGTGAGCATCAGGTGCACTAAAAATATGCTAAAAAGTATTTTGTGTGCTTTAAATATGCAGTAAAGATTCATAATATACACTTAAAATAGAAACGATAAATTATTTATGAATCTTGGAAACAAAAGCTACTTTTTGATTAAAATAAAACGTTTTATTAAAGTTCTAAAATAAAACTAAAATTTCTATTTATTGATTTTGTTTTCTTAATTTTCTTAACAATACATTTCCAAAAAATTTTATTAGTTGTGAAGTTATCAAATGGATTCATACATATGTAGATTAAAGTGCCTTACGGAAAAAGGTTGCAAATGTGCCCCTCTAGAAATGAAGATTAGTATATTCTTATATGATTCCCAAAATATTATGTCAGTATGTTTCAATTTGCGTGAGCTGAAACATTTTTAAAACACCTTCAAAATACGTACTTCTTTTAAGACCATTCTAAAAATCTTTGTTATAAGACATATTATCGCTTAGAACAGACATTTAAATAATTCTTAGATACCTTTCCATTTGCGAAATATCAAGATTTTATTAATAATTTTTGTCACATCATATTTAAACCTGTGATTGTATATATTTGGGGCATTTTTCAACATATATTGAGTTTTAAAGTACTTTAAAGCTTTTAAAACTTTTAAAGCAATAGGTTAAATTTTATACGTTAGGTTCCCAAAAGGTTAAATCGGCAATTTTTCCAAATAAGTTGTATGGAAGAATTCTTTATACTTAAATATCAATGAATTTATGAAAGATATAATAAATATTTTTTTTTAATGTTCCAAAATTTGAATTATTATCAAAAAAAACTGTTTTTGGGTACTTTTCCCTAATTTTATTATTGCTTTTGTTGATTTTCTTTTCTTTTCAAGCTTTTCTTGGGAAGTAGAAAAATCAGGATTTTCAACCGTATACATTTAGTTATATTTTGGTTAAATATTAAAACTTATTAACAACATTAAAAAAAAATTTCAAGCTTAACTGATATTTATTATAAATAAATATGCAATAATTTTTAACGATACTTTTCTTTGTAAATATAACAAGATTTATTTCATTCAAATTGTATAAAATTTTTTTATTTTATCGGAAATAACTTACTTAAGCTTTCAATACATTTTACATTTTTGCCCCAAAAATCATGCAGCAAATAAAACATAAAAATATTTATTTTATCTTAAAATACACAAACAATTTATTAGTAAACTATACATAATGTTTAATAACTTTTTGAGTTTTTAAGTGATTTTAAAGGGAGATACATTAAAATTTTTTAGTCATTATCAGGCAACCAAAAATATGCTCTTAAAGTATTAATTTATGTTCATTAGAGACGCTCTTAAAAATCGAAAAAGATACTTTTAAAATTTAAAAATGTATTTTTAATGTATTATTTTTTTTTCTAGTTAAATTTTAATTTATCTACTTCTCTAAGCAAATAATGACTTGATTTTGATTAGCATATGTTAAAAAATATATTTATTGTATCAGTAAATTATAAAATTTCTATCGGTTTATAAGATGAAATGAATTTGGGGAATTTGATTTGAGCGTATTTGACAGTAAGAAGAAAAACAATCTAATGCCAAATTATGTAAAATTTTTTGTAAGTAAAAAAATGTTTCCTTATAGAATATGTAAAATTATGCTTTTTAATATAAAATATGCAAAAATACGCTATTGTGTCCAAAATACGCTGTCAGGACAAAGATTTGTAAAAATGTGCTGCAACAAATCGATACCAAAATTCTTAAAATTACTTTAAACGGATGAATAACTTACTGCTCAGTTCATTTGAAGTGCAGGAAAAATAACGATATTGTATATTTATGGTTGTCCTCTTTTTTACTTATTTGGAATATTAAAAAAAAAAAAATGATTTTAATATAGTTAAAAAGCTACAGCTTTCAAGTAATTATGAAAATCAAAAATTTACCTAAAATTTAGAGAGCTACAAGATCCTTATTGCAGGAACTACCCATGAAACAGTTTTTTTTTTTTTTTGGAATATCAGAAAATTTATAGGATGTTTTGAAGTTTTGAAAATTTTCATGTAATTTGCTCAAACAGATCTACAGCCCACATTAGGTCGTTTTTAGAGTGAAAATAAAAAATATAACATATAACAGTTTTTTATGAAATAGCAATTTATATGAGTTTTTCCGATTATAGGCTTATTAAGTTTAAGTTTAATTGGTTATTTATAAAAAATACCTAAATGAAAATTACTTCAATTTCTTGTTTTTAACAATTTAGTGTCAGCCTAATATTTTTCTCACTAACCAAATAACTTAAAACTTAATTTTAAATATTTAGCAAAACATAATCGTTTCTAATATTGTGTTTTTTTACTTTAGTTTCACCCATGATTTGGGTACCAAATCAGCTTGTTGGAGCACCAGCTGGCACTGATGTAACCATCGATTGTCATACAGAAGCTCATCCCAAGTAAGTTTAACTTAAAGACTTTTCTAGGGCTTTTTAAAATATTTTCTAAATATATAATATTTCTTTTTATTTCATATTTACTTAGAGCTATTATATATTGGGTTTATAACTCAGTTATGGTGTTGCCTAGTAAAAAATACAAAACAGATTACACTGAAAACTCTTACAGGTAAAGATAACTTTTAGTAAATTTAATTTAAAATTAAATCTAAACAATTTTAAAGTTTTTTTTTTCTTATGTAAAAATTTAATGAAATATGAGTTTTAAGTTATATTTCTTGGGGTCCATTTTATGAAAATGAAAATAATAATAATAACCCTCATTCCCCCTATATTGAAAACTTCTACTCTTAATATTCTCCAAAGTGTTTTAAACTAATAAACAAAAGTCATTTTATCAAAAGTTAACTAAACTTGTCTCTGGAGCATATGTGAAGAAAATATATACTACAATTCTATGTATGTGTGCAAGTGTATATGAGAGTTTTTTTTTTCGTTTGTTTCTTGAACACATTTTATATAAGTGAAAACCTACATACGCATCTACATATTGTACAATGTATATACATGTATATATATATATATGTGTATGTGTGTGTATACATTTATCAAAATGTGAAATAACAAACTTTAATATGAACTCAAAACTTTGACATCATATACAAACTAATCATATTCTAACATAATAAGAGTAATAGAAGTACAGTATATTGTAGAAGGTATGATATGGAGAAGTAAACTAAGGGCAAGAAGAAAAATATTTGATATTCTTACTAACGTGCATTCACATACATATACATACAAAATATGCATGTATTTATATATTTACATTAAAGTCACAAACAAAGCTAAACAGTGGGGTCAATGAAAAAGTAAAGAGTAATAAATAATAAAGTTTTTAATTTTTATTGTAATCTTTACAAAATTTTGTAGAACCCAGAGAAATCTAGTTAAGCTCTGAGCATATATTTGACTTAAATATTTATTTCTTTAAGCCAAAATTACCTTTTGGCAGGTAAACAAATTACCTTATTTAATGTTGTTCTAACATAAATTAAAACTTCTATATTTATAGTTACTAGTTTTCTCAAAGACCCCACTGTGAAATGCTAGTAATGTGAAAAGTATTGAAAATTTATTTACACAAACAAACACACACTTATATTTACATATGTATTTGTTTGTGTAGTGTAGTAGCAGCGTAAAATGTCTTATGAGACTTTTAAAAGTTTATTTCCTTTAAGTGAAGTAAACGTTAAATGTTACAAGAATTTTATAAAAACACATCTACACTAACAAATTTAGAAACATATAAATTCACACTTATGTTAAAAAAAACATACATATGTTTCTATATATCATATACCTTCGAAGCTTTTTCATGTCTTCATACATCCATCTTTTTCAATAACTAAATATTCCATATATTCTACAGTGGGGCGGAATCGATAATACTTCGAAATAAATTTGTAACTTCTAAACGGCTGGTTAGATTAATATGAAATAGGCATAGCGGAGTTTGGAAGGGGAATACCACAGTATCCTCAGTAGCGGTGCTAAGGGGGTTCAAAGTAGGGTAACTGTATGGTATTAAATTTTTGTTTCTTAACCGATTTCAAAATTTTTACATTTTATTATGATCTATCAAAAACATGCTTGCATGTGTTATTTATTTCCTAGAAGTTTTCGAGTTATTTGTTATTGAAATTTCAGTTGTGTCAGTTTTGCACGATCTTGGTCCAGCCCAACATTTGCAACTGATTTAGCTTGATTTTTCTGTAATTACCTACTCAATAAAAAAAATTTTAAGTCAATGTCTTTTTTTTGAGTTAAAAAATGAACGATTTTGAATTTGAAACTAGCAAAAATTAAGAAGTTTTATGTTTTTTGTCCTAAAAGTTCTTTACAATCTTTTTCCTCTAAAACAAAATTTTTCTTAAGAACTAATAATGATTTTATACTTTTCTGAAAGGTATCTTCACGGAGATAATTACAAGATTATAAACTAAGTACAGATCCCGCCGAATTTGACCCATTTTGTTTCGAAATTTTGACTTAAGCCTCTGTATTCTAAAATCCCAAACAAAAGGAAGGAAGTTTTGGAAATTCCAATGTGTTGCAAAGAGTTTGCCAGCGACTTTTCCAGACCTGCAAAAATCCAATTCTTGGGATTTTTTATGGTTGTTTGAGAATTTCTGTATTCCTTTTACCAAAATATTAATTTTTTTACACCTTATTAATTCAAAGTCAAAAATCACCAAAAATTTCGTTAAGATATAATTAACAAACATTTTATTACCGAAAAAATATTTATAGTTTCTCCAAAAATAAAATTTTTACAAACAGTTTACTTTATATCCAAAAATTAAAAAAAACTAAGGACACCAATTCTTTAAAATAAATTTTTTTAGCTGACATAGTTCTTAATTATATTAAAAGAAACTGAAGTCAATATCTTTTACAGGACCAAAATCATGCTACTTTAAAGTGTAATAAGTCACGAAAAATGTCACTTTTTTTTTTTGCAAATTTTAGTACAGACACATCTTCGAACATTGGCTGCGGGAATAAATTATTTACTTATTTACTTATGACTTTTTAACATCATCAATAGTAGTACAACGTTTTTCATAGATCTTATCACGAGCTTTAAGGAGATATAAAAGTCGGGTAAGAAACAAAAATTTTGTAAGCGGTTAAAAATTTGCTATGTCAAAGGTACCCAGCTGCTGAGGGTACTGTGGTATCCTCCATCCAAACTAAAAATTCTACGTTTTTCTGCTATGCCTATAACAAATCAAACTAGCCGATTAGAAGTTACAGATTTATTTCTAAAAATTTTTTGATTCTACCCCACTGTGTATTCGTATGTTCGTTCATGTTTTTCATGTCAATGAAGATTGTTAAGTGAAAATGTATTTTAAAATAAATGACATTTATCATTACATACGTTTTATTTAGGATATAATGAATGCATTCTGTCATTTGCAATTGACTTAAGTTCTATGTGTTTATGTTTCATTTAAATATTTTATGATTTGCCTTAATTTTATATAAAAAGTTTTTATTTTCAATTTAGCAAAAGTCTTTTAGACATTTTTAATTATTTTTCTAAATTTTTAATTGATTCTCATTAAATCAATATAACTATTTTACATTTAGAAATAATTATAATTATATTATTTAATGCATATATTTGTTAATTGTTTAAAGGGCTCATATGAAGTTAACCATAAGAAATTTACAATACGGTGACTTTGGCAACTATAGATGCATTTCCAAGAATTCTTTAGGAGAAACAGAGGGATCAATACGTGTTTATGGTAAGTGCAAGAATAATTGAATGAAAGCATTAAGCGTAATTTTATAAATATGTTATTATTATAATTATAATTATTATTTAGACTTAAGGCAGTTGTAATTATGTACATAAATATTTTGTGTTGAAAATTATATTTAATAAATACTTTTACTTTTACTTATTAATTAAAATTTATAATTTAAATTGTTTTTCAGAAATTCCCTTACCCTCAACACCTTCGAAACAGGTTACTCATGCAACCATTGATACCAGAGAAAGTAAGTAAAAAACATCTTATATTATTTAATTCATTATTGGTTATATCCTTGATAATTTACTACATAAATAAGAAGCTAAAAGTTTATTAAAAGTTTAGGTCTACTTGGATATTTCATAAAAGAAAAACAGATTCCAATTTTACGCTTTTTATAAAATTAAATCTTTAATAAAAATTTAAAAGCACTTTTCAATTTTATTATGAAAAATTCATTTTATGTCACATACCCAGGAATCAAAAACCCCATCAGATTCTTTAATAACATACACTTCGGGTTTATTGGTTTACCTGGTAGCTCGTAAACTTACGAGCAATCAATGAGATTCGTGAAATTCCGTTTTGATAATACCACACTACTCATTTTGAGAACTAGTTCTATATTACTTCTATATCACTTCTCTGAACAAATTACTGATTCTCAAATGACTTCTTAGAACTGTTTAAAAAACTACTCAGCAAAAATAAATAAAAGTTATTTTTAAGGAAGTACTTTTTTCATTACTTCGAAAGTTTCAGTAAGTGTACGGTTTCTTGTGCTTAAGAAGTTATATAAACATCATCCAAAGATGTTATTAAAAAGAGATTCAGATAAATTTTTCTGATACAAATCGTTGAGAATTTACAAATACTTGTTATTTAATAATAACTATTTTAGCTAGTGAAAAATAGTGTTATGCATATTTGCTGAAAAAAATGTTTGGTTTATATAAAAATTTCCTTGAATTGATAAAAAAAAATAAAAAAATCAATTTTACATGACATCCTAATCAGTGAATAGGCATCAAAAAAAGAACATCTTCCAAACCTATGTTAATTTCATTGGAAATGATCCGAATTTGCACTACTTCAGGACCACAAGTTCAGGATCTAATTGACTTCTTTGGATATTCTTTTTTTTTTCTGGGCAGTTGTAGAATTAATAAATTTTTTTCCTCGTTATGAATTCAGACCGAACTGATTTTTTAGTTTTTATAGAAAATAGATTGATTTTTTTGAATTATGATATTAGCGATCGATTTATTAATAGAAATATGAGTGATCAGAAATCAGGATTTTTCCCCGATTAGAGGCTTATTTACAGAGTTAGTGATCTCAAAGTGGGCTGATTTTTTTTTCGATTTGAGGCTTAAGAAATTTTTCACGAAGAAAATCTATGTATGATCAAAATATGAAGAGTATGAGTAAAACGGTTATTTACAAAGTTATTAACAATTTAATTCATTTTTGGTCATAATTTTTAGTGTTAACAAATTGAATTAGTTTTTTCTTTATTTTCAATCAGTTATATAAGGTGTCCCAAAATGTATTACATAAAAAAGCTATAAGTGATTCTTTATCAAAACAAATTTGTCCTTTTGCTTTGAGTAGTCGGAAGAATACTCTATAGATCGTTCTGGCGAGAATATTGTCGGCTGAAGGCTGAAAATATTACAGTTGGGTTGTCAATGCTAAGTAGATTAGATTACATTCCACGCAATTGACTATTATTCATAATAGTGAAAGACTTGAATACCGATGTCATCAAAAATTAACGAAAAGGAGCAATAAATGTCAGAAAAACTTACGACATCACAATTGCAAAGAGTATATATATAACCTTATCACAAATTTATATATATAACCTTATCACTTAAATTTTTGTGATTATTTATTATCATTTACCATTTATAATTTAATGATTTATGTAGAGGAGAAAGCTTTAGATAAACGGTTGAAGAACTTGAATAGTAAAAGAAAATAAAATTCGTAATTAGCTGTTTATAATAATTTTTAACTTTTATTTTTGTAACTTAAAAAAAGAAATGACTTTATCATTTAACGAAATTGTAATATATTATATTAAAATTAAATATGTTGGACATCATTTGTAAGTTATTTGATATTTGTTTAATTATAAAAATATTTCGCAAAAAAAATTTAAGAAAATTTATGAAAATAAAAGAAGAAAATTTTTAACATTTAATAAAGATAAGTGTAGCTAGAAATGATTGCCTTCTTTCTTTACCATAAAAGAAAAATTACAAAATATAGTAAATGTTATATAAAATCATTTAAACTAAAATGTTTTTATAACAGGAATTTAGTGTGATTTATTTTTTATAACTTAAAATAGGTGGAAATTTATGTGATTTTGGTCTCTACTTTATCATTCCGTTTGTAGTTTCCTCATTTTTAACCTAAGAATTCGAAACATCGATGTCTGCCTATCGATTGTTATGGCGTTTATGAAGGCCTCAGAAAAGTTTCCGAAAATGTTGGTAAAATCGATCTATAAATAACGGAGATGTAGTCAAAAAACCCCATATATATATATATATATATATATATATATATATGTATGTATGTATGTATGCATGTATGTATATATATATATATATATATATATATATATATATAAAGAAGAAAAAATACAAATACAAAATGGACTGATCAATCGGTTTAGTAAGTTGGAAATTTCTTTTGAAAAAATCACTTAATAATCGCTGAAAATTTGGAAGCACAGAATCAAAATAGTTTATTTAAATTATAAAGATATAAAAAAGGGACATTTTTACTTTAAAACGAGAACTAAGTGCATATTTTGGACTTTTTTTGAAGTTGTTTATAATTACTTCAAAAAAGCAAAAATAAAACATTTTTACTAAAACAAATGTTCACTATTTCTAAGAAAACCTCAATTTTACAACTTAAAAGTACTTTTTATCGAATTAAAATAATATTCTTATAAACAATAAAAATATATTATTATAAGCATTGAATAAAAATCATAAAAAGTGTCAATCGAATGGCACAATTGAGTTAATATCAATACTTCTGTAGCTGTTTTTAGCACTAAGACTTCCTTCCAATGACAGCACTATGTTCAAAACATGTTTTGAAACTTCTTTGCTAAAGTATTATTCTATGTTTATTTGTCGTTGTTTCTATTAAAAAAAAAAAAAAAACAAACATATTTTTTTATTATGAAAAATATAAGTTTAAATAATTTTTTTCGGGATTTACAATTCCCAAAATTGGATTACTTTTTTAAATCAAGAATGTGGAGATTTCCAAAAATCAATCTCGTTTGGCATCCCTATATACTACGTTTATACGTGAGCTGTTTGCCAAAGAGAAAAAACAAAAAATAATAATAGAATAATTATGATTTAGAGACAGTTTATTACTTCACCATTATTGTTGAAAAATTTAACTACTTTAATATAACTTGTTCCATTCCAAAGCGGAATGTATAACGAATACAAAATCTGTAGTTTAAGATAAAATAAAAAAACATCTACTTTTGCTTATTAAAAGTATTATTATTAATATTATTATTATTATTATCATTATGCTAAAATTGTTTTTGTTTCTATAAAAAATATTGAAAAATAATATGAAAATATAACAAAATGGCAAAACATTAGTTTTTTAATCGTTAAAATCAAAGATCTAGGTTTTGAGTATTGAAAATCTTTAATGCAAATATTAAAAAAAAAATCTATACTTTTGGCTTGTCTTTATTAATTTAAGACTTTCCTATAACAATAATATTTTCAGATAACATTATACCCATACGCAATGACTCCGGTAGATCCTTACAAGTCGATGTACATTCTATGAAAAATGAGTTACTAGGCAGTGGAACTTTATCATCGTCGGGGTCTTCATCATCATCGTCTTCGCTATCTTCATCACACAGTGCAACATCATCGATTTCATCGATTTCTGGCAATAGTATACCAGGTTTTAGTGCATCTGGTAATGCTATTGAACGGAAAGGTTCTCTGGCGATAGGAAAAAGTATGTTCTATACAGAACATCCTCCTAATCATTTGGCCGATACAGGTAAATTTCATAAGTATTTTGATTGGTCTTAAAATCTTAAAGACAAACACTCAAAAATCCTTTCACATTTTATAAAGTATGAAAAAGACATATTATTAAATGAGTGGTAGCACTTAAATTATTATGGTTTTTTTTTCATTTTGTCTTAAAGTCTATAAATGTTCAAGGATATTAAGTGGGTGTTAAAGTTAAAAAGTCCTTAAGAGTATATAATTTGTATATTTATCTATCATATAGTATATTTTTTTTTTTCTTAATTAACTCTTTTTACAGCCCTGACTTCAAAACCAACGAATGCTTTAATCTTATATGCTCATTTATTAGTATTTCTACTCTTGAGATGTAGAGCGTAAAATACATTCTATAGTTTTTGTAATTTAATTTAGTGTAAAAAGCCAAAATATTGTTAAGATTAGGTTTATGGTTAAGGTTTAAAATGAATGCACACGAAATGCAAAAACAAAATAATAATTTGAAATATGTAAAAAATATAATAATTAGAGATAAAACTTACCATATAAAATGACTAAAATTTATACAAGACACTTGAACACCTAAAAAAAAAAGATTAGATTAAAAATAAAAAAATTAAATGAAAATGTTAAAAATTAAATTATAGTATAAAATGACAATGAATTAAAACAAAGAAGTATTAACAAAAACAAAGAATGTTAATTTCATTTATTTAATGTTGAAAGAGACAATAAAAACATATCACCAAATTATGATTTATGACCCTTTTATGATTCATCGTACAAAACGAAAAAAAGAAATTTATTATTTGTTTTAATTAAAGTGGAATGAATAAATTTTTATGATTATTTTTTTTTTTTTTTTATAAAAAATATATCTGCATTTATACTCATGGAATCATCTTTAGATTAATAAAATTATGTTAAATCCCTAATTCAGGAATAAAAATATCAAAAAAAAGTTGGAAATTTTTCTCCTTTAAAATTCTTATAACACTCTTTGACTGTTTTACACATTTGGTTAAATATCATCAGAAGAATTTTGTCAAGGTTACTGAACTTTTAAAATATGGAGGAATGGATACTAAAGTATTATAACTAAACCAGCCAAACATCATTATGAATGTCAGTAACACTGAAATATTTCCAACTGAAAATATTTTTATTTTCTCCAACAACTACAAAATATATACAAATGTATAAGAGTTTACTTATACTCATAAAAAATCGAGGCCAAATATGTTTATAATTTGTTTTGATATGACCATAAGTCTACAATAGATTTAATTAAGTCTAATGTTGATTTAATGACTTTATTTTTTCAAAATATTTACATGTCATTACTTATACATATACAATCACACAATTTGAAATACATGTTCTTATATTTACTTATGTAAATAATATGCTAAATTATGCCTGCAAAAATACTAAGATTTTCAACGATTAAATTATATTATAAATATATTTATAAATATTTACCTAAATGCAGACATGAATATATTAAATCCTCTAAAAGTTACAAACATACATATTTAAAATAAACATATCGTTATTCAAGAGGACAATTTATTTTTTTTTTTTTTTTTTTGTTCATTCAGCCAGATCTAAAGTTGGAGGAAAAATATTTAAATTATGAACTGTTTACATATGCAGAAATAATACTTCTATAAACAAACATAATCATATCAATCTTAATTTATTTTTAAAGTTATTTGTACAATTATTTGTATGTACTGGATGTCATGATGGTAAAATAAATGGTAATGAAGTTAAAACTTCAAGTTTTCAAGATATTTAAAGAGAGCAACTGTTACTAATCTTTAATTGTAATTTAGTTTTAGAATTAAATTTCTTAAGATTAAATGTATGAATAGATAAATATTATTTGAAGAGATGTGAAAAATAAATTCAAATGACACCAAAGAGGGAGAATCACTTCATACAAATATGATTTGGAACAGGTTAGATTTAAAATAAAATATGGTTGTGCAAAATCATACAGATTCTGCAGTTTTAGTATTGAAGGAGTAGAAGGTGAACCTTTACCCCATAGGGAGCATTTGTTATTGTGAAATTATTTTACAAGTAATTACTTGGTGTTATATATGACACTGTACAAAGAGACTTGGGCGTTCATTAAATCCAAAGGGAGAGAGAGAAAAACAAGTGAGAATGTTGTATAGCCACCATCTGTAACTTTTTAAAATATCACCTTATATGGGAGGTGAGTGGTGAAGTTTGCTGACCACGCCCATTTTCGTCTTCCGAATTTACATTGCTCCTGGGACTATTTGTACAAAATTTCGTTGATGTTTCAGCTTATATGGGAGGTGAACGGTAAAATATTTTTGCAAAATTTCGTTAATCAGTCTAAAAGTATAAAATGAATTTACGATTGACACTCTATTTTTCTAGTATTTGGTCCATAAATTTTTGGCTTTTATATATATATATATATATATATATATATATATATAAATTTATTCAAACTTTATTTATACATACAACAATATAATGAATTGACTCAGCGTCACTTAGATATTATTGAGGCGAGCTGTCAATATATTTACATTCTTTAACTTTTAACAATTAATTTTAATATATCAAAAGAACAAAAAAGAAATAAAAATAAAAATAAAATAAAAAATTATATATAAAAAAAATAAACAAAAAAGATTTTTTTTACATAATTTTAATAAAATTATTTACTTTACATAAATTACATGAGAAGTGTTTCCAAGTTACGAAGCACATATTTTTTTACTCTAATTTTAAAGACAGAAACTCTTTCAATATTTCTTATATCTTGAGGGAGATTATTAAATTCAAAAGTACCCATATATTCCACGCGTTGTTTTGTAGCTTCCAACCGACATTTTGTTATCCTAAGATTCATGTTAACACCAGGAGTTAAATCTTGTTTGGTTTCGTTGAAAATAAATTCTATGGTGACCAATATTATGGATAGATTTAAAAACTTAAAGAAGTAACTGTAGCTTATAGAGTCTAGAAATATTCTTGTAAAATGACATTGTAGAATACGTTAAAGGCAAATTGTAAACAGCTTTTAAAGCTCTATTTTGAGTCCTTTGCAGCGTTTTTAGTTCATTACACTTTCTACTTGCATATACCATAGGCACATAATTTAGGTAGCTATGTATTAAAGTTTGATAAAGTATTAGTTTCGTTTGCTCATTAAACCTATTTTTAAACTTGTAAATTAATCCCAGAGCACATACTATTTTATTTTTAATATTTTGAATATGTCGATTCCATGTCAGATTATTTTGAAAATAAACTCCAAGATATTTTATTGAATCGCCTTCAAAATTTTCTCTTCCACCAACAAATATGCTACAGTTTATATTGTTTATGAGATATAGATGAAATCTTAGTAGTCTTGTTTTTTCAGTATTTAACATAAGCTTATTTAGTATTATGAACTCTCCAATTAAAGCTGCATCCTTTTCCATATAAGCTTTCACAACTGCTTCATGCTTATAACGGTAAAAAAGACATATATCATCTGCATACATATACAGTTTCCCAGATAATCCAATGTTTTGCATGTCATTTAGATAGACACTGAATAGCAATGGTCCTAAAACGTTTCCGCGATCTTCTATTGTAACATATTGCTTACGGTTTTTTAAGTAATTGTTTAAAAGATTTAATGCGTCTTCATTAACTCCATAATATTGCAACATCTGGACTAAGATATTGCGATCTACTAAATCAAACGCCTTTGAAAGATCATAAAAAAATTCCGGCAATACCACTACAACCATCATATAAGCCTTGGCATATATCGTTAACCACATTCACTATAGCTTCCTCCTTACCAAACTTAGACCTATAGCAGAAGGGCTATAGGTCTAAATTTATCAACTTCAGTAACATTTTTCTCCTTAGGTATGGGAACGATTTTGGCAATTTTTAATTTGTCAGTATATATGAATGTATTAATGAACCTTTTCGGCTTATGAACCGATTTTGCTCATTTTCAATACCAAACAAATCTTATACAAAAAAATATTTGAGCCTAATTTTTGTCCCCCTAGGACGCCCGCTCCAAGAATATATACTTCATAGAGTCTTACTTCGACATGCTATGAACGGAATGACAAACCCAATATACCCCCTCATTTTTGGCTGTTGGGTATAAAAAGATTTCTTTGAAAATTTATGAACCGATTAAATTGATTTATAAATTCGAAAATAATATCTGTCACAGATTTGTATAAAAATGAAATCCGTATCCAATATAGAGGCTTAAAAAAATTCAAAAATGAGTTTCGGCCGATATCTCGAATACTAATGAACAGATTGTGTTCATTTATTTAGCACAAAATGGCCTTTTTCCCACTCAAACGATGCGTATTGGTGAGTTAAATACAGAAAAAATAATAAAGAAAAAAAAAAATTAAAATAAATTTTTAGTTCCCTACCAGAGAATGAAAATTACGGGCCTAGTACATTTTGGGCCTAAAATTTTTTGAGTTTTCTTCCGAAATGAGTGCCAAAAATTCGCAATTTTAAGCTCGTTATCCAAAACAAGCACAAAATTACAATTTCGAGTTAAAAAAAATCTAAAACTTTTGTTGGCTTAAATCTATGAGACCCATAGTTATTCAAACGCTGGTAAGGAAACGAGTAACAACTTTAATTTTTTAAGTATTTTTTTTTTCTATATTTTGCTAATCAATAAGCATCGTTTGAGTAGTCTTAATATATCAGTATATCAGAAAGTTGCTTTTAATAGACTCATGGACAGACGGAATACTTATTTCGAATCCATTGTACATACATAAGGACTCAAGATAGCTATATGAAAAACTGTAAACATTTCTACTCAAATTGAGCTTATGGGTTTTCAGAATGATAAACTTATATTTACTCCTGACAACTTTGGAGAAGATCATTTTTGACATTTTGGAAGATCTGATTTAAGTCAATATTTTTTTTAAATTGAGACGAAGGATTCCCAATAGATCAGACATTTCTAGCTAGTGAGAAAAGTGGCTCTATTCTTCATTTCTAAATCTAAAGATCATAGTGATAGAGTTATGTATTCTTATATTTTTATGGTGAATCTGATATTTTTATAATAGAAAATTTATCTTTTCAACTACTAATTTGTGCATCCCGGAGTAGTTTATTTAGAACTGCTCAACTATTTTGGTAAGAGAATATAATAATATATAACAATGTAACTGAAATTTTTTGTGGTATGGTCTAAAATTAAATCCTAGATAATACACAACTTTCTTAAATGCCAAATTATCTGAAAACCGAAGCACTTGTAAATTGAATTTTTTTTAATAAAATATACAAAATTCTCATTCAAAAACTTGCAGGAGAAAATGCAACATTTTTGCCTGATTTTAAGGCAATAATATTTTTACAAAAAATGTTACTAGAATTGCTATTATAATAAAGTCTAGTCAGGGATAGTATTAGTTACATAGAAAACGAGTGAGAATGTTTTATTATCCTCAATCTATAAAAGAAAAAGTGGAAACAAAAATGTAACAATTTCTCACCATTTTAGTGCACAAGTTTTTTACAAAACATGTTACTAGTATTTCTATTAAGCAAAAAATAAATACAATTTTTATTAGAAGGTTTATTCATATGTTGCATCAGTCGTGTAGAAAAATTCGTGATTATGTAATGGGAAGTGTGTTTCACTAAAATTGTGTTATATCTGAAGTTTCTGTTAGCAAATTGTCTAACTCATTTCTATTTCTTTTTGCAGCTAATTGAAAGATGGAAGAGGTAAAAGTAGCGTAGCATTTGCCTTTGAAGGATGATTAATATATGTATATATATATATATATATATATATATATATATATATTTTTTTTTTTACGAGAAAAAAAAACTCAGTTACGAAGACTTCATTACATGAAGCTCTCTTCTCTTTTTATTTACTTCTATCATTTATTTTCCCATTAAGCTCACTGTACAAAGATTTTATTTCCTCAAATCTAAATGACTTCAACTATAAAGAAAAATTATACTAAAGAAATCATAAATTTAAATTTTGTGATTAAAACCGCTTGATTTTAATTTCAAATGTAAATAAAGACAATACGACATTTATTTTTTTTTCTTTTGAATAGAATTTAAAAATCAACCTAAACTAAAAAAATAAAAAAATATTAAGTTTGACATTTCTCTAATTAAAATTTTTTCATTCGAGCTTAGTCAAATAACAAGTTAAAAAAGCCTCTTAAAAATATAACAAAATGAAGAATTAAATAACCTCAACTACAAATGTAAATTAAACTTAAAACCTAAACTTATAAAAAAAAAAATATCTAATAATATTGACCAATATGTATAAAAATGTATTAAATTTGAAATAAATCATCATTAATAATGTCAATATTCTAACAAATTGTATTATATCTACTTAAACTAATTTAAATAAACAACTAAGTTCAAAAAATGTTAGAAAAAAATACCTATTAACAACACTTACTATTTAAAAAAAGTGAATCAAAATTAAAAAAAATTGTGAGAATAAATTTTAATTTACTTTTTTGTTATCAGGCTTTAAAGAAATGCAAGAATTTTTTTTCATGTTAATTGTAAGTTTAATTATAGGTTTTTCAAAAATTATTGAAAATAACATAAATATAGTTAAACTTAACATAAATATAGTTAAACTTAACTGTTAATTGTTAAGGGATCGTCAAACTATGCGCATGTTGTTCATATTAATCGGTATAATTTCAGATCCACGACTGTTAACTACCGATTGTAAGATTATTATTAAAAAGATTTAAATAAATATGAAATAAAGAAATAAATAGTTTAAGCAAATATTAACAAATATTAAACTGACAAATATTTATAAATTAATAAAAAAAAAAAAATGAAATTAAAATAAAAATAAAATACTTATATGCATTTAACATAAGTACAGAGAAAATTTAATTTATTAGAAATTTGGGTAAGTATAAATTTATTATTAAAATAGAAAATTTTGTATAAGACACATGCAAAGAAAAAACATGGTTACAGCATGATTACTACAACAATATTATGTTCTCCTTGTTAATTTTATTGAACTTTAATAACTCTGTGTTCATGATAACAATGATTTTGATTCAAATTTGTCATTTAAAGTTTACACTCAATAAGAATTATATAATTTTAAATATTTTTACCAGAAACAAAATTTTGTTAATATGAAACATACTAAATATTTGCAGTCTTTTTTCTTGTTCTTAAACCATATTCTGTTTTTAAACCATATTATTATTATTCCTATAACAATAAAATGTTACAAATATCTTACTTAACTGTGATTCAAGCAATGTAAGATATATATATATTCCAATAAAAAGTTTTATAAAAATAATAATAATTTTTATTAATATATGATAAGATGGAATAATAATATGACAAAATGAAATAATGATGTGATAAAATTGGATAACTATATGAAAGCATGAGGTAATAACATGATAAAATGGAATCAAATTATGACAAAGTGTAATCATAATAATTATTAATTATAATTATAACTATTTTTCGCTGTAATCATACTTACTACAACTACAATCATGGTTACTACAACTATATTTTTTCTCTGCATGCAAATATTCTACTGAATTTTTCTTTTGTGAGTGATAGATGACGCCATATGAATATTTATTTAATTATACTAGATTTTTTTTTAAATCTGTTATTATAGTAAATTTTACTTAGTTTACAATTTTATGTAATTTAATGTTTTAAATAAATAATCTTTAATTTTTTCTCCTTGTCTCGCTTCTTAAAGTATCTTGCATTTTACTGAAGCTCTTATTACTTTTATAATTTTTATCTCAATAACATTTATAAAGTGTAAATTTCTTTATTATAACTTTTTTTTTTTTAATAAATTCCTATTTTACCCATGATAGATAGCAAAGTTTGTAATTTAATTTAAACAATTAAACAAGATTGTCTATCTGTTTTTCGCTTAATCTAGCTTTGATGAGTATTTACATTAATTTCTTAAAAATCACTTTGTTGAAATGGCGTGCGAAAAAGTACATATTTTGCATAATGGTATTTCTCTGTTAAAGGATTTACATATTTTTCCACGAAAGGGTTAGAAATACAACTAGACACTTCGCGAAAGTCTTGCAAATGAAAACAGAATAAATAAAAAATAAAAGAAGAAAAATATGACAGTATGGCTTACATGTAGTCTATGTAAATAAGTTTAAAGTATTTTTAGCTTAGCAGGTAGGAGGAAAGGTATTTTAGTATTATTATAAGATTTGTAACGCAATTAATTTTATATGGTAAAAATTTTGTTACATTTCTAAAATCAGTTATGGGTTATTTATATTTTTGATTGGAAGTGTATTTTTATTAAAAATCGAAAAATACCTACATATAACCAAAGCAATAAAAAATATGCTAAATCATATTTTTCACTGGATTTCAAATAGACCAAAATGTTAGATATTTTTCCGTTTTAAGAATTTAAAGAATTTTGGCATCGATTTTTTATAGCATATTTTTTCATATTTTATTTGTAACAGCATATTTTTGCATATTGTGGGCTTGTTACAATTTGCCATATTTTTATAGAAAATCCTTTTTTGTAGCATATTTTAAATTACACTAAATAGCATAGTTTTACATATTTTGCATTTAAGAAAAAATTTTGCTATTTTGCATCCAATAGAATTTTTTAAATAATTTGAAATTTTCTTTACATTTTTCCAGTAATGCCAACTATTGCGAATATAAATACGTATAAATATTTCAAAAAGGTGCTAAATTAAAAAAACGTAATGGTTTTGTGGTACAATCAAGACAAGTTTTGTGAAAAAGCGCAAAAAGGGCAAAATTAAAATTTCTTTGAATGGTAAAAATCAACCTTTCATCAACCACTTCTCAAAATATTCATAGCAAACTGTTTAAGTTAAAAATATAGGCCATGGAGGTTCTATTATTATGAACCTCGATTCTAAGTTGTCCACTTTATTCAATACTTTTCCACTCACACAATTTTATTTCTTGAGGACAGTTTTTCTCAATAATGCTTCTTTATGAATTATTAACAGTGTGTCAAGGAGATAAGAAAAACAGAGGCCAAATTGAACTTTAAAAATATTAAAAGAGGTAAAATTCTCCAAAAAATAAGGTCAGAAAAGAGTTAAATTTTTTTTAAACTGAAAACTCGTTCACATTAGTTTTTTTATTTTTTTTTTTTGTTTTGTTTTTATAAGGATTTTTTAAATTATAATTTTTTTTATTAAACCTATTAAAAAATAGTTATAACAAACAATTTAGCAATTGGCAACACTGATTATTCAGATCTCTTGAAAAATTGGGACTAGATTTTTCACATTATTCTAAAAAGTATTTTGATGTTACTTCTTTCAACCATATGGCCAAAAAAGTGGCCAGGTGGTTGCCAAAGGGACAATTAACTATCAAAGTTGCTCAACGGTAACGCTGATTAACACTATTTAGCTACTATTTGACATCTGCTATCTGCTATTTGATTCATTATAATTTCTAATCTTTTGGTACATTTACACAAGTTTAGTGATTTGTTTGTTCCTTTTTCACATGCCATGACTTCAATATTTTTTACCTTTTTCTCGGAACCAGTACTATTGGAACAATTTGCTATAAATTTCCAACAGGATATTCATACTCCCTGCGTTGGCTAGCCATCTTGAGTCTTTATAATCGTGATACCGTATTTTCCCTGCGTAAAGATCGGCTAACAGTGCTTTGTGCCATAGACAAGAATAAAAATAAGACATTTTTCGAATTCTGTTGAAATATAAATTTTTAGAAAGTAAACAATATGATTTATATAATTTTAAAAGAATTTTATAGAAATAATTATGATTCATTGCGATCTTTTTTAAGGTGGAAATCAATAAGTTTATTTAATAACTTTAAAGTACTTTTCAATTGATTTTCATAATTTAAATTGCTACGTCTTTGAAATTTACGTTTCTATTTATTTCTCTGACTAATTAACATTTTACTAACATCATAGATTTCTCGTTGCCAAGAATTTTTATGACCGACAGGTATTTTATCAAACGCTTCTTTAACTACAGATATTAATTTGTTAAAAACCTAGATTACCTGATTGGTCAATGTTCTGACACCTAATTTCATTTTCCGCCCAATTTCTGATTGCTGACCAGTCTGCGCGATACTAAAAGGGAACTAAATATGTCATTTTTTGAACTTGTCCAGATATAGATACATGATACGACTGTAAAACATTTGGATGTGCCTCAAAGTTTGAAAAATGGAGACACCAGTTAGATAAAAGAATGTCTACTGTGGACGGTTGAACTTGGGCATTCCAATGCATAACATGAACATTATGTCTGTCTACCGGTTGAATTATATAGCATGTTTAAGCATCATACCCAAATCTCGTAGCTTGTCGTATTTATTGTGATATATTTGCAAAGCATCGACAGCATTAAAAAATATTTCTAGAAGTCTTTCATTGGAAATGTCATCATTATTGTTGTTGTCGTAGCGCTAAATTCATTTAAAGCAAATATTAAAGAAAAAAAAAAAAAAAAATATATGGTCTTAAACTGAAATAATTTTCAAAACATAATTTTTTATAGAACGCAAATTTGAATGCAAATTTTCTAATTATAGCTATTATTATTTTTTAAATATAATGTTTAAAATATATATATTTTAGATCAAATTTAAACATATTTTATATTTAAAACCTAAGAAATAAATATACTTGATGAAAGATATAAAAAATTACAAAAAATTACACAACTTTTTTCAGTTTATATAATTTTCTACAGTTCTTTAACAGATTCCAAAATAATTGGTGCCAATTTTTTGCCTCAACTTGAAAAAAGTTAAATTGATAAAGTGTTTGATTTCCTGTCTTTACTTCAATTCAAAAGTAAAAACTTGTTAACGTAATTATTTTGTTAAACTGAAGTAAAAAAAATAACTAAAATTATTTCGAAAATTAAAAAGTAACTAAGTGAAAAATATAATTTTGGACCCAATATAGTGCACTTAAAATTTATAAGTTAGCCCTATAGAGCATTTTTTAATTTTTATACAAAAATAACATAAGTTTAAGTTTAAAATATTTTTTTTTAATTCTGTAAGCTAATATTATTTTTAATATATAATAGAAGAGTTACTTCCTTATTTTGTCAGAACTAAAAAAATGAATTTAAAAAATTTCTTAATTTCTTTTTCTTACACAAAAGTCTAAGAATTCTTTAAATTAAAATATTTCGTGATATTAGAATGATATTACTTTAATATTTAATATAATTTTTGGACCGAAAATCGGTCAAAATTAGGATATTATTTAGTTACTGAAGAGAAAATGTAGATGCAGAAGTTAAAATAATATCAGAAGATGACAGGTTTGGGGAGGCAGATACGCCCTTGCTGCTATTAAATCATATATTTTCTGAAACATAAAAAATCTATTTCCAATGGCTTTCGATATTGCTTTAACCAGTATTTTAGAAGAAAAACTGTTTTTATCATTTCAGGATATATGGAAGGTAAGCGTGTTTTGCCTGCGATTTTTTCAAAACTTTCTATATATTTTCTTTGAATCTAAAGTTTAAATTTTCTATTATGTTTATAAAAAAAAATTCAGACCGGTATTTTTTCTAAAAATAATTTTAAAGTTTCAGGATATATGGAAGTTAAGGGTGTTCTTGTTACGATTCAAATAAAAAAGACTGATGAATAATCTATAGTTAACTTTTTAAATTTTGATAAAATTCTAACACGTATTTTAGCAGTAAATCCATTTTGTAATTTCAATATATATATATATAGAAAATAGGCGTGTCCTTCCTTCGCTTGAAAAACAAATTATCAATCTCATAAGAAATCTATTTCTAAAGGCTTTTACAAATTTTGGTAAAGTTCTGTGTAGTATTTTAGAAGATATTTAGTTTTTAATATCGGAATATATGGCAGGCAGAATTTGACCTTTCACCGATTTTTTCAGAACTTCGTATTTATTAATTTTAAGTCTAAACTAATATGTATACCACGTTTAAATTTTCCACGAAAACTTCTTATATTTTTGTTCCATCGTTCTATGGGAACAAAGCGCACAATGATTTTGCAAGTTCTCGTACTAAGTGTGAAGATAACAATCATTCATAATACAGAATGTAAACTACCAACATTCAAAACCACACTATAACATGTTGAGTCAAAATCTTTGTGCTTGGTCCAGGTTGCTAAAATCACTAATGGTAACGTGAGTGCCTAGGCGGAGGCCATAGGCTTAAGTATCACCAAAGTTACAGTGAGTACGATTGACAGGACGGATATCTTGGGTATGGTTGATCGGAGATAGATCATTATCTTTGTGGATAGGTCATAGTTTACATGAACGATGAATCTGACCATCTATCAGAACGGTTGAAATCTTTCTGAGACCTCCGAATGCCCATTATCCATAAATTAAGTCACGGAAAAGAATGACATCAACAAACAATAACTTGGGTTTTTAAAAATGGTCATAATCCGACAATTCTAACTCACCAACAAAAGAACTGTGCCAAAGCTTAAAATTGTGACAGAGTGAAACCAATACAAGCACACTCAGAGAAAAAACATGGTTACAGCATGATCACTACAACAATATTGTGTTCTCATTGTTAATTTTGTTGAATTTTAATAACTCTGTGTTCATGATAACAATGATTTTGATTCAATTTTGTAATTTAATGTTTACACTCAATAAGAATTTTAATATGATTGACTGTAAAAATTAAATGTTTTTAAATATTTTTTCCAGAAACAAAATTTTGTTAACATGAAACATATTATTACTTGTATATATATATATATATATATATATATATATATATATATATATATATATATACAAAATTTTTCAATAAAAAATAATAATAACTTTTATTAATATATGATAAATTGGAATAATAATAAAATTATAATATGATAAGATTGGATAACTATATGATAACATGAGGTAATAGTATGATAAAATGGAATCAAAATATGACAACGTGGAATCATAATAATTATTACTTATAATCATTTCTATTTTTCGCTGTGATCCAATCATAATATGTTGCTTTTAGATTATGGTCCTTACAACTATATTTTTTCTCTGCGTGCAAGCTCACTTAAAAAAAAATATACCCTTTGCTAGTTCTGTACCGAATATGATCATCAGGTTCGCGTAACCTATTGTTCTTTCTTCGACTTCTAATGGGACCGTATCGATATCAAAGATGGTACTCAAGTACTCAAGGCAGAACCCTACACAAGAGGTTCTACCAAAGACCTTACTAACAGACCTGACAATAAGCTTTAGAGGTCTCTAGGTGTCTGAATGTTTAATTTTCATTGACATCTGAGTTATAAATATACATCATTGATCGTAATCACCCTGAGGGGAAAATTTCAAACAAGAGATGGTTATTTCAAAAGAAGAGGATTTTCGAGTACCTGTGAGGCAAATTAAAGTGCTCAAAAATCGTGGAAAACTAAACAAAATAATTTGTTTTAATTTAATATTCCTCTTGAATATATTTTGCATAATTTTCTTAATTCCAAAACTATAACAACAACAGCAAACACTTTAAAGCCGCAGACTTTTTTCTTCAATATCTTTATATGACATCCAATGTGCGCTTGTGAATTATTCAATTTGTCTGAATCTGTAATGAGAGTAAACCTTTTTTTCACAAATGGCGTATTTAATTTAAGAAAATAAAAAGCTTTAAGATTTATGGAAATTTCACAGAAGAATTTCCTAATAAAGCCTTATCTCAAAAATTTTTCTAAAAGTCACCAAAGGATTTTCTGAAAATAATTATTTAAGTGCTGAAATATTAAGTACAATTTCAACTTAAGCCTTAACTTTAATAGCAGACAAAATGATAAAGTGTTGAAATGAAAGAGAAGAAGAGATTAAGGTGGTGGAGTGTAGCAAGTAAAAAAAAAAGTTTTGCAAAATAGTCTTGAAATAATTTTAATAAACACATTTTGGTAGTTCTATATCCTAGGTGTGGTGTTAGAGATTCTTTTTTTTCTGTTTTTAGTAGCTGGTGTTGCTTAATGCACTGTCAGCACAAACTCTCTTAATGGTCTTTGCCGTCATGACAACCGCAGATTTACATTTTTTTTTTTTTTTTCTGTAGCAACCTCTGCAGGAAAACATTTACCTTGCATTTTTGTATAATAATAAAAATAATAATAATAGTTAGTCGACATCGCATTCGTTCATACTTCATACCATTTGCAGTTTTATTTTCATTGCAATTTTATTTAATTAAATTCATCTTCATTAAATAAAATGGTTTCTCGTATTTTATGTATTTTTACTAAAACTGTGTGCAACAGAAGCCAGAGTCCAGTGGCAAAGAGTAAAAATTTAGAATTTTGTTTATGAAAGAATTTCCATAATTTGCATAAATTTATGAATTTATTATTATTTCGTTATCCCCATGTACCCCACCTACAAACATTTAAACACAATTCTGTCTTTAATGTAAATGTATTTTTACTGTTCTTTAGCTATGATTTTTTTTTTGTCTTTGTTTTATTAAAATTAATATATTGTATTAAAGGTTGGTATTATACCTACATATATATATAAACTAATTTACATTTAACAATAATAATAATTTCATCGCCACTCTAAGTGATATTGAATAAATACCTATTTCAAATTTGGTTTTACTCGAGTTTTGTGGTTATTGTGGTAGCAATTCAATAATTTACGCGCTTTTTGTTCAAATTTTATAAAATTTTATATTTAGTTTTTATATTGTGTAGAAATAACAATAATAAAGGACAAATAAAAAAAAAGAAAAATGAATGTTTAAAATGAAATGAAATTAATAAGGGTTAATTGCTGTGATAATTGTATTTTTTTTTTACCCCACTTGTACTGACTCAAATACATCCACACAAACACGTATACACAATTTGAAAATCCTTCAATTAAATAATAATTCAACATTTTTGTTCCATTATCAAGGTTTTGAAGCTAAAGTTTTGACAAGCCGACAAAGGCAATACAAACATAATAAATGTCAATTACATAAGCAGATATTCATTTTGATTTCAAAAATTCATTTAATCCAATTCACTTATACAAATTTTGCACAATGGGAGAAAATCGATGTTAGAACATGATATTAAATGAAAAAAAAAAAAATAAAAAAAAAACTTGAACTGGTTATGGGATTAACTGTGATTAAAACAAAACGTTTAACTTTGTTAAAGATTTCGTCATTAAACCTTTTATAAATTAAAAATTGTTTACTATCAGTAATAGGTTAGGTTGAAAAGAGGGGGCAATAAAAGGGCTCAAAACATTCCGGGTATACACGTATGCTTGCATAGGTATGTTTCCTACACTGAGGGAAAAAATAAGCTGCAAAACCGGCAACGGCTGTGTTTATATTGCCACCCTACGCGGTGTTTCTTCCTCGAAAACTATCGTTTTTAACTTGTTAACATATACAGTGGTCGGCATATTTATTTTGACAAAGTATAGCGAAGAATTGTTTTATTGTTTTTGAATGTTGAAATTCCTATAACGGCACAGTTATCATGATATTTTCTTTACACTAATTCTTAAGTATACGTATGTAAAATATTTTGTTAAAATCTTTACCCATTCTCATTTTGGAGGGAGAAATGCAATTTGGTACAAAAATTTGTAACGGCGTAATTATTTTGACATTCTATAATTTCATCTCATTTTGTTTTTTGTGTTAAGCTTTAACATTCGATGAAAGATAAATAAAAAATACTATTGTTTAAACACGGGAAAATTTTCGTAATTAACTAACACCGTCAGGAGCGAAATTATAACCAAGTATAATCTTAAAATATCTGTAACAAATATTGCCAAGGAGTACAATATACCTAGACGTTTATTATCAAATAAATAAATGTAAAGAAACAGAATCTGTCATTAATTTGCGTCGAACAGGAAGAAAACGTAAAACAACGGCAGTAGAAGATCGACAAATTATCAGAAAATTTAAATCTAATCCAGGTTTACACCCAAAGCTGCTGCGTTGGAATGGAATTTGCACTCTGATAGTCATTTAAGCGAAAGAACAGTTCGACGACGTCTAAAAGAAGCCAACATTAATACATATGTAGCAAGATCAATTCCATGTATAGCCCCAAGGAACCAAAGTAAAAGGTTAGAATTCGCAAACAGATACGTGGACATGCCCCTGTCATTCTGGCAAAGTGTCTTATGGACCGACGAAAGTACTTTCGAGTATCACTCATCAAAGAAAAAACTTTTTGATAGACTAGACCAAAAAAGTCGAAAAAATCGCACCTGTTGTTGAAAAAGTTAGTCATGGAGGTGGCACAGTCATGTTCTGGGGCAGTATAGCATATAAAGTCTTGGGAGACTTGGTTCCCATCGACGGTTCGATGAACCAAAACCAATATTTGAAAATTTTAAATGAACACGCATTTCCTTCTGGTGATAAGTTGATTGGCCCGTCATTTATTTTCCAACAGGACAATGCGCCTTGCCACAAGAGTAAAATGATTAAGACATTTTTGACAGAAAATTGCATTGAAACTTTGGATTGGCTACCCCAAAGTCCGGATTTGAATGTGATTGAGAATGTTTGGTCATATATAAAGCGCCAAAGAAGATCGCAGATCTGACAAGAACCAGGGAAGGAACAATTTCAGAGGTTAAATGTTTGTGGAAGGACATACCAACAAAATACATTCAAAACTTGATCTATTCAGTTCCTAAGACTTCGGAAAGTCATTGCCGCTAAAGGAGGATACACTTTTTATTAATATTAAAAATATCTAAAAGTATTATGAAAGTTGGAATAACATATTTTCGTTTAAAGAGTTAAAATACTATATATCAAAATACTTATGCCACCCCCTAAATTTTTAAATTAGTTCAATAGAATGTAAATTTAATTTAAGAAGTTATGATTTTATGTTTTTTGGTTATTAAATAAATGCTACTTTCATTAAAAAAGAAATTTTGGAATTTTTAATTTTTTGGAAATCTGAAAAAATTCAAAATGGTAAAATTTCTCAGGTGCCAAAATAAATATGCCGACCACTGTATATAATGTTTTAGCAACATTCGCCGACGCTTTGCGTCATAAAACACAAGTCAGTAGATTTTTACACGTCGAATGCGGATTCTGAACAAGTTTAGGGATATTTGTGCTGCCCACAAATGCATAAGATGTCTTTCGCACAGCTTTTGATGCATGAATAATATACTTTCAATTATTTGTAATATAAAGTTTTAATATGTTACATTTTTTGAACGTTTATTTGGATTTTCGGGTTTCTAAAAATTTTTGAATTATTTAAATTCAAAATTGAATTCGAAAAAATTTCTTCATCATTTCTTTTTTACATATTTTTGTAATTTGCTGTTAACTAATTAAAAAAATATTTGGAAAAAATTGTGAAAATTTGGACAGCGTATATCTAAAATGTTTGCCAAGTTATGTCAGAAAGAATTCAAAGCCCCATATCTTGTAATAGTTCTCGGCTGAACGATTTTACTCATATATTTTTTTTAAAAATCACTTAAGATTTTCAAAATCGGGATCGTTTATTTTCAAACTTGAAGTGTCCAAGTTTGGAACCTTGTATACCCCACCCCTATTAGCCCTATAGAGTCCAAGCACAAAATTTAAATTCGTCCATACCTCACCATGTGAAATTTCGTTCAAATCGAAGTATTCATTTTGAAACTGCATATTTGTTGTTATTAAATTACGGTTGTAATTGCATGAAATTGATGTGGAAAAATTTATTATTTATAAAAAAAAATTTTATAAATAATGATTGTGATGAAACGGAATACTTTGTCGAAAATACGCTCTAGAGAATATGTAGTAAAGAACACAAATATATTGAAAATTCCGTTTACACAATTTCTTCAACTGAGAAAGAAGCAGCAGAATACAGTGACGACGAACAATTCTGTCAATTCTTGGAAAAAATAAATATATCATCTCTTCTTCTTATTTCATAGGTGAGTCCAAAAATTATATCCCACATTAACATAAAATATAATTACTTCTTGTATTCTTTAGCAGTACAAATGACATTTAGGCTGTGCCACTATTAAGCCGGAGTTCAGAACGAAACTTTTTGATTGAAAAAAGAGCTAAAATTATAATTCTATTTGATTTTATAATATTTGTATACCTTTTATAGTAATACTTATAATAAATATGACAACAAATAAAAAACAAATTTAATTGGTTTAAATTAATTCCAAATGAGGGTGGGTTTAAAAAACAGACGGTATGGAATCGACACCGATTCGTTTTCGAATCTTCACCGATGTGGTGATAAGTTCAATCACTGTCGTGTTCATTTCGAAACAAATTTAGTTTAAATTTGATACCGTTTTCAGATTTAACACATACGTATTTGATATACTATTGACACTGAATAGTATCACTTTGAACATGATTGTGACCACTATTTCTCTAGATGTAATCATAAACCTTATTTATTATTTCTTGATATAGTTTCTTAGAGATTTCCAATTGATGTCCTTAAGATTTTCCAGATTCAGTATTTTATTCCTTTCAGAATTTTCGCTTCTTGTGCGATCAAACGCTAGACATTGACATAAGTAATACTCCAATGTCTCGTCCTCTTCTTTACAATGTGAGCTAGGTGAGCTCTTGGATCCGTGTGATCTGTTATTACACTGAGTAGCTTTCTAAGATGGCCTTACCATCAGTTTTGTCTATAGAATAGAATAATTTCTTAAAATTTTTAAATCTTATTGGAATGGGTTAGATATTTCTATTTTAAAACAGATATAATTTGATAAATAATTTTAAATGCATAAAATGTACTAATTTTTTTTGCAATGCTAAATTTCTGCTTACGTAACTGCTTCCGTGTAAGCAATAAAACATAGTAAACTAGTTGCTTCCTAAGTAATACAACCATTGCCTATAAATGAAGATTCCCTAAAAAGTGTAATTTTAGTGTAATTTCAAACAGGTTGCGCTTCTTTCGTATGTTACAGTTAATGAAAGTAATAAGTTACCAAAGAAGTTTTTCTGATTAAAAACGTTTATATTGTCTTTGTTTTAACTCTTAAATAATACTACTATTATTTGTAATTGTATATATGTATATACATTTAATCCCATAGTGATGAATTGGTATATAAGGTAATGTACAAATACAGTGCTGCCAGATGTGACAATTTATGACTTAATATAATAAGAAAATATATATGAAATAAACTCTAGTAGGTAGTTAATTTCTGTATAATATCATCCAATTTGTTTGTTTGTGTATCAATCACGTCTAAATGGCTGAACCCATTTTCAAGAAATTTGACACATAGATAGTACGTTCCAGTGGTGGTTATAGACCTGTTAGATCTAGATTGGGCATCACACTCATAATTTACGCATACTTTTTATATGAAATGTGACACACATATAGTGCCTGCACTGTAGAATGTTACAGCTTGTATTGCATTTTGATCGGATGCCGCGGCCATATTTACGCCCACTTTTTTAAAACTCTCAAAAGAATGCACCGATTCTATCTATATATCTAAGGAACTATTACAGTGAGGACTCTCAAATCTCGAATAGGCCCAGGGCGAGAGGTAGCCCCCATACAAAGAAAATATAAATCTTCTTATCTAAAGAACTATTACATTTTAATTAAAAGCAAATTTCATATCAAAATTTGAATAGGGAGAATAGGTTTAAGGGGAATAGTAGCTCCCATATAAAGTAAATACTAGTTATCACATTAAAGAGGGTAGCGAAGCGCACCGGTAAAAGCTAGTATATAATAAATTTAATACTTTGCAATTTTACAAAAGTTTGCACATATTTAAGGAAGATATAATCACTTCGGTGCAGAAAAAATATTTTATAAATATTAAATATTAATTAAATTAAAGAAGTTATGGGAAAATTTATGTACTAATTTAAATGATTTCAAAAAACCGAAATATTTTTGTTAGATTTATGCAAGAATGAGGTCTAATAACGCATTTTGGTCTATAACTCGGTTAATACTTTATCTACTTTGTTCATTTTTTCAATACTAATATTCTTACAAAAATTTCCGATTTTTATGTGAAAGAGCTTCAAAAAGTTTAAGAAACCAAATATGTGTTAATTTATTGTAAGAGAAAAAGACATTAAATAAATAAAAAAGTAATAATTTGCAAATAACTCGGTTGTTTATAAACCGATTTAGTTGATTCAAAAAACTTTAATTCAAGAAAAATATTTGTTATTATTATTTTTAAGAAGAAAGTTTCACAAAAATTTTTTCGAAGTTTTCACAAATACCATTTAAAGAATTTTTAAAGCCTTAGAAATCGGTTCTTACACATATTTCCCAAATTTATGAACCGATCTTATTGAATTTCAGTATTCCCGAAACGATTTCCGATTGTGTGATATATATGTTATATATGACAGTTATCGGTGGGCTTCATAAACACCATTTCAACCGACAGACCAAGGGGCGGACAGACAAACGGACATCGTTCTATCGACATCATTTCTTATAAGGATCCACAAAATATAAACTTTTTTTGCTCTCCGACGAAATTTGTGGAAATTACAAATGGAATGACAAACTTATATAAAATCTGTACACCTTCGGTGAAGGGTATAAAAATTGTAAGTACGTATATTCTGCGTGTCAGCCATTTAACAAATAATTTAATTGTTTTATTTCAAAGAATTCCTAAAAAGTAAAGAATATAGTTTAGATTGATATAAAGTGTTTACTGTGGGAGTTAAAAGAATTGAAAAAGAAATTATTTCTTTCTATAGTTCAATGACTTAAAAGTTTTTATACTTCTACGGTCTTATTCATAATAAATTTCTATTTAGGGCTTAATGTAAAAAGTAGTTAATAAACAGTTTTAAGGCCTTTGTAGTCTGTCTACACGTAAGGTAACATAGATATATCGTAAAATTTTCTGTAAATTTATGAAAGTTATTCAAAACGTATCCATTTATCCTCTTATGTTATATGACCGCACGGAAAATTTATGTTTCTTGAATTTTCTTTAACCCCTTTTTGTTTAATTTTTCAATAGAATTTTTATTAATTTAGTTACTTTTAAAATTTAAAATTTTTTATGGTCAAATAAAAGCGTAACAAATTGTATTTTCTACAGAAAATATGCAACGCAACGATACCTTACATAAAAACAAATCAGTTTTATTATTTTTTCTTTTTAAATTAAAAAATTTCAGTTGACACAAAACTTTACAATACTTTGAAACTAATTTTACCTTTGGCCTTATTTACCTCTTATGAAAAAACATTATTCATAATATATTAAAAAGATTTCAATAACTAACCAGCAACAACTTTTTGTTTCTTGGTAAGGGCAACCACTTATTAAAGTAGTTTCTTGGTAATGAAACGTCATTATTATTTGCCTACTCTATATTACATAAATAAGTACTCAATAGTATAATAGCACAGCAATATTGCAATTACGTGGATGAGTTGGCTAGAGCGCTGGATTAACAACCAGAGAGTTGTTGGTTCAACCCAATTTTAATGCTGTTGTTTGTTTATTTTTTTTTTTTTTACACAAAATGACTAAAAACATATTTTATACTAAAAAAGTTTTTGTCTTTTTAAAATTGAAGTGGGAGATGGTGTACTGAGTAAAACGTAAGTCATTAAAAACGAATGGTTAATTTGTGTCCAAGTTCAAATCTCGCTGACGGCAAAATATTTTTGTTATTTCTTTTTATTTTCGTTTAGGTACATATTTTTGAGCACCCCTTGAGTCTAAAAATAACTACATGAATTTGTGGACAACTCGAACAAAAACAACTTGTTATTCCGGCAAGTAGTTTAGCTTTGTTGCCAATTATAACTGCTGGCTTACCAGTAAAGCGAAGTTTTTGCTGTATATTATGAATATACAATTTTTCAAAATTTCTTATTAACCTTCAATAAAACCTTTTATAAATTATTAAAAACTATTATGAGTAATATTGTTATTCAATTAACTCCTTCATGCTTTACACAAAATCTGTTCATTCTCTTTTAGAAAAATATGACGAATTTTTGTTAAAAGAATCTGGTATCTCCGTGTGTGTTTGGGACTGTGTGTTATAATTCTTCGTAGTATAGAAACTTTACAAATTCACAATTCATTCATTCACTCAAACATTTGATATTTATGCAAACACAGCACGACACCACTTAAGTTCATTAAAACAAGCACTTTATCATCTTATATGTTGATATGTTAAGTGAAAATATATATGAATATACATATACAAATACATTTGATTATAAACACTTACATAGAAATATAAATGTAGTGCGTTTATATGTATGTGTTTGTATGTATGGGAATGTCTGTATAGAACATTTTGTATAATCATAAAGCGACAGTAATAAATTTCAATTCTATTTACTGCTCATAATTCACACACAAACAAAAATCCCATTCAAAATCAATAAACGAAATAAAAATTAATTCGCTTTAGGTTTTTTTTCTGCATTTGAATTTCGATTTTTTTTTTCTTTTTTTTTTTGTTTATGTTTTAATGTTCTATTCAAACTAAACACATACATTGGTAGATTTCTATCTATGGCTATAAATATATACATACACACATAAATATATCATTATTTGGTTATTTTCAATAAACTGATGACTTTTGACTTTGATTTTTATTGAGTTTTACATTTTGTTTGAATTGAATGTTTAAAATTGTTTTCATTCTGCTGCTACTGTTCGTCCTGCTGTCAATGTTGATGATGATGTTAATGCTGATGACGATGATGGTGTTTTTGAAGAGAAGAGATTTGTATTTTGGGGTTGCACTTTCATTTGACTAAGTGCTTTTGAATGATTTCAACACTTGAAAATTATTCAACTCCTCATACCCTACAGTACTCTACAAAGTGCATGGAAACAGAAAATTATTAAATTATTTTGACAAACGTATTCATGAATATAGTTAAGGACTATAATAAATGTTTTAACTAAAGCAACTGGTAGTAAAAAAAATAGTTATTTATTTTGTATTATTTTTTGTTTTCTAATTGAAAAGGAATTGTATAACAGGCAATTGAAAAAACAAAATTCTCCTCTTCTCGAGTTTTTTTTTTTTTGTTAATGTTCCAACTATTTTAAATATAAATATTTTTTTTTTTTGTTTTTAATAGGAAACATCAAGTATTGTAGGGTTATCTTAGAATCAGTTTTTACTTTAAATGTTTTCCTTTATATATATATTTTTTTTCTGCCTTTCTGAAAAGTATCCATATATAAATAACCACTCATATAAAAGGCGGGCAAACAAACGTATATATATATTTAGTATGGATATAATTCAATCGAGATTGATGTATAAACACTTCAAAAGTCAAAAGTCCAGACAAGCTGCTGCCAAATGCTTTTCATAAATTTGACTGACATTTGTTCTTCTTCTGATGTTTAGGGACTTGCAGCATTTATGTTTGTATAACGTTTTCCAACGTGGTCAATACAATTTATATAGTTGGTTGGTTGGTGTAGGAGGCTCATTGTAGTCTTTAACATTGTTTTTTCCATCAGATACTAAAGTTTTGTGTATTTGTATGCTATAAATTTAGTAATTGATGTAAAATCTCCTTGGCAGTTTGTGTGCAAATGCACCACCGTTAAATTTTCTAGCCATTATTTTTAGTTTTTTGTCATCATTCTTGGTAGCCTCTAAGTAAGTGACATTATGATATTGACAGGTATTGAATTATATTGACACCATAAAATTGATTAAAAACGAAAGCGGAAGGGAAATTATTATCCTTTTTTTTTTTGCAGTCAACAAAAATGTTTTACTATAAGTACTATTAGTAAACTTGAATATAAATCTGGTTGTGTCAGCTTAAAATTATTTATTTTGTTTTTTTTTTGTAAAATAGTAATATAGGATATGAATTTGTTGTGGTCGTTATGAAGAATATTTTAAAACAACCACAAATTGTGAGAATATCTGATTTTGTTTCCGTTTATTGTTTTGTATTAAATGAGTTACAATATTTAGACCAAGGGCTTATATTAATGAATATTTTCATTTCGATTACATATTTATTATTTATTTCTATTTATGAGGGAGGCGAGGGGGTGTGAAAGCAGAGTATTTGGTTGACAATGGAAAACCTCTTTTTTTGTACATTTATGCTATATTCTTTAAATAGCAGATATCTTAAGAGTAATTTAAAATGTGTTACTTTGGTCCTTCAAAAAAATGTATACTTAGAAAAAAGATTGGTTGGGAAAATGGCTACAAATATAACATTTAATGAAATATACTTAAATACCATTACAATTAGTGTTTATAAAAGACCTATTTTTTATGAAACCAGTTCGACGGTTAAGCAAAAATTAGATAATTTGAAAAAACAATTACTTAATTTAAAACATAAAAATTCATTTTTATTAAAATTAAGCAAAAAGTAATGCAAAATTTGTACTTTTGTGCATAAAATGAAGTTTTCATAAAGACTTAAAAAAGAAAAATAAAAATAAATTAAAAAATAATAAACACAAAATTTCTACTTTTAGTTTAAAGGAATCAGAAATACACAGACATTAATTAATACATATAAAAAATATTATAACAAAGAATGCTTCTTTAAATAATATTTTAAAAAGAAAATGCAATCTAAAGGCTTTGGTGACATTCGGTTTTTATTTTTATTTTTAATAGTGATGATACCGAAAAAGCTCTTTCAATAATTGTTGATGTCGGATTAATGTTAAAAAGAGAATTGTTTATTAAATTTTATTTCGAACTTAGTTTTTTAAATTTTTCTAAATAATCAAAAACATCTATCAGATTATTAGTTTCAACAGTTTGCCAAACAAATTGTGGGTTTTGTATTGATTGTAATGTCATACCTAGTTGTTCTTCTAAAGTCATTGAACACTCAAAGCCCGATTCACTTCCAATACTTTCGCTATCTGTTGACTCTGGAAAGAATCTATTATATAGTTTTATTGCTAAATCTTTAGCAGCTGTTTTTAAAATATTTGCAAGATTTTGCATACTACCATTAAGAAGATATAAGATAAGTCTATTAACGCTTATATTTCTTGTTTGGGAAAACCTCTCATTAAGGCATGTTTTAAGAGTTTTTGCAAAAGTTGTTAAACAAGTTTGCAATCGTAAATTGCCTTGTTATCTCTGTTTGGTAGTACCAAAGCAGAGTTTGTGGACTATAATTGGACACCAGCAGAATGTAAAACGTATTTTTTGTGCCGATACACACTTCGTGGTGTCTTATCCATTTTGGTTCCTTTGAAACCTAAGCATGTCGCCCGCTTTGCACTGGGGGCAATTTTGAGGGACTCAATTAGCAGAGACAGGCGCTTGGGGCAAGTAAAAGAGAGATTGAACTTAGCGTCGTAAACGCTATTATAGATGTGGTTCCAGTATCTGGCTCGAAGGAACATAAACAAGTTTTAATCGTGAATTGACTTGTTGTCTCTGTTTACCTGTACTAAAGCAGAGTTTGTGGACTATAATTAGACACCAGTAGAATGCAATACGTATTAACTGTACTGCTACATACTTCATCAGCATTCGTGGTGTCTTATCCATTTTGGTTTCGTTGAAACCTAAACAGTTGTTTCTGATTTTCCAATTGAATTTAATAATGTCACTGCGTCACTTGATAACTTGTTTATTAAAATTGTAAGAGACTCTAAATCTTTTAAAACATTTTATAATAGTTCAAATTCTGTCTCGGAAAATTTTGCTAAATTTAAATCAAGCAATGTATGATTTATATAAGTTTTAAATTTTAAAAAATTTAATTTAAATTTAAAATTAATATCATTATTGATAGCCAGTTCCAACGATGTTTTACATCTAATTTTATATATGTATTTGATGTCTCTCCTGCTCGATTATATATTTTTGTAATTTTTGGTTTTCATCTTACGATTTTTTAAACATTTTACAGGTTTTCTTACTTTAGAGAGGCCGTTGGAAGAATTGACGTAATAAAAATATTTTGGTCACTACTTCTTCTGGATTGAGAATTTCATTTTCTAAATGGGAGGAGCTGCTATCACTTAATTCAAGATTTTTTGAAAGCTTATAAAAACTGTCAATTACGCATAAATGGATACCATGATTATAGGAAAGCAAAGAAGCACTAAAACAAGAAAAATTATTTTCTTCTACAGAATCATTGCATATTTAGAGTATTTTATATACACCATCAAAACAGATATAAAGTACATTGAATTTATCATTCCGTTTGTAACATGTAGAAGGACCCCAAAGAGATATACATACATATATTTTGGGTCCTCCTCCAAGACAATTTAGTTATGCTCATCTATCTGTAGAACACACGATAGGGCTCGAGGGAAACAATATGTAAACATGAAATTCGGCTCAATTATTCTCCTCCGATAATATTTATTTGATATTGAGCCTGGGAATAATCGATTCATAAACAAATGCTAGAAAAAATATGTGTCCGAAATTTTGTGCAAGTAGTCCAAGAATCGATATAAACTCGAACTCTAGAAAACAGCGTAATCCGCCCATTTTTAGTGTTCGATTTTATTGCTTCTAAATAGTGAACATGTATTACTGTGTTATTGTCTCTACTTGGCACACCTCATTACACTTCATCAGCATTCACGGTTTTCTTTCTGCTTGGGTAACGTTGAAATTATTCAATTTTTGTCTAGCATTTTTTTGCATGGCTGGAGCTCATTAGTCTTGACTCTTTTAAAAACATAGTGTATTACTTTGTTCGTCCTTTGTCTGCAGATGATGAAGAAGAGGAGTAGTTCTTCTTCTTTTCCTCTTAACTCATTCATAGCCGTCGTACCTGATTAAGTAAAACTGGATTATCGGCTGTTTTAAGGAGTCCAAATATTTTTCTTTTAAATAACTGACTAATATTGATTTATAATAACAAAAAAATTGGCGGATATATTGAAGAAAAATGTTAGAAATTTATAGAGTGAAAAAAAATCAAAATGTGTTATTTGGCA
Organism: Protocalliphora azurea; assembly: GCA_932274085.1. Taxonomy (NCBI): domain Eukaryota; kingdom Metazoa; phylum Arthropoda; class Insecta; order Diptera; family Calliphoridae; genus Protocalliphora; species Protocalliphora azurea. The sequence goes on from OW026522.1 coordinate 146,649,963, forward strand.
ATTTTTTAATTTTTTTATTTATTTATATATATATATATATATATATATATATATGAGTCAATGTTGAAATTTACCTCAAATATTTAATTTATATATTTATATAATTTATATATAAAAATGGCCATGATTCGCCCACTTTAACGCCAAACTTTAATATAAGGTTGAATTTTAAAAAAAAATTGTAGATAGTGGGTATATAGATTTGGATAAACCGAATATAACATTGTTCAAAATAATTTTTTTAGGAACATAATATTTTCTTTGTGAAATACAATGTGTATAAATATTTCCCAACTTATTTTTGTAAAAAAATACTTCACAAAATCCTACCCTGATTAAACACTCCCCTCTCTGAGGGAGTCTTATATATTTTTGCAAGTTTATGTTTTTATTCCACGCATCTTTTAAAGAGTTAACTTCCTAGGGAGCATAAGGCATCTATAAACCTTCTTCCAGGATTGTCTATCGTTTCGCTCCAGCATTTTCCAGTAGGTTCTGTTTCGTTCATCAAGAATTTTTGGATTTTTTTTTCTTGGCGGCAAATCTTTTCGGAATTTTTTCTTATGGTATAACCTATCCGCTTTAATTTACTTCCCTTTATGTCATCTATAATGGAATAAGTCGGCATTACTCATAATATTTAACCACCAGATTCTAAAGATATAACGAAAAAGTTTGAAATTTTGAGTTTTTAGATAAGATTCATAGCCATACCGTTGAACGGATAGAACATTTGATATATTAACTTTCGGTTTGACCAGTATCATAATTTAAATGTTTCTTAGCTATCTTCAAGTAATACCATGCTGTCTTGTCTAGGTAAAAGAGCTAATCCATAAACTCCACCTGTTCGCTACCAATAACAAAGATGATAAACTTGATGGCTTAATCCATATAGCCTTTCCAAAAGTTTTATGTGCACAACATTTTTATTGCAAAATATATAAAGGTTTAATTCACTGTTAGACCAAGTACCCATATAAGACATATGTCTAAAGACCACTTTGAAGCTTATAAATTTCTTAAATATGTGAGAGTATTTTAAAAAGTGAAAATTTTCAGATAAAAATGTTTATCAGAATAACTATAAAATAAATTTCAATAAAAGAATTTAATAACCATTTTTTAATCAATTTTTATATTTTTCCTATATTTTTTACGATTTTGCTTTAATAGAATGCAAAAGTTATAAATAAGCTTTTGAAGAAATTGTAAAAAAGGCATTTTCAAATTTCAGATCCGATTCAGAATGGTTTTGCGATACCCGATCACTCTGGTAGTGTGTAAAATATATTTCTAATACCGAAATTCTATAAATCAAAATTATAATAATCAAAATTTAATATTTTATTACCTTTGAAGCAGATAATTAGTTATATAAAGTTTTATTGCTGTTCAGATGACTTGAATTTTTACAAATAGGTTGAAATATCTAAAAGGAGCGCGGCATATTAGCAGTTTTTTATTTTTCTAAATAAAAGCTAAGAATACGTACAATATTTTAATATACATATCTAAGACCAACACCTTCCAATATAAAAGATCTGGTCTATCAAATAAATTTTAGACCTTTTTTTTAAGAAATATTTAATTATAACCTACATTTTGGATAAAAAATACCCAAGTTTGACAGTTATATCATAAAAATTTCATTTTTGAAAGATTTAAAATAAAATAAAAGCATTAGATTTTTTCCACTGCAGAAATATTTTAAAACTCAGTAATGTAAAATTTTATCTAGTTTTACTAAGGATTATTATATAAACTTAATTTTTAAAATTCAATTAATCTCCTTTTTTGAGCCACTTGATACTATGCTACGATTTAAGGAGGCTAATAAAAACCAGAATTAATTTTATTATTAGGAGGCGTATGAGTTAGTTATTTGAAAAGGCAATATGTACGTATGTATGACTCATACGTACCGCCGTACCATTGATCGTACCAAATGTTAAAAGATTATCTTCTAAGCTAAAGATAAAATTAAAAATTAAAGGATGGATATATTTTTTTCAAGTTATATTTATTTACATATATTATTATAAGTAGCAGTGCACTGGATTTATCAGTCAGACTGGATGATATAGATCCATGTAAAATCTTATATTCGTATCTTGTTATACCCTTCACCACAGGTATAAAGGGAATATATATGTTTGTCATTCGGTTTGTAATTTCCACAATTTTCATCGGAGAGAAAAAAAGTTTATATCTTCTGGATCCTTGTAAGAAATGATGTCGATAGGACATGGTGTTTACCACCGATAACCGCCATATATATATATATATATATATATATATATATATAAATATATATAATATATATATAAATATATATATATATATATATAAATATATATATATATATTATATATATATTTATATATATATATATATATATATATATATCAGAGGATCGAAAATCATTTTGAATATTTTGCTACTAAAAGTCAGCAAGATCGCTTAATAAATGGCGGAGATATGTCAAAAACCGATTTTCGATTTTCTAGGACTTCGTTTTTGGAACTTTTTTCTGAAATAAATCGGTTCATTGACAACTGAGTTATCTGGCAAAATGTTTTTTTGGCTTTTTAAAGCTCTTGCTTAAGCTACGGATTTTGTTATTATATAGATCGGTTATTAATATTTTTATAAAATTTCGGTTCCTTGAATAAATAACAGAGTTATAGGCAAAAATAGAAAATATAAGCAAGCGTTGCTTGTGGAACAAATGTATGTATTGTTTTTTAAATACGAAAAAATTATTTCTCTTTCTTGGTAAAGTGATGAAGAGTATAAAAGATTCGGTATAGCCGAATACAGCGATCTTACTTGTTTTCCTTTAAATTTGAAGATTATTTTAAAAAGTCCCATACACCAATAACTTATTTTAACAACCTAAAATCATTTGTTCTTTATTGTGTAGATTAAGGGTTTCCAAAAGATAAATAAAAATTGTAAACAACAATTTGACACTAAGTCCCCCTGGTTAATGGAGTATAGTTATGCTAATATTTAAGCCTTTTACTTAAAGAAATAATTCTAGGTTAATATATATTCTATGCTACTTTAAGAACCCTATTGTACAAACATGTACATGCATCAAGTGCATGTTATTTGTATTTCCTATTTGAAATCTTTATTAGAATTCATATAGAATTCAAATTAAACAGAGCGTGATTGTGCTCGAACGAAAATGTAGTTCCAAAGTCATGTGCAAGATTTATTCAAATTTGCATTGTTATTTGTTGTGTGGACCCAAAAGTAACTAAATTTTCATATGCTTGCAAACATGCAGATTTTTCTTTTATTAGGGATGATCATATTAGCCACTTTATTAATAAATATTATAAAGAATTAACTGGTTTTAAACTTAATTGTTTCAAAACTTCGCGTTTAATAGATACTTATTACTGTTTCAACAGAAATACTTAATTCGGAATTGACACCTACTAATCATAACTGGTGACATACTTTATTTTTGTTATTTTTTTTTTCTTATGGACACCTGAACCAAAATTGTAGTCAGAATACCCCTAATACATTTCTATTCCCAAATATCTGTGCAGAGAATATTTTAAATATGGGCCATTATCAAAAATTTCTAACCTGGCTGTAATTCAATTTAATCCTTAATAAGTTTTGTTGTAATTCCATTTTAAACAAATGGATTACAGAACTGAATTCACAAGGGTAGAAACTAATACAGTGCTAAGTTTTAGCATCATAGTAAGCATTTTATAATCATGACGGTTGTTCAAAATTCAAAAACTTAGCAAAAGGACTTTTTCCCATTTTTCTACACCTTTTATTCGCGCGTTTATACTTTTTAATATCATTCGATCTTATATAAACTAATCGGGCTTGATATGAATATATTCTACAATTTCATTGCTATTGTAGAGACTTTTAGCAATTAAACACAGGGGGGTCAAATTTTAAATTTTGATGACAAAATTTTTTAACATTAAAATTTGTTTTGGTTTTTTGGCAGCTTCTGTGCGCCTTTCAACGAAACCTAAAAACACGAATTGATACCTATTGCACTTAGATGTATTTTGCACTATGTCCCTTTGACAAGCCCTAAGTAGCCAACACAGTAGATAGTCTCAAAGTTTGGAAAACAATAGCGAAAGTTTAAAAGAATTAAGTTTTTCCGGATGCAAATTCACAGTTTCTAATGGAAAAGCATGGATTACTGCATAGACTTGTTTGTTTGTTATTTTACGCAATAAAATCGATGGAACATTAAAGTTAAATTTAATAAAAAAATTTTATGGATTTTTTTTTTGTATTTTTATATGACAAATTGCAGCTTGTAAAAATCTTGGATTTATAGATATAAGATCGGGATCATAAATTTAAGTCAAATATTGTTGATAACTGAAAAAGGGACACTTTTGTCAAAATAGATTTTGTTAAGCGTTTCTCATGAATATCACGGAAATGATCATAATTGACATAAGTAGATGGTGTTTGTAATGTTTAACGGAAATGTAGGGGCACACCAAGAAATTTCTAAAGTTACAAAATTTTATGGACAAAACAAAATTGATTTGATTTAAAAAAGGATTATAATATCAAGTAGCATTCCTTCGTAATAAACTCTAATAAAATATATTTTCTTATAATATGTGGGGAAGTAATTTAGCTTCGATCCCCATTTTTCCCAAAATTTTTAAGAATCGTGATTTTTAGTATAAAAAAATCTTTATTAAATTTTTTTTAAATTTTACAAGGAAACCCAAAAAATGCTACAGCAATACCATCAAACATTGAAGATATCATAAATTTTATTTAAATAACTCGGTAGGTTTTGATATTTTGCATACTTTTTACGAGAATTATACATAAATATCTAGTTTGTAAATGATTAATATCGCGAAGTGATTCTAAATGCATTTCGGTCACTTTATATTTATACAAACCAAAAACAAAATATATATATATATATATATATATAAATAAATATACATATACATATAGATATATATATATATATATATATATATATATATATGTGTGTGTGTGTGTGTGCATGTAAATGTATATTTATATATATATATATGCGTGTGTGTGTGTGTGTGCATGTAAATGTATATATATATATATATATATATATATTTATTTTTTTTTCTTAAAGCATAAAATAAAAAATATTTGATAATGACCCATATACTTATATACATGCATGTCGTACAAAGTTTTAGTTTATTGTATTTATCTCGATTTGTTTGTGTCTTTATGTATGTGTGTGTATTTTTCTATGAGAGTGAGTGTTAATTTGAATTAGAAACCCCATGTGGATTATTTGATTTAGTTTTTGTGAAAACAAATTAGAAAACTTTTGATTTTTCATACATAGAAGCACAATATGAAAACGCAAACATAAGTTAATAACATTTTTTAATAAAAATATTTCTTTTGACATCATTACTATGGCGAGAGGGAAAGAGAGAGAGAGAATAAAAGAAAATAAAACAATTTTAATATTTCTTTGTTAAACTAATTTCAAATGCAGCGGGAGTTTTGTTTAACAAATATTACGACGTTTTGGAAATTTTCTAAAAGCCAGATAAAAAAAAATTGATCACAGATGTTTATGGTAAATTAGGATATGAATATTTATTTATTTATTGAATATTACAATACAAACTAGTTAACTAGTTCACAGTGGGAGAGATTCTTAAATTAGTTAGAAAACAGCATATAGTTTCTCTTGAGTTGAATTGTGGTTTACAAGCGAGTTTATTAGGAAATTTGAGGATATTTAATCTATAAGCAGACTAAAAACAAATTAAAATTAATTTATTTTGTTTTGCTAAAAAAGAAAAATCCAGTAAGAATTACAAGAAAAACTAATTTGCATAATATTTTGTATAAATATATTAAATTAAAAATTGGTCAGCTCAACTCATAACTGTGAAAGAAACAGGAGCGTTATAAAATTTGGCAAAAACCAAAACCAGAAAACAAAATTTCGATATATTTTTGTAGAAAACTTTTCCAAAAATTCCCTTTATATAAAATTTAAAAAAAAAAATTAATAAGGATAATTTTCCATTTATATAAAATGTTCCCAAAGTATTCACTTTTATAAGATTTGCATTAAATTATCTCTTAATCGAAAATTTTTAATAAATAATATTTTTATAGAAAATTTTCGATAAATTCCCGTTTTGTAGGAAATTTTCGATATATTTTCTTTTCACAGATAACTTGTAATAAGCAATTTTCTTTTTTTTAAAAAATTTTTAATAAATTATCTTTTTAGAAAAAATTGTTAATAAATTCTCTTTTAATATAAAATTTGCTATAAATTTTCTCTATTCAAAATTTTCCTTTTATAGAAATTTTGCGAAAAATTTTCTTTTTCTTGAAAAATTGTGATAAATTTTCTCTTAATTGAAAATTTGCGGTAAAATTTAGTGACAAATTTACTTTTAATAGAAAATTTGTGATAACTTTTCTATTAAAAGAAATTTCTTATAAATTTTCTCTTTTTAAAATTTTCGAAAAAATTTTTGATAAACTTCGGCAGATTCCCTTTTTTATATAAAATGTTCGAAAAGTTCTGCTTCTTAAAGAGAATTGTTTATAAATGTCCTTATTATAGAAAATTTTCGATAAATTTTCTTTTTATAGAAAATTTATGACAAATTTTCTTTTTATAGAAAATTTATGACAAATTTTCTTTTTATAGAAAATTTATGACAAATTTTCTGTTTATAGAAAATTTTCAACAAATTCCCCTTTTTATTGAAAATTTTCAGCAAGTTCTTCTTTTATAGAAAATTTTCGATAAGTTCCCTTTTTGTAGAAAATTTTCGATAAATTACCCTTTTTCAGGAATTTTTCTATAAATTTTCTTTTTATTGAAAATTTGCGATAATTCTTCTTTTGTTAACAATTTTCGATAAATTCTACTTATTATAGAAAATTTTCGATAAATTCTCCTTTTAATTGAAAATTTTCGATAACCTCCTTTTTATTGAATATTTTCGATAAATTTCGACAGATTCTTTTTTTTTATAAAAATTTTCGATAAATTCTCTTTTTTATGGAAAAATTTCTACAAATTCTTTTTGATTCATTCTCTTTTTATATATATAATTTTCGATAAATTCTTATTTTCATAGAAAATTTTTGATAAATTTCGCCCGATTCTCTTTTTTATATAAAATTTTCGAAAAGTTCTGCTTTTTATAGAAAATTTTCTGTAAGTTCTTTTTTTATGGAAAATTTTCGATAAATTCTGTTTTTACAGAGAATTGTTGATAAATGTCCTTTTTATAGAAAATCTGCGATAACTTTTATTTTTATAGAAATTTGCGATAAATTTCCTTTACATAGAAAATTTGCGATAACTTTTCTTTTTATAGAAAATTTACGACTAATTTTATTTTTATAGAAAATTTGTAGAAAATGTGCGACAAATTTTCTTCTTACAGAAAATTTTGCATAATTTTTTTTTTTTCATAGGAAATATTGCAATAATTCTCTCTTATAGTAATCTTATTATAAATTTTCTTTGAATAGAAAATTTGTGATAAATTTTCTTTTTATAGAAAATTTGCGATAAATTTTCTTTTTATAGAAAGTTTACGATAAATTTTCTTTTTATAGAAAATTTGCGATAAATTTTCTTTTTATGGAAAATTTGCGATAAATTTTCTTTTTATTGAAAATTTTCGATAAATTTTTGTTTTTATTGAAAATTTTCGATAAATTTTCTTTTTATAGAAACATTTTCGATAATTTTTTTTTTATAAAAAATTTTCGATAAATTTTTTTTTATAAAAAATTTGCGATAAATTTTCTTTTTATTGAAAATTTTAGATAAATTTTCTTTTTATGGATAATTCTCGATAAATTTCCTTTTTATGGAAAATTTTTGATTACTTTTCTTTTTATAGAAAACTTATGACAAATTTTCTGTTTATAGAAAATTTTCGATAAATTTTCTGTTTATAAAAAATTTTCGATAAATTGTCTTTTTATAAAAAATTTTCGATAAATTTTGTATTTATAGAAAATTTTCAATAAATTTTCTTTTTATAGAAAATTTTGGATCAGTTTTTCTTTTATACGAAATTTTGCATAATCTTTTCTTTTATATACAATTTTCAAATAATTTAAACAAATTGATTTTCGCAAAAAGAGCCAAATGCACTGCAACTTCTTCAGAAGAACTTTAATAAACTATTTTTTTTTTTGGTTACAGAATGTAAAATCAAATGTTTACATCTCGTAATTAATAAGTATTTTTCAACCTGGTTTAAATATTTCAAAGGACATTTCTATCAAATCAAAAGGTTTTGAATTACTTAAATGTTTTGTTATATTCTTTTAATTGAAATAGTAAATTTTATTAATTTATAAGAACGAATAAAATGCTTACGCTGTATACTTTTATTTACAAATATATTGACATATAAAGCAATGATAGTAAAATCTATTACATCACAGATTAGTTTTGTTGTGTCATGAATTTTTATGAGAATTTTAACCTACTTTCATACTTTTAACCGTGCAAACTATGTGTATGTGAGGAAAACTAAACGCAGTAATATGTTCGTTAATTAAGGTACAACGGAAACAAATATTATGCGAAAAATAAAAATATTAACAAACTAACTTAAATGTTAAGCAGCAAAAATTAAAACTAAATAAATAAATAAATTTTTAAGACTTGTAATTTATTTTTTGTGATATGATTCTTTTGCAATCATGTAGTAATAGTAAATATTTAATTACAATTATTTTTCAATATTACGACACTGCCCTAATGCATTTATACCAGAAAAAATAAAAATAAAAATTCATGTCATATGCTGTCAGTCGTGCAATAGTATCAGATGCACTATTCAAAAACTTACTCTGGTCATAATACTTGTTCATACGCTTGTTTGTGTATTTGACTCTACAATCCCATTAAATCTAGTACATTCTTACGTACGTATATGATTTTTTGAGCTATACCTTGAGCAGGCAAATTATAAATAAATCTTGTATTTACACAATTTTAATGCTAACATTTCTATATTCTTTTTTTTTTTATTCATATATTTATTTTGAAATGTACATAAAACAAAAACTTTATACAATAAAGTGTCGCTAGATTTTAAAATGTATAAAAAAATAAACGGAAAATATAGGAAACATAAACCTAAATTTAATAACCATAATTTATAATATTTGTATGAAAAACGCATTAAATGTGTAAAGTCAAATTTATTACCCAGCAAATGTTAGCAGGCTAAAGTAATAAAATATAAATATTTAAAAACAAACAAATAGAATGCAAAATATTCTAAATTCTATAACCCTGAAATGGGTGATGTTTTCTGAAGAACTGACGTGTAATACAGTGGATACTTTAAATACAAACATAATAATTTTGGATTAGGCCATGTTTGAGGTATTTATTATGACAATACTAGATTAGGCTATGAATTTATCATTAGCTAGATTTTTAGTTAAATATTTTTTTTTTTTTTTTTTGCTAATTAAATGCTTTGAAGTACGTATGTTTTTCCCTTCGCGTTTTAAAGGATATGACTGTTTAACAACCCTCTTAACATTTTTTTTTTATTGTTTTTCACTTAAATAATAAATGCTTTTTTAAAGCATATGTTTGTTTATATGTGTATGTTCATACTGATGGAAATAAATTTATGTACAAGTATGCACATAATGTTTGAAAAATAAATCAAAAAATTATATAAGTATTCACGTATATGTGTAGATATTTGTGTTAACATAACCACTTACATAAATACATTACTTTAATTCATTTATCATCTATATCACCTCTATATATATATATATATATATATATATATATATATATATATAGATATATATATATATATATATATATATATATATATATATATACATAAATCTGTGTTTGTTTAGGCTTTATAGAAAGCTAAACCGCTGGACCGATTTTCTGGCAATTTTCACAGTATTGTTCTGTGATACCTGAAAGTAAAATAGGCTATTTTACTTTTCGATAGAAGCAGGGGTAATGGTAGCCCCCATACAAAGCGAATATTAATTATTGCATACATATCTCAAGAACTATAATAGCGGAAGTCTAATGATTTTGTAGAAATAATTTTCTTTTAAAGATGAAAATGGGGCGGAATGATAGCCTCCATGCAAAGCAAGTCTTAATTATTACATATTGGTGAGAAATTCTTAAGATTTCGTAAGAATAATTTTATTATTAAGTTTTATAATTGAGATAAAAATAAGGTGAGATAAAAATAAGGCGTACAAGTCTAGGGGGTGTGGTAGCCCCCATACAAAGTGAATCTTAATTATTGCATATTTAAAGAAATATTGCTGAGAAATTCTGAAGATTTTGTGAGAATAATTTTCTCATTAAGGTTTATAATTGAGATAAAAATAAGGTGAACCAGTCTAGGTTGAGTGGTAGCCCCCATATAAAGCGAATATAAATTATAGCATACATATCTCAAGAACTATAACAGCGAAAGTTTTATGATTTTGTAAAAATAATTTTCTTGTAAAGTTCCATAATTGAGTTGAAAATGGCACGGATACGTTAGTGGTGAATGATAGCCTCCATACAAAGAAAATCTTAATTACTGCTTATCTAAAGAACTATTAGAGAGAAATTTTTAGGATTTGCTGGGAATAACTTTCGCATTAAGATTGACAATGAAAGTAGAACGGGTAGATCTTGGGGTAGTATTAGCCGCTACATAAAGCAAAAGTGTTAAGATTTTGTGCTAATAATTTTCCTATAAAGTTCAATAGTTGAGATAAAAATGAGACTGGTAGGGCTAGGAGAATTGATAGCCGTCAAACAAAGTAAATCTTAATTATTACATATCTAAAAATTTTGTTGAAATAATAGGTGAAGATACGGAGGACAAGGCTACAAAGTAAATCTTAATTATTGAATATCTACACAAAAAAAATATTACTTTATATTTTAAAATAACATAGCTGTTTCATTTTACATAAAAATGTAATTAATATATTTGATCAAAAGTAAAATAATAGAAATAGTAAAAATAAAATTCAAGTAAGATTTTTTTCTCATTTTTATTTTTAATTCATTCAATCATCTATTTGATTTAATAAATTTTTTAATTGGAAATTTTTTATGCTTTTTTTTTTATTTTTTACTGTTATTAGTAATTGAGACTTTTTTCTGTGTAAAGAACTACTGCAGAGGAATTCTTAAGATTTGGTGGGAATAATTTTCATATGAAGTTCCATAGTTGAGATGAAGATAGGGCACACAATTTTACACACAAAGCAAATATTAATTATAGCATAGCTCAACAACTATTGCAGAGAAGATTTGGTGAGAATAATTTTGCTCATTAAGATTCACAATTGGGATTAAATAGCATGGGTAGATCTTAGAGTAATAGTTGCCCCCATACAAAGTAAATATTGATTTTTTCATATCTCAAGAACTATTGTAGTGAAAGCCTTAAATTTTTAGTGGCAATAATTTTCTTATAATTCAAATTTGAGTTGGGAATAGGGCAGGTAGGCCGAGAGGAATTTTGCATAGTAAATATTATTTTTCATATCAAGAGGTGTAGCGAAGCACACCAGGTTAAGCTAGTATAAACATATAAACACATACACAATCTCTAAGGTAATATATGCACGCGTTAGGGTTTTCAAATTGGATAAATTTTCTTAAAGAAACTTTGGTGATTTTTATCTTCATCTCACTATAAAAAATATAATAAGGGTATTCAGTTAAACACTTAAGTTTCCCATCTGTGCCCCCTTTTCAAACGTTATGCAATATTAAGGATAAGAAAATAAGAAATCATTGTAAAAAATTGAAAATTTTTGTTAAAATCAAAAACACATGCAATAATTTTATTATAATTAACGTTATTACAATTTTTACATCGCATTTATTAGTAATTTTTAAATATAAACAAAATACAGCTGATTTATAAATGCACAATTAAGCTGCGCAAGTTTGTGAGTCTAAGTAGCCGCGCAATTGTTGTGCAAATGTTTTTCCATAAAATTTTTGACAGTTTATTTGCGAGTGCACTCACTGCAGAATTTAGGAAAGTTTTGCGCGTTTTCATGAGGACCCTTAATATAATATAAATACCGAAGTAACAATAATTTTAAAATTCTAAAATTTTATAGTGAATGGATCGGAATAGTTATTGTACACTTAAATCAATAACTTTTATCTTACAAAAGTTATAGCATTAAGGACGCAAGTAATTAGATAATCATAGGGTCTCAAAGGGATAAATGAAGTATTGGTCACCATTACCTCTAATAATTCTAATGATCATTTGTTGGTTTCTGTATTATTAATAAAAACGTACTGATAATTAAGAACTTAAAAAAACACAAAACTTTATTTTTGTTAATTTATCATAAACATCATCGATCATCATCACAAAAATGTTTACTAATCTTAAAGGAATAATAGCAAAGAATATAAATTTACCTCTAAGTCATAATGAAACTTTATGACAATATGATTGCGTTTGTCTGTCCGTCTGTCAACTTCACTTTGATAACAAAAATCGTTCAATTGTTACTGTCAAATAAACAAATTTTAGGGCTTTGAATTTTGAAAGGGTCATTACCTGGGCAAACAAAAATATTCTCTAAAAAAAGTGTTTTATGCATATAAAATATGTTCTTAAAATCTAAAAATATATCCCTAAAATTAAAAGAGTTATGCTCTTAAAATATTATTTTTTCTAGCTTCATTTTATAAAATCTGTTCTTCATGCTAAAAATAATTGAATTTTTATTATCATTTTCTAAAAAAAATATTTTCTTTTTGCTTTTAAAAACATTCAAACTTAGTCAAAAAGTTCAAAATTTCTATTAATTTGTAAGATGAACATTATTAGGGATAGTAGAAAGAAAATTCACTAACGATAAAAAAAATTCTATTGGGTGCAAAATATGTAAAAATATGTCACTTCATCTGTTAAAATATGCTCTTAAATAAGGATTTTCTAAGAAAATATGCAAAAATATGCTGTAAAGATCAAAATATGCAATAATATGCAGTAGCAAATCGATACCCATAATCTTAAAATTTTCTGGAACGGATAAATAACTAACAGTTTGATTCATTTGAAGCTCAGGAAAACTTTGTTTTTGTATTTTTATTTTTTTTTTTTTTGATTGACCAAGTCATTACCCTTTTCCTTTTGAATAAAAATTTCTTGAAAAACTTATAATGATTTTGTACTTCTACAAAAGTTTTCTTTTCGAAGATAATTCATAAGTGGAAAACATGTTCATTTAGAGAATGTTGTGTTATTTAGACTGAAACTCAACCATTTTATAGCAAAATTTTGATCTCAAAGATTTTTATATTAAAAAATTTGTAATAGGTCTATTTGAAATGTGCTTTGTGGATAAAATTAAAAAAATCCCATTTTGAGGTTTTCGTTTTTATATCTTATATCACCAGAAATTGATGGGGTATTATTTGTTTGCGGAGATATTTGCATCATACCGAAAACATCTTCGGATATTCATCTTAAAGTGTACATTTGACTCAGACTTTTTTTCTAAACTAATTGAACAATGTCCGTCTGGTCGGATTTCTACAATTTTAATTGGATTTCATCAAGCGCTAGTTCGTTTTACTTCTAATAAAATATAGTATTAAGAAAAAATAAGAAAACAATATATTTTCTAGTAAAGTGTGGGGCACAAATAGCTATAAAGTTCAAAAAACATGAATAAGAATAAAACATTCAGTATGTGTACAGAGAAAGCAGATTCGTTGTGGCAACCAAGTTTTTAGTCAGTCGAATTTATTCGGTGCCATGTACTATCTTAAAATTCGATTGGAACTGACGAATTTTGTAATTACCACAGTTGTTGAAAAAGAACAAAATATTAGGTTATAATAATAGTTATACACTGCCTGCCACTTGAACAAGGAATCACATTTTTTTAAATTTAATTACGTATATCTCCTAAATTAAGTACCACAGAAATACATGTCTTTAAATAAATGCATAATTTTAGTATAACAAAAGATGATATTTTTTATTTCTTCAGAAAACTAAAGCCAACACTTTGAAATTTGTTTGCGCAAAAAATTATTTTTTTCTGAACTTTAGATTAGGAGATATAGTTAATTGAAGTTAAAAAAAAGTGATTCCTTATTCAAGTGGCAGGCAGTGTATATTTAAAGTTTATACATATTAAAATTAGGAACACATTATTTTATAAATATTAAATTTTTTCGTGTTAAAATTGTAATGAAATTTAACATTTGAGTAATTAAAAATACAAATTCAGCAATGAATTTGATGTAGTTGGATGTGCCTTCTTTCCAGGCATAGAGACAAATAAGTTCATTAGGAATAAATGAAGTTAATAGCGCACTCTACCAGTGCCAGACATTTAACCTGTACGAGAACTAGATTTGTCGACAGCGCCCAGGATGATATATAAATAAATTTAAGCGTAAATAATTAAATTACTTTAAACAAAAGCAATGCTATACTTGCCTATAATTTCTACCTTTGTTAATTTTCATGGAGCATAAGACTTCTATGTATTTACATAGATTCATGCGAAGATATCATTAATAAATACTAGTTAATATTATTAAAAAAACACTTAACCCTGAGCATGACCGCTGTAATTATTTAAGTCACGTTTTCTTATTAAATACAAGCTTTCGGTTGCTAGTAAAAAAAAAGTTCAACCAATACCGTATTCTGTGAAAAATTATTCAATTAGTATAAGTAAAAATATAGTTAATGTTTAAATTAAATTTTTAAAGTTTAAATTATATATACACTGCATGCCACTTGAATAAGAACTCACATTTTTTTAACTTTAATTAAGTATATCTCCAAACTAAAGCTCAGAAAACCAAATTTCAAAGTGTTGGCTTTCGTTTCCTGAAGAAATAAAAATATACATATTTTGTTATACTAAAATTATGCATTCATTTCAAGACATGTATTTCTGTGGTACTATTTCATGTGTCACTTGAATAAGGAATTCTTTTAATATTAATCAGGAAGGGTATGATTTGAATTTCTTTCAATAACCCAGCAAAAAATCTGCTTTCCTGATAAGCTAGCAGATGTAATTGCAAAAAAAAAAAAATAAACTATTTTTGTTCGACTTGTACAAAATAATGACGCCTCATTACCAAGAAACTACTTTAATAAGTAGTTGTTATTACTGAAAACCAAAAAGTTTTTGCTGGGAAGTTACACTTCCAACTTTTACAAGCAACACCAGCGGCCAAAATCATATATATATATATATATATATATATATATATATATACGGTATTCTCTAGAGAATTTTTCTCTTCTATAACTCTGAGATTGCACAGTAATTTCTGGTAATAAAAAATGGTAATAAATGTGGATCTTTTAAACCACTGGAGCGATCTTGTTTATTGGAGTGAATAAGTGACGCTACAGTTGACCACCTTGAGAGTAGAAAATATATCACAACTTTTTATCACTTACGGTTTAAAAGATACAGTCAGTCACAGTCAAATTGGTCAGATGGAAGAGTAAACGTTTTGAAGAAAACCGAATCAAGAGATGAACCCAAAGAATCTGCTCCCAACAGTTAAACATGGCGGTGGTCATGTGATGGTTTGGGGTGCATGTTCTGCAAATGGTGTTGATGAAGGGAATATAGAAAAAATCCAATATTTAAACATTTTAAAAACACATTTAAAAAAAGTATGGAAAACTAGGAATAGGTGACACCTTTCATTTTTATCAGCCGCAATTGTTAACTAATGGCTTCTGTATCATTGTCCCAGAGTATTCAAAACGCCTCCCCAATCAGCAGACCTTAATGTTATTGAAAATTTATGGCAGAAACTCGAAGTTGAGATCCGAAAACATGAAATTTCCTACAAAAATGAGTTAAAAGCTGCCCTTATAGAGGAATGGAATAAAATTACCCCGGAATATAAAAGAAAACTAGTGGAATCTATTCTAAATCGTTTGAAGTCGGTAATTCTTCAAAAAGTATAACCTACAAAATATTAAAAATCGGTTTTCAATTGAATTTTTTAATTTAAACTTAAGTGGACCATTTTCACTGTGACATGAAATTTTCTCTTTTTTCGCTTAATTTTAGTTCTTATGACAAATATAAATGAATTAACTATTTTTTATGTATGTATGTATGTATGTATGTATGTATTATTAAAATAAATTAAACCTACTAATACAACCTTTTTTTTCTTTGAGTTTGTGTTTAGTTTTTACAAGTTAAATTAAATGACTTTAATTGGACCAATTTGACTTTGACTAACTGTATTTGACTTTAAAATTTTAATTTGTAATTTTTTAGCCTTAAAATAAAAATTCGAAAATTTTTTAAAAAATGTGTTGAAATTCTATAGAATTTTTTGAATTAGGCTAAAGAAAAAATCTTTAAATTATCTCAATTTGATAACTGGAAAAAATGTTTAGCCAATATTAAAATTGGTTATTATCGGTCCATTATTTCACCTAGCTCCCATACAAATGACCTCCCGGCCTTAAATATGGATATAACAAAATCAGTCCATAATTGACAATACCTGCCATATAAATGCATCTTACAAAAGTCACCTTAATGTGTACAAATCTCATTCTAATGATAATATGAAATTAATATTTGACACAAATATGTTGTATATAAGTAGTATAGTCTACAATTGAATATAAGTCTTATATAACGCCCACATCCGGGAGTGATACCCGGATAGTAATTAAACCCATATAAATGTTAGTGTTAACATAATGCAAAGGAATGTTTAATAGACATGCTAACACCCGTTCCCGAATTTTGATACACATTCACAAGGGTGTAGAATATCATACGGTCATGCTTGACTGACTCGTATACCTATCTTACTTGTTTTTTAATCGCAAAGTTTGTCTATTTTGGAAAATTAAACCAAAAAAAATTTAATTCTTTAGGAAAAAATCGCCTTTGCAAAATAACGTTCTTCTCTATTTTTATAATTTCTTTTTTTGATCATTATATTATATCAAGAGATTCAAAATATATATCAAAGAAAATCGTTAAAGTAATACATTATCCTGCAAGAATCTTCAGTCCCTATGCGTCAATTGCGACTATAAAAACCCATTGATCATGATTCTGTTCCCAATAACTATTTTGGTGTATATGATCGTGACACTTAGTTTGTATTAGAGAGGTATAGCATTTCGTAACTTTATTACTTGATAAGTATTAAAACTGATAGTTACCATAGAGATGGCAACAGAGACTTGTAATACTTTAAAAGTAAGGTCTTGATTAAATAGAAATTTAAAAGTAATAAAATTAGAAACCCTATTCCCATAAGCATAGCAGTGTGAGTGTGCGTGTAAAAGAATCTGTCAATTTTTATTACATTTTTTTTTTAAGATTTGTTAAGTTGAAGCTGCTGCTGCTACTGTTTGTTGTTGTTGTGTGTTGATGTTGTTTCTGGTTGTTAAATTTCTTGTTCATGTGCTCATGTTTTTTGTTCAATATTTTCTGTTTCTATTTTATTTCAAGAGTCATAAAATTTCCTTTTATGCATACGAGTGTTACGTTTCATATCCAATATGAAAAACAAAAGGAAAGAAAAAACACCAGCGGAAAAAACGCCTTGTCTTGAACAAGCAAACCAAGTAAATCAAAAGATAGAATAGAAAAACATTTCTCATACACCTTTGAGTTTTAGGATGAACGAAGCTCTGTGTGAATGCCATCGTTAGGTATTAAATTATTTTGGTCCCCAAAAAAAGGCCTCAGCTGTTTTCGCTTCTTTTCGTTAACAGAAAAGTTTTTATTTTTTATTTTTGTTTTTTCTCTTTAATACATCAGAGTTTTCATGTACAAGTGTACGCGTATGTTTTATTTTGTCATTGTTTTTCACAGAAAACGCTTTTTACTTTTCCTTAGCCAGGGACACGCAGTTAAAAAATTAAACAAAACAACACAAAAGTTTAGTTAGAAAAAAAGAAAAAAAAAAAACGGTACGAGTATAAAATTTTTAAGTTAAGACGTAAAAATAAAAATAATGTAGAAAAAAATTGAAAATATCTAGGTGATTTATCATTTTCGATGAATGTTTTTTAAGCCGACTTAAGCAAAGTTTTAAATTATGTATTTTAAAAAGCACATGTGAAAGTAGCAGCATAATGTGGCAGAAGAGTTTGCATTTAACAAAGAAACAAACAAATATTTAGAAATATATTTAGATGATTTTTTCTTTTTTATGTGGATTTAAATATCCTGCAAAAAATCAATGGAAATTTTATTTCTTAACTGATTTTATTAATGATCTACGATTAGTTATAACGTTTTTAGAAATCAAATTTGAAAATTGTTAAATTATTCAAGCGAAACTTAAGTAATTAACAACAATTAATACGAGTAAGTACAAGATGTTAAGGATGTTATTGGAAAAAGAATTTTGATAAAATACGCTCCTTTAGTATTAG
Source organism: Protocalliphora azurea (assembly GCA_932274085.1). Lineage (NCBI taxonomy): Eukaryota > Metazoa > Arthropoda > Insecta > Diptera > Calliphoridae > Protocalliphora > Protocalliphora azurea. The sequence goes on from OW026522.1 coordinate 146,668,445, forward strand.
TTTATAATAGCCTAAAGTAAGTAATAGTGACATTAGATATTTCATTTAAAATTTTATAATATATTCTGATTCCAGTCTATTTTTATAAATTAATTGGTAGCTATATTGCGGGGCTATTTTTTTTTTTTTTGTATCTTTCAGCTTGATCTTACTGAATGATTGAAATGATAGTTATGCGAATTTATAGTGTGTGATTTACTCATTAGATTGATTTATCTTAACAATTTAGATTCAAATGAAACAAAAACATTTTGGTTTTGTTTGTTCGTGGTGGCTTTTCTTTAACAAAACTAAAATGGATCATGTCTATTGTAGCTATATGTATGCATTTGTACAAAAATATATATTAAACCCAACGAACATTTTATACAAAACGGTTCTTGAGTTACGGTAATTGCCTTATTAAAGAGGAAATATTAGACATGCCCACAAAAAAAATATATCAAATATTCTAACATTTCTTACAGTGCAAAGTTCTTATAAATTTCCTATAAACATTTGGAATATATCTTCCTGGAAGAAATTTACGCAATATCATCTTTTTATTACTTAGACGTCGAAGAAGTGAAAATCTCTCTGAAGTTGGTTTACTGTACATTTCTAAAATGGAATTTACCGTTTTTAAAAGAGAGAGAAAGAGAAGTTCTCACGTTTATTACATTTTAAAAATATATGGTAAACAAAAACAATTTTTTAAACTTTGTTTTTGTCTTAATGGAAAATTTCACTTCTTCGACACGTTTTCTTTTCACGTTTTTCTAATATTGCATTTTTATCAGTTTAAAGCAAATTAGACAATAAAAAACAAAAAAATATATAACATTTAAATTTTTATTTTTTTTTATTTTTATCCCCAAGACATATATGACCCCAGTTCGGTCAGAAACGGCCAAGTTTCATTCTGGGATTGCCAAGACATCGGCTACCAACTCTTGTAGCCATTATTACAAGGCATTGGATTGCTGGTGCACACGCTAGGAGACTAAAACTTCCTTTTAACGACTATTATAGAAGTTGCTTTAACGAGGACGAAGTAGAGACAGTAGACTATTTTTTTTGTCACTGTCCTACTCTTGCGAATATAAGGACTGCAGAATTCGGTAGTCCATATATGCACAGATTATCTGATCTCTCTGCAATTGATGTCAGACGGATCAGATCTTTTATTCGTGCATCAGATTGGGACATGTGAAAACAGATTCACATTATCCATTAGGATAACACAACGGGCCCAATACGAGCCAAATGAACTATATAGTTTACATTTACAGCTGTCCATCTAACCTAACCTAACCTAACCTCGAAATATCGCCCTTTTTTCATTAAGGTGATTATCATCTCCGCAATAAATTGATGTACCCTATTGAGATCATCTAGAAGAAATGAATGCAATACTTTTATTTTTCAGTCAAAATTTCTTTAGTTCTCGAAAAATTTTTCAAAAATTAAAAAGATATTGTAGGAATTTGTTTATTTTTTAGCAAAAAAAAAAAAAAAATGGATATTTTATGTGAGCGTTACAGTTTTCGTACTTTGTGATATTAAGAGTTATGTGCATTCATACTTTACATGATGTAAAAGATTTCTTTATTATATTATTTCAAGATTTATTTAGTTATAATTTTTTTTTTTATATATTCATTACATCCTCCAGAAGATTATCTGGCGGTATCTTTCTTTTTTCACCTATATGATTATCTAGCAATATTGCTTATTTTTCTTCCAGTCGTATTGATTTCTTATTGCTTACATGTATCGCCTGCGATGCACAATCTCTGCCGAAGGAGGAAACTTCCGCAATACGAATAACAATAACATTTTTCTTCCAAGCAATACAAATTCAAATCACTTTCGTATTATTTTGCTTGTAGGGTTAGTATAAAAATGTTAAAACCCAATTAGCTTTTTACAGTTTTGGAAAGCTTAAATCAATGTTTGTTGGTTTTTTTTTCTATAGTATAATTTTTTCTATGATTGTAGGAGTAGAAGTGTGTGTGTGTGTGTGTGTGTGTGTGTGTGATTTTTTTTAACAAGTGTGGTCAGGCACGCTTCATGAATTTTTTGGTTTACCAAATCCTTTTTTGATGCTTTTAGTAACCATTGCGGTTGTGAGAGCAGAAGAGGAAACAAATTATAAGATATATATTCATATATGATGAAGAAAAAAAAAAAAAAAAAGAAACTAAAAGGATTTTCAACGATTAATAGCACATATCATGAATAAAATGTATGTATTTATATTACATATATACACCCATAAGTACAGACATACATACATGCATAAAGTAAAATGGACCAACGTGCCACTAAAGTTTTTACCAGCTATCTGTCTACTATTTATATAGTATACATTTATATATATATATGTAAATATGTTCATATATAAATGTATGTATATTTGTATATGTAAAGAAACACTTACATATGATTGCAATAAATTTTATTAAAATACATAAAACAAACCAAATAATACTTACACTACTTCTATTACATAATATATAGTACATACACACTCACACTCGCACACACTTACTATACAAATACTAATATGAGTTTATTCATTCTAGACCAACAACAATGTTTCAGAAAAAGATAAATAAAGGAGAGTAAATAAATAATTGAACATAAAAATGAAAGTTATTTATGTAAAATTGATTGTAGTTTAAGTTAAACATCAGTTCTGTTAGAAATACTATTCGAAAGTGTGTAAAATGTTTTTATTTATATCGATAACTTCAAACATATACAACTACAGATATTTCTACATACAAACACACATTCATATGTGTAAGCTATCTGTTTACAGCATGTAAGTATTTATACTTAAAATTAAAGTTATATATTGTTTTAAGATATTAAGAAAATTTTTTTCTAAAAGCACCATGATGTAAATATATATTTTTAGCTCAATTATAATTAAACTTCTTTGGCCAATTTTCTTTTACTGAACATATTTAACCATAATTTTACTAACAGAGTAAATATTGTATTGAAACGGAAAAGAAATATTTTTTCCCAGATTTTTCTTCTTATATAAGTTATAAATTATGTAAGTTTTAAAATTAGTTATAAGTTAAAATCTAAATAAATTATAGAATATGAATTTTAAATATTAATTGAGAAAGAGTCATAAATCTCAATAAAGATATTTTTAGTGATGCTTATTCAAATTGGTTTTGGTTAATTAAATACAAGTTCACATAATGTAGTTTGTATACAAGTAATAAGGACTCTGCTTAAATGATAAATGAAAGCTCATTTGATAGTTTGTGTTTAAAAATTAACTAAAAATTATTCATGTTTTTCATGACTAATAATATAAGTAATATATGTGCTCATAACATAAATAAGAACTTTAAACACTAATCTATATGGGTCGTTATCAAAAATTTTTGATTTTAGGCCTTTTTATTTGATTTTATTTTATTTATTTATTTACTTTTTTTTTTTTGGCACATAAATTGACTCGAATGCATGTAGAATCAGTTCGCGTTAATGATTTCGTGCAGGGAGCGCCAAAGTTGTAGCGTTATTAAATTGAACATATAAAGATTTTTACCTACTAGAAGTTTATGTATAATATTGGTGAAAATATGGGCCATTATCAAAAGCTACTTAATTATTTAAATAAAATATATTATATTTTCAGTGTTTAATGGTATTTTAGTGTGGGTTTCCTTGTAAAATTTAAACAATTTTCATTATACATAAAAATTGCGATTTTTAAAAATTTGACTGAAAATGTGAATAGAATCTAAGTTATTTCTCCATATATTATATGAAAATATTTTATTGGAGAGTTTATTTTTCAAAGAAAGGCTATTTAGTATTGAGATCGTTTTTTAACCAAAGTAATTTTTTTTCTTTGGAAATTTGTTGATGCCGTTCTACATTTCTTTTCAGCATGATAAACACCACCTAATTATGTCCATTAAGGTAAGTTTCGTGCTGTCCATGCGATATGCCTTAGCAAAATCTGTTTTGACAAAAGTGTCCCCTTTAAATATAAACAATATTTGACTTAACTTTAAAGTCCCGATAAATTACATTTTTCGCCGTTCCTATACATATTTATGCAAGATTTGTACAAACTGGAATCTGCTTTATAAAAATACAAAAAAAGTGCAATTTTTTTTGTAATTTTCAAAAAGTTCATAAAATTTTTAAATTAAATTTATTTTTAATTTTTCTTCGATTTTATTGTATAGAATAACAAAAAAATTAAGTTCACTTAATAAGCCATGCTATTCCATTATAAATTGAGAATGTGCCTCTCAAAAAATTGACTTTGTTAAAAATTGTTGCTCTTGTTGTCCAAACTATGGGACTATTTACTGCGTTGACTATTTCGGGCACATCAACGAGATATAATGGCAAGTAAGGATAATTACAATAAGTATCAATCCCTATTTAAAAATGTATATTTCGTGGAACACAGGCTCACAGATCCCTCCAAAAAACCAAAAAATTTTAAAGATTAAAAAACTTTATCATCAAAATATGACTACCCTTTATGTAACTGTTGAAAGTCTGTACAACAACAAGGAATGCGTAGGATTAATCCAAAAAGTCCGATTAGTTTATATCAGATCGAATAGAATCAAAGAGTATTATAGTGTCTACATTAGAGATCTTTTTATCAAGACAAACGTCAAACTAAACGTGAATTTGTGGAAGGTGGCAACAGTTGCCCAAAAAGAACAATATGGCGTATTCATTAATGTTTTTTATATATACAGTTTGACAACTGTAACAACCAAAATAATAATCAGCTGTTTAACTAACGTTACCTTGTATGTATTCGCACTAATTTTGACGTTTGTTTTGATAAAAATTTTCCTAATGTAGACACTAGGTATAAAAGCGCGAACAAAAAGTGTAGAAGAATGAGAAAAAGTTAAATAATTTTAAGCCCTTTTTCTAAGTTTTTGAAATTTGAAAAACAATCATGATTATAAGATGAAACCTATGGTGCTAAAATTTTGCACTTTATTCGTCTCAGGTCTGGTGAAGTTAGATCTGTAACCCGTTCGTTTAAAGTAGTATTACCACAAAACTTATTAAAGTTTAAATTCAGTTTCATCCAGGTTAAAAATTTTTGATAATTGCCCATATACGTATGTATTATGTATATTATGTTGCAAAAGATAAGAAAAGAGGGTATAAATATCCCTCGCATAAAAAATTTTCTGAGAACATAAGTTCTCAAAAATTTAACATTTTATGATTCCGGTGTAAGCTTTAATGTAAGTTGCATAGTTTAGCCGTTTCGCAAAATATAATAGGCATCCCTCGTAAAACAAAAATATTTGGCAATGGTACGATTAAAAAAAAAATAAATAATAATAAATTTTAGTTGCTCAATCGATAACTTTCAAACTCAATCTAAAGCAATCAATTCAATTGTTGTTAAAACTTAATTCAATAAATCAAATTAAAATAAAAATTTTTTAAGCTTATTTTTATTATCTTTATTATTAATATTTAACTTCTATAATTTTTATAAAAATATATTTTTATTTGATATTTTATCGTTAAAAAACTCTGAAGGTTGAAAGAAAAAACAAAAAAACGAAAAATATAGAATGTTAATTTCATCCAAAGTAGCCTTCAACAGCCATCCACATTCATGCCAATACAAACATAATCATCCATACATAATGACATTTTTACATAAATGCCATTCTTCTTTTATTTTTTTCCCCAATATGCATCATTCAGTAAGCTTTTGTTTTTTTTTTGTTTTTTGCTCTTTTTTATATTGTTGTCTTTCTTGTTGTTGTAGTTATAGTTGTGCCCTGTAGATTTTTTTATAAAAAATTTATATTGATGAATGTCCCACTTATTTAAATTTTGCTACCACATCTACTACAATGACCCCTTTTCGAACGTTGAAGAATGTTTATGTTGCTGTTGTTGCCCAGCTTTATTACACACATGCATTTATGAATATTATACATACATATGTGTATTGGTGTGTTGGAAAACATATGAGTATGTATTATTTATATCGCTGTTATAATTTTTATTTATTTTTTTTTTTTATCCAAATCCTTTGGGTAACATTGCAGTGCGTAAGGGATCAGCAATAAATTGCTTCTGTTGACTGGATGTCAATGTTGCACAAATTTTCAACTTTATTACAAAACGCTCATAGCAATTTTATATGTACATATGTATGTACATAAGAATATTTATATAGCTTTATATGTATAAGTATATATACAGGATTATATGGGTACTTATATGTTTAAGCAATAGGGGAGTGTTGAATAAAAAAAAAATAAAATAATAATAATAAATTCATATATAAATTCATATTTTCTGATAAATTTTCTTAAAAGTATTTTTTTTTTTCTTATAAAAATCCGAAAAGTAGCTTTTTTAGTTTCTTATTCAAAATACTAAAATTTTTGGAAGAAAACACTTAATCATTCTTCATTTTAGTTAAAAATATCGCAAAATTATTTTCTTCCTCAAATATGCATCCTCCTTATTTTCCATATGTATGTACCGGCATTTATGTGTGTTAATATTGTTAATTTATTAATAATATGTTCATTCATACGTAGATTGTAATAACAAAATATATGTATAGCAAATTATGTATACACAAATGTCCTTTATGTCACTGCTATTTCTTTACACACAGCTGTGAATGAAAATTTGTAATTATAAAAATTAAATTTTATGCACAATGTTAATAAAGCAATCAAATAATATAATGAATTTTCACAGGAAAAGCAAAAATATATATATATATTTATTGCCATAGAATGCTATAAAATATTATGAAATTTAACCTATGGATTATAACTTTAGCTAAAATAGTTTCTGAAGTACAAATATTTTTAATTAACAGGGCAAGTTTTTCAAGCTTTTCGCTTCAAAAATAAGTTTTTGCATATTTCACAAGAATTTTACCAAAAATTAATTTTTTTCCAATAAATTGTTAATTGCATAAATTTACACATAATGAATAAAAAAGAATTAGTTTTCTTAACAAAAACGCTATTTTTTTGTGATTTTTTTAATTTGATTAACAAATAAGTATAAATTATTTTGTAAATTCTTTTAATGCCCCGTACATAATTGCAAATAAATTGACATATATTTTATATATATATATATATTATATATATATATAATATATATGTTTATATATATTTATATATATATTTATATACATATATTTATATATACATTTATATACATTGAAAACTATCAAAATTTTAGTGTTTAGAAAAAAGCATATTTATGCTTATTTATACAAGAAAACACATTATTTTTTGTCCATTTTTTATGCATATTTCTGTGCATATTATCCCCTTTTTTCATGCTTTTTCAAGCGCATAATTTTTTCGTGCATATTTAAAGTTGGCCTGGCAATTAATTATATTTACATCTAAAAACATTTTTTAACTAATCTTTAATTTCTAAAATACTAGTCAGACCTAGTTGGAAGTGTTGTTAATAAAAAAATTGTTGCTTTACATATTTCAAAAGACAAAGCTTCATAAATGGTTAATAAATAAATTTTTGATTGATTTAGATTTACACCCTACATACAGCATTGGTCAAAAATAGTGAATTTTAGAAGAAAACATTTATGCTTATTGATTAATAAAAAAAACTCTCATAAGAGTTTTTTTTTTAATTTATTGATACTGTTAAATTACAAAATATATTTAGATCGAGGAAAACGGACGAAGAAAGTAAACTTTTCAAAAGACTATCGAGACAAAAAATCAAAAATTAAAAATTTGAGCTTAAATATGTTTTTAACTTATCTTGCCAAGTACTTTACAGATATATAAAAATCTGTGAAAGGGGACTTGATTTGTAGAAGCGTGGTGGTCAACTTAGACACCCTGTACCTTATGTTGTGTTATCACAGATTTTTCAAAAAGCTTAGCTACTCCTCCCATATATTTCAATTCAATCCGACCAGTAGTTTAGGAAATGCAGATATATTATCAAAAATTTTTCGATTGTCCCCACTGTACAGTGTTAAGAATTTCTAAATTTAAAACTCATTTCGTCTCACAGTGGTCGAAATACCCATTCTAGCGGCATTAAATTCGTAACTGGATCGTAGATAAGTCTAGTGTTAATTTTTGTATTGAATTACTTAAAGAACTAATTTCTGCACAGCTTGTGCTTTGCTAGAGCTTGATCGTCCATATTTTATTCCAAATTTTTTGAAACAGTTATTTTTCATTTAATTAATGAAGAGAATTACATCAAATTCAATTCACATATAACACAATATATGCTCTATAATTAAAACAATTTCTTTACTGACAATCACACGCCCTTTACGCCCATTATGACTTACAAATATACTAGCGCTCATACATAATAAAACTACGTAGTCAGTTTTTCTCCAGGTGATCAAGTTTTCGAAAAATATACGACGTTAAAAAAAATTATAAAATATTTACTACTATTATATCAAATCAATATTGATATAAAATGAAAGCTACAATATAGCAAAAGTTTTTATTCAAATGTAGCAACACAAATGTTAAGAAAGTATTCTTTGTATAAAGTATATAATTAACTAATAAATGTGATATTAATGGGTTAAATTCTAAATTTTTTTTCTGCAATATTTAAATAAAATATATTATTATATTGCAGGGATTCGTAGCTTTCATTTGACATCTACATTGGGTTGATATAATCTTCGTAAATTTTGTATAATATTTTTAAATATTGCTCATCTTTCGAAACATTGAAGTCATTTTGAGAGAAAATTTGACATCCCGTAGAAAAATAGGGTAGACATTTTTACCATGGATGATCTTTAGTTTTATTCATATAACGATTTTTTCAAGTGTAAGAATGATTGTTGCAGGCTGACATACATGTGAAAATAAATAGTAAATGGTAACATTTTCAAAAGTATATTTTCTTAGATTTTTGTGTTGCAACATTTAAACAAAAAATATTGCTAAAATATTTGACAGCTACATTAGGATAATATAATATGAGTCAATATTTTTTTATTTTTTATTTTTTTTTTTATTATTTTTTTTTTTAATGTGCATCCTTCTAAAATTTCAAGTCCTTTTAAGAGCAAAACTGATACTTTGGATAAAAACTTAATACACAGTTTAGTGCATGTATAGATTTTTTTCATATGTGAAAATGATTGTAACACGAGTTGTAAGATATTCCAGATATTTTGGTTGCCCCGCCCATATTTCACGCCCCTTTTAATATGCATGAGTCATAATATTATATTGATACTATAATATTTGCACTTTAGAGTGTTTTCCGAAAGTGGGTCTTATATGGGAGCTATAGCTAATTATGGACCGATACTCATACAATTTCTCACTTTACTATCTACTTATATAAAAGTTGTTTCTGTCAAATATAATTATAATACTAATATTTCTATTTATGTGAGATTTACACATGTTAAAGTAATTTTCGGCTAAGGGGTTTGTATGGGAAATATGATTAATTATGGACCGATCTTCATTAAATTTGGCACACATACATATAACTTATTTGTGCTGAATTTCATTAAAATATTTGTATATTATAGGCCTTTATAAGCGCTGAACCCCCATTAAGGGAGAGTATTTGTATGGGGACTAGTTGAAATAATGATACGATCATAACCAAATTCAGTGGGCTTCGCAATTGTACCAAAATAGTTATTCGTGGGAAATTTCATTAAAATATCTCTACAATACCGAACTGCAATTTGTTTACCAAGCCGGGCAGTTCATTTTAGTCATTTCACAACAAAAATAAACCAAGTTAATAAACGAAACAAATATTGGATCGAATTCGATCGTATCACAAAATTTGCAGTGCACGAAACTATAGCCCTTTAAATGTGTTATTACAAATGTTAATTTCTGCAATAAATTTTTAATACACTAGATAAACATGGGTCAAAAACATTCATTCTTTAATTAATACACACCTTACATTATCGAAGAAAAAAAACTATAGTATTTAAAATTGATAATCGTCTTCGTTAAAAATTACCAACAAAACACACTGAATAAATAGGAGCAATATTCTTTAAATATATTATTATATTGCAGGGATTGCTGCACCATATGCAATTTTTGACCGTTTTCAGCTGTGCAAATATTGAGAACAAAACAAAAGTAAAAATGTCAATTTACGAGTACTTTTCGATTAAAAGCTTTAAAAATTTTAATTAAATGCCATTGAATCAGTGGTTTCGACCACTGTGCGTCTGGCATATATTTTAATGAGGGTTCGTGCGAAAAGAATAAAGAGAAATCTGCGTTAAGTTTTTAAACATGTCTGCCCTTTTATTAGGGACTTTAAAATTGTTAAATAAAGTGCTTTTTAGGTGAACATTGGCTCTTCATAAATGCTCACATGAATATGAGTGAACTAACTAATGATTATTTAAAACTCAACTATAATGCCAAACTCAAATTCATTTGAAAATAATTTTATGAACTATGAAATTGCATACTAGATCTTTGTATTTTTCAACAACAGTTTAAAGGATTAAATTTAAAATGTTATTTAAAAAAATAATAAATTAATAAACAAAAATTAATAATTAATCTGTGTAAATAAAACAAATTATGTTAACATTTAAGCAATTTTACTAACATTATATATCCCTATTTTGTTAAAAAAAATTTCCCTTTACTATTGAACATAATTATAATAAGATTTCTCTTCTCCTCGAATTGTCCTTAAAATATACATGTACAATTTAATGTACAAATTTCTGTTTTAACACAGATTTATTTTTATTTGTATTCATGTCTACAATGAATCAATTAATATACATATTTATATAAATATCCTACAACCAATGATAAAAGTTAGTTATTCCATTTGTTCAGAAAATATTCATATGACATATATATATATATATATATATATATATATATGTATATGTATATATAAATATATACATAAAAATATAAATATATATATATAAACATATATATATATAAATATATATATGTATATATATATATATATATATATAAATATGCTCCACTGAAACCATAAACATAGATTATTCCTGAAAGAAAAATACCGATTGTTTAAAGTTGGTGTAAAGTTACGGGTATGTACTCGTATGTTTCGTTATAGCTGAAATTATTATTCCAACTTGTTTGTATTTTTTCTTTCTTTTTTTGCTGCCAGCATTTTGTAAAACCATAAATGAAAATTGAAAACCTGAATCATGTGGAAGAAAAAAGATTTTATTGAATTGTTTTAAATGAGTAATTCCATTTTAAATTTAAAAATTTTGACCACTCTGAAATTTTCTCTGTAGCAAGTATACCGATAAGGCTTTCTACCAAAAAAAAAAAAAAAAAAAAATATTAAAAAAATTAAAGATGGGCTTTTTTAGATACACGTCACTAAGCAAAATCTTACAAAAAAATATGTTAATAAAATTATTTTTAAAATTTTCATATGGCATCTTAAAATATAAGTTTCGACATATCGACTGCAAAAAATTCATTTTGATATCTTTTATATAACAAAAGTTATGGCCATTTAAATAAATATGTTAATTACTTTCAAAGCTATAGTGTTGCCACAGTTCTCAAAATAAAAATGAGAAAAATTCATTTTACATACCTTTATATCCTCCTCTACACATGTACCAAATTTAATCTAAATCGGTAACCAAGGGTCAAAACTTTTTTAATTTTAAATGGAATTACTCAAATGTAAATTCATTTTAATACAAAAGTTACATTAATAACAAATAAAAATTTCAAAACAAAATATTAAAAAAAAATGAAACATTGTTTGTGAAAAATTTATTTAAATTTAAATTTATTAAAATTAAATAAAAATAATAGGCAAATTGTTATTGTAAAAAATATATTTATATTGAAACTAATGGCTTGTCATTAGTTTCATTGGGATAAAATCATTTTTTTAAACATCAATGATTTTTACAATAATAAGTTAAAAAAATATATATTAAATTATACTACATATTTCCGTAAATAGCTTGTTTTTTTAGGAAAGTACATTTAATATAAAATTTTAGTAAACATAAATGAAAAAATAGTACTTAAAAAATTTATAGCTTTTTTAAGTCCAAAATTAGTTTTCTCACTCAAAAAGACACGTACTCAAACTCTAAATTTGTGGGTAAGTTTTTTGAACGGGTGGACGAAGTAGTTGACGAAGACGCCCTCTTGGACTCGGGCTAAGATGACGTCAATGTCACAGTCACCCCATAAATGACAGTGATGAAGATAACGCAAGTTAATCTTCACCACTCTAAAGCAGCTCCGCGTGCGTTGATGCTCCGGATGGCTGAAATGGGCGAGGAGCTTGCACTTGTCCAAGAACCCTGGATCGCAAGTGAAAGAGTTTGCGAACTTCGTGGAAATAATTAAATACATTGAGTTCACTATAGAAGTCCCTTTAGCTAGAGTAATCCCGAAAGAAAACAGGAGCTAAACGAATTGGACGGAACAATATGCTATTCTGTCCCAACTCCTCCCGAACCCCCCGGATAATTGTAATCGGCGTGACATTGAGTCCTCTGTAGTATTGCTAACAAATGCATTTAACAGAGCGACTTCTGCAGCATGTAGACCTAAGGTCTGCAAAGGAAGGAATAAACCACACTGGTGGAACTCCGAAATAGATGACACTCGCAAAGAGTGCCGCCGTTTATTTAATGGGGCAAAGAGACTGGGAAGCTGGTCAGCTAACAAATCCTCAGTAAACAGATTTAAAAACCTTATCAGGAACGTAAAATGCAAATCTTGAAAGGTCTTCTGTAGCGGCGTGAAAGGCCATTCCAAAACTAGTCGCTTACGTAAAATCCTGACTTCCTCACCTTCTGTCCCAAGTTACATTCAGAAACTTTGTGGCAGCTAGACAACAAGCGGCCATGAGACCTTAGATGTTTTAGTGGAAGCGCATTTTCCTGGCAACCTCCCTATAACGGAGATCCCTGCTACATTTTCAGACCTAAATGACGTTCAGATTCAAATAACTGAAGATGAGCTCTGAACAGCTTTTAAATCCCTGTGCCCCTTTTAAATCCCCGTGCCCAGATGGCATCATATCTGCAGACTTACAGTATAATTTTGATGTTATAGTTCTCTGGTTGCTTCATATATACTCGGCTTGTTTATCACGCTCTTTTATCCCCGACTCATGGACTTTATTCTAAAAGGCGGTAGGACCTCCTATGCGAGACCGAAGGATTTCAGACCTATTAGTTTAACATCCTTCCTCTTAAAAACTTTGAATAAGCTGATTGACCTGCACCTTCGTAAAACAATCTACCCTAACCTATTGTTAGCGTTCCTATATACCTATATGAAAGCCAAATCAGTTGAGACGGGCTTTGCACTCGCTTATAGGGTATATAACAAATGCTCTCGAGTACAAGAAATATGCCTTGGTGGCCTTTCTTGATATAGATGGAGCCTTCAATAATGTGTCCCCGGATGCTATTAAAAGGGAAAGACTGAACATACATCAGTCGATTATTGGCATCATGTGGAGACTTCTACCCAAAAGAGATATAATCTCCATTATGGGTACTGCTATCATATATAGAGTAGCAACTAGTAACACTAATCAGGGGGGAGTTCTAAGTACACTTCTTTGGAATATTGCCGTTAACACAATGCTCAGGGAACTTGATTCCCTGAGGTTCACAATGATGGATCCAATTTTTGCAGAAGTCCAGAGGTTAATTATATTCATTTAAGCAAAGATTTTCTTAATGCAATAATTAATATTTATGTATTTTATTCTAGACAACTGGGAATTCTATTAAATATGGATCTGAAAACTATGACTATGTCCGTCCGTATAGCCGTTTGGCTATGAATACGGTCGGACAGGTCCATTTAAATCGTATGCATATGTATTTAAATAAGCTTCTTTTAGATTGTTTAATAAAAATTTGGCATGTGTAATTATTTTTGGTACACCCCTTGATTCCCGTAACAATATTATAGGGTGTCCGCAATGAATTTATTTAATTCGAGATGATAGAGTAACTCGCTAGGAATCATAATGCTAGATCAAAACTAGAAAATGTCTAATTATTTTTAGAACTGAATACAGAAGGCGAAGCAATATCTTTTACTTTCTAAGCCCTTTATAGCTTCTACAGTGTCCATTGAAAAGGAGACGAATTGTATTTACATGTTTATTCACTGAGAAAAATTTATGTGTTTGGGGTATTATGTCTAAAAGTATATCTCAACTACATCATTCCTTCTGATCGGCTGGTATGAAATTTTAAAGATATCTTGGTAAAAATTGGCATGAAACTGGTTGTGATATGTCCATTTTTTTACCTAGTCCCTATAAATATATCCACTTGGAATAGGGTTTAAACGTTTTAAATATATCAATATTTTAATTAAATGCTCCTTATTACAAATTACATTAAAATCGGTCTATAATGACCATACCTCCATATTCTAGATTTATTCGCACTTACAGGTATACGCTTGGTGGATGCGGTATCCATAGCTAAAGGAGCAGTTGTATTTTCATTTAAAACATTTCTGACCTGTTCAAAATAATATTCAATAAGAACTATTTAAGTTTTAATAACGATACTTCCTTTTAGATCGATTTGGACATTGATGTATTCTGAAAGACGGTTCGAAGGAATAGTTTTTTTTTTAATACTTAATTAACTCCTAAAATATATTATTATTATTATTATTATTATTATTTTATGTGCACGAATGTATATTTTTTTGTAATGTAATTAAAAATATACCTTTTTATTTCAAAAAGATTTTTTTTTTAAATCTTATTAAACATTTTATTGTTTTAAATATAAATATTGTTTGAAAAAATGTTAAAAACCAATTATTACTTTTATTGATTCAAAAAAAAAGGGTGTAGAAAATTTTGGGAATTTTCAAACATTCAAATTTATAAATAGTAAAAGTATTTTAATAAGAAAAAAAAACAAATAATTTTATTTCAATAAAATATTTAAGAATTTGAATATTTATTTGTACTAATTCAATGATAGGTCCGATTTCAATAAAAAAGTATAAATATAATAATTATTAATTTATTAAGGAATACGAAATTTAATTTTTGCTGTGTACCACGTATTTTTATTTATTTTATTTTAAAATTTTTATATTTTATTATTAGAAAAGAATTAAAGTTAATTTTCGTCATATTCATTTAAAATTACAAAGAAAAATCTTTCAACTCATCTAAAATATCCTATTGACAAAAATTGGAAATTCGGATCATGTTTCAAATGAATTTTAAAATATATTTTTTACGTTTAAAAAAAAAAAACTCCAGTTTCTTATTGTTTTGTTATTTTATTGATTTATTATTTTTAAATTTCAATTTATTGTATCTATTTTTGTATTTTCAATTATTAGAATGAAAATTTTTTTATAATCAAGAAAATAAATAAGTTCTAGTTTAAAATAAAGTCCTTAATAACAAAAATTAAGTTTAACACTTATGTTTCATTGTTTTGTCGTTTACTTTCTACAATTGAAGAATTTTTGCAATGTAAAATTGTGCAGCGTTCATTCAATTTCGTTTTTTGCTGTTCCCACACACAAGCGCAAATGTGTATGTCACTGGTCTAAAATAAAATTGCATATACACAGAGAAAAACAAAGCATAAATACAAACATTTTTATCGTAAATATTATGAATCGAATATGACTTTTTTCCCAAACTATTTTCATTAAAAATAAAATTTTTTTTATAGATATTAGTACATTTTACATAATAATAATTTTAGTTATTTTGCAAAAATTTTGGTTTTATTATATTTCACTGTTAATATTAAAGCCTTAAATTGGTAATTTTCCAAGAAAAAACTGCAGAAAATATTAATTGACTATTTACATAAATATCCAACCATTCTGAAGCACATACATAATTTTCAGAACCAGCGCTAAAAATTCATTGTTTTGTTATCATTTTGTGACTAAAAATCTTTAAAAACTCAAAATTTTCAAAACAAAATCTCAAACATTTTCTTTACAAATTAAAATATAAATTAAAATTTAAAAAATTTGTTAAACCTTCTTGATTTTATTTTTTTTTTTTTTTTTGAAAAAAAGTTAATATTGAGGAAATTATTCTTAAATATTATGAACTGAAATCAATGAAATTAAATTTTTATATTTATGTACAAACTTTTGTCTGTGTAGTCAGAAGCCAATCAGTTGATATTTTAGAAAATGGAAAAAAAAAATTAAAAAAATTTAATTTATGTTAAAATGTAAGGTCAGAAGATAATTTCTGGTATATATTATTGAGTCAATTAAATTACAAGTGGGTAAATCCATACTTCAAATTATGCAAAAAAAAAAAAAAAAATAAAAATAAATGGAACACAGTATAGTTTGTAGGTATGGGTGATTAGATTATTATACCATTCTTAGAATTTTCAATATATCTTAAAAATCGGGAGTTATGTAAAAGAACAACGATTTTTCGAACTTCGCGGTTTTTAAAATTTTATCTCAAATATCTATTATCCAATTTAAGTTTTTTAAACAGCATTAGAAAGAAAGGATTTTACCCTTTTGCTAAAAGTATACACATATTTTTATTCATATCAAAATTGTGTAAGATATTAAGGACACAAACTAATTTTTTTTCATTTTTTATTCTTATTTTTAAAATTTTCAGACATTTCGGACCCATTCTTTATTAGAAAATTTTTTTTTCTTATTTTTCCTAATACTATATTTTATTATTATTAAAATGAGACATCATTTGATAAAATCTGATTAGAAATGTTGTTGCATTATTTATGATGTAAATAATGGCAACAATAAAATACGCGTAAAATAACAGGATTGTACTCGTATGAGTTTACAACATTGAACAAAAAAAAATCATATGTTCTACAATTTTCATCTGATTTTATCAAGCGGTAGCTCATTTTGTTTGCTATAAAATATAGTATTAGGAAAAAATATGAAAAAGACATGCCTTTTAATAAAGTGTGGAGGAAAAATGGCGATAGAAATATGAATAAAAAATAAAAATTGTGTCTATAATATCTTACGCAGTTTTGCTATGAATATAAATGTAAATGTAAATAAATGTAAAAGGATAAGGTCTTTTATTTCTAATAACGTTTAAATAACTTAACAGTTAATCGAGATTATATATATACATATATATGTATATATATATATATATATATATATGTATATATAAACATATATATATATATATATAAATATCTTGATTTTTGTATATATATATTATATCAAAAATTCTAAAAATGGTGTAATAATCTACTCACCCATATCTATAAACTACTTTCTATTTTTAATACAGTCCAAGTGTTTTTATATTAAAATATATATAAATATTGTAAAAGTTATAAAAAGCAAACTCATTTATCAATAAGTAGATTAAAATACATACATAATTTTTTTTATTATTATGTATAATTTTTCTGTTTGATTTTTAACTTAATATATGTATTTGTTCTTGTTGATATTGATATTAAAAACAATAATACAATAATAATTACATTAATTTTAGCTTATTAAAATTCACTTAGCTGGACTTTAGCAATATCAACTATTTATTTTTAATCATACATAAGTATAATAATGTATAATAAAGTATTTTTCAAAACCCAGCAAACATTTTTGGATTAGTATATTTGTAAAGATAGTTGTCAAAAGCTATGAAAATTTGGACAAGATTCTTGTAGAACTCGAAACTAAAAATGACGAAATTAAAGCATGTAAACGAAAATATTTTCACATTTCAAATTGCATATATTAAAGCCACTGTACATTTTGAATTTCCAGAGATCAGTCAAAGAAATATCTTAAAAATTTTAAAATATTAGAAAAGTGTAAACGAAATTTTTTTTTTTTTTTATAATTTAAAACGTAAATATTTCAGTCCCTGTAAGAAATATGATATTGATCGGATACTTTTATGAATCTGTGAAGTCTGAAGATTATAAACATTTTACACTTTTCTTTTATCAAATCCAAACCATTTATTCATAAACTTGAAAATTGGAATATAACACAAAGTTAATTTTGGTGGAATTTTTTTTGGTCCCTTTATCAACCAATTTCAAGTCGAAAAAAGTTAGTTTAGCAATGATAAATTCAGTAAATGATACATCAAAGAAAAGACAATTAAAATGCTAAAAAATGTGCAGATCCATATTACCACCAGATTTGCCAACGAAAAGTGAATCATTAAAATGGCTTAAAAACCATATAACACATTGAATATGTGTGTCATAAAACATTTATAGGAGTTGAAAGGAGTTAAAACCTTTGACATGTAATATCAGAATAGTGTCAAAAAAAAATTCTAAATATTTAAAAATCTTATTAAAAAATGGTATGAAAAATGCGTTCAAAAATTTTTTTCTGAATTTTTACAATTTTTATATTCTTTCCGTGGTTAATCCCTTTAACCCTGCAAGGTTACACTTCGTCGAATCAACGACACATAACTATTTCTATTCGATTTTCCTTAGTATTTCTTATTATTTTTATTCATTTTTTCGTATAGTTTACATATTAGTGATGTTCCTCAATGCATTTGCACGTCTTAATCTGAAATGCCTAAGTAGATTTTTTTTTTAAGGGAAGCATCGTCGAAACGACAAAGTGTAGACTTAGCGTAACTATTTCGTGTTTGAGAATATCTTTCGTAGGTTTATTTTTGCTTTTATTTTGATTTAATGTTAGGTTTTTGAATGGCGGTATACAGTACGCATAGTGAAATATGTAGAATAATGAAAAAAAAAACAACAATTTTTTAAAATGTTAAAATTCTGAATTTTCGAAATTTCTTATAAAAAAGGCTTAAAATAGCAAAAATTTTAATCTTTAATAAAAAAAAATGTCATGACATTTATACATTATATAAATAATAAAATTGTAAAAAATTTTGGGTAATGCATAAAAAGGACCTGAAAGGAATACAAAATTGCACTTTGTACCTCTTATACTTGTTACTTTACTAGCTTAGTGTGTTAATTTCAAAAAAACAATTAAAAGTACCGTAACTTAAGTATTTTTCTCATTTTTGCAAGTTCGACAACCCAAAATTATATGTTAAGGAATTGTACTTTCTATGCTTATCATTGTAAAAATACCTTAAAAATTAATTTAATTTAAAACAAAAAATAATAAATAATAAACTAAATAAAATTTTAAACGCACAGAGAAAAAAATTCATATATTTGAAAATTTTTTTCATAAATATTATGAATCGAATATGACTTTTCTTCCCAAACTTTTTTCATAAAAAATAAAATTTCGTTTATAGATATTATTAAGTTGTTTATAATGAAAATTTTAGAAATTTTGCAAAAATTTTGTTAAATCTTTGTTTTAGTTTTATTAGATTTGATTGCAAATGATAAATGAAAATAGTTATACATGAAAATAATAACAACAATCGCCTTAAAATGGCAAAATTCCAAGGAAACTCTGTAAAAAATATATCTAGAAATTTACATAATTTCGCTCGCATTCTGCAGCACATCATTTTGATAAAAAGCGCTACTCTTCTGTTCCTATAATGTAGTTAAAAATCATTAAAAACCTAAAATTTTCCGAAGAAAATTTCAAACATTTTTTTTACAAATTAAAAATTAAAATGAAAATTAAAACAATTTATTTTAAATCTTCTTGACTTTTGATTCATTTCCAAAAAAGTAAAAAAGTGTAAATATTTAAGACCCTATTCTTAAATATTATGAACTAAAATCAATGAAAGTAAATTCTTATATTTATGCACAAACTTTTTTCTGTTCGCTTTGGTTTATAAGTAATTTTAAAAACGAGTTTAAAATGTGTCGTCGTCGATTCGACAAAGTGTAGCCTTTATGAAATAAATTTTTGTTTTCATCTAAATTTATTTATTGAATCTTCACAAAATTAAGCGAACTAACAATAAGTATTCAAATCTTAACTCTAAATCTTAATTTATATTAAATCCAACCACGAAAAACTATATGTAATCAAAGGGTTTGTAATAAAAATAAGTGTAGCCTTTCAGGGTTAAAGAAAAACAACAAGCTTATTTATATACTATAGAGTCTCTAATTTTATAACAGTATAAAGCTTTTTTTGATACCGCCAATAGATACTTAAATATTTATACTTGAAAATGTAAAAAATTTTTCGTTTACATGATTTATTTTAATACTCAAAAATTCAAATATATTATATTAATTTTTGTTACTGTTTATTGGTTTCGTTCCTACTCATTGTTTTTTTTTTCAGAACAAAATGCTGCAAGAATATTATAAAATTTCTATATTTTTCTTATGGATAGTGAACATCAGAATAAAATGTTCTCTGGGCAATTACTTACAAGTACATATGTATTCGTACACAAATACAAGCATAGAAATATAATTTGTTTAACAATATTCAAATCTAACTTTAGCGTTAATTTGGTGATAATATACAAATAATTGTTTGTGGTGATAAACAAACCTAATTGATTGTGTAATACATTTGCTGATATTATTTATGCAAACAAAAATTATTTACGTCAACACAAATGAATGATTGGAAAGAGATTGGTAAACGAACACAAAAAGGACTTGATTTTTAAAAAAGTGAAAGGTGTTACAGACCCCCAACTAATATAGTGGACCAACTAACGAAAACAAGTGTCTAATAGAAATTGAGATATTCCAACTTAAAAGTCTTGGGTCCGCCTCTTGTATGAACGTTTTATCTTGAAAACCTTAACAATTCTTAAATATTCGCCAACCTTGTTGTAACCTATTTTTTCTAATCATTATATATGAAATTTTTAACATGAATAATTTCTAACTGATAGGGATCGGTTGCAGTGAAAGAGGCCTCTGAACTAATCGAAATAAATTTATTAATATTATTAAACGAAAACTTAGTCTTCAGACGGACATCAAATATAGTTATCCCTCATATTGTATCCTCCATATACTTATAAATTTTCACAATATATTCTTAATTTGTTGCTGAGTTACAAACATGGAATAATTTCTAGTAAATGAAAGTAAAAAAAATATTAAAATTAATAGTTTATTTAGATAAAATTTCCCACTACTATTACGACTACATGAGATTTTTCGTCAGGACATCGACTTATTAACGTTTTAGTTATTTTTCAATTTTCTAACAAAAATTATTTTTTCATACCGACTACATTTAGCTAATTGCAAATCTAAATATGTTTTCAACTAAAGACGCCCATAGACACATACTGCAGAGAGATACTGCAGATGAACATTCATGTACGTGTGTGATTGATGAATTTGCTACACATTCATCGATCACAATTTTAATTTTGAGAAAAAATTTATAAAAACAAAATAATATTAAATATTTTTATATTTTTTATTTTAATTTGAAATGACAAACAAAAAATTTCATAAATGATAGAAAAAAAGTATAAAATTCATTAAAAAAAAACAGTCATTTTCAAGCCAAGAGGATTTTGGTTTTTCATACTGCATTGTCGGTGTGACGCAATTTTGCTAATGCATATTGATAGCATGAGCTTATGCAGTATGTGTCTATGGGCTGCTTAAAAGAGATACAAAAAAAAAAAACAACAATAGATTTAAAAAATTTAACTTGTTTTACATTAAGATCAAACGTATTTTTTCCAACGTTCTTTTTTTTACTTTAAGTCGAATCCAACAAATCTAAAGTTAATTAGTATTGGAAATCCGGTCCTTATGGATGAAGAATTCAGATTACAACAAGCAGCCAAAATTTATGTTAGGAGAGCAGTGTCTAGAAACGCATTTTCTCATTATTATAAAACTTGAGGCAGAAATAGCAGAGACATATTTAGTTGAAATATTGAAGACAAAAGAAATGCCTAGCAGTGGCTTTTAGGAGGTATGGACTCTAATATAAATATTTTCTTAGTAGTTTGTTTTTACTTGATTTAATGATTTTTAACTACTACATTTTAACAGAAGCGCTTTTTATCAAAATTATGTGTTGCAAAATGCGAGCAAAATGATGCAAATTTCTAAACTTTATTTTTTAACTGATTTTCCTTGGAATTTTGCCATTTTAAGGCGTTTGTTGTTATTATTTTCATGTCTAACTATTTTCTTTTACCATTTGCAATCAAATCTAATAAAACTAAAACAAAGATTTAACAAAATTTCTGCAAAATTCCAAAAATTTTCATTATAAACAATTTAATAATATCTATGAATAAAACTTAATTTTTTATGAACTAAGTTTAAGGAATAAAGGTCATGTTCGATTCATAATATTTATGAAAAAAATTTTCAAATATATGCACTTTTTTTCTCTGTGAAGGGAAACACATCACCATTACTTTGGTATATTTTTTGGGTAGTCAATTAATATATCGGTTTGAAAAATATACGAAATAATTTTTTAACGAATTGAGGATATATTTACACAATGGATAATTCAAAATTGTATACCAACGGCCATTAATTTCAATTTAACACCTAAAAAACCAGGAGACCGTTTTTAATAGTAATAAGAATCAATTACGTAGTTTTTCCTTTTTGCCAAAGAGTTCTTTACAACTAAAAAATTAAAAGAAAAACTGATTTTCTAAAAGATATATCTATAGAGATCGCATTAATTTTCCCATTGTATCATTCAAAATTTAACCCATTTAGTATCAAAATATCAGCTCCATAATATCCGCCTTAAAACACCAAAGTGAAGGTTCATAGGGAGTTTAGCAACACCTTATGAACCTTTTCAAGTTTTTGACAAAACCAAAAAAAAATGTGCTTTTATGGGGAAAGGTAGAATTGAGACTTTTTTTATTTTGCGTTCAATTATTTTCAATTTATGACTTAAATTACAAAGATTTACAAATTTAGTTTTCATCTGCGGAATATCTCAGTCAATTCGTATACACGGCATTAACTAGGCCTATAAATTACTTTTTTAACTCCAATTCTCGCAATAATTCGATATTTGTAAAATTAATGAGATTGCACTATATATAGAAGCATATCTCGAAAACTTTTTGTTGATTTGGTTCAGTCAAGTATTCAAAAATTCGAATTGAAATTGCTTTCAAGTTATATCCATATTAGTTTTTTAATACGCTCAACAGTTATAGATATATTAAGCCTATTTTGTAAAAAAAAAAAATTAAATTTCGTGCAAAATTTCCAAAAACAAAAAAAAAATTTTTCAAAAAGTCATAAATGTTCTTTAATTTCAAAAATGGACATTTTTATTATTTAATCATAAAGATAAATTTGTTGCAAATAAAAAAAAACATGTTCATTAAAATCAATGCATAACTTTTGATTTTATTCACAAATTAGTGAAGATACTCATTTACAAATTACATAGAAATATTAGAAAATAAATAAAACTTATTTTTTGATTTTTTTTCAAAATTTCTGCATTGATTTAAATGTAATATCTGCTGTTCTATTTGTAACAACTTTATCTTTATGATTAAAGAATAAAAATTAAATTCTTTACATTTACGAATTTTTATGATTTTTTGAAAAAAAAAATGTTCAAAATTTAAGTTTTTTTCCAGAAAATAGGCTTCATATTTGCTTTCATATTGAGGGTATTAAAAATGATATCAGTATATTTCGAAAGCGATGTTAATTTGATTTTTTTTTATTTTATTGAACTAAATCAGACAAGTCATTTTCGAAATATCAAGGCCCAACCTCGATAATTTTACAAATAGCAAATTTTTCACGAAAACGAGATTTAATTCTGTTTAGGTTTCAACGAAACCAAAATGGATAAGACAGCACGAATGCTGATGAAGTGTGTAGCGGCACAGAAAATACGTATTCCATTTTGCTGGTGTCTAGTTATAGTCCACAAACACTACTTTGGTATTGCCAAACAGAGACAATAAGGCAATTTACGATAAGAAACTTGTTTAAATTCAATATAAGTAGTTTAGTGGCTTAGTATTTCATAATAATGTGTATCCGAAGTTCATATTTCCCGAAAATTTAATTTAATAATTTAAGATGCGCCTTATTTTTTTCTGATTGGATCGCAAAACAAAAAAACATCAAATATTTAATATAAATAATTATTACAGATACGTTAATATTACCCTAATTTACAATAGCCATTTGATCTCATAGCTATGAAATCTCTTTTTATTTGAATTCATAATTTCATTCCCCCCCTCTTTCTGATTTTATTCTCAAAATTAACACAAAAGTTCATTATATATTTAAATAATTTAAAAGCCGACTATTAAGTATGTATATCTTGTTTTTATTTATGATCAAACAATTAGTTTTTTTTTTTTTTTTGGAATAACGAAAAATACATTGTAGTAAAGCCACAATGTTTGTTTTGTGCTCTAAATTCTTTTACAATTTGTATGCCACATAACTAAAGCCTTAGTTATTTATTTGTCCATTTTCATTTATTTTTTCATAAATGTATATTTTTATCAAGAAATATAAGTAACCAAACTAAAGCTATTGTGGTAGAAAGCCCATTAAGGATTTATGCTTGGACGCCATTTAAAGCAATGGAAATATTAAAGTGGAAATATAAAATTAATATTTCAAAACAAATATAAAATACACTACATGGGAATAATCTTGAGAAGAGTTTTCTTAGGAATTAAATATATATATATATATATACAGGTATCCCTCGTATAATACGGTAGTTACGTTCCAGGAAAATTCCGCGTTATGTGACTCGCGTTATGTAAGGCTTAGTTTTCATATAAATTTGAGGGTTATGTTCCAATAGCTTTTTTTAAACAAAATTCATACTAAATAACATTAAAAATATAAAATTAAAAATATAAAATAAAAATAATAATATCACAAAATTAAAAATCAAGAAAAAAAAATTAAAAAAAAAATAATTCGTATTATAAAATTTAAAAACAAACTGAAAAAATTAAATATGTATTTCAAACTTCATTGTTGTTAAGTAATCTATAATCTGTTTCGCTGTCTTCAAACATCATATTTCGTGCAAATTCGACTTGGGTGTGTAATAGCTTCATCAGAAGATATTTCTTCAACATAGCCGCTATTCGATACAAAACTAATTCTGGAATCTTGTGATTCTTGAACTAGTTTTATATCATTATTAGGAAAGGAAAATTTTTGGAATTGAATCACAGATATCTTCTGTCAAAGTGATGCCGTCACTTTCATGTTTAATTTGGCGCAGTTGGAGATTCAATTGTTAATTTGATTAACTCTCATTCGGTGAGGTCTGTAGCTTCGTTTATTATTTCATAAATGTCATCTTCATTTATATCATTAAAGCCTTCTCCACTGAAACGTTGACCTACCGTTAATATTCTGCTCACTTCCACATTTAATGTTGGTACTGCATTATCTTTTGCAACATTGCGCACACGTGCAACTCGTTTTGCCCTTATTGATGACCCAACCATAACAGAATTCCTTATTTTATTTTCATTTTGTTTAATAGTGCATATTTCGGATTCATTTAATCCAAGAGATTTTGCTACTAATCCAGCTTTTTCACCACTGAACAATCTATCTAAAATTTTAATTTTGTCATCTAACGCGTAATAAATTATCGCTTAAGCCTAGGATTTTTGGCATTTAAAACATTACTATTTATAGCTAAAATTTTTTTTAATAATACATTTTTTAACAATACATATTTTCAACTTCGCGTTATAAAGTCAAAATTTAGCGTTGTACTGAAACCGAATTTTTTTTCAAATCGCATTATATCGAAAACGCGTTGTATAAGTATCGCGTTATACAAGGGATATCTGTATATATATATATATATATATATATATATATATATATATATAATGATACTTTTTAATAATTATAATACGAGGGCGTATCAATAAGTAAGAGTGCGTGAGATTGTTGATGCCATAGGCATTTCATATGGCAGTGTGGTTTCGATTCTAAATTATCAGCTATATTTAAGAAAGTTGTCTGCAAGATGGGTGCCGTGTTTGCTCTCATTTGACCATAAACGTAAACGTGTGACAACTTCAAAGGATTGTTTGGAGTTGTTTAACCGCAATCCGCATGAGTTTTTGCGGCGTTTTGTAACTGTGGATGAAACGCGGATACATTACTGTACTCCGGAGACCAAGCAGCAGTCCAAACAATGGGTTTCTCCGGGTAAACCTACTCCGAAGAAGGCCAAGGTAAATTTGTCGGCCAATAAGGTGATGGCAACAGTTTTTTGGGATGCACGCGGGATAATCCACATCGATTACCTTCAAAAGGGAAAAAAAATAAATGGCAAATATTATGCCAACTTATAGGACCGGCTTAATGAGGATTTAAAAAGAAAACGACCCCATATGGCCAAGAAAAAAGTTCTTTTTCATCAAGATAATGCACGGGTGCACACATGCGCACTCTCAATGGCAAAACTCTATGAATTGGGCTACGAATTGGTACCTCATCCGCCATATTCTACGGATTTAGCCCCTAGTGACTACTTCCTATTTCCAAACCTAAAAAAATGGCTCGGTGGAGAGAATGGCTCGGAAAGAAAAATCCTATCTTTTACGCAAAGTAAATGACGACACTTGCTCAAAATTTGACAGTAGTCTATTAACTGGTGGTACTTGATGGTAATAGTGTTGCATTTCATATAACTACGAGGGAAGTTCGATAAGTCACGAACTTAGTGATCCGCCCTCGTACTAATATTAAAAATATGTATGCTAAACAAAATATAGTATTTATTAATAAGTAGATTAAATGATGTAATTATAATTTTTTCTGTTTGATTTTCAACTTAATATATATTTGTTTTTGTATATATAAATATTAAAAACAGTAATGTAATAATTATTATATTAATTAATAGATAAAAAGTCATTATAATAAATAGTAGAATTTTGGTACCATATAAAAAAAAAATAAAATATATTTTGATATAATATACCACTCATAATATATGATAAAATATAAAATTTCACTTTAGCTAAATTTAATAATAAATTTTATATACCTACTATAGCTCTATATTTTATCAACAAAAAATTAAAATCAACTAATTTTACAACCATATAATAATGTCTAACAGGAAATGGTACAAAGACACTTAGTTTTTGAAAAGCACAGGATAACAACAACATTTTACATTTCAAAATATACAAATAAACAAAAACATCTTAAAAGTGTATGTAAGTGATTTAGAGGCGAAAAAAAAAGAAAATACTTAAAAAAAACACATTTATGGTATCACTGGGACTCACAATACTGTCTTTTTTTAGTGAGCCTTATAAGAACATATTGGACAGAAAGACGGTGTAAAACAAATAAATTTCACCACTTAGTACTTAATGGTCCATATAACAATAACATGTAATAATAACAAAATATGACTTTAAGACTGACTAACGATTACGAGGGAAACAGATCTTAAAGTAAAATTTTAATGTATTTTTTAAGAAACATTTTGAATTATGTTTGCTAATTTAAAGGAGGTAAGATGAGCAGAAAAAACTGTAGGACTGATTACAATATAAAAAGTAACAATTTATAATACGAGTATTAACTGAAATAAAATAACGTAAATATTTTTGCAATATCCCTTTTGCCAATATATAGAACATATTATATATCTAATATTTGTAGTTAAGACTAGACTTGTTGTTAATAATACATAGGGGATTGGGGTAAAATGCAGCATATTTTAATGCTACTACAACAAAATACCAACCAATAATAATTTGAAACCTTTTGGTATCATTTTCGACATTTTTTCAAATCAACTATTTTCAATTAAAAAAGGGAAAAAAGGAAAATGTTGTGGTAAAGTGAAAAGTATTAAAAATTACAAATTTTAAGATATTTAATATTTATCAAAATATGTTTAAATGTTATTTGTATTTACGAGGCCACACGAATATCAAAATTTCAATAACTCTATAAATATTTGGAAGATATCTTCATGGAAGAAATTGACTCAATATATATTTTTATTAATTGAACGAAAATCATCAAAGTAATATTTTTCTAATATTGCATTTTTATCAGTTTAAAGAAAATTAGGCAATAAACAACAAGAAATATATACAATTTATTTTTTTTTTATTATTTATATCCTCAAAGTATCGCCCTTTTTTCAGTAATAAATTGATGATATCCCATTGAGATCATCTGGAATAAATTAATGTAATACTTTTATATTTCAGTTACAATTTTTTCAGTTATCGAAAAATTGCTTAAAAATGAAAACATATCGAAGAAATTTGTTTGTCTTATAGCAAAACATTGATATGTTATGTGATTTCTTGATAATATTATTTCAAGATTTATTTAGTGATAATTTTTCTATATATTTATTAAATCTTCTTGAAGATTATCTGGCGATATCTTCTTTTTTTCACCTAGATGATTATCTAGCAATATTGCCTATTTTCCTTCCAGACATATTGATTTCTTATTGCTTAGATGTATCGTCTGTGACGCACCATCTCTCCCGATGGAGGAAACTGTCGCAATACGAATCTGATTATTGCAGTAATAAAATTTTTCTTCCAAGCAGTACAAATTTAAATCATATGAATCATATTATTTTGTAGGTATGTGATAAAAACAGACTGGTAACAACTGACAAAACTAACAGAAAAGAATAGAACAAAATATTTAAAAATAGATAATTATTTCTTGTATTTGAAATAAACTAATTCATAAGTGGAATAAATTGCTATAATTTTGCACACATTAAGTACGCAGACCATTTGGATAATTTTTATTAAACCTTGTGGGTATTTTTATTGCAACCATTATCTTCGCGATTTTTAAATCCAGATTTTTTTTCTTTTATTGGCTAATCTAATAGTAAAGGTTAGTTCTAGGAATTTTTAGTCTTATCGCTGTGGAGTTTATTGAGCTATTTCCAATTTTCTATTACTTTTACTAAAGCATCACATTTTTAATCTGCTATAGTAAATTTTCTCAAATATTTTGGTGATTATAACAATTATTTACTCTATTTTCAGCAAAAATGCAACAAGATGTTTGGAAAATTTGGTAAATTATACTCTGCATTTTACTTCAATATATTTTGGCCACAATGCCCAAAATTTCATAATTCTTACGTTAAGAAATATCTGAAAAATTATTATGTTTTTGGAACAAAACTTTTTTAGTTTAAATATGTGCAAAATGATAAAAATAAAACTTTTCTGTATAGCTCATATAACTCTACGTGAATTTTCGAACTTCCCTCGTAGTTATATGAAATGCAACACTATTCCCATCAAGTACCACCTGTTAATAGACTACTGTCAAATTTTGAACAAGTGTCGTCATTTACTTTGCGCTTAACAGCTGCTCTCAACCTCGTGTATTTTTCTAAAATTGGAAAAAAGTGAATTTCGAGTGCTCATTAAACATAACTTTTTGCGAAAAAAAAACCGTCAATAAAACCAAGGAAAAGCTCGATAAATACTATGGGGACTCTGCACCATCGATTTCAATGGTAAAAAAGTGGTTTATTGACTTTCGTTGTGGTCGCACAAGTACAAATGACGCTGAACGTTCTGGACGGCCAATTGACCGAAAATGTCGAAAAAATCCACGATATGGTTTTGGCCGACCGAAGAGTAAAAGTGCGCGATATTGTTGATGCCATAGGCATTTCATATGATTGCGTGGTTTCGATTTTAAATGATCAGCTGGGTTTAAGAAAGTTGTCTGCAAGATGGGTGCCGCGTTTGCTCTCAATTCACCATAAACCAAAATAATACTTTAAAATCTAATATTTCGCGAAAAATTGCTCGTTTTGCATATTTTAGTACAAACACTTCTTGATTTAGTTATGACTTTTTAACATCCACAATAGTACGATTTTTTTTGTCATTTCTTGCGATATATTAAAACTTAAAAGAGCGAAGTTTTAGTAAAATAAAATATATTGACTTTAGTCTTTTTGTATGTAATTATTAATCATGTCAGCTATTTAGGATAGTTTATTTGAAAGAGATGAAGTCCACAGTTTCTCTGATTTTTGGAGTTAAATTAAAATTTGTTTTTTTTTTTTTTTGAGAAACTATAAATATTTGATATCTAAACAGAAAAAATATTCCTTAAAATCATTTAATTAATTATATTGTTAATTACTTTTATTTTAAAGTTAAATTAATATATTAATTAATTTAATTAACTTTTTTTATGCAATTGTTTTAAATGAATTGAAAACTTCTAATCAAATTAAATTAAAATAAATGAGACCAAATTGTACCAAATTGCTTATTGTAGAAAATTATTAGATTTTCACAGACGTATTTCTTTAATTCTTAAGTAAGTACGACAATGACATTACCAATACCTGAAATTGCCTTAAACTGGTTTACTGTATAAGGGGTAAGTATATAGTTATTCTTACAAACTTAAGACTAATTGTCACATTTCTGTTAATATTCAAATTTGTATATTATTCCTAAGATTGCAAATGCGCCCTCCCAAGATAAACGGAATAAGGTGCAGCTGGCATTTTTGGAGAATACCGACTGACTATATTTAAAAAGCACAGCCATTCTTTACAAAGACGTAAGAATGCACGGGTTACATGGTGATATCTGTTTCATTTACATACATATGTATACATGTTACATGTAAAGTTATTTCTGTATTTTTATATTAATTAAAAAATAAATCCAATAAAAAATGTACAAGAATTTGCGATTTTTAATTTTAATTTTTAATTTTGCATCGAATCAATAAGTAAAATAATAGATTTTAGAATAATTTCTGATATAAATATAATTCATATAATAAAAATTTCATCCAAATTCATCCAAAAAATTAATTATTTTCACTTAATTAATATTATTTTGGTAATTGGAGCAAAACCAAACAAAAAATTAATTGATATAACAAATTTAGTAATTGAAATATTTTTTTTTTTTTTTTTGTATAATAAAATCCTGGTTTGTTAAGAGATCTCAGCAATTAATGAGTTTATCATTTGAAACGGTAAAGTGTAGAGAAATTTAGGATTTAAAAAAAAAATCCCACAATTTCCAAAAGAACGACGAAAATCCCAAAAATTGAATTTTTTTAAATTTTCCCCACATTTATTGCAGGTATGGAAAAATCCATTAGAAAGCTCTATGAAATACTTAAAAGTTTTCGAAACTGCATTCGATGTGTAGAACTAGCCTTTGGAATTTTAGAACATATTGACTAAAGTAAAAATTTTGTTTCAAAATAGGTCAAATTCTGGGGGGACTGTTGGGTGTTTGAATTCATTTTTAATTCTAAAGTTATCCCTGTCAATATACCTTTCAGAAAAGTGTTAAATTATTATATGTTCTTAAATAAAATATAATTTAAAGAAGAAAGAGTGTTGACAGCTTTTCGACAAAAAAAAAAAAAATGCCAAAAATCATAATTTTTTAAATTTTCAATTTCAAAATCATATATTTTTGGACCCAAAAAACACATCGACTTCCAGTTTTTTTATTCAATAGATAATTATATTCTTTAACCAGTTGGATAAAAAAAGTACAAAATCGGGCAAAAATATTGGAATATATATTGAAAAAAACTGGACCAAGATATTTTTAAAACTGAGATAGTTGGAATTTCAGATTCAAATAACTTGATAACTGTAAGAGATAAATAGCATATGCAAATTTTTCATAGACCTTATCGAGAGCTTTAAGAAGATGTAAAAATGTTGGAAATCAGAAATGTTCTATGTTAGAGGTACTCTATTTTGAGCCACAATAGGTCCGCTCTTAAAGGGAGCACGCCCTTGCTATGCCTATGTGAAATTTTATGTAAATCCAACCAGCCGATTATAAGTTACAGATTTATTTCCAAAAAATTTAGATTCTGCCCCACTGTGATATATATAACAAACAATAACACTATAATAAATACTCAAAATACCATGCAGAATTAATCTGCAAATAGATGCTTTTAAACATTTTATTTAGAGTTATGAGATGGCACAAGTCTTAATAGGCTTTAATCCCAGATTATAAAATAATCTTTAAATAATGAAAATTCATTTATTTAACTTTCACAATTTTATAATTCATCTCTAAAATTATACTATGTAGAAATGTTTTGTAAAAAACATTAAAGCTTCTCAATGTCATAATTAAAAACATTTGGAACTCAGATGATAATTTCCCTTTGCATTTCCTTTTTGCTTCGAAACTATTATTTATATAAACAACAAAATGCAGAGAAAAAATGTGGTTTTCTTATGGTGACTGAAATAATTAATATTAATACAACAACCATTTCATGGTTGTAGAAATTAGATATTCGTTTTTGTAACTAAATTATGAAAAGGACTTTTTGAAAATTTGCACTTTTAGAAAAAAGAATATATTTTGAAATTTTTTTTTTTTTTTTTTTTTTTTTTGAAAATTAGTACTTCTTTAAAATGTTCTATTTATGAAAATTGGTACTATTTCAAAATATATACACATATATACTTTTTATTAAATATTAAATAATTTTTTAATATTTAAAGATACTTTTTTTTTTTGGAAAATTGGATTTTTGAAATTATAAGCCTTTTTTTATTGGTTACTAATTACTAAAGGTACTTTATTTTGGAAAATTATTAAATTTTAAAATGGGTCTGTTTAAAGGAATTTGGTATTTTTTAAAAAGTTTTAATTTTTTATTATAAAATGGAAAATAATTTGATTTTTTTATATGACTACTTTTTTTCGGAACGACTACTATTTTTTTTTTTAATCAGTACTTTTATTTATGGAACTTTTTTTTATATTTATAGTTTTTTAACAATTCACCCCATTGTACTGTTTTTAAAATGTTTCTAGCTGTTTGGTATTGAATTTATAAAACAATAACTTTATTTCTGTTTTTAGTTTTTTGAATTTAGTAATGTACTTATATTAAATAATATCCATTTTGCATTATTCTTATCTAGCATTTAATACCGGCATAAACTAATGAGTATTTTAAAAATTTCACTGCAAGCCTGTGACAACTGCATCACTATACGAGTATTATTTTTTCGATATATTCATGAACAAATACGCCAGAATTACATCAATGTATTTTCAAAAAGTTCTAAATTTCCCAGCAATCTTTTGAATACACAAAACTTAATAAATATTTATATTTTATAGAAAATCCGTATAAATTTAACACAAAAATGTTGTAGTTTCATAAGCTGACAATTCACCAAATTCATATTTTTATATAATTGTATTTCTTTTTAATTTTTTCTTAGTACATGTTAAATTTTTAAATTTATTTTCTTTTAGTATATTCAATTTTTTGCTGGGTTTTAACTAAATTACATTTACGCATTGATTCACAGCAGAACTAAAATTGATAATAAAAAATATATACGTATATTTTAGTCGTAAATACATCAACAACATGTTTTATAACATCAACACTATTGTGGTTTGTCACCTGGGATATTGACAAGGAACTCTTGATAAACATCTAAATTGAATTTATGTTTAATATTTATTTAATATTTTATATACAGAATATAACAGTATATGTTCATATCAATGTATTTGTGTAATTGAAAAGTATGGATGTGTAATCTATTGCTGTGATTTATTTGGTAACAATTATGTTGGATATATGGTAAGAAATAAAAAGAATAAGAAGTAGTGTAATACAGTGTATTCCTTGACTAACTAAAAGTTATATAACATTATTAATAAACTCTTTTGCCTCCAACATTTTATCTGAGTTTCCTTATACAGTTTAATCATTTAAATATTACTGAAACAATTTTAATTCTTATAAGTCTTATCTTATTACGTAGCAACACTTTTTATTGTTTTACTCTAAATTTAATATAATTTGACTATAGATATATTTAAATCCAACGATTTCTGTTAGGGTTTCTGATTTCTTGATTTTTAATTCAGCCAGAATTCATAGCATTTAAAAATTTTTTTAAACACTAATCGTACTCTAAAATAAATTTGAAAACTTATCGTTTAAGCTGTAATAAGGTATTTAACTTAAAACATTTATATAACTTGGGGACTCTTGGCAAAGAGAACACCTTATCTTCTGGATTACTTAGTAATTTATGGACTTTACCTTTCGACTTATTTTAAATCCAAATAAACAATATCTTTTACATTTTTTATGAAATTCCCCTGAAATATTTCCTCTTGTTTAAAAATCCCTTATTTCGATATATTGACAAAATACAAACTAAATAATGGCTGCCATTTTGAATAATGTTTCCTATTTTTTCTCTGCTATTTTACTCAACAACATCATCATCATCATAGGTTCATTTCTTTAACTTTTATAATAAAAACTTTATCTTTGTTGCCAAAAAAAAAGAATACAAAAAACTAACAATATATTGACGAAATTTTTTTACATAAAACTTAAAAAAAAAAACTTTTTCATTTTTATGCCAACAGTAAATTGTACAACAACAATCCTTTACGTACTCGTATGTGCAACGGAAATATTATTATAAAATATACATAAAAATACTCATATAAAATATGCTTTGAAAACTTTAAATATAATGTGAAACATTTTCAGATTGATTTTCTAGAAAAACGAGAGACAAATTAAGGAAAGTCATATAAAAAATGGAAAAAAACATGAAACTTATATTTACAACCTTTTATTAAAAACTACTGCAAACATAGAAACCAGGCTGCAAAATTTACGAATTTTTATTAAAGGAAAAATAATAATCGAATACAAAGTCAGATAAAATATATTAATGAGCAATTTTTAAAAATTGAAATTTTATAAACATGTATTCGCATATCTAAATTTATTCTAGACAACATTAAAATATTTTCAACAACTTTTAACTCCGTTGAAATTTAAAAAATATTAAACAGGTAATCGTTAACCGTTGAATAGTTTGTTACATATTTATGAAAGTTTAATGTGTTCACTCAGGCTTAAAGATATCTATTGACGTATGTATGTGGGTGCATTTTTAAAACTCTATAAAAATTTCTATTCTATTAAGGGCAAACGTTTAAATGCAGCTTTTATTCAATTGATTTTATAAAGAAATGTTAAATATTTTATTTATTACAGGAAGGGAGAGAGAAGAAATAAAAAAGTTTCAAATACAAATATTCCAAAATATATAAGCCTACCAAAAATACATGTTAATAAAATTTTACATAGAGACAAAAAACAATTTTTGTTGAGAAATATGACCTCCTAAGTCATAGATTTTCAGTCTAGCGCCTATAGTTTTCTTTTTAGTTTTTCAGATTTAAAAAAAAAAATCAATTTTTGTAAGATAAATAAATGATCACAGATTTTAACTGTTTTTACTCTAGCGTCTCAAGTTCTCTTTTAAAGTTCAATTTAATTATTTCTCTAAGAAATAGATCTTTGATGAGTAAGAGAAGCTATGACAGACTGTCACTCTTTTTCCTCTAGCGTCTTTAGTTTCCTTTTTAAAATGAAAATTCAGTTTTGCATATTAAAAATAGACTTACGCAAAATCACTCGCGAAATGACTTAGTGCAACTTAATCTATGATAAATTTTGTTTTTGAAACTATGTACAAGTATTTTGAGGAAGTTTCTTTTAGGTGCAAGCACAATGAAATTGTAATTTCTATGACCTTACACCCTTCATTATGTCCTATCCATAACTATTTTGATCCGCTTAAAAATCTTCTGAACTAAAAAATTGTAAGTATAATTTAGATATAATTTTTTATTCATTTCTGTTTTAGCTCGATTTGGTCACTACACAGAAAAAATAAAAATGAACTTTAATTACGAAATTGCTTATATTAATTAAATTTTTGTTTGATTTTGCTCCAATCACCAAATTGAAAATATTAATTACCTATACTAACTTATTTCGGCTTAAATTTAAATTAAAATGTTTAATCAAATTGATTACAATTATGATTGAATATTTGCCTAAAATCAACAAAAAATTATTATTTTTTATTGATTCAATTCTATAATTAATTAAGTACCTCCTTTAATCAAAATGCACGAATTTAAATATAATTATTTATTGAATTATTAGAAATATGTAAATAATACAATACAAGTAAAATTTAACGAAAAAAATAATTAAACACTAAATTTTATTGATTTCATCTTGGCGTCATGAAATCACAGATAATCACATATAAATCAGGTTTTTGTAACCTTTGACCTCGAGTATCTCATATAGCTTAAACGTGATTGTCGATTACTTTTAAAAGAATTTATAAGAAGCCAATACTGAAATATATGTCAAGTTTCGTTTCCCTTCATTAAATTTTGATGTTATTATACTTATTTAGCTTTTACAATAATGTATGTAGTGTATGTGTAATTTATATGTAAAATGTATACTATTAATAATACATTTAAAGCATATAATGTTTATACTTATATTTAATTCCTAAAAACTTTTTATAAAAGCATTCATCTCTGCATGATGTTCAAATAAATATCATATTATCCTCTGTGAGTGGCCTTGCGATCTAAGACGAGATATTAATAACAATATAACAGATGTTTGAATAAATCGTCAAAAACAATTAATATAAACTGACCTTATATACGAGGGCGGGTCAATAAGTCCGTGACTTTTCGAACTTTCCTCGTAGTTATATGAAATGCAACACTATTCCCATCAAGTACCACCTGTTAATAGACTACTGTCAAATTTTGAGCAAGTGACGTCATTTACTTTGCGCTTAACAGCTGCTCAAAACATTCAACCTCGTGTATTTTTCTAAAAATGGAAAAAAGTGAATTTCGTGTGCTCATTAAACGTTATTTTTTGCGAAAAAAAAAACCGTCAACCAAACTTAGGAAAAGCTCGATAAATACTATGGGGACTTTGTACCATCGATTTCAATGGTAAAAAAGTGGTTTACTGACTTTCGTTGTGGTCGCACAAGTACAAATAACGCTGAAAGTTCTGGACGGTCAATTGAGGTCAGTACACCCGAAAATGTCGAAAAAATCCACGATATGGTGTTGGCCGACCGAAGAGTAAAAGTGCGTGAGATTGTTGATGCCATAGGCATTTCATATGGTAGTGTGATTTCGATTTTAAATGATCAGCTGTGTTTAAGAAAGTTGTTTGCAAGATGGGTGCCGTGTTTGCTCTCATTTGACCATATACGTAAACGTGTGACAACTTCAAAGGATTGTTTGGAGTTGTTTAACCGCAATCCGAATCAGTTTGTGCTGCGTTTTGTAACTGTGGATGAAACATGGATCCATTACTGTACTCCGGAGACCAAGCAGCAGCATGTAAACAATGGGTTTCTTCGGGTCAACCTGCTCCGAAGAAGGCCAAGGTAAGTTTGTCGGCCAATAAGGTGATGGCAACAGTTTTTCGGGATGCACACGGGATAATCCACATCGATTACCTTCAAAAGGGAAAAACAATAAACGGCGAATATTTTGCCAACTTATTAGATCGATTTAATAATGATTTAAAAAGAAAACGACCCCATATGGCCAAGAAAAAAGTTCTTTTTCATCAAGATAATGCACGGGTGCACTCGTGCGCAGTCTCAATTGCAAAACTATATGAATTGGGCTACGAATTGGTACCTCATCCGCCATATTCCCCGCATTTAGCCCCTAGTGACTACTTCCTATTTCCAAACCTAAAGAAATGACTCGGTGGAAAAAGATTCAGCTCCAACGATGAAATTATTGACCAAACAAATGCCTATTTTAAGGACCTCGAAAAATCCTTGTTTTTACGCAAAGTAAATGACGTCATTTACTCAAAATTTGACAGTAGTCTAATAACAGGTGGTACTTGATGGGAATAGTGTTGCATTTTTAAATAATCAGCTGGGTTTAAGAAAGTTGTCTGCAGGATGGGTTGACCATAAACACGTGTGCAGTCTCAATTGCAAAACTCTATGAATTGGGCTACGAATTGGTACCTCATCCACCATATTCCCCGGATTTAGCCCCTAGTGACTACTTCCTATTTCCAAACCTAAAGAAATAGCTCAGTGGAAAGAGATTCAGCCCTAACAATGAAATTATTAACCAAAAATGCCTATTTTAAGGACCTCGAAAAATCCTATTTTTTACGCAAAGTAAATGACACAAAATTTGACAGTAGTCTATTAACAGGTGGTATTAAAGTAGTCTATTAACAGGTGGTAGTAAAGTTCGAAAAGTCACGCACTTATTGATTCGTCCTCGTACATAGTTTTTATTTTTCAAAAATTTGTATGAACAAATTTTTTAAAGTGAGGATAAGCGATTTATGAAATAAGGGGATAAATATAATTTTGATTAGTTTATTTAAAAATAAAGTGATGGAACTTTTTGATAATTTTCAAATATTCAAATTAACATTCGTAAATATGAAAAAATATCTTAATAGGAAAAAATTAAAATTTTTTCAATAAAACTTTTACGAATTTGAATGTTTGGTTTTACTAATTCAGTGATATGTGCGATTTTTTTAAAATATAATTGGTTTTATAAATTTTGTAATAAAATACGAAATTTAATTTTTTTCTATGTAATTCTATTTATTTTTTATTTTTAAACTTCATTAGAAAGTAAAAGAGTCAGAATTTTGTTTTTTTTTTTTTGGTCAAATATTAAAAGCGAATTTTCAAACAACTAGAAAATATAATATTTGTTCACAATTCTTCAAGTTTATCTGCGATTTATTATAATTTTTCTCTATTAAATCCTATGCAACGATGCCATAATTTAAAGGCGATTTTTGTTGTCAATATAACCAAATTTAATATTTTTGAAATTGGACAAAAACTGTAAAACTTATTCGATTTTATTTGCGATAACTTACTAAAAATTTCCACACATTTTTAATTTTATTCTAAAAAATAAAAACCAAGTAAAAAATACATAAGAAATATTTTGTCATAAAATAAAAGAATAAATAAAATAAAAGAATAATTAATAAAGTTTGGAAATAACTTTTTGAGTTTTTAAGCGATACTTTATAGAGATATTTCATTTTATTCCAAAACAAAATAGAAAAAAACAGAATAATTTACATCAAATTCAAAATTTCGAAAAAGAAAAGGGAAAGAAATTAAAAAATGGTGAAGAATTCATTATTTAATAAAATAATACTTAATTCAGGCTTATATAAAAGATGGTAATAATAGCTGAAAAGTTACGTCCATCTGCTTACAAAAAATCTTAAATTCACTTAAGACATTGTTTTTTCAATATCTCGTAATTTAGGGGATGTTTCGAAATTTTTTTTAAATTGTTTTATGATGTCCTCAAGAAGGTCTACAAGCCACATTATATCGTTTTTCGAGTGAAAATAAAAATTGCCATTTTGTAACAGTGTGTTTTTGATGAGAAATATACGTGATCAAAGATTTTTATTCTTTTTACTCCTTATAAAATGCAATTTTATTTTATTTTTTGTAAAAAAAAAATTGATGTTTTAGGTAAAAGTAGAATTGATCAGATTTTCATAATTTTTGCTCTAAGTTTCCCTATAAATTGCAATTTTATTTTCTTTTTTTTTATAAAAAAAAATAGATTTTTGGTGAGAAATATAATCGCTTTTATTCTAGCACCTTTAATTTCTTTATAATATGCAATTTTAGTTCATAAAAAAGTAATATAATTGAGCATATAATTATGAAGCATAATTTATGAATAAAAAACTATGAACTATTTTTTTTAATTTGCAAATATGTACATATGTATATATTATTTTTGTTTTCGGTCATTACGATATGACATGTCTTACATTAAGTTCCCAAATATATACCCTATAACTATCAAATGCATAATATGTATGTCAAATGTATGTATATTTATAATGTACATAAAGTAGTTCATAAATCAAAACTTTAAATGTATTTAGTTACATAATTCAACATAAATATCTCCACAGTTCTGGGGACCATCCAGATACTGGGAACTTTTTAGTGGCTGATCTAAAAACTGAAACTTATAACGCTAATACTACTTAGTCAAATGATCGGTATCAAATAATTATTTGAGTTAAGTACCCAGCAAAAAGAAAAAAAAAAAAAGAAAAAGAACTGAAAAAGAACTGAAAAAATCATGATTTTAACATTGTGTTCTCATTGGAGGAAAGAACTTAGTGCTGGTAAAGAGCTAAAGAAGTTCTTTTTTTAATCCGTGGTTGTCATTGGTAAGATGTTCTTTTTTTATTCTTCTTGTTCATTGATTTTGAAGTACTTCTCTTAAGACTATATTTATAAAATTTTTTAATAAAAATTCTGTTTTAAACTTAAAAAAACTTAAAGGATAAAAAAATTTGTGAAAATTAAAATTTCTTAGAAATTATAAACCGTTTTTCTTCACTCTTTTGGAAATAATTTTTAATAACTTCCAAAAAGGTACAAAATATGCCGTAAGTTCTACTTTTGAAGTGGTGAAAATAATTTTTTTTTTTTTTTGGAAGCACTTAATCGATTTTTTGCTGTGTAAATATGTAAATTAAAGCCTGCCAAGTAACTAGAAGTCAGTGAAGAGTTTTTTGAAACTGTGGGACTATATTACAATAATTTTGTTCATGCATATGTTTTTAAAACATTTCATAGTACAGATGTGTTGTAATATAAAATAAAAGACCAAATATCAAATTTACATAAAGGATTATTATTATAAATGTTTTCTAGATTGTTTTTTAACAGACCTCTGTTACACACATTTAAAAGTAAATGGATTTGTGTGTATAGGTATTAAGTGTGTGTGTGTATTGTGGAGATAAATTAATGTTGGAAATCAACTCAATACGACCATAAGTTATGCTAATGCAAAAATAACACGGTGATACAGTGAAAAAGCACTTGGAATGTAACATAGTGTAGTTTAGAGATATTGGTGAGTAGATTATTTTTAGAATTTTCGATATATCCCCCAAAATAATCGGGAGTTACATAAAAAATAGGACTTCGCTGATTTAAAGTTTTTTAAACTGCATTGGAAAGAAAAGAAATAATCTGTTTAAAAATTATATACACATTTATTATATTCCTAGTTAAACTGTGTAAGATATTAAACACAATTCAATTTTTTATTTTTTATTCATATTTTTTAAATTTTACAGCCATTTTTTAATCCAAAGTTATTATTAGGTAAAATATATTTTTTTCATATTTTTTTTTTTTTTTTTTTTTGATATATTTTATTAGGAATAAAATGAGCTATAGTTTAATTAAATCAGATGAGAATAGTAGATCATAAGGTTTTTCTTTTAAAGTTGTATTTTGCAAAATAATAGCAAAAAAAAAAATATGAAAAAAATATGTTTTCTTCTAAAGTGTGAGTCAAAAATGACTGCAAAATCCAAAAATACGAAAAAAAAACATTATAAATTGAATTGTGAGCTTTGCTCGATGTGCTTCGCTAGCCCTTTTGATGCGATAAATAATATTTACTTTATATGTGGGCTAGTACTCCTTCTCGACCTATCCGCCCTATTAAAAACTTGATATTACAATATTTCTCTATCTTTTTTTATACTTTCACTGAATTACTCTTTTTAGATATACAAAAATTAATATTTGCTTTGTATGGGGGCTACCTCTCCCCAGGGACCTAACCTGCCAATTTTCATTTCATCAATGCAGTATGATAGGAAAGTAGTTCCCATAAATTTGAGGTCTTTCACTATAATAGTCCGTACAATATGCCATTAAGCATATTTCATTCGTATGGAGGTACCACTCCGTCTGCTCCGATCGAAAAATAAAATAACGTATTTTAATTTAGAGATACACAGGATCATGCTGTGGAATTTTTGCGGCAATCAGTTCAGCCATTTAAAAGTTTTAAAAAAGTGGGCGTGGCATCCGGTCAAAATTCAATATGGCCAAGTGTAAGCAATATCTTTATATCAAATTTCATGCAAATAGCTTCATTAGTAATATGCAAAATTTAAAAAATTGCTTTTTCTTAAAGTAAGCGTAAAATGTGGGCGTGATGTCCACTCGTATTATCTGTATGTCAGATTTCGTGAAAATCGGTGTAAGGAATCTCCGGTTACCCGGGTTTTCAGCTAGGATAAACTCAGTCGTGTCCAAGGTTCTTACATAAAATAACAACACTTTTATTTTAATTTTTACTCTTGTTTCTTTATTACTTATCACTATATCTATTTTTTCCCACAAACTT
Organism: Protocalliphora azurea; assembly: GCA_932274085.1. NCBI lineage: Eukaryota > Metazoa > Arthropoda > Insecta > Diptera > Calliphoridae > Protocalliphora > Protocalliphora azurea. The sequence goes on from OW026522.1 coordinate 146,710,496, forward strand.
CTTTCTACGCTGAGACAGTGCAGCTTTTGTGAAGCCTCCATGTTGCCTGGCCGATTCTACACCTCCTATTTACTACCTCCTATTGAATACTTAATCTTGGATGTAATCCGAGATTTTCTTTACTCCCTATATTTTCCGAGTAAAAACTTCCAAGAGCAGTGCTCTTCCTACCACTTCAACCAGATTGTAAACCTTGTTGAAGCTTTTAATCTTGTAAATTGATGTAATCAATTCAACCAACTTTATTTTTTTCCCCTAACACTGCTCTGTTCATTCTTTTATTTTTTTTATTAATCAACTACTCACCACCTTTGCCTTGTTCACTGTCCAGCACAAAAGAGAAAAGAGACATTTTAAGTTTCTACTGATTTATATACATTTCTTAAAACTAATATTATTGCAGTTTTCCCGCACTTTGTTCGAGCCGATAGCGATTGTTGCATCGAACCTTCTTTTCTTTTGTCTACTTTATGTTCGCTGTAAGAGTTTCGTTGATCTGTGTGTGAGTATCTGGGTATGTGGCTTCTTTTTTGTTTATTTTGTCTCTTTCTTGCATGCTGTATTTAAATCTTTCCATTGCTGTGTATTTCTTCCTGCTACTTTTCCTCTCTACTGTTGTGTTCTCGCTTCTACCTCCGTGATTCGTCAGTTCAGCTACTCGCCTGCTCAGCTGTGACGATGTAGGCATTGACGTCTTCACTTGGCTTTTCTCCCTGCTGCTTTCTACTGCTACTTCTGCCTGTTGCATTTTCTCATAATTAATTCTTAAATGGCTAGCATGGCCATTTAAGGTCAAACCCTCCACCTGCCCCTGACCTGAATGCTTTGCCTCCTGTGTACCACATCGACCTCCGGAACATTTCGTTCCATCCTTTAGTCCATCGACCTCTGGAGCATCTGAAATAAAGAAAATTTACATAGACGAATGTAATTCGTCCTCAATTTAGATGGATGTAATCCATCTCCCGACCAGTAAAACGCCAATGTATAAATTATTTTATTCTTGTGTTTCAAAAAGTTATTCTTTATAATTATGTGGATCAAAATTCCAAGAATTTTGGTCCTCAGCCGTTTAGTCGTGATTGACACACAACAAACTAATTGACCTACACCTCATTTTAATAATATATGTACATACATATATATAAGAATTGAGATGGCTCCAAAATGAATAATATATTAAATTACTGTAGGGTGTTTTATTTTAAATAATATAGATTTTTTTGCTTTTTGGATTTATCAAAAATAATTATGACTTTTAAAGGGGATTAGTTTTGAAACATGAAAACGACACACTTACATGCATGCAAACTCAAATATAATTTCTATGTATGAATTCTCTACATTGTATTTATGTATTTGAAAAGGGACTATGAACCCTAAAATGACAGCTGGTGAAACAAAATATTTAATCTTCATACATGGTAGTTAGTTTGTTATAGAAATTCAATGTTCTCCTAAGATTTACGTATAAAAGTAACACAAATGAAAAAAAGAAAATTCAACATAGTATATTTAATTAAACGTTTTTATGTGTGCAACTGGAAAAAGGAAGTAATCTAAAGAGTCATTCCTTAAAGTTATTTCAAAAAAAGGATTAATAAAAACCTTTAAAATATTTTACTATACGAGAGAAAAGATGTGAAAATAATCCACTTTCATTTATATTTAATCATTGAAATCGTAACAAGTTTTTATAACACCTTAAACTAAATACTATACTACCATACTTAAATACAAATATATATATATACGTATATACAAACACACACCTATGCAATTTAAAAATGGAAAAATATCCCCCTTAAAACATAAAATGCTTTTTTTCTGTCAGGCAACAGAAAAACTATCACATAACTTAAATCACACGCACACATATACACTGTACGTGTATACAGTGTTGCCATGTATTATTTTTAAAAATCTTACATTTGCTCTTAAAAAATCTTATTTTTTTGGAATTTATCCACTTACAAATTTTATTTCAAAGCAAAATTGTAACAGATTAAAATAAAAATTTAACTTTAATTAACTTTTTTGCATAGATACACGTCATAAACCTCTTTACATAAAAACTTATAATATTTTATCACATGTTCAATAAATAAACTTCCTTTCTTATTTTTCACATTTTTTTCTGTACTCAGATTAACTTGTTGCTTAATGACGGTTTTTTTTTTCATTTTCTAGTCGAAAAAAGTCTTCTATGGCCTCCTGTGTTTTTTTTTTTCATTTCTCTTTTTTGTGGACCAACAAAGCAATAGATTTTTTAACCCATTCCTGAATAATGGGTATTTAAAGTGAAAACTTTAAAAAAATTCTACCGCCGGCCAGATAAGAGATAATTACTAGAACTTACATTTTTATTTAAAAGTGGAGATTGTATAGATGGAAAAAATTAAAACAGTAAAATTTTAACTGTTTGAGATTAGTTTAAAATGAAGGATTTTTTCTAAGTCGGAAAATGCTAAGAAAAAGTGTTATCAAATAAAGGACAATGTAAAATAAAAAAATCTGCTCATTCTAAATAGCTTTAGGTAATCTTTCAGTAATGCAAAAAAAAAAAAAAATTAAAAACGGTTGGCTAACACATCTGGCCGACACACGTTGTATAATTAAAATGGGTACTTAAATACCCAACAGTCCATAACGAGTTCCAAATCTAGATACATAACTACTTTTTCATATCGAAAAAATTTATTTTTGCGGACATAAAAAGCGAAGTTATATTTTATTTAAGGAAAATTACATGTTATTTTGCCTTGGCAATTTTAGATTTATCTGAGGCAGCATCATTGTGGTAGACCTGGAAGCATGTAGTTGGGTGCATATTCGCCTTGCACTTTAAGTATCAAAATTCGGTTTTGACAACACACTGCCAACAACGATGGCGTGTAGGTAGTTTTCCTATTAAGTGGTCGTTGCGGTTATATCTAAGTTCCATTTGTGCCTCGGATACTTCTACTCGGAAATCAAACTGCGACATTTGAGGCATTTTTCATATTTTCGACAAAAACTCTGCAGCTTCCATGCAATTACCATAGCAGCCGGATTTATTTTTTTACGGCGCAATGTTACAGAATAGTATCGTAGTTGAAAACAACATTTTGGAATCTTTCAACAGCTTAAATCGAATCAATGTATAGTATAAAATTTTTATTATTTATACTCAAATCAAAAGAAAAAAAATCAAAATATCTAAATCCAAAATATCAAATCCAAAAAACTAATTGAATTAAATAATCCATTAAATATTAATATTTGTCCAACAAATGATTACAACTTCTCAGCTATCTGTATCGCATAGCAAAATGTTAGAGGTATGAATATAAAGTTAAAATCCCTTTCCTGGTTACTTTCCTGAAGTTTGGAGAAAATCTTATATTATACCTTTGTTTAAATCTGGAAGCAGATCCAACATTTCCAATTGTAGAGGTATTGCTAAATTAAGTGTTATTCCACAACTTTTCTAAAAAGTTAGTTACTGAAATCCTTTCGCATCAAGTTGTATTTTATCTTTCGCCATTTCAGCATGGATTTAGAAGAGGATGTTCCACTACTAACCTTTTAGAGTTCGCAAGCAACCTCAGTTGTAACTGAATTTGATTCCGGTTTACAGACAGACTCAATATACACAGATTTCAGTAAAGCTTTCGATAAAGTAAATCACGACTCCTATTGTTGAAATTGGATAAAATCAGATTTTCTCCTGTTTTCCTTAAATGGAATTCCACATATCTTAAAAATAGATGCCAATGTCTATTATTCAGAGAATGTATATCAAAAACCATTCCTGTTTTATCTGGTGTTCCACAAGCTAGTCATCTTGGCCCCTTATTATTCCTAATATTTATAAAGGATTTACCAGTTGGCATTAAGAATTCTAGAATATTAATGTATGCTGATGTTGTAAAGCTTTTCCATAGCTTTAACTATTCCTATCAATGTTCCTTACTCAAATCAGATCTTGACAATCTTTATGATTGGTTTATGATGAATCTAATGGATCTGAATTTAAGAAAGTGTAAACACATGATGTTCTACAGAAGAAGTCCAGTAATCTGTAGATACACAATAAATGCATATCAACTTGATCTAGTCGATGAATTTCTTGATCTGGGTGTGTTGCTTGATTGTAAACTATCCTTTAACTCCCACGTTTCGCAAATCGTTAATAAGGCAAAAGGAGTTCTAGGTATCCTCAAGCGCTGGAGAAGAGAGTATAATGATCCTTACGTTTCCAAGCAATTATTCATATCTTATGTAAGACCAATCCTGGAATATGCTTCCGTGGTCTGGGATCAATACGAAGTTCATATAAAGAAAATTGAATCGGTCCGGAAACAATGGAATCCTTACTCTTGAAAGTAGGAGAAAATATATGAATATTTCATTTGTAATTAATTTAGTAAACGGTTCAATTAATTCTGAGTTCCTGCTTCGTAAGATCGAATTCGTAATTCCAAATCGTCCAACTGGAAATTATACTCCTTTAAAAATAAAATATTTACGAACCAATTATGCCAACTTTGATCCAATGAGACGTGTATGCAATCAATTCAACAGTTTTATCCATATATTGATTTCTCATTAAATCCAATCCTCATTAAGAAGAGTATTTTTAACTTAGTTAAATAATAAGTTTTTGTTATTGAAACAATTATGAAAATATTTTATTGTAAATAGCTTTAAGAATAATATATATGCTAGCCTGTAAGAAATTGTAATTTCATTGGCTACTAAATAAATAAATAAATAAATTAAAGAAAATATATAACACCAACGCCTATTGGGTATTTAAATACCCATCTCATATTTCAGGTGTGTGAAGACGTAAAATTTATTTTTTTACTGCAAACAACTTCTACGAACCTCAGTTACATTAAAAAAAAAAAAAAATAGTCAAGAACGTACAAGGAATGGGTTAATTTAAAATGCTACTTAAACCGAAATATTATCCAAAAATCACTTGATGAAAAAAATTCTTCTATGTAATGGTCAAAAGAACAATGTGAGTTACATTTATTTACTCAGAGCTGTATTCTTGTTAGGAAAATCATTTTAATTCGAGCAAAAATTACATAATAACTACTTTTCAAAAATCTTATTTTCGGACAAAAAATATTCAAAACTTCACAAGGTCTAAAAAAAAAACTTCAAAAATAGGATAAATTTTCACATATGGCAACACTGTATGAATGTATGAATGTGTGTGTTAACGTACTATACCTATATAATGTTTCAAATTTATTCTATTTAGTTTATAGTACAATGTACAAGTTTTAAAGTTTCACTTTTTATTTTCAAAATACAAACAGACTAAAGTGAAATTCCATAGCTACACTCTGTAGCAACACTCACTCACACATAAACAATCACATAAACTTACACTAATACATAAATATGTATGTAACATTCATTTAACATGATAGAGTCATGTCTTCTTGAAAGTTTACTGTGGATTAGGTTGGGATTTAAAGTGTAAACCGTGTGTATCTATGTTTGTAGTAAATAAATGTATAATTGTTAGGATGTGTTTGTGTTCAGACACACACATTCGCATTTAAATAGAAAGCTTAAATATATGTATAAATTAAAAAAAAAAACATGGTGATAGTTGCAAGTTTTAGCAAAGTACCTTTGATGTGGTATTTTCTTATTTAACTAGCTTGGAGAAAACAAACGTTTGGACAATTATAATCTTAGATTTATGTATTTCTTTCTGCTTTTTTTTCTTTGCTGCCCGAGAAAAAGACAAGAGTTTAAGAATTTATTTTTTTTTTTTTGTTCTAGTCGTATCTACATTTGGAAATAGTTTTATATATTAGTTTTCTTATTTGTTTTCAGAGATTATAAAATTATAACAGACATTGTAGACATTGTTCCATATCCTGTAGCAAAATTAAAAATTGTAGTAGAGAGTTTAAAGTGCAATGTGAGTTTGCTGTAAGATGGCATGAGAAGAAAATATTAAGATAAGTTTTGTTTAATTTTTTTTAAACTTTAAAAACTTTAATACTTATAAATATCTTATGAAATTTTGGTTATAACTTTAAAAATATTTTCCTACTATATATAGCGCCAACTCGATCAAACTAAGGTCAATTCTTTATCGCTTTTCGTAGAATTTAATTACACGGTTTGTATTTTTATTGAGCTTATACATGGGTAGACAAATTGAAGTAAAGTGTAAGTAATATAAACAAGTTGGAGTACTATATTCGGTTGTGCCGAATCTTTTATACCCTTCACCAATTCACCAACAAATAAAAAAAAATTGTATGCCCTGTTCCACAAGTAACGTTTGCTTAAAAAAAAAACATAACAACAACTTATAAGCACACACAAAATGACTGAATATACAAAAACAACAATACCAATAATCATTATAATAATGATGTTGTCAACTAAACTGCTTGCTTATACAAAAAACAACAACAATGCTTAATATAAATAATTGTGTGTATATATTATTAACAGATCTTTTCAGTTTTTAGCCCATAACTCGGTTGTTTATGGACCAATTTGGTTGATTCAATAAACCGGAATTTTGTAAAAATATTTATGACCGATCTATATAAAAACGAAATCTGTTGCTTAGGCAAGGGCCTCAAAAAGTCAAAAATGCCTTTGGCCCAATATCTCGGTTATTATTGAACCGATTTAGTTCATTTCTCCAGCACAAAAATTCAGAAAAAAAATTCAATTCACCTTCGCAAAAAGCTTATATAAAGGCTTCAGAAAAACAAATGTTTGTTTTTACATATCTCCGCTATTTATAAACCGAATGGATGAAAGGTCGTCATCCCATCGACATCAATTCTTACAAGGATCCAAAAAATATAAACTTTTTTGCTCTCCTACGAAATTTATGGAAATTATAAACGGAACCTCAATCTTACAGATACCCTTAACAGCTGTGGTGAAAGCTATAAAAATAGCAGCATTATTTACCCATATTCGAAAATTTTCATCATTTTAAGAAGCAACAGTGATACATTAATTACTTCTGAAGCACTTTTTCATCGATTTATTATAGTAAATTTCATTCAAGATGTTGTTAAAATTCTTAAGAATAAAATTTACTATAAGAAATCGATGAAAAGTGCTTCAGAAGTAATTAATGTATAATTAGCTTGTCACTGAAACGCTATTTTATTTATCGTTATCATCTTAGTTTATCTAAATAGTGTTCGTACGAATATTTGAACAATTGTTCAAAGAATTTGAAAATAGCAATTTTTAACAAAGAATGTACATTGAGGTAAAAAATGGGGTTTTGCGACATTAAGTAAACCGAACGTTTTTATAATAAGATTTTAGTATCGTTGAAAAGCTGACGATTTCAGAAGTTATATGTTATATATGAAAAACCGAAATAAAAAGTTAGAATATACTAAGATTTTTTTAATTGTAACTTGCATCATTGTGAGATGAGAAACTTTATGATGTTCTTGATAATACTTATAATACCCAAGTAATTTACTAAATCTATTCAGCGACATCTGTCAGTCCGTCGATCCAACCGTTATTAATGTAAACCTTCTGATCAAACTATAGATCACAATTTGCAAGTTATATTATTGCAATAAGACTCAAGTGAATTTGATTGAAATCGACATAAAAATGTTTTACTGAAATTCTTTTTTTTAGTTTCTATTTAGGTGAAAATTATGATACCTAATTTTATGAATATCGATACAAAATTAGCTGCCACATAAGGCTCCCATCGAAAATCATTTTTGAAAAAGCCTTAGTGCATAAATTTTATATGAATGCTAGTATCGTATAAGTATAAAACTTATTTGATACCAACATTTCTATGGAATTTATGCTCGTTAAAGAGATTTTCGGAAGGGGAATTTATATGGGAGCTATTGTAAATTATAAACCGATATTCATGAAATTTGTTAAACAGATTTACATTAAACTTATTGAGCAGAATTTCATTAAATTATTGATATATTTAAGGAAGGACGTTTGTATGGGGGCTAGATGAAATATAAGATCGATCATAACCAATTTCAACAGACTTTGTATATGTATTAAAGTAATTATTTGTGACAAATTTCATTTGAATATCTGTACTTTGTTCATAAAGTCTACATGGACGGACAGCCAGCCAGGCAGACGGGCTTCGTTAAATCGACTCAGAAGGTGATTCTGAGTCGAATGGTGGGGGTCCGAAGATTCTTTATGTGCGTTGCAAACATCAACATAAACATATAATACCTCAATCACTTATAGTGTTGTAGGAGAATTACTAGTTACAAATAAATATACTTTTATTATTTTGCAAGCGAGGTTAGTGAATTTTTGGACGATACGAAAAAAATAAGTAGTTATTTTACCACATAAAATACTAAAACTTTAGATCATTTAAAATCAAATATTTATGACACTTAATTTAAAAAAAAAAAAAAAACATGAAAATCAATAACTTTTATTTATACTTTGCCCGAAGTTCGTTTATATAAAATTTTTACAGTGATAATAATTTTTCCTCAAGGTTTTTGACTCTAAACTAGCATCTTTATATTTTATCATATTTCAAACTATTTATATCTTTGTATTTACTGCTGTCAATGTATATAATACACCGTGTCAATTTCTTTGTTATTTCTATTGATTGCAAAAAAAAAAAAAAAAGAATTGCTTGTATGCTAAAGGAACTTCATGTTATATTACTTTGAATATCCTGACAATACATTTCATAAATGTAACAACAATAATCGTATGCCATTGTTTTATTATATATTTGTAAGTGCGCATATCTGTCTGACAGTCTCGTTTACGAGTTGTTCAAATTGTAACGATTGCATTGAACAAATAGTGATGCAAAAGTTTTATGCAACATTTATAGAATGCAATGTGAATTTTGTATACTGATTTAAAAGATAATGACAGCACAACATTTGAGAAATTTGGAATAGAAGTACAATATATTAGAAATGATAATTTTCAATTATAAAATAGTTTTTAGTAAATTTAGTTCCTAGAACGAAAATACATATTAAATATTTGCAAACTTAGTAATTTTAATTCTTTAATAATCCAAGTGGAAATGTATATATATTTTATATATATATATATATATATATATATATATATGTATATATGACCCATGTATGACTATATATTGTTATGTTTATATATGAAAGTGTTTAAATTCATACATGGAATAGTTTGCAATATATGGATATATATGGTAAAATATATGACCTATCTTTTCATATATGGAAATATACTTGCAAAATTTTTATCATATATGGTTTCATGTATAAAATAAATTTTTCATATATGAAACCATATATCAATTATTAAATTAAACAATAGAGGTACATGGAAATGTACTTCAGGAAATTTGTGGGAAATTTTATTATCTATAAATGTTGTAATATTATCAAAACACGTATGATGCTTTATTACACGCAGAAAAAAAAATATAGTTGCAATGACCATAATCTAAGAGCAACATATTGTTACTGTAAAAATGTTCATTGTCATAAATAATATAAATACGAAAATTATAATAATAAAACGATCTACCTTATCACGTTATGTTCAGATTTTTTTTTTTTATATATATTGTATACACAAATTTTATCTTGTTATGATCCGGTTTTATTAGAATATGATCAGATTTTCTTGTAAAGCGTGATCCATTTCGAGGCTCCCTACTTTTTTAAAGAAAAAAAAACACAGAAAATTCAAATTTAATGGAGAATGTTTATTATCATTTGAAAGAACATTCTTTGGCATTTATTTTTTGAAGATTATGTCTATCAAATCTTGGCCGCTTAAGTTTATTGAATAATTGTAGAAGAATACATTGTAAAAGTTTTATTGGACACTCGGCTACCACTTACAACAACTATATATTGCTTCATTTACTACCTAAATGGTAGCCTTAAGCATATAAGCAATAATAATTGTAAAAGGAGAACACAAAATAATTGTAAAAAGTTTTTTCAAACATTCGTCTTACTTAATAACATATAGAAAAAATAATTCACAGATTCCATTTCCTGAAAAGATGTAATTTAAGTGGATGATGTTTGCAGAGAATACCACTGTGGGACGCTGAAGAGTGCTGATGACAGTCGTGGCTGTCTAGGAAATGCATTCCATTCTGCCGAGCTTTTATAATATATTTTTCTACAATTATTCAATAAACTTAAGCCTAAATACAAAAATTCTAAAAAACTACAAAAAAAAGTTCAACAAAAAACTACACATTAATTATTTATTTATATGATTATTTAGTATTATTTAATAGTTACTCAATATCTTATATGTAACCAAACCTTATCTACTTATATTGATTCATCCATAAACTAAATGAGAATTAAAAACAGAATATATTCAAAAACAAACAAGTTATGAATTTTTCAACCATATTTTTAAAAAGCATATTTATTTGTAATATTTTATTGTTATGGAAGTAATAGTGCTAATATGGTTTGAAAACAAAATATGGTTCAAGAACAAGGAAAAAGATTTATAATATTTAATGGTTGTAAAAATAGTGATATTTGCTTATATTAATAAAATTTTGTTTCTTTTAAAAATATTCAAAAACATAAAATTTTTGTAGTCAACTATATTAAAATTTTGATTAAATTAAAATATTGAAAGATAAAACTGAAGCAAAAACATTGTTACCATGAACACAGTATTATTAAAATTAATGAAAATCAACAATGAGAGCATAATATTGTTGTACTTATAATGCCGTAATCATATTTTTTCTTTGGGCGTAGCGAGTTATATGCAAAAAACTATTATATTTGTTTAATTTTACTGTCTTAAATGTTTTATGAGCTAAAATATCAATTAATTGACATCACAGCTAAAGTGTGTATATATTATTATATATGGACAGTATATAAAATATATTCAGAAAATATTTTTGCAATAAATAGATTCATAAATAAAGTCATATATGAAAAATTGTACCGTACCTGGAACTATATATGGGTTGCTAAAGTCATATATGAAAATGTGCTCCAAATATGAACGCATTTGTACACTATCACCCCGCGGAGTTTTTAGAAAGGAAATTTCGTAATGAGTTTATACCCTACACCATCATAAGTGGTTGGGTTGGGATACCATGCGTTTGTGCTGATGTTTCTAAGGCATAGAAAAAGTTATCTAACATCCAATACCAATCGACTCAGAACCACTTTTTAAATCGATCTAACGATGTCTGTCCATCCGTCTGGCTGGCTGGACTGCTTGCTGCCCATGCAAACTTTGTGCACAAAGTACGGGTCGCAATTTGAAAGATAATTCAATGAAGTTTGGCAAGTAGGACTTTTATAATACCAGGACGAAGCCTAGTGAAATTGTGAAATTGTGATCGGTCCATTATTTCACCTTTTCGGTCTTGACCGACTATATCTTTCTTTTCATTGAAAATGATATCATGTTAATCTGGGAAGTATTGATGACAATAGGACCTTCATAACACTTTTTGTCGAGAAAGTGTGGCGTTTTAAATACATACCTTTTCTAAATACATCCAGAGTTTGCAGAGCAGTGATTAATTTAAATTAAATATCCTAATAGAATTTGTAAGCAATTTCGTGCAATTGTTATTATTTAAAAAATATTCAGTTAATACAATAGGATTGAAAAATTAATAATTTGGATGGTGCCCCTGATAAAATAGTGTTTGTGAATTAAATATAAATATAAAATTGACATTAAAAAATCAAATAAAAAAATTTTATTTATTTTTTTCTTATCATTAAAAATTTAAAATAAAATAAAAATGGTGGAAAATATATCAAACATGTACTTATGTATATTACTATATTGTATTTGATAAATATCGTCATAGTTTTAATATTTTTTTATAATATAAAATCAAGCTAATGAAAGTTCGCAGCCCAAAAGAAAAAATAATCCATTAAAGTGTGTACAAGATTGCAAAACTTATTCCACATTAAGATAAGAAACGGTTAACTTATTGTAAACAAATATTTGGTGACTTAAGCTATTAAACGCATAAAAATTCTTTGCAGGTTTATCCCAAAGATGCCAAGGCATATAGGTCGTGGTGATACTATTTCCCCTTCTGTATATTTAAATACTACATTAAATGATTACGTTAAATATTTGACACCAACCTTAAAGTATATAACTGTGTACGTCTCGACTCAGAATCAATTTTTGATTTAATGATGTCTGTTCGCTCATACGAATGAATATTTCTTTGTCCAAGTAAACATTGGAAATAAACAACATGTCGTCCGAATAAATGTCCTTCTGAAGCACAATTACTTAAAGGCGTAAATCACAGATATGTTTTATAAAAAAATAAAGAACATATTTTTATTGCAATTTTGAGTTAATAGGGGAGAGAGGAAAAGGGAATACTAAGTTTTTAAATTATCTTTACCTCTCTCTCCTACGAACCTAGAATTGCAGCAAGAAAAATTGCTGTCTGTGAATCACGACAAAGAATAGTACTATTTAAGACCTCTTCTGAAGAATTCGTAAATCTTTGAGGTACATACACATGGTGTAAGGTATCGTATGGTCGGTCTTGTACGACTTTTACACTGTTATTTGTTTGTATTTTATATATGGTATTTTTTTATTATACATATGTTTCTTTTTTTAATTTTCAAAAAACGTTTTAAATTAACTTTTCATTTAATATTTAACGGATGAAAATACTTTTCAGATAAATTTACAAGTCGTAATCGTGAAGACATTTTAAGAAGGACGTAATAGCTAAATGCCAATTTTCGGATCCAAAACATATATGATATACCATATATTCATATATAATTATATATCATCATTTTCAGCTGGGAAAATAGTTTTCTTAACTTTCCTTGCTTATGTCTGAAGTTTTATTTTTTAATATTTAACCATAATTTCTTTAGCATGAAAACTTCTTGTTCCATAAATATTTATACAGAGCATTAAGAAAGTTAATCAATATTTTTATATATGTATATCCTAACTACACCCCCCCCCCCCCATATTATATCTTCTATTACAGAATAACATCCAAATGTTATGGCAAATGGCTGGAAAAAATAAAAGACTAATATGTTAAGGCAACATCAGTTCTTGATGGTAATTTTTCTAGAATATGCGAGTGCTCAGATTATAAAAGGAAGAAAAAAAACCTTGATTTATGGGATTTCTTTATTGACCCACGTCCGAATATGACAGCAACTTACTTAGTGTTAGTTAATGAGATTATACGTGACTTGAAGTTTTTTTTTAACAGACATACACAAGAAATTGATTCAAAAAGTAGGAACAAATTTTGTGGAATTACAATGTAAAGAAATGCAAGGCATTCAAACTCAAAGTTTCTCTGGTGTTGAAATAAAGCTTCAAATACTAAAACATGGTTAAGAAGAAATTTTCAATTATAAATATTAAACCCATTGTAAATTATATTGGAAAAAACTGAATATTTTCTGATTGTATAAAGTTTTGAGAATATATGGGCCATTATCAAAAATTTTTGATTTTAGGCCTTCAAAAAAAATTTTTTTAAATAAATATATATATATATATATATATATATATATATATATATATATAATATAATATAAATATAAATATAAATATAAAGTGATTCGAATGCATATAGAATCAGTTCTCGTTAATCATTTCCGCGAAAGTTATAATGGTTTTAAGTTGAACATATAAAAATGTCTACAAAATAAAAGTTTATGTATAATTCTGGTAAAAATTACGTGCGATATTATAACATACTGAGTTATTCAAATAAAATTTATGATATTTTCAATATTTGATGGAATTAGTGTAGCATATTTAAGAGTTTCCTAGTAAAGTTTAGAAAATATTATTTATACTAAAAATTGCGATTTTTAAAAACTTTGCGAAAAATGTAGATCGAATCTAAGTTATTTCTCCACATATTTTAGGAATATACTTTATTAGAGTTTATTACAAAAAAAAATGACATTTAATAATGTGATCCTTTTTAACCCATATATTTTTTTCCTGATCCATAACAATTTTTTTTTTTTTTGAAATTTTATGATGCCCCTCTACATTTCTGTTTAGCATTACAAAAACTAACTAATTATACCAATTATTGTCATTTTCGTACTGTTCTTGCGATGTGCCATAGCAAAGTCTGTTTTGACAAAAGTGACCTATATTCTACTATCAACGATATCTAATTTAAATTTATGGTCCCGATCAATTATATTTATCGCCATTCTTATATCTATATACATCCAAGCTTTGTACAGATTGCAATTTGCTGTATAAAAACACAAAAACAAAAAGTGCAATTTTTGGTTAATTTTCAAAAAATGCATAAAAGTTTTTTATTAAATTTATTTTTAGTGCTCCCTCAATTTTGTTATGTAAAATAAAAAAATAGGTTCTTGAATTAATCCATTCATCCACGTGAAAAACTTACTTTTTAAAATGTTTCGCTGTTATTTTCCAAATTTTAAAGCTATCTACGAAATATAGTGCAAAAAAAACAAAAATATTAAAAAGTACAAAAATTTGTTATCAAAATTGTACGTATCCAGCAAAAACTTTTTGGTTCTCGGTAATGGCAACTACTTATTAAAGTAGTTTCTTGGTAATGAGGCGTCATTATATTTGCATTCATTACGAAAATGATTGAACTTAATACCGCATCGGTGTGGACTTGGAAACGAATCGGTTTCGAATTCGCACCATCTGTTTTTTAAACCAACCCTTATTTGGAATTAATTAAAACTGATTAAATTTGTTTATTATTTGCTGTCATATTTATTATAAGTATTACTATAAAAAATATACTAATATTATTATATCAAATATAAATACACATACATATATATATATATAAAATAAATACACATACATATATATATATATATATATATATATATATATATATATATGTTTCATAAATAATATATTTTTCCACATGAAATGGAAATAAATATGCAGTTTCAAAACGAATAGTTCGATTTTAGTTTTTGAAATATTTTTTTTATTTATTACAAAAATGTGTAGAAAAGAAATGATGAAGAAATCTTTACAAAATCATAAGCATTTGAATTTTGAATTTGAAAAAACAAAAATTTTTAGAAACCCTAAAATCCAAGTAAACGTTCAAAGAATTTTTACTTTTCTACATTTAATATCGAGAAGCTAAACTTTATGTTACAAGTAATTCAAAGCATATTATTCGTGTATCAAAAGCTGTGCGAAAGACATCTCATGCATTATAAAGTCTTTTCATACATACCTATAGGTAACAAGTTAAGAACGAAAGTTATCGAAAAACAGATATAGGTAAGGTAACAATGTAAATACATCCGTTGCCGTTGTAAATACATCAGTGTAAGTAATACGATATAAATAGGATACGGATACTTTTCTAAATCTGGGAAGTCCGACGATTGTAAATATTTTATTGTTTTTTTTTTTTTATTATTATTAAAACCAAACCGCTAATTTATAAATTTAAAAATTAAAAAAGGTAACACAAAATTAATTTTGGGCGAATTTTTTTTAAACCTGGGTCATACAATTTTAAGTCGAAAAAAAAAAATTTGTTATCGATGATAATTTCGGTAAGTGATAAAAATTGTAAAACACGCTGAATAAGTACGTCATAAAAAATGAATAAGGGTTGAATCCGGTTAAAAAATTTCACATCTGCTTGTCAAGAAAAAAAGGGGTAAACTGTAAGAAAATTTTAAAATTTATTATATGTTATAAGAAATTTACAAAATTTTTTAAAAAATGGTGTGGAAAAAGTGTGCAAAATTAGTTTTTCTGAAGTTTTAAAATTTTTATATTTTTTCCGTGACTGATTGCTTTGAACGAAAAGAATAAAGAAGAAAAGAATAAACAGTAAAGTAAAAATGATTTTTGATACCCCCAATTGGTTTTTAAATATTTTCATTTGAGATGTAAACATGTTATGGTAACCATTCTATTTTTATAGCCTTAGAATATGGTTTGAAAAGTGTGTAATTTATGAGTAAAGTCAGGTCCGAAGAGTGTTAACTGTAGCTTTGCAAAGATCTAATATTTTTAAAAATTATCAAAACCTTTTAAAATATTCTATTCTAGTGGAATATTAATTTAAATATTACCAACATTTTAAATATTTTTAGAAAAAATTTGTTATAAAATAAAAATCCTCTCAACCTAAAAGAAATTAAACCATGATTTTAAATTGGTTCAATTTTTAATTTCACCAGGTATGCAGGTGTTTGTAGGACTTAAACGAACTGTTCGTGTAGCATAAAACTCCATATTTTATTTCTGTTTTTTCCAGCATACTATTTATATTTTATTACGCAATATGTATCATATACACGCACAGATACAAATAAAATGATCAAATAGCAAATATAAACATATCACCACATATATACATACTTACGAGTATCTATGCGTATCATTCCATATATGAACATATTAACTCATACACTCTTTACTTTGGTTTTCATCTTAATCGTCCTCAAAATAGTCACGTATTCGTAGTAGTTTGAAAATTTTCGCGCATCTTTTCTAGCCTCTGAAAAGTAACTTTCAATTGTGAATTCTTTGAAGCTGTTCACATGAAATAATCATGTTGCACGTGATCTGTTCATCTGATATGGAGTTAAAATCTTCCAATGAAAATACAAAATAACACGCACTCTACTTATGCTCTTACTACTACCACTACTACTAGTACGAGTACAAATACAATTTATCTACTTACACACTTCTAGCTTTTTTACGTTGTGCTATAAAAAAAAGGTTTAATACTTGTTGTTTTGCAGCTTTTTTATATAACGCGAATTAAATTAAGTCGTTCACAATATCTAGCAGCCAAATTTCATTTAAAATTATTTTTGCTACAGAAAAAGTCTTATAGATACGAGTACAGACACCTTTAAATTTTAATAAAGAAAAAAAAAAAAATTATGTACATAAATTTTTATTTTTGAAACATTTTGTTAAAATGTGCATGTCACTAATGAACTCACATACCGATTTGGGGTATTTTATCATCGTATTCAGAAATGTGTCTCATGTCTCTAAAGTTCTGAAGGCACACACACATACACACATGCTAACGCATTTTTTGTAATTGTTCGCCAAAAGTTTACTTTTCTTTAAAACGTGTATGAATGAGAGTATTATTAAGTTGCAAAATAGTTAGTTGATGGTAGATGCACAGTGGAATGAATGAGACAAGACAACAGTAAATTTTTATTTAGTATTATTCTTTTTATGGAAAATATGAACCGATTTTATTATAAACTGAACTAAAAAACATCTTACATTTAAACGTAACCAAAATTATAAAAGGGAATAACATTTGTAATATTTCTACTTTCTTCGTTGTTTGGAATAGGATGCTACAGGGTCATTTATGTTGATGATCCCAGAACAAATGTTTATAAATGTCTTCATCAATATTAATACTTTCTCTTTATTGTGAAAAATTAAATGAAAAGTTTTTACTCTAGAGTTGTGCAAAGAAAAAATAAATAATTTAGAAAACTGGAGATAAAATGAAACAAAATTTTTTGTTTGGACATATTAACCCCAAGTGTTTTTAATGGTTAATTTATATTTTAAAGTTGCTGCCGTCAATTTTGAACCCAGTAGAAACATTTTCTATTAAGGAGTAAGAGAAAACAAAAAAAAAAAAGTATTTTACGCTTTTGGTTTCAACATGGCCTAATTTTTCTTCTGTATTCACTTTATTCTCAAAGACATAATAGGGTTAATTTAATTTTCGTTTCCTCTTATAGGTTATTTACAAACTTAATTTTATTAGATTTTAATTGGTCTTTCCCTACAAATCAGTGATATTTTACCAAAATCTATTAAAATTTAATTAGATTTGAAAAATGTCTTTATCGAATATAGTTTTTTTTTAATGTGTTAGTAAAATGCAACAATATTCTACATAAAAATGACATTTATGTTTCCAATAATATTTTTAATATAAAATAAAATAAAAATAATTATAACCAGAAAATACTAACTTTTAATACGAATTTGTACGTAAATTAATTTAAAATTAAAAAAATAAAAGCATTCGCTACACATGGAACAAATGTTTTAGTGTGTTAAATTTGTTTTTTATTCAAACGTTCAGCGAAATCTACAAAAGCTTCAAAAGTAAGTAGGTAAACTGTATAGATTTTATTCAAATAGAAATCTCATTTTAACTAAATTTCAAGTCATGTGCAAATGTGATATTACTAAATTTTAAATATAATGAAAAAATTAAACTGAAATTTATTTTGAATTTTTCAAAGAAAAAAAAAATAGCATTTTTATTTATGTTGGATTATAATTATTTTGGTGGCATTTGGTGATATTTTAGGTTTAAATTTCAACTAAACGTTTATAAGATTAATTATAAAACCAAAAAGATAATTCCTCTTACAATTGTTTTTGAAAAATCCCACTTTGACCTATTTAAAGTGCCCCAATCAAATCTAAATGTATGACCGACCCCCACTAACTTTGGAGGGCCGACCCACCCATGCAAGTGGTACACCCCCTGAAACCCCCCTGGGGGCCACCATACAAAAATTTCAAAAAATCACCATTTTTGCACTTTAAATGAAACAATCAGCGAAATGGCTATGTTTGTTTTGTTTTGGATTTTTTTTAATGCAACTTAATTATAGAAAAGAAACTAAAAAAAATTATTGTTTGAAATCTCTTTTGCTCTCAAGTCTGGGCAAATTCGCACGGCTCTCTGATT
Organism: Protocalliphora azurea; assembly: GCA_932274085.1. Lineage (NCBI taxonomy): Eukaryota > Metazoa > Arthropoda > Insecta > Diptera > Calliphoridae > Protocalliphora > Protocalliphora azurea. The sequence goes on from OW026522.1 coordinate 146,729,238, forward strand.
TCGTCGCCATAACAGCGTCTACATTTTCTGGTATAACTCGTTTGGAAACGCAATTGAACATGTCGTTCCGTTCTTTGTATATGTGCCGGAATGTTTAGATCATTAAACGGTGGATCATCTTGATTTAGATATTCTTTCAATGCGATCTGCACGTAATGCGATCGAAAGCAAAATTTGTGAATTAAAATTAGGCAGCAGTAGATCTTATTTTCTGTGCCTAATGTAACATATATCATTGGTACATGCAAAGAAAAAATATAGTTGTAGTGGCCATAATCTGAGAGCAACATATTATGATTGGAACATATGATCACAACGAAAAATAGAAGTGATTATAAGTAATAATTATTATGATTCTACTTTGTCATATTGTATCCGATTTTATGGTTTAATTTTTCATGTTATGATTATAGTTTTACATATCTTATTATATTATTATAACACATTGTCATATTATGATTTCATTTTATCATAATATTACCTCATGTTATCACATAGTTATCCAATCTTATCATATTATTATTTTATTTATATATATGTATATTTATATGTATATTTATATGTATATTTTTATATATATATATATATATATATATATATATATATATATATATATATATATATATATATATATATGAAACTTAGTTATATAACCAAACCTTGTCTATTTATATTTATTCATATATAAACTAAATGAGAATTACATTGAAGTTAGAAAACAATTATGAAAAAAATATATATTTTTAAAAATAAAAAAGTGTTAAAGTTTTCAGCTAAGTTTGTGAAAAGGATAAGTATTATATTTATTTGAAACATTTTATTGCCATGGGAACAATAATATTAATATGGTTTAAAAACAGAATATGGTTTAAGAATAAAAAAAAAAATACTGCAAATATTTAATGGTTGTACAAGTAATAATATGTTTCATGTTAACAAAATTTTGTTTCTGGTAAAAATATTTAAAATCATATAATTTTTGCTGCCAATCATATTAAAATTCTTATTGAGTGTAAACAATTAATTACAAAACTGAATCAAAATCATTGTTATCATAAACACAGACTAATTAAAGTTCAATAAAATTAACAATGAGAACATAATATTGTTGTAGAGATAATGCTGTAACAATGTTTTTTCTCTGCGTGTATGTATTTTACTTTGAAGCCTTGTAAAGCTGCCCTCTATTTGTCCTTAAAAACAAAACTCTAAATTTTTTTAGAAATCAATTACATCTCCAATGTTGCGTGAATAGTTTAATTAAAATCACACTGTCTATTTGGCAATAACAATTCAAATTCCTTTTAATTTATAAAATTACCCACTGTGAGCTAGCTGCTTGCTAATGGAGTGGTATGATGGCGTTGGGGTGAATTCCTCTATTAAAAAAATTGTTGTGTGAAAACGTTAAATAAAACATAGACAATACTGGTAACAACAATATTTTCTAGATAACACACAAAAACTGTTGACAGTTCCTTTTTTTTAAGCCTGCATTCACTTAAAGTAAAAGTCTATCTCTATGTAAAATGTTGTAATACCAAAAACACACAAACACAGAACTTACACACAAAAACTTACTAATGCATACGGAGGCTTTACAAAAGTTTTTTGTAACTTTAAGCATAGCAGAAAAAAAAACAGAACTTAGCAAATTATGTAAATTTAAGTGTTTTTTAACAGCATGCTTCATCAAAAAAGTACAAAAATGTAAAAAAACAACGACGAAATAACTACAGTTACAAACAATCACACGGATACATACTAAAACAAACAAACAAATATAAAAAATAATAATAAAAAAAATAAAAATATACAACTTTGGTGTAACAAGTCCATTTCAACAGTCTCTGTTTGGGAATATTTAAATATAAAATATAGACTACATACTCACATAAACAAACAAACAAACACATTTTCATAAAGTACTTAGAGTTTTTTAAAATAAATAATAAAAAAATGACATAAGACAAACAAACAGACAGACAAACAAATGCTTGCTGTAACATTTATATAATAACTCAGTCAGGCAATCAACCCAATGACCACCCTTAATTTCATTTTAAACTTTTGACTTTTACAAGTGCGTTTTTTCTCATTTTATTATTATTTTTTTTTTTTTTTCGTTTTGTGGTGTTAATGTTAAATTGTGGAGAGGGAGTAACTACCAGCCATAGCCAGTGTTATATATAATGAAAAACATAAAAATACTCTTAGCATATTCCTGAAAAAAGAAAACTTGCTCCGGAGACTTTATATTATTTGCAATAGAATCATTTGAATTTGACCTTTGGGGAGTATTTTAACAACTTCCTGAGTAGATTGCTAAAGCATTTATTACCATTTTAAGTGCAATTATGTATATTTAAATACAACAGCAACGCAGGGAATAGATAGATGAGTGAGTCTGAGTCAAAAATAATAATAATAATAATAATAAAAAAAACACACTTACCGAAGACACTTTAACACACAAAAAATGTTGAGAGATAAAGAAATGAATGAATGCATTGTTTGTTTAAATATATGTCTAAATTTTCTTTCTCTTTGTAAAGTGTAAATGTCAAAATGGTTTTGTTGTTAGATACGAGTAAATATAAAATTAATGTCACAAGAAGAAGCTATAGATTAGAAAAAAATAAGTAATAAATAAATAAATAAATTTAGTCAATACCCGGGGTACCCGGGTACCTTAGTGGGTTTTTCGTTGATTTTGTACAAAAAATTTTAATTTTATGTTCATTATTTATTAGTATTATTTAACTAGTTACATATAAAACTAAAAGCAAACTGAAAAAAGCACGTAGAAATAACTTGTTTATATAGATATGGATAAACGTCCAAGATGTCCTTCCGTCCGTCCGCCTGATCGTCCATGTTAAACTTTTAATGAAGCTGCAAGTCGTAATTTTTAAGACTATTAGATGAAATTTAGCTTATATGATGCAGGAACGAACTCCGTTCAAATCAGATGACAACAGTTACTTTTTATAATCTAGCCCCAAAACAAATTTTCCCCCAACAAATGGGTTTCGACGCTCATTAATTTTTTAAATATTACATAATTCACTACATATAAAAGTTTTATATACATTAAAACCTCCATTTCATTAAAAAAAACTAATTTTTTTTTGAGCTTCGCTCCTCAATAATCCATAGCACCCATATAAGGACCATTTCCGAAAATTACTATAAAGTACAAAAATTAGTATTGGTAGACACTGTAGTTTTTGTACATGTAAAATTCTATAAAGTATTAATTGTAATTGTAAACTTTACAACAAGACTTGATCCGTAATAAAGCGCAGGTTTCATATAGAAAACTCTACAAAAATCAGTCAAGCCGGACTATAACGATTTTACAATCCTAAAGAATGTTGCCATTGACTTGATTGAGAACTGAGCACAGGTTTCTCTCCGAAAATCGCTCAAACCTGACTATGACTTTCTTACAATCCCAAATAATGTTGTCAGTGACGGCACAGCGTCCTGTCAAGTTTGGAGCTACAATATCGAAAGTTTATGTGATCTGGCATGAATATTTTTACATGACTTACAACAAAAAACTAAAAGGAATTCATAATAATCATAGTCAATATTGAAGGATGTAGAGATGGCTTGAAGGATGAAAAATAATCATGAAGACTGTCGCAAAATAGTGATAGTGTGAAATATTTATATATTATATTTTATTCCTCTTTTTGAAGCTCCTAAATAACGTAGAAATTTTAAAATTATATTGCTTATTTTAGTATTTTAGATTTTTTTTTGATGGAGAGACATTTTCTTGAATTTTTCTACAGTTTTGATTTCATTAAAATAAGTAAGAGAATCAAGTCTTGCCTGTGCTGTGGTCATATAGACACTTTCGCCATCTAGCATCCGGTTCGAAGGACCATAAAAAAGTTGCAATCTTTACCCAATAGCTTCTGGTGTATGTTGCGAACTAGTTACTTAAACCGCTACATTAGGGAACCACTAGTTATTTTATTAGCCGCTTGACTTGACACTAACTGGACTAACTAACATGGGCTTCTCCAAGAAGTAAGCTTATTGCCACCTTCACGACTACGTGGTACAACATTTTTGCACACATAATCACCTCCACGACTACGAAAGAGTTAGTAAAGTGGCAATTGCCACCATCACGATTATGAGGTGGCTCTTTTTTTTTTCTTTGCACACACAATCACCTCCACGGCTATGAAGTGACACTTTTGTGCACACACAATCACTTTACTGGTTATGAGTCAGCAAAAACTTTTTATTTTCTTACTTTCGTCTTCTTCCCGCTTACCAGTAAAGTGGAATTGCCATCATACTTATTGGTGACAGATGGGAAAGCGAGAGGTAGATATATACCAATGAGCCTTACTATCTAACAGGGGTTTAATTGACACCTAAAATACTGCTAAATAATTGCCCTTGTTATCTCCGCTTGGCGGCACCAAAGCAGAGTTTGTGGACATAATACATAATATTCGTCATAATATTCGTCATGCTATATATTATAGTATATTTAATAGCACATCCTATTAACGCCTATTTTTAATATACACACACATAGTTTTTCACGTCAATAGTTCAATGATATTTTACTGTATATTTCATAATCTATTTAAATCTGAACTAGTTACTAATAAGTTCTTACAAAACTTATGCGTCGCCTTTTTGTCAAAAGAGTTGCAATGTTCTTCGAACAAGTTAGTTTTTCAGAGGGCCGATTGAGGTGCTTTATGAACTCCTTATCATAACATGTTATACCTGTCGATTAGAATAGTTTCTCTTCCCCCGTTTTAGGCATATATGATATACACACTTGCTCACATCTAACATCTACCATCAATTTCACAAGATGTTAACATCATCCCAAACAAATTTTATAGGGCTCAGAATTCTATATCTTTTAACATCTTTAAAAAATGTTCCTATCTCATTTTATTCCACGTAACATCGTCCGATTATTTTAGTGTCATCCTAGTGATGACACTAAAATGACATGAAATTGGAAGAAAAATCAAGAAAAAAAAATGTAAACAAACAAAAAATTATGGAAACACAAGAACAACAACAGCTGTATTAAAAGTTTTCAAAAAATACAAATATTAACAAATATCATGTAAATCGCAGTATTAATAATTGTTTTTATAGTTTAATAGCAATATTTAATAAAAATTATTGATTATTTTTAATGACTGTTTAAATTTCTTTTTTTTTCGTCAAGCATTTTCTTTCGACCAATGATGAAAGATGATATTTATTAGATGCTGCAAGTGTGACCTTTTTAAATAGGGACTGATGTTTGTGATCTCTTAGATATGCCCTAAATAGTCAAAGCAGTAGAAACTGTGAATGTGCCTCGGAAAAAACTGTTAAAAAAATCGATCTTGCTTTCCAAACTTTGAGACTATCTACTGCTTTGATTATTTAGGGCATATCTAAGAGATCACAAACATCAGTCCCTATTTAAAAAGGTCACACTTGCAGCATCATAGTTTCAACATCTTTCATACATTCTCATAAGATGTACGCAAATGTGAAAATTGCATTTACAGCAGTGTAAGATTTTTAATGCAATCGTTGATTCATCTTTGAAACTGTTTAATGTTGGAACCTGATTCCTTATTATTGGGATTATTTAGCAGATTAAAAAAATTTTAATATGGAGTGAACTAAAATGCGAAGGTTCTCATAGCGCTCAACGAGATTCTCAAAACCATCATTTATCATGGAGTTCACCTTTTGTTTACTACAATAAGTGGAATATTTTTTCAAGAAAGAACAATCGGGAATTATTAACATATCACGAAATGAGACATAATCTCCATAAAAAATTTGGGTATCATATGACGGAAGAGAAATAATTGGGTTAGATAGATAGAGAAGGTTGATATGATACACTTATTGTATTACATCTTCACCCAGCGACCAATATCGGTCCATTGTGAGTCCGTTCAATATTAATTGATAGAATAAAGAGAAAAAGAAAAAAGAGAAAATATTAAAAACATAGTGATAAGAGGAAAAGACTGAAAAAAAGTTATTATGTCAGAGCATGAAGGTATATCTGGATATTTGGCAAGATTCTGCGAATCCTTTTAACCAGATATACAATGTTTTATCCTGACGACCACCTTTGCCCTGTTTACCCTGTTGACGATTATATGAATGATGCTATACTTGTTTATCATATGATGTCCTTTTTGTAACTACAAGAGGGCGCTAAAGTCATAGAATTTAAAGCAAATATTAATGAACAAAAAATTGGTTTTAAACTGTGTCAGAATAATTATAGCTAAAAATTAATTTTTTGATAAAATACGTTAAAAATTTTATTTTTTCAATATATCAGTATATTTGCAAATTAAAGTTATCATTATTTTAATATAAATTTTCGAATATATAAGGGATATTATGAAAAATTGTTGATTTTAGGCCTTAAAAGTTTTTTTTTTATTTTCATTTTTATTTATTTATTTCTCTCATTTGTTATTATTATTATTTTTTTTTTTTTTTGTTTTTTGAAGGCACTTTAAAATCCTTTTGTATAAATATAAAGTGACACGAATGAATGTATAACGTTTTTAAATTGAACATATAAAAATTTTTACAAACTAGAAGTTTATTATACATAAACTTCTAGTTTGTAAAAATATAGCGCAATTTCAAAACCTACTGAATTATTCAAATAAAATTTATGATATTTTCAATGTTTGATGATATTAGTGTAGCATATTTTAAAGTTTCCTAATAAAATTTAAAAAAAAATTTCTTTATACTAAAAATTGCGAATTTTAAAAGGTTATTCTCCATATATTATACGAAAATATATTTTATTAGAGTTTATTACAAAGAAATGCTATTTGATATTGTTATCCCTTTTTGAACCAAAGTAATTTTTTTTTTTGATCCATAAAATGTTTATCTTTCGAAATTTTGCTATGTGTCTCTACATTTCCGTTAATCATTATAAACACCACCTAATTATGCCAATTGTGGTAAATTTCGTTCTTTAGCAAACGAAAACCATCAACGCTATTTGGCTTAAATTTATGGTCTCGACAAATTATATTTATCGCCGTTCTTATATCTATATATCCAAAACTTTAACAAATTGCAATTTGCTGTATTAAAAATACAAAAACAAAAAGTGAATCTTTTGTGTATTCTTCAAAAAGTCCATAAATTTATTTATTAAATTTATTTTTAATGCGCCTTCGATTTTATTATATATAAAATTAAGTTTTTTAGCTTAAATTTAATAATTTGCCCCCGTATTCACAAACAACTTTTAAATTTAAAATGTTTTTTTTTTTTTTTTTTTTTTTTTGAATTTAAACAATTAAGATTCCATTGCAGTGTGTAATAAATAATGAATTCTTATTATCGTATATATTTTAAACTTTAATAAACAAAACTTTATATTGGAAAAAAATATTACTATAATTCATAACTAGTGTCACCAATGAGCAACTTTTCGAACAAAAATATACACTTTTTAATTTAGGATTGCAGTATATATTCAATCGATTTATTGTTTAATATACATAAATAATCTCCCTTTTATTTATAATTTTCCATTAATTCGCTACTTCTATAAGAAAGTTTAAACCTGAAAATATCGCGAATACGAGCACTAACTTTGAAAAATGACTGTCCAGTTTGTTAAAATTTGCAACTAGCACAGTGTTATTATTAGCTATTGCAATAATTTTTAGCTTTGTTAAAGCTGAATTTATATTAACAAATTATTTGAAATTTTAAGTAATAAAAATTCTACGACACTTAACATTTTAGTTAATTTTTTAGTATTTCTTTAAAAACCAAATAAAATTTTAATTTGACGATTTTCGGCGATTTCTGATTAAAAATTTGGCGACAGATGCTCAAGAAAATTTGACAACCCTGCTCACGCAGTTCATTTTTAGTATTCTTTTTTTTTATTTTCCTAATCCCAGGTCTACAACAGAGATTAACGCTGATATAATATGTGAGATAACGTCGGCAGAAGAGAGTAACAATTTTGTTTTTATTATGTTAAGTCTTAAATAAGTGGTACTCGTATTCTAATTAATCTTAAAAGATATCATTATCTTCAATCGGTCACAGATTAAACATGTCCTTTTTTTTATAAAAATGCTTTTTAAATATAACAAAATCATTAAAAAGGAAACAATTTTACAAGAAATATTGTTTTTTTAGTAATTTCCAAAATACACATGCACACACAAACAAACTTTCATATATGTTTTTTTTTTTTTCACAGTTCACCTTATAAGATAAAACTTTTTATAATACTAATATTTTAATCTACACGTGAGTTTACGTAGTAATCAATGCTATTACATTAGAAACTGTGAATGTGCCTCGGAAAAACTATATACAAAAAAATTGATCTTGCTTTCCAAACTATGATACTATATACTGCTTTGACTATTTAGGGCATATCTAAGAGATATAGCGCAAAATGCACATAATTATAACAAATATCTGTCCCCGTTTAAAAATTTTTATTCCGTTGAGAGGCACAAAAAATTTTGTCATCAAAATTCGACTACCCTATATTTAATTGTTGAAAGTGTGAAAAAGAACAAAGAAAGTGTAGAATTTATCAAAAAAAAAAAATCCGATTAGTTTATATAAAATCGAATGAGATTAAAAAGTATAAACACGCAAACAAAAAGTGGTGAAGAATAGGAAAAAGTAAAGTAATTTTAAGCCCTTTTTCTAAATTTTAGAATTTTGCACTCTATTAGTTCCAAGTCTTGTGAGTTCAGATCTGTAACCCATTTGTTTAAGATTGTATTGCCACAACATTTATTAAGGCTAAAGTCAGTTTCAGCAAAGTTAAAAATTTTTTCTCATATATTTTTGGCTCAAATTTACATACATTTTTTATTTAAAACCTAAAAATTACTTAAATTTTGTGAAGGATATCAACAAATTATAAAAAATTATATAGCTTTTTTTTAATCTTTACTTAATATTTTACAGTAATTTATCAGATTAAAATATAATTAGTACCTATTTTTTCACAACTTTAAAAAAAGTTAAATTGAAAAAAAGTCAAATTTCATGTCAATACTTCAATTTCAAAGAGTTCTCATTGTAAACGTACACTAAGCGAACAAATTCGATTGAAAATCCACCACGGTTATGTTCATATTAGTATCAGCTTTTTAAAACGTTCGTTTACAAAATGTAATGTAATTTAATAATTCTACTGAAATGTTGTCAACTTGATTCCAATGCGGTATTAATTTCCTATAATGGGTTAAACACATATGGGGACTATTGATACTGAATGGTGTCATTTTCTACACATATGTGGTCGATTTTTTTCTGGGTGTAATTTATTTTGTTAAATTGAAATAAAAAATTAATTAAGATTATTTAAAAAATTAAAAAATAATTAAGAAATGGAAAAATATAATTTTTGGGCTCAATATATTACGTTCAAAATCTACTAGATGACACTATATGAAGGATAGGCGTGTTTTTACACTCAATTTCTCAAAACTTTCTATATATTCATCGTCGTTCCAGATTAGAACAAATGCAGTTAAGAAAGTTATGTCCGAATTTAAAGTAAATACAACACTAAATCTAATCTCATTTTAAGTTGAAGTTTAATTCTTTTTCGAATATAATCGATAAAGCTAATGCATTCTTTGCGGATTACAGCATAGAGTGGAACCATCCTAATGAATATTTATACCTGAGTTATTACAAATCACTAAAACACATACTTTCTTTACAAATGGCTATTTTTGAGAGCATTCTGTTTCCAAAAAAGAGCATTGAGCCCTACAATAGATGAAATTAATGGCGGGGTGACTAATATATATATATATATATACATATATATATATAGATATATCTTATATATATCTTTTAATTTAATTATTATAATCTTATCAACAAAACGTTTATTTAATACAAAAATAACATTTGTACTTTAATAAACTTTTAATTGTTTCCCAATAAATCTCAATGTAAGTTTTTTAACTTCATTAAAACAGCAACAAGTAATATTATTTATTTACCCTTATGTACATATATATCGAAAAAATCATACATATATATCGAACACATTTGCCCATTTACCTCATACAATATAATTAGTGTAACGAACTTTAACTATAAATATCGATATTAGTATATAATTCTTACCGTGATTGTATTCAATCTGTGTCAAACCTAATTCAATTGTCGCCCGCCCCCTAAATCACCCAAAGGCAGGCAGCCAGTTAGCATGTGTATGATGTCTCTTTATTATTATTTTTTTTCTAAACACATTCATTTCTCTCTCTCTCATTATTACTAATACCACTGGGAAATGTAGACATGTCTTGTGTTTTTGGATGGTCAAGCCAGATGCTTAAATAAGGTTAAATCGAGTAATATTGAAAAACATGCTTATACACGTATACAGTGAGTACACCTAAAACATATGGTATCCTACGAAAAGTTCGAAATTGTAACTGAAATTGTACATTTGTAGAAACAAACACTCATACACATACACATGTAAAAATATATTGTATAAATTTCAGGCAACAGATATATAACCCCAGACTGTTAAAGAAGAATGAATCCCAAAAAATTGGAAACCGAATGAAGATGAACAAACACTTTGTCACGTAATTGATGTATTTGTATGGTGGTACACAATATTAGGGTGGTTCAAAGGAAAATATTTATATTCTGTTTTCTAAGAATTTTATTATTTTATCATGAAATGCCGTTCACTTTAATGAAGAATTGGATTTCTTGATTGTTAAGGATAATTTTTAAAACAATTTCACTATAAGCTAAGGATTACAGTATTATATCTATAAACTTAATATTAATACTCAGGCTTTGTTGGATTTTGTTTTAATTATATGTTCCCTTTTCGAAAATTTTATTTTTCTTAAAAATAGATTTTAATTTTACATCTTGTAAGTTTTTATTTTTTAAATTTAAAACTCTAAAAATTATATATAAATTTAATTAAGTATATCTCCTAAACTAAAGTTCAGAAAAAAATAATTTTTTGCGCAATCAAATTTCAAAGTGTTGGCTTTAGTTTCCTGAAGAAATTAAAAATATACATATTTTGTTACACTAAAATTAGTAAAATTAGTATAGTAAGGCTCTTAATAACTCTGAAAACGAAAAAATTCTGATTTTGATATCTCAGGGTCAGAATCCGGTCCAAATAGCCAAAAGCTTTAATAGAGGAAAGCCAGTTGTGTACAATTATTTAAATAACGTGGAAAGATAAGGAAAAAACATGAAAGGGCATAAGAAAATGGCAACAACTCCAAAAGAAAGACGAAAAATTCTTAGAATTGCATCAAATTCTGCCATGTCGGTATCAGAAGTACGTGAAAAAAGTGGAGTCAGTGCCAGTCTAAAAGCAGTGCACCATATTTTAAAGTCGTGCCCATACATAGTCCGACGAAAACTGTAAAAAACACACCACTTAATGAAAAACGCATATCACAACGTCAAACTGACATGGCCGGCAAATGGTTTAAAGTTATATATTTCATGACCTAAATAAGGAGGAATTATTTTTGAGCCGCAGACACAGCCGAGAGGGCGGAATAATGGTATGGGGTGCCATTTCGTATTATGGTACCATAGAATTGGTTTTTTTATGCAACAAAATGACTTACAAAAACATTCTCGAGGAAGCATTTCCAAAATTTAATAATTTCTTTGGACACATACCTTTGACGTACCAATACGACAATGCTCCGATTCATAACGCCAGAGCAGTAAAATAATGGATCAATCAACAAGGTGTTCAACTTTTGGATTGGCCCCCATATTCACCAGATCTAAATCCAATGGAAAATGTCTGGGATTGGCTTGCAAGAAAAGTTTATGAAGGAGGAAAACAGGGAGTTTAGTTTCGCTAATATATATATATTCGTTCTGTGCATTTCTTGCGTAAACTTTACGGTCCATTTATACAGAATGACTTTAGAGTCAGGGCTAAGTTTAAATTTTTCGCTGATCAGTTTTGAAGCTTTTATTTTCATTTGGAGCCTATGATATCCCACATTACCCTGTGGAACTGCCTCTTTGATAACTTAATTTCCGGTAGTAAAGTCACCATGATTTAACCTAAACAATTGATTTGTTAGATGTGACTCTAGTAGCTTATGAGTATTGTGGCGCAGCATATATTTAATTTTATATATATTTAAGACCATTATGCCAAAATTTTGCGCATGCTTGACATCTAAAAAGATTGCCGAGAAAAATTCTTAAAGTTCAAAAGATTTTCTATTCTCTCCTTGTTCGATAGTTTGTATTTCACAGAGACCTAACTGGAGTACTGGTATTGTAGTGTATCATTCAATATTGGCATTATATTTTTTTACAATACTTTTTCAAATAGTTTGAACAAACAAGGTACGAGTAGTAGGCTAATTGGTCTATGCGAATTTGTGACTGTCAAATCTTTTCCTGGCTTTGGTAATATAATCATCTATGAAAAATTCCAAATTTTAGGCTGAACGCCTTTTATTAAGATTGCATTGAATAAAGCAGATAGAACTATTATTATCACAATTGGTAAGTTTTTAATCATAGATGGTGCTTTTAAATCACAACCTGGTGACTTCTTCAATTTAAGGTTCTCATTTACGATTTTCCGAATGTGTTCTATATACATATAATTATTAATTGAGTATCAGAAAATATTTGGTTATGAGGATGCCTCTAAACAATGTTATTTGTTGGTGGGTTTGGATGAAAAACATTGCCTGAATGGCTAGCAAATAATAGGGCTTTATCTACATTAGTTTGTGCCCAGATGCTTTTCTTAAAGAACTTTATCTCTGGTGGTTCAATATTACTAAATAACTTCTAATGAGAAATTTGTATATTTGTCATTTGTCAGACTTTTAATGTAATTTTTATTCCCGTGATCTCCTCTTCAAAGTGCTTTTATTGCTTTTATTTTGCCATACTCTTCTTCGTTTTTTCCTTTTTAAAAATGTCTTTTTATTTCTAAATTTGAAACATTTTTATGTATTTTTGGGAAAAATTGGATTCAAGGCTGAAATAATTGTTGTTGCAAAAAAAAAAATAATTTATCAACATCTTTCCCACACTGAATAATAGGGTCAGTAAGGATGTGGCTGCTAATATATTTTCTGTAGTTTAATCAAATAGTTTTAAAGAATTTAGTTTCAGTATTAAAATTAGTAACTACATGATCAGAAGATAGATCATATGATATTTCAGTGGTCATTGAGTTTTGATTTAGGTTTTTTACATATAGCAAAATCTAACAGATCAGGAATTTTTCTAGAATCAGTAGGCCAGTAGGTAGATTATCCAATTAATATAAAATCCAAATCGTTCTTACGATCAACTAGAGTGCTGGGATTTATTAGCCGTGATCCTCAATATAAAGATTTTGCATGCTAATTTTTTTCAGTATATTCAGAAATCTTTACGATATTTTGGAAAATTTGTATACCACAACTCGTTGATTAAAATCTTCTAGTTGTGCACCTAATTTTAATCATTAGACTCCAGTAGTTTATGAACTGGTCATATATCCTTTTTATTTTTTCTCTCAAAAATCTTAACCATTGCTTAACACAATTAGATAAACAATAGATAACTAAACATTCGTAACTAATTTCTCTCCTGTAAATGCAGCCTTTCTAATAAATTTTCATCCAAACTAAAACTCTTACATATAACCATTTATACAGAAACATGTGTTCATATTGTGTGAGTGTTTGTATGTGTGGTTATGTGAGCTTGTGTATTTTTTTTTTTTTTTTTTTTTTTTTTGGAAAACTGTTACAAAATGTCATAATTTAGTTTATTAACTTTTCCAAAATTGCTATTCAATGAAGCACACACAAATTATGGTCTACGTATAAAAGTTTGTTTTTTTTTTTCTATGAATTTTTTGCCCAAAACTTTTTTGAACCAGTCAGCCACCTAGTCATCTAAATTTATTTATAGTTCCATATAAAAATATTTTGAATGTATGGGTTTTGCGGATGGTTGGTTATAAGTAATAGAATGGTTCGTTGGTTATTACAAGTGTGGCTTAGTTTTTAGATTACTAATGATTTTTTAATGAAAATTGTGATTTAATTTTCTGGATTATCAAAAAAAAAAAAAAAAAATGGTGTTTAATTTTTTTTTTTTTTTAAGCAAAATATATTGAAAACAATCCGGAATTTAAGAAACTCCAACAAATAAGTTTTGAAAACAGTAAAAGTTTTTCCTCCTAAACGATTATACAATTCCTTACTTAGGAATCCAGAAAAAAATTCATTCATTTTTTAGCTAATATTTTCGAATATTTATAAATATCTCTACTAAAGTCCATGTAATGCAATTAATTTCTGAATTCGAAATAAATTCCAATATGTTATTACTAAAATATCAAATGAAAACATCTTGGTTTTTAGATTCTAACATCTTTGTTACTGTAGGAAAGTTGGAACATTTTCATATTGCTTATCTTTTAATTTTTTTTTTTGTTGGGAATATATATTGCCACAGCAGCAATATTGCAAATGTCACTAGAAACTCCTATTAGACAACAATGAAAATACTATACATACTTACACACACATACATACACACTTTAATGACATTTTATAACAACACTCGAAAAACTTTTTTGACAATTTTATCATTTAATTTTTTTTTTTCGTTGTTTTTTATTTTTTTTTCCTCTGTACAACACAGGTGTGTCCACAAAAAAGTTTATAGTTTATGCTTGTCTAACGTTTAAAAAACTACAATACTACCCAGCAGAATTTGTAGAAATGTCAGTAATAGGTAGTAGTTATTTTATGCGCGAAAATGTAATGAGGGGAATTTAGTTACCCTGTTGTTTAAAAATAAACAAAAACTTGCTAGAAACAAAATTTGCTGGCTCATCGGATAAGTAAAGTTTATGGTGGCGATATTACTGAATTAGTAATGAGATTCTTTCTTCACTTAAATACAAAATAAACTGGCAGCATTGCGTATAAAATCCAATTGAAAATGACAATGATTACATACCAAATGGATGAGTTTGGAGATCCAGAAACAAACACGAGGCACCCAAAAAAACCCAAAAAAATCTTTTTTATGCAGCCCACAAATTCACTTTACCTAGCACAAGCCTTGAATAAAGTTGGACGCTCTAGTAAGCATAGTTACCAGGAGATGAGACAAAAAGAGGCTAAATTCCCAAAAAAAAAAAAACAGGGTCAGCAAAAATTAACATTCTAACAAATTTAAGTTATATTTCGTATGAAAAATTACTCAATGCTTGAAGTGAATTTTAATCATTTTTGAACTATAATTTCATATTGATAAGGTATTTCCAAAAGTATTGGATCTTTTTATTATATTTATAAATAAACATAATAAGCAGGGACCGGAAGTTCAAGCAAATGCATATTTTTTGCCTTTACTCTTAGAACAGAATAAACTAAATATCTCTGCGAATTAGAGAATTTGCTTTAAAATGGCATCGATTTCTTAGTGTATATTTATGCATATATTGTTTAAAATGCATGTTTTTGCATATTTCGACATAAATGCATATTTTTGTATCATGTTTAGTGCAATATTCCAATTAAAAAATATTTTTTGTGTAGAAAAGAAGATAATAATTCTGTAGACTTTTGATAAAATTTTCAGAAAAGTTAAAAAAATATTTTAAAATATTAAAAATACTAAAAACTATTTTTCCAAACTAACAATCACAGAAGCATGTTAATTATTGTAAAGGTGCATCATCAGAAGGTTCCTCATTTATCTCGCATTATGATGCGAAATTACAGAGATTAATTTCGTTTCGGAGGATTATTGTCCTAAAATATGCGACAAAACAAAATCACTAAAAAATGTTTTTGTTATATCAACCTTAGAGATAATAATACAAATTTTCAGGATTAAATTTATAGTCATTTATCTGAAGACAGAACAAATTCATATAATATCGATTTATGTGTATTAAACATTTGTTTTGGTGGTAATACAATTTTGTAAAATATCGAGAATTGATTAAATCTTTTTAAAGAAGCTAGCAATGAGATTATTCTGTTTAAGAGCACAAAAAGCTGTATAGAGCTATTCCTAATATTATCTAGATATAAAATAATTATAATAATCGATATAGTAAGTCCATAAAAAGTGATTGTTGATGAAGCGCCGAAGGCCAAATTTTTAATAAAAATAACAAAATGCTTAAATAGATGATTCTGTAAAAATAAAATGGCAACACTGCTCTTTAGTAAGACATTTAGATTTTATGATGATATAAAAAAAACTAGGTAACACTGCTCTCTGTCAGAAAAAAATTTTTGAAGTATAAACGATTTTTTGAAATATATTTTTTATAAACAAACAAAAAAATCCTTCCCAAATTACAACAAGGGAAAATTATATTTAGGAAATAGTGATCAAAATTATGGTCCTTTCGCTAACTTATTAAATTACAGCAAACATATCTTAAAAAGGGGATTTTTTAAAGTATTATTAATGGGATTTTGACTTTTGTGTTATCTTAAACAAAAATATTTAATATGCTACAGTAGCAGTATTTAATTTGTTGTTGTTATTAAAATTTGGGAATATAAAGTGATGAATGTATCGTCATAGAGTATAAAAATATAAAGTAATAGATTATAAAAATTTTAATGTATGTAAATAATCTTTATTATAAACATAAACGCTTTCCTTTATTTCAGTTAATATATCAATTGATTGTACATATAATTCGTTTAAATTAAATTAAAGCAAAATAAAACTCAGATTTATTAAGAAGATATGGTTAGCACCAAAGTATGTATATGTACAAGTAGTCCGATTCTCTTTTGGTAATATTTCTTTCTCTTTCATATACGGATGACGTATGAATTGTGAGAGAACTAATACAAAGAAGAAACACAAAAAATTTACCTGCAAATATTTGAATTATTAAGGATTTTTACACTTTTTTCTACTACAGAGGTTCAGTTTTTAGTATTGAAGATTCAAATAAATTGAATTTTACAACATTTTTATAGAACTCTGTGTGAATAAGGAAAATAAAAAAAGCTCCAATACAATTAAATCTTTGTTACTAACACATAGTTAGTGTCAGTACTTTTGCACTAAAACACTTTAGAATTTTAAATGGTAAAATTTCATTCTAAGTGCTCAGAAATGACGTCATTTATATCTTAAGATCTGCACAAAAAAATATATTGCATAATTTTTTTTTATAAATTTATTGTTCCATTTTATAGAAGAACTCAATAAAAATATTAATTTATATAATTATTTTTTTTTAAGCAATTATTAATTATTTATAATTAATTAATTATTTTTTATATATTTAACAGATATTTTTATTAATATTTACAAAAGGTAAGTAACACAATTTTTAAGATCATATGTATCTATATTAGGCTCAACTATAACAGTTGTGAGCCAGATTGACATTTTAAAGATGATTTTAATTAAATTAATTTATAAGAAAATTTGCTTTGGTTCTATCAAATTTTAAATTGATTATATAAAAAGAACGATTTATACTAAACCTTTTACACATCAAATTAATAATAAATTTTAAAAGAATTTAATTGAATTCATTCAGTATAAGTTTTCTGTACTTTAAACAAATTTCCAAATATTTGTGTAAACTATAGTAATCATTATAATTGCCATTTAGTATATTTATTACTTCGTTCATATCCAAAAAGGTTTTACTAAAATATTTAACCCGGAACTCATTAAAAGTAAGACAAACTTCTAAGAAGTGAAACGTATCTTCGAATTCATCCATATTACAGAGGGTACATAAGCCATCAGAAGAACGTCTAAATGCTCTACTATTTAAATCAAAACGACCTTCACATACTCTGATTAGTAGACTTGTAGCAAGTTAATTGCGTTATTTTTAAAAGTTTAAGTATTGGTTTCCAATATTCATACAGGTGCTTATTGGCATTCTCAGAAACATATTGAATTTTTTCACATATATTTACTCCTCAGCCCAAAAGGTTTTCATAGAAATAATTTTTACAGCTAACATTCGTCGTAATATATGTTCAGGCAATTATAGAACTCTATTAATATAAGAAATATTTAGCTTTAAGGTGTCAGTGTACAGGGAGTTTAGACCAGTTTCTAAAAAAATCATGTAGTTGGGCGTATTGTATGGTAAAAATAACATTTTATTTATGAAATATCTAAATAATTTTCGACTTCATCAAATTTTTTAAAACCCGAAATTTGAGCACGGTAAAACATTATAGATTGGGAAACAGCGATGAAAATTTGAAGTTTATTGTTGTTCGTTATCTTACGATGATTTATATATTTTGACGATGTTGATGCAATCGCCATTTTCGATGTTATTAATTTGTTTCCTAAGTGCTTTGTAAAATATAAGTTAAAATTCCCAAATATCTGTAGTTATTGAAAATTTCTATATTATTTTCTACAAAATTCCATTTTATTGGATAATCTTAAACCACTATGAAAATCAACTATCTTAGATTTTTCCAAATTTACCTTAAGACACCACATCAAACAGTAAGAATGAAGAGCATCAACTATTGGTTTTTAGTACACTTGGGGAATTGGCCAAAATGTCAATCTGCGTAAAAAAGAATTTTAAGAGCAATGTCAACAACGTTTACTTCGCCAGGAAGGATTTCCTAGGAAATTAAGATACATACATTGCAAATAATACTAGACTTAGTATGCATCCATGTTTAACGCCAACATTAGCATTAAAAGATTCAGAAAATGTATTTTCATGCAGTACTTGACTAGATGTATTTTCATATGAAATCTGTAGAATATGAACAATTATTGACGGTAATGCCATGCTTGATAATTTACAAAAAAGCACTTTCCTGGGAATCATATCGAAAGCACAGAAAAAGTCCACAAAAAATTTCGAATATATTTTTACTATTTATTTTGTTTAAGTGTGCAATATTTTCCAAATTAAAGACATTATCAACAGTTGAGTAATTTTTTTCTGAACCCGGCTTCACAATCAATCAATACGTAATATTTTTCGATCCAATTTGTTATGCGATTTAAAATTATGTTGTTAAAAATTTTGTACAGGGTATCAATTAATGATAGCCACGGTAATTTGAAGCTCAATTGAGATTACCTTTTTCTTTAAAAATGGTATTAATATGACGGCTGTAAAGCTTGTTGGGATATTTTCGTGTAAAAATATGTAATTGAAAACTGAAAGTATTTTCATAGCAAAACAGGCGGGAGCAAATTTATAGAATTCATAGCTTATACCGTCATTACCAGGGGACTTATTTAGATTTAACGATCATAATACTGATAACAGCTCAAAAATCTCTATTGATGAATCGAGAAAATATCAAGCGTTGTATTTTGGCGTTATATATTATCAAGCGTTCCTTATAATAATATTGTAGATTTATCTGCTATGAAATGATGTTAAAGTCAATATCAATATTCGGTTTTACTGCAATTGCTTTTGTCTCACATGATACCTGCTACGGCTGCTCTTTGGAAAAATCTTCCAGCTAAGTAAGTAACATTAATATATTCCGAACAATCTATTGCATTTTATTCAATGTTCTAATGTTATTTCATTTCATAGATCATTATTATTATTAAAATGGTCCTCAAAAATGGTTGCCCGACTTTACATCCAAAATTAAGATAATTTGAATTTTTGCCATTTTAAAAATAAATATTAATAAAGTTTAATAAGGAAGGAAATTTAGGTTTTTATATTGAGTGAAATATTTTGCAATGGTATTAACCTTTAATATTTTAATATCGTTAATTATTATATTTATTGATTTTAAGCATCATTTTAATCATAAAAATAATTAATATGATTAACATTTTTTTTGAAATTATTTTAAATTTCAATTAAATAATTAATGTCATTTCATTAATATTTTTATTTTAATGATTGCAGCAAAATCAATTAAAAATATAATTGAAGTAACAATTTGAAATCCATTTTTATTTTTTTTTTTTTCTATATATCACCTCATTGCCCAAAATATATTAGTGATATCTCATATCACAATCCCTTGAAGAATAAATATTAATCCCTTTAGTACACTGAGATTGCTTTTGTTAAGCAATAGGAACTATTGGAATCTTCGATATAATCTTTTCTCTGTCCATAGGCGAGATTGTTAGAAGCTAGAATATACTACATAGAGCAATATTTTAATGAGAATTTCGGGTACGAAAATTTTTCTAATTTCTTTGCCATTGTAGCTTAAAAGAATATTTGGTCAATTGTAAATACTTCAAATTATTAACTTTGTGTCCTTTTGATTATGGTTTATAAATCGGATATTTCGTTTCCCTATAACAGATGATCACGTTAACTTATATACCCTCAATATGATGTCAGCTTCCAGAAGAAAGTATCTAAAAATATTGCAACTTAGATTGCATTGGAAATATTTAAAGCAGCTCTGGCTAAACTAAACTGCTCTTTCTTACGTATGGTAGTATATGACTAACGAGAAAGAGTCAAATATACATTCATTTGGAAAACGTTATGAAATGCTTATCAAACATCACAATTCATTTTAAATCTTTCTATATGTAAAATGTTTTCTAAAAACGACAAGTCGATATTGTCAGTCTCTATCGGCCATATTTTTTTGATCGCGTCTGTCAAATTTATTGTTTATTATTCAGTCATTGATGTCCAATCGTCATGGCAAGTTATACCATTGAGCAGCAAATTCAAATGATAAAACTTTATTATCAAATAAGTGTCGGTAGAACAGAAGCTTTGCGAATATTTTGTGGAGATCATTAAAAAGTAGCTTTCCTTTAACGTACGTTGGGTACGTTAAAGGAAAGCTGCTGTATACAAAATTGTTGAGGAAATCCCAAAGCAGTTTATTTCTTACAGTATACAAGACTAAAATTAAACGATATGGACGTTGACGTCATTCCACCAGCAGCACGATTTAAGGTTATGGTTATCTTTTGCGAAAGTAACGTGACTTGGCCACCAATCTCGAGCGATTTAACACCGATAGACTAATAACCCAGCAAAAACTTTTTGGTTTTCGTAACAACTACTTATTACAGTAGTTTCTTGGTAATGAGGCGTCATTATTATTTGCCTACTCTGTATTACATTAATACTCTGTATTACATTAATCAATAGATTAATAGCACAGTAATACTGCAATCTTGTGGATGAGTTGGCTAGAGCGCCGGATTAACAATCAGAGGGTTGTTGGTTGAACCCCATTCTGAAGCTGTTAGTTTTTTATAACAAAATGTCTAAAAAGATATTTTAAACTAAATAGAGTTTTTGTCGCTTAGGATGCTATGTGCGAGATGGTGTACTGAGTAAGACGTTAGTCAGTAAAAACGAATGGTTAGTGTGTGTCCAAGTTCGTGTCTCACTGACGGCAAAATTTTTTTGTTTTTTTTTTATTTTTGTTTTCGTTTAGGTACATATTTTTGAGTACCCCTAGAGTCAAAAAATAACTACATGAATTTGTGGACAACCCGGAACAAAAATAACTAGTTATTCAGGCAAAAAATAAGTAGTTTATTTTTGTTACCAATTATACCTGCTAGCTTACCAGGAAAGCAAAGTTTTTGCTAGGAAGTAATAAGTTTTTCTAAGTCCTAAATTTATACCAATAAACCGAAAAGGAAATATGCTTAAAATTCTTGCATTATTATTTGTTCTTGACCTCCAATATCCAGAAGCTTTGTTAATAGGAATAAAACGTGCTTCTGCAAGACTAGTTCATGTTGCGTTCATACCCCGATGCATGTTAATCTATGAATTATATATAGCCAATATACAAAACATTTCTTCCTTATCACAGTTCCATTAAGCAATCGGTATAGATCATTAAAATAATATTGTTCAAACCATTCGTGAAATAACAGTCAGCAAAACTTTGAATATCTGGTTTAGGTGTAATGTTCATAAGGCAATTTAATGATGTTAAAATAAAGTCGTAAGTATATAGAATTATTTCATTTATATCGTTACAATGAACTTTATTTTATGTTATATTTCAATTCTCATTTAAATATTTCAAATTCCACATTTCTTCCTTTTCATAATCTTTACAAAATTGTGCTTTAACTTGAAAAAAAGGAAATATTCTTTTGACTAGTAAGTTTTTGCAAGAAAGTTTTCTCTAGGGAAAAAATTCTTTCAAAGTAAAAATGCCAGAATTTCATACAACTTTTAACAGCACACACATATACACACACACACACACTCAAAAAATAAACAAACTAATAGATGACTTTTTATCTACCTTATTGACAATAGAGCGTAAACAATTTAAAAAATTGTACTGAAATGTTTTAAAGTTTTATATTTTCAGCTTCAATTTTATGGATACATGTTTCTTTAGCTCCCCAAATGAATGTTCGTGTAGAGATATACCAATAAAAAAGCACAGGAAAACATAAGAGTAGATAGATATTTTTATCGCTATTGCACAAGAAAGCAATATCTGTATATTAGGGCATTCATTTTATTAGACTTTTTTATTATTCGAGTAATCAAATAACTCGAAAATTCTATTTTTAAATTAATCAATTAATCGAGTAAGGTTTTTAAATTATTCGAGTTATTCGAATAAATTATATCTTAATATTTTAGTCGTTTTTTCAATGTTTATCAAAAAATTAATCAATCATGCTGTGTTGTCTGAGTGTTTTAATAAAATAGAAAACAAAAACAATGTTACAATTAATACTAATAAAATCTATACAGAAAAAAATAAAAATTGATTTCGATTACGAAATTGTTTACATCAATTAAAATTTTAATAGATTTTGCTCCCATCATTGAAATGATAATATTAATTAAATGAAATAAATAGTTTTACTAAATAATATCAAATAAAGTTTTAATTATATTAATTAATTTTATGTTTACAATTACGATTAAAATCAATTAAAATATGAATTGATACAATCTGTGCTATTGCAAAATATTGCCCTTACAAAATATTTAAAATGAAAAGCAAACATATTTCATTAAAATTCCTTTTAGTCGTCTTATTTCAAGAAAGAGAAAAAATATGATAAAAGTTGAGAACATTAAACGATAAGTGTTAAAATTTTTGAAAAATCATAAGAATACCCAAATAAGTGTCAAATGGAAGCAGCAAATAAAATTCCACCTCAAATTTGTGGTTATAGAACTTCATTGAATAAAGTAGACATATAAAATATTACGGAACAGTTACTACTTATTTATGCAGATTCTAAATGTTTACTTACCGCATATCTATAACTCAATATTCCTTTCGTGAATTATAGAATCCAATAGGACATAAGGATGATTGTGAAGTTTTCCTCAAAAATGATGATTGAAATGCGGCAAGTAAACATTTACCGATATTTAAAAATCTTTTAAAAGAAAGAAAATCAAAAATAATATTACTTTTTTTCATAATATATGAAAGCTTACTGTTCTGGGGTCCGTTATACAGACTGTATCATAAATAGTTATTTTGGTAGTTTTTATTTGGTTTTCAACAAAAACTAAATGAAAATGGTTTTTGATTTGTAGGGAAAAACTAAAGAAATTTACGTAGCTTTTCAATCAAAAACCGATTGAAGCCAAAAACTACTAGTTTTTGTTTGGTGTAAATGGCATATTATAAATATAACGTCTAGTTAAAATTTAAATCTAGTTTTCTCGTCCGTTTTTTTTTTTTTTTTTTTTTTTGTTTTTGTTGAAGCCATTATTTCTCATATTTACTAAAGTAGGTACTTTGATTGCAAATAAAAGCAGTTTAATAGCTTAAAAGTTTACTTTACTCTTTATTTTATTTAAAATGTACAACAGCAACAGTTTAAATATATATTATGTGTTCTAATACACATATACACTTAAATTACTTTTTACAGCACAATTTAATAATGTACAAGAAAATACAGCCAAGGCAGTTAATTTGTCTTTTCTTAACGATGCTCCCAATTAGACTCACACAATGGTGTTCACACGGCCAATTTATATACACTGCATTATCTTCTAGTTGTTTCTCGAAAGCTCTATTTTTCTTTCTACAATGTTCTTAACGGACAAACTAGAATACTCGAATTCTAGAGCTTTCGATATTAATGTTAGCAGCTTAAACATTTAGTGTTGCCATACTTACAAACAATGTCTAGAGCTTTTCATTCAATGTTGTATGTTTACAGTTATGTTAATAATTTCTACAGAGATGTGAACTGCTGTTAACATAAACAGAAAGGTCGAAAAGTATTGAGATATATTGAGAAAGGTTGAGAAGCGTTATTTGAATTTATACCAGCCGTTAAAACTGTTATATTTGAATTTAAGCACAATTTCGTAACAATATTATTAAATTGTTCATAATGAAAATTTTAGGAATTTTGCAAAAATTTTGTTAAATCTTTGATTTAGTTTTATTAGATTCGATTGCAAATGGTTAACGAAAATAGTTATACATGAAAATATTAACAACAAATGCCTTAAAATGGCAAAATTCCAAGGAAAATCTGTTAAAAAATAATGTTTAGATATTTTCATAATTTTGCTCACATTCTGCAACACATAATTTTGACAAAAAGCGTTTCTGTTCTGTTCCTAAAATGTAGCCAAAAATCATTAAAAACTTAAAATTTTCCAAAGAAAATTCCACAACATTTTTTTTTACAAATTGAAAATATAAATGAAATTTATATAAGTCTTCTTTACTTTTGATTCATTTAAAAAAATATAATTATGTTTAAATATTATGACTGAAGTCAATGAAAGTATATTTTTATATTTATGTAGAAACTTTTCTTTTGTGTAAATCAGGGGTGATAAAAGCGATTTTCATTATTGCACTAAATTTAATAACAAATTTTTACTTTTTGAGCCGTAGTTTTACTAAAATGGTAATAACTTCTTCTGTAGAAATTTTCACCAAAAGTTGAGAAGTAAAAACCCAGTAAGAAATGAAGCTGTGTACGAATTAAGTAAAGTAGAGAGAAGGCTATGTTAGGTTAAAAAGGGCGGCATCTTCATGCCTCCACCCAGAGACCATTCGGTCTATTGTGATTCCTTTATAAATAACAGAGAAAGCTGACAAACGAAGAAAGAGAAACAACTTATTAGAATAAAGCACAAGATTGCAAAGAAAGAAACTAAATATAAGAAATATAAGAAAAGTGTGGAACCTAAGATCCAACAATCAACCTCTAAGCCACTTTATTCCCATTACGAACCCTACAAGGTTGCTGAGTTCTCTATCCGAAACCTTAGTCCACTACGCTGAAACCCTATACAATAACAGAGCATGTGCTCCACTCTCTCTAGTTCCTCCACATCAACCCACATCCTGCAAAAATCTGACACGCCAGTGTCCCACTTATTGGTCATATTTCCTATTGCGAAGTGACCAGTAATCATACCAACAATGATCCTTAGAATCCCACGGCTCATGTCCAGAAGATGCTTCGAATCTGCTGGTTTAAGACTAGGCCACAACGCTCTAGATACCCTGCAGTCCATTCTACTCCTCCAAGCATGATTCGTTCTTTCTATAGTCCATTCCCTTATGACCATGAAATATGACCCAATTGGAATCCTAACCGATACCTCCACAAAAGACTTGATCAACTCCGAGATCTTACGAGCTAACTCATCGGCTATTTCATTGCCGAGAATATCGCAGTAACCAGGAACCCAGCAAAGTCTTATTCTGTAGGCATCCATTAGCCTTCTAAATTCCTTCCTACACTCCCACACTAATTTGGAACTGACACAGTAACTTGTCATTGCATTCAGTGCTGCCTGACTATCCACATAGATAGAGATAGAGAATGGAAAGGTTAAATATCGCTTCAGCATCTTCTTACGAATGGCATGAATTTTGTATGGCAAGTTTCTGATTGGAAGCAAATTTTTGATATAAAAATCGCTTTTTTCAATGTTGAAAAAGAAGCAAATGTTTTAATTATAATAATTATTATTTTCTCCCTTACAATGGCAAAGTATTTGTTTATTATATTTAATTTTTGTGGTTGAAAAACGATCATATACTTCAATTTTACATTGTATTTTAGGCACAAATTCGGTGCTTTATAAATAATAAAATTTGTTTAATACAATTTCAAATATTGGTATGACTTGACGATATACAAAAGCCTCTAGATTCTAAACATCCTGTTTTGCAACTGTTTTGTAACAATTGTTTTCAAGCTAAATTTGTTTAAAAAAAAAATAATATTAAAAACAGCTTTAAAACTAATTAAGAATATACAGTTTTGAAATATTTTTTTTACTCCAATTATTCGATTAATCGGCATAATTTACACAAACAAATTTTTACTCGAAATTATTTCTTTTAATTTGTCGAATAATCGAACAAACATTATTCGAGTGTATAACCTACTATATATAGTTACGAATACAAAAATAATATAGTTATGCTGCAGCAGATAAGTTATCAAGATAACGGTATGTTTTAAAAACTTTTAAATAGTAGATTTAAACAAAGAAAGAAAAAACACATACATCTTTTAATATGTACTGGTATAGGTATAAACCAACACATATATTTTTCAAAAAAGAACAAGTTTTTGAATTTGTTATTTATTAAAAAACAATGTGGCAAAAGCCTCGCTTTTATTTGTATTTTTCTTCTCTAGTTCTTGTTTTCTTTTTCTATTATTAAAAACTACGATATTGTGAAAATAAAAACAAAAAAAAAAAAAAAATACATAAAAAAGAATGAGTTTCCAGTTAGGCTATGGTGCTACTCTCCTGTACACAAACAGTAAAGACTAGAAAACCCCTTTAGCAAATCCTTAATAGTGACTAACTTTGTTTTTATATACATGTAGTCGTTTGTTGTGGTTGTTGCTGTTGCTGTTTTTTATCCTTGTTTTGCCATTTACAGCCACACACAAAGAGGCGTTATTTAAGGCGACACCAGCAACACAAAGAAAATGTATTGTTGGCAATAAAATAAGTTGCAAAAAATAAATAAGAGAAAAAAAAAAACAGCAGCTAAGAAAACAAGAAACTAGTACAAAATAAATGATAATAAAAAAGATGTTGGTATTGTATGTTGAATATTCTATGAAGTATTTCCATAGAAGATGGAAAAAACAAGACGGACATGTTGAAGTTGTATTATAGCAACAAGCTAAAACTTTACGTTTCTGTTTTCGTTTTCAGTACAAAAATCTAATGTTTACCTTGAAAAAAATATAATTTCAACATAAAATGTTAATAATCAAGCCTAAAGCGGAATATAATACAGAGATGTATTTGTTGTTGTCAGTTATTATTTTCAAAAAAAAAAAAAAAAAAAATAACAAAAAAAAGGTGTCTTTAATAGAAAAAAAGAAAGGAAAATGCATCATTGATTTTTTAAAGTTATGGTTAAAAAACTCTAGAATTATGAATGAAAATGTATGCCTTTGCAGTAGTAG
This sequence comes from Protocalliphora azurea, assembly GCA_932274085.1. NCBI lineage: Eukaryota > Metazoa > Arthropoda > Insecta > Diptera > Calliphoridae > Protocalliphora > Protocalliphora azurea. Next base: position 146,756,685 of record OW026522.1, read on the forward strand.
AATGTAATTATTTTTATTAAAGATATTTTTAAATAAAGTTGAAAAAGCAAAACAATATTTAAACTTACTTGTCCTTATTTAAAAGCAAAGCAGATATAAAATAGGCGCCATGAATGTTGATCCAGTTACATGTTGCTAATATCTAAAAATAGTTCATAAAATTTGTTTTGATATCCACAAAATAAGACAAAAATAATAAATAATGTTCGCAATTTGTTTATGGTCCTTCGAGCTGGCTGCTGGTTGAAGACACTGCAGCTATAATTTTAATATTGACGACGCTAAGTTTAGACAGCCCCAAAATGAAAAAAAAAAAATTAATAAAAATCTTTTATATCGGAAGTTATAGGGGTTTTTTCAATAGTACCTCCTATATATTCATATAGTATATTTTGGATCAAAGTTGTCATATCTTCACTACTAATTATTTTCTAATTAAAAGAATTCATTAAGGACAATATAAAGACATATCTATATAAGACATACATTTCTGAAAAATAGCTTTACAAAGATCATTCTAGGTGAAAAAACGGTTCGACCCAGGTATGTTGGTTTTTTAGTTGTTAACTAAAGGGTTAACTTACTGCACCGAGTACGAGTATATACTTCAAAGTTTAATATCAACTAGTCCTATAGCCTGAACTTGACACTGGAAAATTTTGCCATGTTTGAGCTGGACTATTTTACAAATTTGATCTTTAGAACGATCTTTGAACTAGACCCTTTCAACTTCTAAACAGTTGAAATTGAAATTTTTGCAAAATAGAAAAAAATTACCAGCAAATTTTACCGAAAGGCGAATTAAAAAACAAACGAATTTTCACAACAAAAAATAAACGGTATGTTAGTAAAGCTAATTTAAAAATGATCCACGTCCATCCAAGAGAATTTTTTCTTTTTAAACTTCCCCTACGAATTATAAAAAGACTCCATTAACAATTTGACTAGATTTTATTAATACGTTTATAAAACAACATTACACCTTAAGTTTTGATTCCTTTACAATGTATTTTTACAAATGTTTTCATATATATTTTTCCTTGTATCTCATGCTCATATCAAAACATCAGTTTTTTACTTAAAACATTATTCACTTTTACAACATGAAGATACAAAAACATGTTAATATTTGTGTTTTCCATTTCTTGTTGCGAGTATTTGCTAAAGATAAATGAAGACATTTGTAGTAACAATAACCAACCAACCAGCGAAGGAAACCAACAAGCAAACTGCAACTGTAAAACATTATTATAGACAAACATTTGTTTAACAAGACACTCGAGAACAAATCTCATGTCTAGAAAGTGCAATGCTTTGAACAGCAAGATGTTAGGAAGTTATACATGCTTCTGTTGAAATTCAAAATATGTAGGTAATATATTGATATTATATATATATATATATATATATATATATATATATATATATATATATATATTTTTTGTGTGCGTTTTTTTTACTTACTTACATGTGGACAAATATATTATTTAATAACACATGTTCATTACATATTCGTATACAGGTATTCATATGTTACATAGCATAAACATCATGTCCTTGTTCACACTGGCAAAGATTATGTGTTATGTGTTTGTGTAAAAAATGTATTTTAACATTAATATTAATTTTAAGATAAATGTATCGACAGTATTTATTTACTGCAGTTGTAAAAGTTATTTGTTAATGGACCGTGTTAATAATTTAAAATGAAAGTACATTTTTATGTATTTGGAAGGAAATACTTGCATATTTGAAATTAAAAATTTATGGAAAAGGGTAAAAATAACCTTGCAGTTTAAAAAAGGAATATTTGTAAAATATATTTAAATATATTGATAGTCATTGAAAGTTTTGGAGGGAAAGATAGAGTATATAGAAAGCAAAAATAATGTACACTTTAGTTGTAACATTTTTAAAAAGGAAAATACTTATAACGGGAAATTGCAGCTAGAACGAAGGTTGCATAAATTTGCAATGTAAAATTTCATAAAGATTAGAATATATATGTATATGTTTTGATATGAATAAGACAAAAATAACAAATAATGTACGCAATTTGTTTATGGTCCTTCGAGCTGGATGCTGGTTGAAGACATTGTAGCTATAACTTTAATGTTGACGACGCTAAGTTCTATATATATATATATATATATATATATATATATATATATATATTATTATTATTATCATTTATTTATTTATTGTTCAACTATTGCTGTCAGTGTTGCCAAGAGGTGAGAAAAAAGAGGCTAAATTGATCTTTAAAAAAGGCTAAATGCTCAAAAAAAAAATAGCGATAGTAACCTTTTTTTAATTTAAAAAAATTGTGCTCGATCTCATTGATTTGTGATTTTTTTTTTTTACAGATACTTCAATTAAGCATGGAACGGTTTTTTCTGCAAAAAATCCAATGCAAAATCGGGAAAAAGATCCCATACAAGTTTGCGTTACATTTCATAAAGTATTAATTATTTGTAGCTTACTTTGTATTCGAAAGTACTTCGAAATATGCACTTACTTTATACAGTTATTGGCCACTTTAAAATGACACACAAATTGATACACTCGGTTTGCCTCAAAGTATGTAAATTTTACTTCTTTTATAAAATAATTTTTATAGTAAAATATCTATTTATACTTTCTAAACGATATATATAGCAATTATAGTTATGTAAATTAAGATGTAAGTTAAAATAGATATTTAAAAAATTGAAATTTTTTTTATGAATTCTATACAAGTAAACTAATTTATAAGCAATACAAGTAAAATGCATAAGATCGATTATAAATCAGAGTACTCGAAGAACTTTTGGTACGGATATAAATATCATTTGTAATATTTAATACAAAAGTTGAAAATATTTTCAACTTTTGAAAAAATATTCTAAACAACAATTTCATCAAATAAAAAAAAATATTTAAAATGTATTCCCATAAAACATACAAAATTCAAACAAATAAAACCCTTCAAGCAAAATAATACCAAAGTGATTCGAATTCCTGTTGCTTAGAAGAAAAATTTTATTGCCTCAATAATCATATTCGTATTGCCAAAGTTTCCCCCATCGGGAGAGATTGTGAACCACAGGCTATATGTCTAAGCAATAAGAAATCAATACGCCTGGAACAAAAATAGGCAATATTGCTAGATAATCATCTAGGTGAAAAAAGAAGATACCGCCAGATTATCTTCTGGAAGATGTAATAAATAAGAGGGCGGATAAATAAGTCCGTGACTTTTCGTACTTCCCTCGTAGATATATGAAATGCAACACTATTCCCATCAGTACCACCTACTAATAGACTACTGTCAAATTTTGAGCAAGTGTCGTCATTTACTTTGCGTAAAAATAGGATTTTTCGAGGTCCTTAAAGTAGGCATTTGTTTGATTAATAATTTCATCGTTGGAGTTGAATTTCTTTCCACCGAGCCATTTTTTTAGGTTTGAAATCGGAAGTAATCACTAGGGGCTAAATCCGCAGAATATGGCGGATGAGGTACCAATTCGTAGCCCAATTCATAGAGTTTTGCCATTGAGACTGCGCACGTGTGCACCTGTGCATTATCTTGATGAATAAGAACTTTTTTCTTGGCCATATGGGGTCGTTTTCTTTTTAAATCCTCATTAAACTGGTCTAATAAGTTGCGGACTATCCCGCTTGCATCTCAAAAAAAACTGTTGTCATCACCTTATTGGCCGACAAACTTACCTTGGCCTTCTTCGGAGCATGTTCACCCGGAGAAACCCATTGTTTAGACTGCTGCTTGGTCTCCGGAGTACAGTAATGGATTCATGTTTCGTCCACAGTACAAAACGCCGCAAAAACTCATTCGGATTGCGGTTAAACAACTCCATATAATTCTTTGAAGTTGTCACACGTTTAAGTTTATGGTCAATTGAGAGCAAACGCGGCACACATCTTGCAGACAACTTTCTTAAACCCAGCTGATCATTTAAAATCGAAACCATACATCCATATGAAATGCCTATGGTATCAACAATCTCACGCACTTTTACTCTTCTGTCGGCCAACACTATATCGTGGATTTTTTTGACATTTTCGACATACTGACCTCAATTGGCCATCCAAAATGTTCAGCGTCATTTGTACTTGTGCGACCACAACGAAAGTCAATGAACCACTTTTTTACCATTGAAATCGATAGTGCAGAGTCCCCATAGTATTTATCGAGCTTTTCCTTGGTTTGATTGACGGTATTTTTTCGCAAAAAATAATGTTTAATGAGCACTTGAAATTCACTTTTTTCCATTTTTAGATAAATACACGAGGTTGTATGTTTTGAGCAGCTGTTTAATGCAAAGTAAATGAAGACACTTGCTCAAAATTTGACAGGTAGTACTTGATGGGAATAGTGTTGCATTTCATGTAACTACGAGGGAAGTTCGAAAAGTCACGGACTTATTGAGCCGCCCTCGTATATAGAAAAATTATCACTAAATAAATCTTAAAGTAATATAATAAAAAATCTTTTACATCTTATAAAGCATGCATGCACATAAATCTTAACATCATAATGCACGAAAACTGAAACGTTCACATAAAATATTTAGTTTTTGCTAAAAGACAAAGAAATTTCTTCAATATTTTTTCATTTTTTTTAAATTTTTCGACAACTGAAAAAATTGTGACTGAAAAATAAAAGTATTGCATTAATTTCTTCCAGATGATCTCAATTTATTGCGGAGGTGATAAAAAAAGCCGATATTTTGAGGATAAAAATAATAAAAAAAATTTAATTTTATATATATTTTTGTTTATTGCCTAACTTTCTTTAAACTAATAAAAATGCAATATTAAAAATATGGTTTTGATGATTTTCGTCCAAATAATAAAAGGAAGATATGGCGTAAATTTCTGCAAAAAAGATAACTTCCAAATGTTTATATTGAATTGTAGAAATTATATTTTTTAAACAAGAACTAAATTATGAATAAAAAAACAATGATTTGAAAATTTGTTCATACTGATATTTATTTTAATAAATATTTTGTTATTTTATTTTTTATTATTTAAAAAATCTCTCATATACTTTTTTTTAACAAATGAAAAAATATTTTAAACAGTTAAAATATTTTAAGTTTATAATGATTGAAAAATAAATTAAAAGGTTTTCAGCTGTTTGATAAATAGTTTCTATATTTTTAAGTGTATTAAAAATAATTACATGTAATAATCGATCAGTAAGTTCTTAAAATAAAGAGCCTCAGGCGAAAATTTTTGTTATATATAAATAATTTCCATTTTTTATGCGAATAAATAAACAAATCTTTAAATAGATGATTCTGTAAAAATAAAATTGGCAATTAAAAATTAATAATATTTATCGACAATTCCATAAAAGAATGATTGAAACATGGCATTTTTTTACCTGGTGTCTTTCAATTTCCATAAAAATTAGTACACATACACTTCATTAAACCATTCATCGATATCAGTTTTCAGTTTCGCAAAATTGCGAAAACTCGCGATTTTATTTCTCAAAAACAAAACAACTTCAAAAGTGCGTAACCTTAAATAGCAATATCTCTGGAAAGGCTTTGTGAGTTTTAATGTTTTAAATAGCGTTTGATTTTTTTCGTCTTTAATACGAACATTTCAAAAATAAGAAAGATTTTTTGAAAATGCATTTTAATGCAATTGCATTTCTAAATGCATTTTTCTTTATATATGTTATTTAACATTTTTCATATATTAATATATTTGGAAAGTATGGAATCTTAACATAAAAATTTTAAAATTTTTGGGACGCATAAATTTGCTTTGCATAATTTGTAAAAAATCATGCTACAAATTTTTAAATTAAAAATAATTATTTTTTTCTTAAAATATATATATTGTCTTCTTTTGAATAGTTCAGTCAGCATCTCTAAAATATCCTTTCCGCTCAAAAATATATATAAAATACAAGTGCAATTTGTAGATTTATTTTTGGCAAACATGAATTAATTAAATTTAAATTTTTATTTAAGTGTATATTAAATTAAACTTGTTTAGGTTTCAATGAAACCAAAATGGATAAGACATCACGAATGCTAATGAAGAGTTTAGCGGAACAGAAAAATCATATGACATTCTGTTGATGTCTAATTATAGTCCACAAACTCTGCTTTGGTACTGCCAAACTGAGACAGCAAGGCAATTTACGATTGCAAACTTGCTTTGATGGGCCCTTTTAATTTATTTCCTAAATAAACGATTTCCAATTTATCTTTTTTCTGTGTGTATAGTCAAATTCTTTGTACTAGCCCAGTAAAAACTTTGCCTTCCTGGTAAGCTAGAAGGTATAATTGGAAACAAAAATAAAATACTTATTTTTTGCCTGAATAACTAGTTATTTTTGTTCGAGTTGTCCACAAATTCATGTAGTTGTATTTAGACTCTAAGGGTACTCAAAAGTATGTACCTAAACGAAAAAAAAAGAAATTTGCCGTCATTGAGATTTGAACTTGGACACAAATTAACCATTCGTTTCTAATGACTAACGTCTTACTAAGCACACAATCTAGCCACTAATTTTTTAAGAGACAAAAACTTTTTAGTATAAACATATGTTTTTAGACATTTTGTTGTAAAAAACTTACAGCATCGGAATGAGGTTGAACCAATAATCTTCTGGTTGTTAATCCAACGCTATAGCCAACTCATCCACGTGATTGCAATAATACTGTGCTATTATGCTATTGAGTACTTATTTATGTAATACCGAGTAGGCAAATAATAATGACGTCTCATTACCATGAAACTACTTTAATAAGTAGTTGTGATTACCGAAAACCAAAAAGTTTTTGCTGAAAGTATACAGATTAACGAAACTTATAATATAACCAGATAATATAAATTGTAGAAAATATATTTCGAAATTTTTAACGGATTTGAATATTGTTAATTCTAAGAACAAGCAATTGAATAATTGAGATTTTAACGATTTTAATTCAAAATTATTTATTTTTATCTGGATTTCAAAGCAATGATTTCTATAATAAATTTGGTTTTGTTAGAATAATTTTAACTGGCAAAAAAGTTTCTATTTATTTGTCCATGATATTAGTTAATGACATTTATTTTGCTTATAATCAAGAAAGGAAGGTGTTTGAAAAAATATTGACCCTAAGTTCAGTTGAGAGTTTAATCTATGTTTTTGCCTGTAGATATCATCTACTATCTTTTAGTTACATTTTGTATTACCTTTTTATATCATGATTTTTATTAATCTTTATAATGATATTTAAAATTTTGTCTGTGCGTTGCTTATACAAGTGTTCGAAAACGCTTGTAATGGATGAGGTAATTTGTAATAACCAGTGTTGCCAATTTAGCCTTTTTAAGGCTAAATCTAACCTTTTTATTTTGTTTTAAGACTCAAATTTATCGTTTTAGCGTCCAGCTTTTTGCTAGCCTTTTTTGATTTTTAAAATTTCCTTAAAAAAGCTAAAATGTTGGTACTCAAAAAAATAGTTTCTTATTTGCTACAACCAATTTTATTTTTACAGAATCATCCATTTAAGACATATTATGTATTTATATGCATAAAAATCTAAATTAGTAATACGCAATAAAAATTTTCGCTAATTTTATGCACTCAGAGCAAAAAAATAGTTGTAGTGACCATAATCTAGTATGATTTAAACATATGGTCACAGAAAAAATAGATTTGATAATAAATAACAATTGTTGTAATTCCATTTTATCATATTATGTTCGATTTTATGGTTGGTTTTTCATACTAATTTACCATCTTACTACATTACAATCCCATTCTATCATGTTATGATTTCATTTTATTATATTATTATTCCACCTTACCATATTATTATTCCATCGTATCATAGTATGAATCCATTTTATCTTGTTACTATTCCATATTATTATATTGTTTATATTATTACATTTTATCATATTATTATCCAATCTTATCACATTATAATTCCATTTTGTGGCATTATTATTCCAACTCATCATATATTAAAAAGAAGAAATTGATTTTTGAGTCTTTTGCATTTGTTTCAAGATAATAGATAATAGATACTAGATAATAGATAATATATAATAGATAATATATAATAGATAATAGATAATAGATAATAGATAATAGATAATAGATAATAGATAATAGATAATAGATAATAGATAATAGATAATAGATAATAGATAATAGATAATAGATAATAGATAATAGATAATAGATAATAGATAATAGATAATAGATAATACATAATAGATAATAGATAATAGATAATAGATAATAGATAATAGATAATAGATAATAGATAATAGATAATAGATAATAGATAATAGATAATAGATAATAGATAATAGATAATAGATAATAGATAATAGATAATAGATAATAGATAATAGATAATAGATAATAGATAATAGATAATAGATAATAGATAATAGATAATAGATAATAGATAATAGATAATAGATAATAGATAATAGATAATAGATAATAGATAATAGATAATAGATAATAGATAATAGATAATAGATAATAGATAATAGATAATAGATAATAGATAATAGATAATAGATAATAGATAATAGATAATAGATAATAGATAATAGATAATAGATAATAGATAATAGATAATAGATAATAGATAATAGATAATAGATAATAGATAATAGATAATAGATAATAGATAATAGACTTATATTAATTCATGTATAAACTAAATGAGAATTTTAATGAAGGTAAGAAGCAAACATTAAAATCCAAATATATTCAAAAACAAACAAGTTATGAATTTTTCAACCATATTTGTAAAAACATATTTATTTGTAACATTTTATTGTTATGGGAATAATATTAAATGGTTTGAAAAAAATATGATTTAAGAACAAGGAAAAAATTGATAATATTTAACGATACTTTTACATTAATAAAATTTTGTTTCTGGTAAAAATATTCAAAGAGATACAAATTTTGATTGAATGTAAAAATTAAATTATAAAACTGAAACAAAAACATTGTTATCATGATAATGTTATTATTAAAATTAATGAAAATTAACAATGAGAACATAATATTCTTGCAGTGACAATGCCGTAACTGCGTTTTTTCTCTGCGTGTTGACTTACATATTTCATTAAACTATTCATTATTATAATTAAAAACAAAAAAAAATTAAAAACAAAACCGAAAAATCACCCAAAAAACTTGTAAATGCTTAATGAAAAATGACGAAAAAATTATAAAACTTTGAGTCATTTTCAATATGAAGAAAATTCTCAAAATTGATATAATGTGGGAATTTTTTAGGCGACTTGTGACGTTCTATGTTTATTTATAAATTTATTACAATAAATATTTTTCAAAAATTATCAAAAAGTAATGAGAACAAGAAGAAATAACTTAAAAAAAATAATTTTTTTAGGGCATTTAGCCTTTTTTGACCTTTTCTAAAATTCAATTTAGCCTCTTTTTTCTCACCTCCTGGCAGCACTACTAATAACTTTAATATTTTCTAACCGATTTTAACTTTTTTTTATAGATAATTATGTCTAGATTATGATTACTTTACATTAAATTGCAAAAGAGAATTAATTCGAAGAAGTGAAATTTTCTGTTATAAAAAAGTATAAATTTTCAAGGTTAAAATTACAAGATTATAGTATAAAATTTAATAAATAAATAACTTTTTTGTTTAAACATTCTTATTGACTATAAAATTTCCTTTTAAGCTTTAACAGGTGAGAGTGTTATATTCGGCTTGGCCGAATTTATATGTCCACTATCTGCAACTGATATAAGAGGTGGGTAGTAAGTGGTCGGACCACGCCCATTTGTTGTTACGAGTTTGCATTGGTCCAACTATTTTAAAAAAAAGTTTGTTGACCTTATATGGGAGGTAGGCGGTAAAGTGGACGGATCACGCCCATTTTTTGGTTTTCGAGTTTATATAAATACTCGATCTATACGTACAAAATTTCGTTATCGTACAAGCTTTTGTTTAAGAGATATCTTAACTTGTATTTCTAGTATTTGGCCCATAACTTTTTCGTTTATTAACCGATTTTACACAGACAGACGGACATAGCTAGATCGACTCAGAATCTTATCATGACCCAAAATATATATACTATATGGGGTTTTAAATAATTTTTTCGACATGTTTCACACGAAATGACAAACCCAATATAATCCCCTTCTTTATGATGGTGAGTATAACAAGATTATGTAATTAAATAATAACACAAAATTAATTCCACTAAACTTTTCTTGATCATTAAAGTATTTGTCTACGCAGTCTATACGATGCTATAATTTATATGAATATTTGTTTGTGTATAAAAATGAATAGTTTATATAAATAGCTTTAATAATTATGTCGGAATATCTGTTTTTGATTTTACTTTAACATGACTTTTTGATGAACAAATTCATTTGAAGCAATTTTTTTTTTTTTTTTATACCCCATTCTAACTTCAAAGAACCAATTTATGTTGTATCTGGTGTGGAAATAATTGCATTTATTTTAATTACTTGTTATGCATTTGACGTGATAAAATTTAAGTAAAAGCAAAAAGTAAAAATGAAAATCTGAGAAAGCAAGCACGTAAGATTAAACTTGCTAACGAGTGCAGTGTAATTTATTTTAACGTTTAGCAATTTGAAAGTCAATAAATAATTAAAAATTTAAGTAATTTTTTAAATAGAATTATAAGAATTCGAAAATTCCATATTAATCACAAAACAGGCAATAACTTAACTAAAGGAAAATATTGTAGAAGAATGAAAGCGTTTATGAATTTAATTACTCAATTTATTACCAACTAAATATTGCATATTATTAAAAAATATAGTTATTCTATTTGCCCCTATATATAAAAAAAAACATTATATTATTTTCATAAAATAATGTTTGCAATTTTAAATTTATATTATTTAAAACAAAGTTTTTGAACTATTTACTATGACCTGACACATTTCATGAAAAATGATGCTTTAAAAAAGTCTTAGTTATAAAATACATATGTCGTACGTATGGATGTATGTGTAATGAATGTATATTGCAACAACATTTTAGGTAGATAGGTATGTATATTGGTATGTGGCAAGTGAAGTATTTTTGCTACTTATCTCGCCACTCTAACACATTTATAAATGCTGCTTTGCTAGACTATTAAATTGCAAAAGTTGTCTAAGTGTGATAATTTATTACTTACATCTACATAGACACTCTACATTTAAACTAAGTATACGTATATTAAAACATTCACTGTTTCCTTTTTTTACTCTCTTCAGCATATTAATTTGAGAGTACAAAAACCTACATGGAAATTTTGTTCAGTGAGTGTGTGTGTGTGTGTAAGCTTACCTGAAAGTAGAAATTGAAAAAGAAGAAAATTAACTAAATTTTGAAAATAAAGAGAAAATCAATTTTTTTTTTCTTTAAAAGAGTTACAATTTGAATTTTTTGCTTATTTGTGTGTGTTTTAAGTGCTTCCGTTTGGTCAATGGATGCTTCATTTGATAGTTTTTGTTTGTAGGATTTTATTAAATAATAACTCTAACTGAATGAGAAGTGTTAAGAGATGAAAGGGGGAAAAAACATATAACTTTTTTAAGTGGACAGAGCGAAAGTAAAAAAAAAAAAATGAACAATTATATGATTAAAATATAAATGACAATAATACAGAATTGTTTAGTTTTTAAAGAGTAGAAAGTAAGCGGAATTCTATTTAGTTCTATAAAATATCAATTCTAGAACAGTTGTATTTCAGTTCTAGTTTTAGTACAGTTCTACTTCAGATCTATTTCAGTTCTAGTTCATTTCTAGATCAGTTCCTCTTCAGTTCTAGTCCAGTTCTACTTCAGTTCTGAACTATAACCAGTTCTACTTCAGTTCTAGTTCAGTTCTAATTCAATTATAGTTCAGTTCTAATTCAGTTCTAGTTCAGTTCTAGTTCTATTCTACTTCAGTTATAGTTCAGTTCTAGTTCAGTTATAGCTCAGTTCTAGTTCAGTTCTAGTTCTGTTCTACTTCAGTTATAGTTCAGTTATAGTTCACTTCTAGTTCAAATATAATTCAGTTATAGTTCAGTTCTAATTCAGTTCTAGTTCTGTTCTACCTTAGTTATAGTTCAGTTCTAGTTTAATTCTAGATCAGTTCTAGTTCAGCTCTACTTCAGTTATAGTTCAGTTCTAATTCTGTTCTACTTCAGTAATAGTTCAGTTATAGTTTAGTTCTAGTTCAGTTCTAGTTTAGCTCTACTTCAGTTATAGTTCAGTTCTACTTCAGTTATAGTTCACTTCTAGTTCAGTTATATTTCAGTTCTAGTTCTGTTCTACTTCAGTTATAGTTCAGTTCTAGTTCAGTTCTAGTTCAGCTCTACTTCGGTTATAGTTCAGTAATAGTTCAGCTCTACACCAGTTATAGTTCAGTTATAGTTCATTTCTAATTCAGTTGTAGTTCAGTTCTACTTCAGTTATGGTTCAATTCTAGTTCAATTTGTCATGACCGGACAGATAATCTTATCGAATGTAATATTAAGCTGTTGGAATCAATATATCGAACAAACTGGCTGCCTTCATTTGAGGAGAAGAAGGTGGTTTAAAATATTTTCCCTACAATTTTGTTGTAGCCTAATATATCTGATTTTAAGATCATACTAATGCAGGTGTAGATATACATACAAACGCATTATTTCCACACGCAAATAACGAAAGTGCAAACCAAAAATTTTAAGAAGAAAAAAACTTAAAAAAAGAAAACACTCCTGAGAATGCTTTCAACTATAATATAAGTGTGTGTGTGGCAGAGAGTGGCTCCGTTAAGACTAGAATATGATGATGAGCTAAGTAAAGGGGAGCGTGGGAAAATGTGAAAAGCTTTTGCAACATAATTTTATGCAATTGTAAGTAAAGTGGCACTTTAGTGGTTTGCATTTGACATTTTCTCTATATATATATTTTTTTTTCTTCAGCTCTCGTTAGCTCACGTATTTTGTTGGTGTGATAGCTGTTGCAATATTTTGAATTTTAAGTAAACATATACATTTGTATATTTTTATATAAATGTATCTGTAAAATTTACATTTATATAAATATTTTGTGTCATCTTATTTGTTGACGTGTTTCTTTTACGCTTAATGCTTTGCTTTACACACAACAATAACATGCAAATGACAGACAACAAATGCAATGAAAAAATTGTATAGAAAAGTGTGAAAAGAATGTAATATTTTTATTGGGAAACCATTAAAAATTACTTTTACTTCTTTTCCTCGATATGGCATTAATGAAAGAAAATTTTTTTGCAGCACAATTTAAAACATCCCTCTAAACAGTTCATTTAAAATACTTTCAACAACTTTGGCAATGTGCCAAAAATATTTTTTTTTTTACTTTTACATTAATATGAATGCATTAATTTTTGTGCCCTTAGGAGGTGGTTCAAGAATAAAAAAACATTTATTTACATGTTAAAAATGTATGATTTATGTTTGTAAAAGTTTAAATATGAATATTCAAAAAGACAACATATCTAGCTTCCTTACATCACCACATATTTAGGTATACATATTTTATATTCGATTTAATTTAATAAATGTTTTTCTTATTTAAACACTAGAATATATTATTATACTGTTATTAATTTTTGCTATAAAAGTTTCTTTCTATAAAACGATCCAATAAAAAAACACATATTGATAAGATTTTTTTATTTATTTTCTTTTATCTCCCTTTTGTATTTTCTTTTTTAACAAAATATTGCAATAATAATGACAACTATTTTGTAATTCAGATGTTCTTTACTAATCTTTGTGCCATAATAAACTCTCAACTAATTCCTAGCGCTTCATCTTCGAAAGTTATAAGAGACAAATAGTCCAAGGATCTAAGAAAAATATGCAAGTCTAATGTTTTGTATACAATGTGCTATTACTTACTTTCTTCTTCTACTGCTGCTGCTATATTTTAAACTATTGTCTATTTTATTTATTTATACAAACACACTTATACACATATACACAAAACAATTACAAAGATGTAGAAAAAACAACAATAAAACAAGCTTACACAAGCATGAAAGAATTCATCCAGAGAAACATGAGTAAGTATTCTCATCAATTTTTAGTAGCAGATGTTTTCAAGTCCTTTGTCTTTTATCTTATTAGTAGTAATCTATCCCATTTATGCACTTGATATGCATATAGAAGCAACAGCAGCACTCGAGACTTGAGTTTAAGAAAAATACTTGAATTCTAAATGAATGAAAATAAAATAGATACATTTGATAAATAAACCAAAAGGAAGATGAACAAGAAAAATAGCTATAAATAGCAGAAGCGAATCTTAGATACCCAACAGCAAGTGAAAACACAAGCCTTTTTCCCTAGTTCAGTTTTAGTTCAAATCTAGTTCAGTTCTAATAGAGTTTTAGTTCAAATCTAGTTTAGTTTTAGTTCAGTTCTAATTCAGTTTTAGTTCAGTTCTAGTTAAATTTCAGTTCAATTTTAGTTCAACTCTAGTTCAGTTTTAGTTCAGTTCTAGATCAGTTCTGGTACAATTCTAGTTCAGTTCCAGATCAATTCTAGTTCAGTTCTAGCTCAATTCTAGTTCAGTTCTAGTTCGGTTTTGATTCAGTTCTAGTTCAGCTCTAGATCAATTCTAGTTCAGCTCTAGTTCAGTGCTAGTTCAATATTAGTTCTAGTTCAGTTTTAGTTCAGTTATAGTTCAATTCTAGTTCTATTTTAGTTTTAGTTCAGTTCTAGTTTAGTTTTAATTCCATTGTAGTTCAGTTTTAGTTCATTTATAGTTCAGTGCTGGTTCAATTTTAGTTCTAGTTCAGTTTTAGTTCAGTTATAGTTCAATTCTAGTTCTAGTTCAGTTCTAGGCCACTTCTAGATCAGTTCTGGTACAGTTCTAGTTTAGTTCCAAATCAATTCTAGTTCAGTTCTAGTTCAATTCTAGGTCAGTTCAAGTTCAGTTTTGATTCAGTTCTAATTCAGTTTTAGTTCAGCTCTAGATCAGTTCTAGTTCAACTCTAGTTCAGTTTTAGTTCAGTTCTAGATCAGTTCTGGTACAATTCTAGTTCAGTTCCAGATCAATTCTAGTTCAGTTCTAGTTCAATTCTAGTTCAGTTCTAGTTCGGTTTTGATTTAGTTCTAGTTCAGTTTTAGTTCAGCTCTAGATCAATTCTAGTTCAATTCTAGTTCAGCTCTAGTTCAGTTCTAGTTCAGTTCTAGTTCAGTGCTAGTTCAATTTTAGTTCTAGTTCAGTTTTAGTTCAGTTATAGTTCAATTCTAGTTCTAGTTCAGTTCTAGGTCACTTCTAGATCAGTTCTGGTACAATTATAGTTCAGTTCCAGATCAATTCTAGTTCAGTTCTAGTTCAATTCTAGGTCAGTTCAAGTTCAGTTTTGATTCAGTTCTAATTCAGTTTTAGTTCAGCTCTAGATCAGTTCTAGTTCAATTCTAGTTCAGCTCTAATTCAGTTCTTGTTCAGTTGTAAATCAATTCTAGCAGAGTTCTAGTTTAGTTTTGATTCGGTTCTAGTTTAGTTTTAGTTCAAATCTAGTTCAGTTTTAGTTCAGTTCTAGTTTAGTTTTAATTCCTTTGTAGTTCAGTTTTAATTCAGTTCTAGTTCAGTGCTAGTTCAATTCTAGTTCTAGTTCAGTTTTAGTCCAGCTCTAGTTCAATTCTAGTTCTAGTTCAGTTCTAGTTCAGTTTTAGTTCAGTTCTTTGTATAAGCTCAATAATGAATTTAAAATACCCGCCATATTTTTGATGTTTCGTATTAAAACAAAGAAAGGAAAATAAATGCTTTGCAATATTTATTGTATAATTTGGAAGTAAACAAAGAAAAAAACAAATAAAATTAAAAAGCAATTATTTACTTTAATTTAGTTTAGCTATTGTTTTTAGTATTCTTTTCTAGGAAGTAGAAGAGTTAAAATGTAAATTTTTTGTAATCGAAATTAGGTACATATAAGAAATAATTTGGTGGTAAAACAAAATACCTGAAAAAAAAAGAAATAATATTTATTAAAGCAAAACGAAAAGTTAATGTCTTATCTATTTTTAAGAATAAAAATCCTAAACCACCATCCTAATTATTTTTCCAAGTAAACTACTTGAAAGCAATTTAAATAAATTTCATGACAAAATTAAAGTGAAAATTTCGTATTGAAACTTCAATAAAACAAAAATGAATGCTACTGAACCAGAACGCAGTGATGGCGTATTGAAAATTTTCCGCTTTTAGTCACACTTTTCGGAAAAAATCGTGTAATTGATTTACAATTTAAACCAACCAAATTTACTCAATGAAACAACAGGTTGTCTATAGACTGAATGAAAAAAAGTATTTGTTTAAAGCAAATTGCAATGAAAAAGAGAGTGAGTGTATCGCACACAGGTATCGACTTTTTTACAAAAAAAAAAAAAAAAAAATAAATATTTTGGTTAAATTACATTACGAAAAAGAAATCATGTTGCAAACGACAAAAAGAAGAATAGTAAACAATCTCTACGTTGAATAATTTTTTAAGTATTTTTATTTTTTTAGCTCTAACCAAATACTCTAAATAAATTCATATATATGTATGTATAAATACATGCGGTGTATGTATTTATTACGCATTCAAATGAAGGAGGCCTTTTTCAAAGCTTTTGAAACATTGCAAAACACCAAGAGAGTGGAAAACTATAAGAAAAAAAAAAACAAGACATAAAACGAAAGGCCTTTTGTATGTGCAACTGTTTTCTGACAACACTTGAGGTTATTGCAACTGACGTCTGTGGCATTTGGCAGAAAGCCAACATTTTAGTTTAGTTGCCACCACTTCAGACAAAGTTTATAAATTTTAATCTAAGCGAGAGCAAAAGAGAGTCTATAACACGAGCTGGGCATAAGTATATGTACATAAGTGTTTAAAAACTCATACAAAATAATAAAAAAAGATCGAAATAAATATAAAAAAACTGAAACACTTGGTAGTGAAAAGGTTAAACTTTAAATAAAATACAATGATGTTGAATGTTGCAAAAACCAAAAGTGTCTTTATGACAACAATCAAAAATAATGAAAAATTTAAATAAAAGATATTTTGCAAAAAAAAAATAAAAATAATAAAAATTTATTAACCAAAAGAAAAATAAAATAAAAAAATAGGAAGAGAGAGAAATTTTGCTTAATAATTATAATAAAGATTTATTAAAATTACATCTAAATTGTTAAGAACAAATTTTAAATTATAATGAAATAATACAAAATTTTTGGGAAAAATAATGAGAAGTAGAAAAAAAAATAACTAAAAATTTAGTTTTAAGAATTTTGCATTTAATTTAGCAAAAACTAAACCAAAATTGAACCAATTATGTATTATTATTTTTTCATTTCAAACTTGCAAAAATTTCGTAAAACAATTTCCAGAGACAGGAGAAAAAAATCTTTTATCTGAAACAGCTTTGGTGGACAAAATTCAATTATCGTAAAAACAGTAAAAAGTATTAATTTTAACAGAGAATTATCTTAATGTTTGACATCTCAAACATTCGTAAAGGGGATCTAAAATTGGACTTAAATGTTCATCTATGGTGAATTTAGAAAAAAAAAAATTAAATAAATTAGCTGTTGATAAAACTAATCTAAAGTTGTTTATATTTTAAATATCTACTTTAAAAACGTATGTATTTCTTTAAAGAAAAATTCAAAATTATTCTTCATCCAATCCCCGATTAATATGCTTTTTTGGAACCTGAAATTATTTTTTTTTAATTCAGAATAACAGAACTCTAAGCTACATTTAAGTAACTTTGTCTTAAGTTTAATAGCCCCTATACCAAAATATGGTTAACTGTCAAATTATTTACTTGTTTTTATATTATTTTAATTTATAGCGAAATATTTTGCATTAGAACTCAAAAATTTGCAAAAAATTCTTAAATATTTTGATAAAATGATGTTTTTTTTTATCAATATTAATCTTGTTATGAGTATGGGGTCAAAATGTTCCCAAAAATCGAATTTTGGTCAAAAATATAAGTGATCACAATTAAACGCTCTTTTTACATTTATATGCATATTAAAAAAGTTACGGGGGTTTAAAGATTCTTTAGTGGTCACAAATAAACGCTCTTTTCTCATTTAAATGCATATTAACGAAGTTACGGGGGTTTAAAATTTTTTTTAAAAATTTCATGCAAAAAAGAGCTTTTTGGTCAAAGATATTAGTAATCAGAAATAAATGCTCTTTTCTCATTTAAATGCATAGTTACGAAGTTATGGGGGTTTAAAAGTTTTTTACAAATTTCATGTAAAATATCGATTTTGGATCAAAAATACAAGTGGTCATAAATAAACGCTCTTTTCTCATTTAAATGCATGTTTACGAAGTTACTAGAGTTTAAACATTTTTTACAATTTTCATGAAAAAATCAAT
This sequence comes from Protocalliphora azurea, assembly GCA_932274085.1. Classification (NCBI taxonomy): domain Eukaryota; kingdom Metazoa; phylum Arthropoda; class Insecta; order Diptera; family Calliphoridae; genus Protocalliphora; species Protocalliphora azurea. Next base: position 146,775,104 of record OW026522.1, read on the forward strand.
TTTTGTTCACAAATATTAGTGCTCACAAAAATGGTCATTTATTTCTAGACAAAAATTTTCTAGTTTGTAACGTCTGTTTATTTAAATTTAAATGAAATCTCTTAATTGAGATTTTTATTAATTATTTAAAAAAAGTTATACTCGCTATTATGATAGAGAGGCCTTTTTGTAAAGTTTCCTATGTATTAGTAAGAAACTTGTATTGTATAAGCTGTTTTGAGTGACTGCTCACGTGTTATTGAGAAACTAAATATGTCGATTGTAAGCTGTTATAAATAAGCTGGTTCTTGAAGTTGCTAGAAAATTGTAGAGAATGATTATTAGCTTATTTACTTGTAAATAAGCAGATGTATTTTGTGGATTAAATCAGTCGCAATATTCAGTAGAAAATTTAGTTTGAGTCGCATAAACAAGGAGCTGAGTATTTAAATTACAAGAAAGAAGGTAGTGACATGTTTTCATTTGCAAGTAAAAGAACCTCCAGTTTATTTAAAAGAAGAAAAAAAACGTTTTTGAAAACCAAAAACGTAACAATTTGTGTCAGAAGGAGTAACTCAAGAAGTAATTGAGTAAGTTGGAGTTGCCGGCAGCTGGTAATAAGTGAAAACTATAAAAGCGTTTGATGGGAAAGTTCAAGCGGTTTACATCAATATAGGTTCTTATGATTTTTAGTACGAAGATGTGGAGGTTTGTACATGTTCAACAAAATGACCCGGATATGTATGTAATGTTTGCCATTTTTAAAGAGAAAATGGGAACGAGAACTTAAGAAATTGTTAGAGTTAACAACGAAAAACTTTAGCCATGAATACCAAAGTAGATGGCGTTGATATCAAGTTTGACAAAAAGCTGACAGAATTGCAGAATGGCATGCAGATGCCAGATAAAGGCCAGACTGCATTCTCTAAGAATGGAAATTGACAGTGTCCGGTACCAAGAAAGACTAGTGAAAAATTTTTCTGACACTTCTGATAGAATCAAAGCTCCTAGTTTCGATGGCAATACACAATTTAACATCTTCAAGTTCCAATTCGAGACAGAGGCCATAAGCATGGAATAGTAAAGAAAAAGTCATTTCATTAATTTTGACCTTGAAAGGAAAAGCATCGGATATTCTTGAATACGTATTAATTGCTGAAAGTTTGACAGTCATTGCAGTTCAGTTGCGAAACATTAACATTAAATAATTAGCTGCCTATTTCGATTTAAAGCAAGTCAGTAGCGACGTGTATTTATTTGCAAGTAAAGGAACCTCGGTTTATTTAAGGGAAATAAACCAACTTTTTTTTGAAAGTAAAAACGTAGCTATATTATAGTAGGATTTTAACAACTGCATTGAAGAAAAATAATCAACTTTGCTCAACTCAATTGCTTATAAATCATGTAGAAATCTATTTCTTTTTAAAAGCCTCTAAATAAGCTTTTTATTTTGTGCTTAGCCATTTTATACTTAATTATTTTAATTTAAAATTGATGTCGAACCTATTAGAATTCACAAAAGATTTCTGTAGTTGATTGTGTAAAAATAAGCAAAAAACCAATATAAAAATTTGTTCACGGTGTCCAGAGGTTATTTTTAAAATAATAACCATATAACCCGATAACCAAGTAACTGTGAACAATCTTAATGTATCAACTTTTCACTACTCGTAACGAGTACAGACAATAAATATTTAAAACTTGTTTTTTATCAAATTTTTTATTAATATTCAATTTAAAATAAAACTACTTTTATGATTTAAAACTTTCATTAAATTCAAATCAAATAAGATTTTATAAATTGTACACATTATTAGAACGAAAAAATCTTCAAAAATTATAAAAGATTTCATTTACAATTAACCATAGAATAAAATGCTTGCTTTTTAACTTAAAACAATCAATGTCTATTGAAATTTTTGTTAATGACCCCATTACAAACACTTAACAAAAAAACAATACACTTAACATGGAAATAAAACAAAAGGTACATACAATCTTTATAGAATTCTTTTTTTTATACCCTTCACCACAGGTTTAAATGGTATATATAAGTTTATCATTCCATTTGTAATTTATACAATATTCATCTAACTCCCCATAAAGTATATATTTTCTGGATTCTTATTGGTGGGGAAGTAGACATAACGATGTAAGTTTGTCCGTTTGCCTGTCTGTTGAAATCAGTTTTTAGAAAGACCCAGTTATCGGTTATATATGTTTTATACATCTAGTTATAGGAAAAACCTAAAAGGTCTCTAAAAACATATTTGTTTTCGACTTTTCTAAGCCCCTATATAGGCTAGCGACTTCGTTTTTGCACAGAAAATTCGGAATATTTTTTTGAAATTTTCTTTCTTTTCGAAAGAAATAAAGAAAATCGGTTCATTAGTAACCGAGATATCGGTCAGAATACATTTTTGGACTTTGTGAAGATTCTATATAACGTTCAGAATTCGTTTTTGTACGAATCTGTTGTAAATTTTTTTTTTGGAATTTAAAATTTTTTCAATTAACCATATTAGTCCATAAATAACCGAGTTATAGGCAAAAATCTGAATAAAGTTATTAAAAATACACACACACAAACATATATAAAGCATTGCAATGGCTTTCAGTGTTGTTGTTTTTTGTATAAGCATGTATCTACACACAAACATATGTATATAAATTTAGGTATCAGTGTTGTTGTTGTTTTTTTAAGGTTTAAGCAACGCTTGCTATGAGAGTTTAATTTTGTGTTTACATTTTTTTAATTCGGAACAAAATGTAGTTTATTTTTTAAGTATAAATGTGAAAATATGAAAGCATACTTTAAGGCATAAATTTTATTATTTATCGCTAAGTTGGTGAAGGGTATAAAAGATTCGGTACAGCCAAATATAGCGCTCTAACTTGTTTTATTTTAAGTTTTTTTTTTTTTTTTTTTTTGTTTAATTGTTCTTTTATTTTCGAACTGAATAAACAGTTAAAAAAATGTTTAGTTGTAAGCACGTCTTTTGTATTTAAAAGTTTTACATTTTGAAAGTTTAAAATGTTTCACCCTTGCTCACTTGTTCTCTACCGTGTTTGGTGTCCTTGCAACATAATTTGTCAACTACATGAAAAAGATAAAGAAGAAGCAACAAAATTGTCATTTAACATTATACAATTACTACTCTAATGAGATTTCATTCTTTGTTTCATCCTCAACAACTACTACAACATCAGCATCATCATCATTATCAGCTCTTCATACTACTCTTCTTCCAATTGCTACTTCTAGTTATTTTTCTATTTCTTTTCTTTTGTTTTTAAGTTGCTTCATGAGTTGGTGTTTTTTGTTTTTTTTTTTTTATTCTAAAGATTGTTAGTTATTTTAAGTTGCTTGTCATTGTTGAGGATTGCCAAAAATAATTTGTTTATTGTTTTGAAAGATCATTTTTAAGTGCAATTAAGCACAATTAAATGCAGAAAATATTTAAATACTTACAGATAATGTATATTATACATATGTACAAACAAAAATATATACAGATACTTTTAGATACAAGTAAGTAAAATCTATTAGAATGAACAAAGTTTAATAATTATTTTGTCAAGTGAATGAGGGAATTAAGAAAATACATTAAATACGAACATAGCAAAACTTATATACTTAGATGTTGTATGTAAATAAATGTAGATGTATTTAAGAATATAAAGTTGGGAGAAGAAAAATAGTTGTCAATTCCAAGATAAACATATTAAGTTATGACAAATAATAAATTTCGCTATTAAGAGTGAAGCTCTTAAAAAATTTAATCGACTTTTGTTTTTGACAATATTTTTATGAATAAATCAAATTTGTTTACTAAGTTGTAAGAACTGACTCAAGTAATAGGAAGCTTATAAGGTTATATAAAAAGTATCCACGGTTTTTTCATTACTATATAATATTGATGCCCATATATTGGATAGCACCAATACGATTGTCCCAAACGAACACGCGTTTGAAAGGTAACATTTCAGGTTACATTTTTGATGAAAACAGTTCTTGAATTCGTCCTTCGTGTAAAAAGTTATATTTATTTAAAAATGAGTGAAATACGCTATGTGATACTTTTTTATTACAAAGAAAGTGAAAAAAACTATGGGAAAACGATGAATCAACCAGAATTGGCCAACATAAAAGCTGTTTTGTTTCACATGAAAATGCCAGGACACACACAACTATGTTGATCCGCCAAAAATTTACTACACTTGGATGGGAAGTTTTGATGCACCCAACGTATAGTCCGGACCTTGTACCGTCTGACTACCATTTCTTTCGGAGTCTGCAAAATTCTCTTGATGGTAAAAATTGGCCAACCGAAAAGCCGCTGAAAATCGCTTGGGCAAGTTTTTCGCTAGTAAATCACAGAAATTCTACTGCAATGGAGTTATAAAACTATCCGGAAAATGGAAAATAATAATGCACAGTGGGGCAGAATTGAAATTACATAATAGGCATAGTAGAGTTTGAAAGGGGTGTCCCACATACCCCTCAGGAGCGGAGCTATTGAGACTCAAAAAAGGATACCTCCGACATAAACCATTTTAAATCGTTTGTCAAATTTTTATTTCTTATCCACTTTCAAAAAATGTTTACGTTTTCCTAAAGCCCTTAATAAGCCCTTCGAAAATGCTAGTGCTATTTTTCCCTTATAATTTTCAAGTTATTTGCATTTGCAATTTAAACTATTTCAGTTTTGCCAAATCCTGGTCCAGTTTTGTAAATATATAACCCAATATTTTATATTTTTTTCCATTTAATTAAAGAAGGAAATTGTCTATCGTATAAAAGAAATTCTAAGTCGATATCTTTTCCGAATCCAAAAATAAAATGTTTTGAAATTAAAAATTGCAAGAATTATGACTTTTTATGTTTTTTGGCCATTTTCGGGATCTTCGCCGATTTTTTGGGAATTGTAGGATTTCTTTTGCAAAAATCATAAGTATACACTTTACTATTTATAATGATAAAGTCAATAGTCAACGAAAATTTCGTTAAGATATTTTAACTAACAAAGATTTTATTGCATATAAAATATTTATAGTTTCTTTAAAAACCATTTTTTACCAAAAATTTTACTTCAATTTCGAAAATTTGTACTACTTTTATGTGAAATTTTATATAAATATAATCAGCCGATTAGAAGTTACATATTTATTTCCAAAAAATTCGATTTTGCGAATATGTACTTGATAAAAATTGCTTTTCAATAAATAAAATTTTAGTTTAATATTTTTCAAAAAATAAACTCGGATACTTTTTATATGACTAAGGTCAAGGCTTACATCTAATATTTCTAACATTGGCATTATTGTTAAAAATATTTAATATAATTTTGTACACTTCTAGTTCTCCATACAATGATGCGTTAAACGCAGTATAAGAACTCTTATATATACTATGTAAATACTCTTACATCATTCCTTACATTCTCACAAAATTTGTTATTATTATTGTTCTATTTAAATAAAATTTTGCTACATCTAATATAAATGTTTATAGAAATTATTACTCCATACATAATAGTTGTTATCATAGACTGGTTTTCTTTATGATAATTTATTTGGCCAAATCATAATGAAGGCATTGGAAAATGATTTTCCCTTTTATCTAACAATCATTTAAAATATGACCATAATAAAATAGGAAGAATGAAAATAATCGACTATAATGCAAAATGACAACAATAATGTTATTTTAAATTTATACCGACATTTTTGAAAGCAAAACTTTTTATGTGTGTGCGTGTATATGTGTGTTTGCCATCAACCCAACTAATGTCCTGCTAGCAGGCTTTTACAACCTCCTGCTTCCTTTTTCTTACACTTTTAGGGGTTTTTGTGTGTGAACAAGCTCACACACTTAGTTTTTTCTCATTTTATTACGAGCACATAGAACAGCGTTGTCAACTAAATAATAATAAGATGTATTTTAGTGCTTTTTCAGAGATTTCTAGACAACATTTATTGAGGAAATGTTGAGCATGTTTTGCTGTAAGAAAATGTGCTACCATAATGTCTTGTTTAACTGTCAAAATAAATTTTAAAGAAATTAGGATTAACACGTTTTTAGGAAAATATTATTAAAAAATTTAAGTTATTTTTTCTTCTAATCTGAAAAACTAGGTAACCAAAAATGTGCTATAAAAAGTGTTTTAAGCGCATTAAAAATGTTCTTAAAATCGAAAAAATGCTTTCTATTCGTTTATAAGAGAAAGTAAAGTGATAAATGGCAAATTACATAAAAGTTCTTTCATTTATAAAATTAAAAAATACATATATGGAATTTAAACTGCTGAAATATAATTTCAAACTTAAAATAGCTCTAACAAATCGATGCTAATATATTTTTAAAATTGTTTAAAATGGAACCGAACGGTTAGATTCATTTGAAATATGACATTGCATGTTTTTGATTGTCCTGTTTATTAAGGTTTAAGATTTTTTCGAAATGTTTTAGAAATTAGATTTGAATTCACCTCATTTTTAGAAAAACTCTGTCAGTTCCAACGACTCGAAAGGCTTAATTCATTATAATTTAATTCATAGACTTATATTCTCTTCACTTTACATGTATCGAGTTAATTCTATAGAGAATTAATTTGTTAAAGAATTTATAATAAATTAAACAATTCAATCTTATAAAATATATTGAATAGTTATTTTTTTCTTTCTTTTTTTTTTAGTTCAAATCTAAAGCGTGATCCATTTTAAGGTTCCCTACTTTTTTAAAGAAAAAAACACAGAAAATTTAAATTTAATGGGGAATGTTTATTATCATTTGAAAGAACATTCTTTCGCATTTATTTTTTGAAGATTATGTCTATCAAATGTTGGCCGTTGCTACGTCGCAGATGGTCCATCCGTCCACCGCATCTCGACTGGTAACTGGCGAATGACACACGTGATGTCTTCCTCCAATGCCTGCATCGAAGCGGGTTTGTCCGCATAAACTTTAGACTTTACATATCCCCACAGGAAAAAGTCTAACGGTGTGATATCACATGATCTTGGTGGCCAATCGACCGGCCCAAAACGTGAAATTATATGCTCACCGAAGTGTTCCATCAATAAATCCATTGATTGGTGCGATGTGTGGGAAGTGGCGTCGTCTTGCTGAAACCAAATGTCGCCGACATCACGAGCTTCAATTTCAGGCATCAAATAGTCGGATATCATGGCACGATAACGGTCGCCATTGACGGTTACGTTCTCACCGGCATCATTTTTAAAGATATATGGACCGATGATTCCACCGGCCCACAAGCCACACCAAATGATTGTTTTTTCTGGATGAAGTGGCAGTTCTTGAATCTCTTCAAGTTGCTCTTCGTCACAAATGGTGCAATTTTGTTTGTTTACATACCGATTGGGCCAGAAATGGGCCTCATCGCTGAACAAAATTTGCCTCGAAAACGTCGGATCTTCTTGGAACTTTTCAATAGCCCATAGAGCGAAGCGATGTCGCTTGGGAAGGTCGAGCGGCTTCAATTATTGAATAAGTTGTATTTTGTACGCTTTTAATTTAAGATCTCGACGTAAAATGCGCCAAGTCGGTCCATACGTTAGTCCGATTTGCTGCAAACGGCGTCGAATCGACCCTCCACGGTCTTCGTGTACACTCTTAGCTACGGCCGCTATATTTTCTTCACAGCGTGCTGGATGTGGTATATTCGGTCGAATATTATCCAATAATGAATGCTGGGTCTCAAAATGGGTGATGGTGTTGGGAATAGTACGCCCAGTAGGCCGATTATGTTGACCATAAGTTGAGCGAAGTGCACGAAACACATTCCTCATAGAACGTGAATTTTCGTAATAAAGTTGAACGATTTGTAAACGTTGTTCAGGCGTAAGTCTTTGCATTATGAAATGCTAAACAATACTAAACAAAAATAACATGATAGCATGACACGACTCACTGGTGATCTGGCTATTGAAAAAAGTATCTCTACTTGAATCACCCTTTATTATAAATTAGCTTTATATGCCGTTTACACCGAACAAAAACTGGTAGTTTTTGGCTTCATTCGGTTTTTGATAGAAAAACTGCATAATTTCCATAAGTTTTCCATACAAATTAAAAACCATTTTCATCTAGTTTTTATTGAAAAAAAAAAACTACAAAAATTTTTATTTTTGTTACAGCCTGTTTACATGAACAGTGAGCTTTCATATGTAATGAAAAAGTTAAAACTGTAAAATTTCTTGAATAGTTGTCTTTCTTTAATATATTAAGTGAATAAATTATTTTTAAAATATTAAAAAAAAAATATTTTTGTCAACAAAAATTAATTTTAATCGACAAAAATTAATGTTAATGTTAATAAAGAAACGTGTCAACAAAAACCTCACTGAGAGAAAAACAGGTATGTAAACGGTATGATTTTTGATACTCGCTTTACACAAAAATCAATTCATTTTTGTTTGGTATAAATGGTATATTAGAAAATATTTTCTAATTCATTTTGTAAAAGTTTAAAAAAAGATTTGAATTAACAAAAATTGATTGAATTTTTTATGAATTCATTGATTAAAAAATCAACAAAGGATTTTGAATGAAGTCATAGAATTATGTTCTTGGTAATGGAAGTTTTATATATTAGAGGACTTAAGCTAAGATTTAATTAATTCTTTCAAAGCTCTGGTCTAGTCAAAGGGTAAATTTTGAAAATATTCTAATGAAATCATGATCATAGTTATACAGACAAAATTTTAAGTCTTTTATTCTCCGAGGCTAGGGGTAATGATTAAATAGGAATGGAAAGTTAAACCTTTCTGACCAAAGGTCAAATTTTCAATGAAAATATACTTCATGTAAAAAAAATGAATAAAATCAAAATTGTCCATTAAAGATCACTATAAGTTTAAATTTGATTTGGCCTTTTGATCAGAAAGGAGCCCCCCAAATATATAAAAGAACTAATACACTATTCTAACTTAAACATATTTTTATAACCGTAAATAATATTTTTAACCTAACTCTTGTTTTAAGACTTATAATGATGGGTTTAATTAAAGTCCAAATTACATTGAATCAAAAAGTTATATAAAGATAATGAAAAAGTTCGTCGTTTCAGCGAATTTATTCATTAATTTTTACTTAACATACAGGTGGATTGAAACAACAAATTCCATACGTTGATATTTATGCAGTGTTAAAATTCAATGCAAAAATACATTGATTTAACATTTTCGTATTTTGTTTCAATAAATACGTCTGTTGGATAAATTTAAATGAACAGCTACATTGACTTAATGAACCAGTAACATGATTTTAATGAACTTAGTTTATTTTATGTTTGTTTGCTTTTTGCTCTTCTAACTAAACGTACAAGTTCATTGAACGAACATACAAGTTCCTTAAATTAAAACAACATGTTCTTCTTTTACTAAAAATATGAACGTGTTCCTTAAATCAACAAGTAATAGATTAAAACAAAAATTTATTTAATAAATTTAAGAAAAGGTTACCGTTCATAAGTACGTTAAATTTTGCACTGAATTTCAATTAATGATTGAAACAACAACGAATTTGTACGTTGAATCGAACAATTCTTATAAAAAAAAAAACACAAAGAGTTAAACGTACTTGATTCGAAATTACTTTTCAGTGTATCTCATATTTTTGCAAATTTTTATTATGAATTCATGAAGTGATCAAAAACAATCATACATACTAATTCACGTACAATAAAATACCACAGATCCAAAGTTGGTGTGCTAAATTATTATTATTATTATTATTATTATTTTTATATAAATTAAAACATTTATTCTTTTTTTAGTTTTTGAACCCTGTATTGTGGCATATAATCATCAAGTAAGTGGCGAATGATCCCCATGAATAAAATGAAAACGTAAAAACGAGAACGAAAGCTATAATCTGTCAGGATCGACTATATAATACCCTCCACCATTGTGTAGGAGAATAAAAATTCGGAAGGGGACTTATATTACACCTGTGGCCAATTTTACTAAATATATAAATACAGAATAATGCGTTGATACGAACATCTAGATGATTTTATGCACTTTAGAGCGATTCCTGTAAGTGAGTTTATATGGGTAAATGGATCCTGGGCTATGGTAAATTATGGACCGATTCTTATAAAATTTGACAATGTTGTTTTTACTTACATAAAACTTATTTGTGTCGAACATTAACTTGATACTAACATTCGTATGGGATTTATGTACGTTAAAGTGATTTTCGGAAGAGGAGTTTATATGGGAACTATGTTCAATTGTGGTCCGATCTTCATAAAATGAGGTACAAAGATTGATACTTATGAAAAACTTCTTTACACTGAATTTCATTAAAATATTGCTATATTTAAGGCATTTTTGAGTGTTTAAACTTTATTCCGGGGGGACATTTGTATGGGGCCGATCACAACTAATTTCAATAGGCTTTGTCCTTGTATCATATAGGACCCACGTGCCAAATTTAATTGAATTATCTTTAAAATCGCGACCAGTACTTTGTGCACAAGGTTTACATGGGCAGTCAGCTGTCCAGCTAGCCAGCCGTATAGACGGACGGACGGACATCGTTAGATCGATTTAAAACGAGATTCTAAGTCGATTGGTATACTTTAAGGTGGGTGTTCGGTAACTTTTTCTATGGTGGTGTAGGGTAAAAATACAAGAAAATGATGACTAAGTTTTCAAGGTAATTGGCAAATATACTCCTATAGTGAAAGGTTCCATTCTACTCTTCGTAACTTTCACACTTTTTTTGTGGTTTTAACAGAAAATTCATTTTTATGAAATATGGGACTTCAAAATTTTCCTGATATATTGGTCAGGTATGATCCTTAATTATCAGTGACCATAGAAAAGTTTATTTCAATATATAAATGTTGGTAAAGCAAATATTTTCATCAGGTTTAAATGGTTAATTAAATGAAACGTTAAAAAAAGTTCACTAAGAAAATTGACAACACTTTTCCAAAAATATTAAAAAGTAGTCACTTTTTTTGGTCCTTAACAATAAGTTCTCTGGAGTAAGCATTAAATACAAACATAGATATATATTCATAATTGTATATATATAACTTAATATATATATATATATAGTATATGTAATAGTAAATAAATATACATATAAAAACACATACGTTAGTATACCCACCAAAGAACTATATGTAGCAGTTTCTACTTATTGGTTTGTTAAAATAATGTTAAAAGCAGAGTGTTGTATGAGTTTTCCCAAGGAACTTGTGAAAAATAATAATAAAATAAAAAAAACAATGAACTAGAAAAAAAAATACTGACACAACAAAGGATTTTTGGAATATTGCCAAATAACTTTTGCTGCCTACCATTTAAAGTACTCGTTGTTGTGTTGCTGCTGCTTACTGCTACATATATACATTCATACATATTTCCACCGCCACCAACGACAACTATGATCATGTACATATTCAATTAGCAAATGTTATGCATGCATTAATACAAGCTGAACATTTTTAAGGTGTTCTTCATTTACACTTTACACCATTTCCCAGCAAATAAGTAGAATTTAAACTAATGCTTCATTGAAAACAAATTATAAGAAATTTTAAATTAATTTAGGAAACAAACAGACAAACTGAAGGAATTTTTAATTCTTTATAAAATTTTTGTAATATTTTATATGTATTTTAAGAACTTTGTTGTATTCTCATTATTTTAACAAATTAAAACAAAATGTTTTAGTTGTTTGATTTCAAATAGGAACAGGTGTGTGAACACCAACCAGCTGCTGCTGCTGATGATGATGAGGAATATAATCTTAAATGCAACTAAATACTTTTGTGATTGTGTTATAGTATGTGGCAAAGGTAGTAGCAACAAACTCAAATATATATATTGTGGTTATTTCTATGGCATTTGGCCAAAATTTAATTTTAATATTTTTACTTTTTCTTAATGTGTTAAAATTTTATACTATTTTAGTTTTTTTTTTTTTTCTTTTGTATGATAACTTGAAAACTAAAACCACTTTAAATAATATTTAAAAAGGTAGGAAAGAAAAACTTGCGTATACAAACTTTTGTTTATAATAAAACTTTATTATAATATAAATGTATTTAAATTAAGTTTTTTAAATCTCATTATTAACTATTTGATTCTGTATAACACAACTATCTCCACCAGTGCTGCCAGTTTAGCTTTTTTAGGGTTAAATCTAGCCTTTTTATTTTCCTTGTAGCCTCAAAATTTTTGTTTTAGCTTTTAGCCTTTTTTTTATTATTAAAATTTCCCTAAAAAGGCTAAAATGTTAGTATTTCAGCAATGAAGGAAATAATTTGTAATTCGTTAATATTTTTTAAAATAACAACTAATTTTATGGATTTACTATGTCAATTAATATAATTATTTTCTAATAGTCATAGAAACTGTTTACGAATATAATTAAAAAAATAAAATTGATGTGAAAACTCACACAAAAAATAACATTAATTTTAAAATATTTTAACATTTTAAACACATTGCAATTTTTAAAATTCTTCATATTCAATATCTACACATTTCCTTTTAATTTTTTAATAATAAAATTTAAATTTGTCAATAATTTACAAAGTTTTCATTTCAGGCAACAGTATTACAAATTTTTCTCACCATAGAAAAAATATATTTTACATTATAAATTTTCTACCATTTCACACACGCCCTATAAAAGTTTTTTTTAACATATTTTTTAATATTTTGTAATTTCTCCTGTGCAGTAAAATTTTTCTTCATTTTTTTTTTTTTTTTAATAGTCGCCCTTTGGCCGGGTTTTTAATTATATGATATGTCTAAAACCGCTTTCGCTTATATAATTTTTCCTTTTTACCCAATTTTGTAGTAATAACAAATTTTTTAAAATGAGTTTCTTGCTATTGAAATTCAGTAAGATCGGTTCATGAATGGCGGACATATGTCAAAAAAAAAACGACTTTTTAAACCGGGTTTTGCTTTTCTTAAGAGTCTATATAAACTAGGGTCGTTGTTTTTGCAAAAAAGATTTGGAAATTTATTTCTGAATTTTTATGCTGTAGAAACGAGATAAATCAGTACAATAATAACCGAGATATCGGTTTATCTTGTTTAAATTACGGATTTCACTTTTATTTAGATCGTTAATAAATATTTTTATAAAATTTTTGGTTTTTTTGAATTAACCATATCGGTCCATAATCCACCAAGTTATAGGCATAAATCTGAAAAAAATTATTAAAAATATAAACACACAAGCATATATAAGAAGCACTGCAATGACTTTCAATGTTGTTGTTTTTTGTATAAGCCAGCAGTAGTGGTTTATTGTACACACACAATCATTTTTTATTTATATTTGTTTTTTTTTTTTTTTTTTTTTTTTTTTTTGGAAATAGTAGCATTGCAATGACTCAGTGTTGTTATTTTTTTGCATAAGCATGTATCTATATACAAACATATGTATATAAATGCTTAATCAAAATGGAATTATAGTCTAAAAATTTAGTAAAAACAATTCAAAATGTTGAATAATTTTTCATACGAAATATAAACCAAATTTGTATGGATTTTTTTTTTTTTTTTTTGAGTTTTATTGTGTTATTTAGCTGGCAGCCATTTTATGGTTTATTTATAAATTTACTACAAAATCTTTAGAAAATTATGAAAAACTAATGACAAAGAGAAAATTTATATTTTTTTTTTTAAATAGGCTTTATTTTTTTGGAGAATTTAGACTTTTTTAAAGTTCTATTTAGCCTTTTTTTCTCACTTCCTGGCAACACTGATCTCTATAGCTAGAATTTTAAAAATATTTTAATTTAGCTCAAACTTATACCACAAACATTTGCAGAACAACGTCAAAAAAATTAAACATTATCTATAATTTAACTTAAATACTTTTAAGATATAATTATATCTTTTAATATATAATTATCTCCCTTTTAACGACTTTTGTAGAAGTTGTCGGGATGAGGAAGAGTGGGAGACGATGGCGCATCTTTTATGTCACTGTCCCACTCTTGCCGAGATTAGGACTTTCAATTTTGGAAGTCGACATCGATATCTCTCTGATGTCGATGTCAGATGGATCAGTTCTTTCATACATGCGTCGGGCTGGTTCGTTTCAAACGTTGTTATGGACATTTGAGGTAGAAATATATGATATGAAACCTCAGGGTTTCACAACGGGACCAAATTGGACCCAAGTGGACAGCTGCCAAAATAACCAAATAAGATATAATTATAATTTAATTTTGTAATAATTTTAAAAATATATAAATTTTCCAATGATTTTTTGCATATTCTATAGAAACAAGTTCACATTTTTATAAAATTCCCAATTATTTATTACTTGATTTAAAAAATTTCAGTATATCTATACAAACAGCTATAATTTAGATAATTATATAGTCCTATCTCTAATCAATTACTTTTATAATTAAGACCAACTATATAAAAAAAAGAAAAGTTTACCCTAATTTCATACTAGTTTGCCTTCCCTAAAGTTTCAACTAATGTCAACAAATGTTATTAAGCAAATTCATACATTAAATGTTTGACTTAATAAATAAAATTAAATTAAGTCAAATTTCTGTGTCATTATTTGAAGGAGTTATAAAAATCATTACACACACACACGCGAATAATTATTTTTACTTGTTCTAACACAATACAAATTAAAATACATACACACACATATATAATTTATATATAATTATATGTGTGAAAATAAGTATGTAAACCTCTAATGAGTCATGTGTTTTATGATTGAAGTCATTAAACGCAACAGACTCTTTAGTAAGCAAAAAAAAAAAAAAAGTTTGAGTGCTTATTCGGCTGTGCCGAATCTTATATACCGTACACCCGTGTTGAGACGTGTTATATGAAAATTAAATAAATTATTTTGGATGTAATTACAAATGTACTTGCCTATTCTATATTTATGTAAACTCTAAAAATTTTAAATAATTTACATTTCCATATAAAGTTGAAATAGAATCAATGATCCTTATGTCTTTATATATATTATAAAAATGAGATGTAAGTTTGTTTCATTTGTGTATCAATCACGTCTAAAAGGCTGAAGTGATTTTCATGAAATTTGCCACACAGATAGTGCCAGTGCCGGAGGTGGTTATAGACAATTTTAGATCTCGATTGAACGTTAAGCCCACATTTTACGCCTACTTAAAAAAATTCATATTTTCAAATTTTGAAGCTATTTACATGAAATTTGACGCACAAATAGTGTCTCCTCTGTATAATGTTATAGTCTACGTTGGACATTGATCGGATTCGTAAAACTATAAATTTTACTTATAATTTTCGCAGCATCATCCTATTCCTAAATTCAAATATCGAATTTTATTTTCCGATTGCGGCAGGGGGGAGTAGTATCCCCCATATAAAGCAAATATTCATTATCTAAGGAGCTATTACAGTGAGAGCCCTCAAATTTCGTGGGAATCTTTATCTTATCATATCACATTGATGAGAGGTAGCTCTCATACAAAGAAAATATAAATTTTCTCATCTAAAGGACTATTATAGTGAAAGTCTTAAAAAGTTTTAAAAGTAATTTTCATATCAAATTTCGAAATGGGTGGATAGGTCAAGGGGGTGTAGTAGCCCCCATATGAAGTAAATATTAGTTATCCCATCAAATAGGGTAGCGAAGCACACCGGTAAAAGCTAGTAAATTATAAATTGAATAGTTTACAATTTTACAAAAGTTTGAATATCTTTAAGGAAGATGTAAAACTTCGGCAAAGAACTAGTCCATATTAATATTATAAAATCAAGTGTGTGTTAGGTTTTTGTGACCCAATCACACCTAAAACGCAGAACCGATGTTGATGAAACTTTTAAATATATTTAGATAAATTTTAAGGTGTAAGAAACTATAGAATGTAAATTAAGTACATGTTACTGAAAATGGCGAAAATATTGCAGTTTTTCGCAGTTTTTTTTTTCTTAAGAGTAGAAACATTACGGAAAACATCGTTTTTTGAATAACTGGATAAAGCTGTATTTTTACGATTTCTTCAAGTTCTTTTTAACTTTTAGATTCCATAAAATGCAGGGGCACTAAGCTAATATTTGATAAATGTAAGACAATATTAAATTAAAAAAGGCTATGGTGGGAAATTTATGGACCGATTTGACTGTATTAAAAAACCAAAATTCGAAAAAAATATTTTTGACTGATTTATGCAGGAATGAGCCCCATAGCTTATATGGAAGCTTCAAAAAATCTAATAACGGGTTTTAACTTATTTAATCCTGAATCTTCTTAGATAACTTTTTTCAACACAAAAATTCTTAAAAAAAATTTTGATTTTTCTGTGAAACAATGAAATCTCTAGCTTACATAAGTGCTTCAAAAAGTTGAAGAAAACCAAATATGTCTTAGTTTATTGTTGTTGTTTTTCAGAAAACAACAACTATAAGGGAATCAGACATTAAATAAATGAAAAAAAAAACAGATTTGCAAATAACTCAGTTGTTTATGAACCGATTTTGTTGATTCTGAAAACCGAAATTTAAGAGAAATATTTGTGATCTATCTATATAAGAACCAAGCCTGTAGTTTATTTAGGACTTGGATATTGGTCAAAAATGCATTTTAACCGATATCTCTATAACTAATTTACCGACGGAGTTCATTTCTACAGCAGAAAAATTCAGAAAAAAATTTTCGATTTTGTTTTACTAAGTCCCTAGCTTATATAGTTGCTCAGGAATTCAAAAAAAGTTAAGGAAAAAATTTTAAATCTTTTGATATATATATATACATGTTATATATTTATGTTATCAGGAGACTTCACAAACACCATATGGTAGTTATCGGTCGAAATTTCAACCATTGGTCGTGAAGACGGATATCGTCCTATCGATAACATTTTTGATAAGAATCCAGAAAATATTAACTTTTTTTACTGTCCGATGGAAACTATGGAAATTACAAACGGAATCACAAACTTATATATATACCCTTTACACCTATGGTGTAGGGTATAATAATAAATTCACATGAACAGAAAAGTTTAGATGAACATCAGGAAAATTATGATTATCTAGTTAAGACAAGAAACGCTTATTAACTGTTTAATCCGGTTAGTGTGTTTGTAGGCAGTTAATTTTTATGGTAATTATGATAACATTATGACTTAAAGAGGGTTATTTGAGTATACTAGAAGAAAAGAAAAAAAAAACTAAAATACTAGCAAACAGAGATAAGAAAGTATTGACATAATTTTTATAATGCTTAATATTATTAGGTATGTAGATTTTGTGTGTAATTTATTCCAGGAATTGATTAGTTACAAATTGATATTTTTTCAATATTCGTAAGTCAAATAAAAAATAAAAATAATTGAGTCTAAACATAAAATGTAAATTCAAAGGTAGAAGAATATCCTTGAATAGGAATTGAGTTATAGACTCCTTTTCTTCCTCGCAGCTCCCGCTAACCAATAAGGCAGTCACCCCAGATAATGGCCGCCAACAGAAAGAATTTATCTCTCGAGAAAGACGATAAGGTTCTAGACCGACTTGAACTGACTTCTGTGCATTCAAACTTCTCCAACGATCGTTTGCCTATTAAAGAATCAGCAGTTTGCTCTTAGTCATTGGTATAACCATATTTTTTCTTATCCGGAAGGATCTGTATGGTACTAAATTCTCTGGCAGGCTGGTCTGCAAATAGTGTCTGAACGTGGAATCCAGCCGCTGTGTAATTCCTATTAATCTAATAGATGTGTTCAAAACTATTCCTGTACCTACTAGATCAATGGAAAGTTTTAATATTTTTCATCTTTTAGAATTTTTACATTTAGATTGGTGTATGTGTTCCATCTTTGACAATTGAACATTAGATAGTTTTAGCAAGAGTCTCCAAGAGCTTCTGAATTCGTAGCTTATTGTCAAAAATTAATCAAGAGAAGGATAATATGGTGCAATGCAAATTCTTACTATATACTTTGGAAAGTACAAATCATGGCTGCTCCGACGTGATCGGCTATATGACAATTTAATTTTTTTTTTATTATTTTGAATTTTGAACCTTTATTGGCCTTAGATATGCCCACCAAACCGTTTTGATATATCTTGATTGATTTAGAAGTTAGCAAAGTCAAACTCCAACAAAATGAGTTACGTGTATAACTGCTTAATTGTTTTTGTAAAAAATGTTTTGTTTTTGCGAGTTTTCTTTCAACTTGTTGCAAAAATTTTATTAGAATATAAAACCATTCATAAAAAAATGCTCATACTACGTAAACTAAAAAAAGGTATTTACAGATATTATAAAAGACAGAAAGCAGATATTTTCAGATTTGATATCTCCGATTTCAAAGAAATTTACTACAGAAGTATTTTTATATATAAATTTTTAGACTCAGGGCTCTTTATGGTCAAAAAAAAAAAAAAAAAAAAATATAACGTTTTGAAAATTGAAAAAATGGTAAAAGTTTTACTTTTTTAATTGATAATAGCTTTCCAAATATAGGTAGGAGATCTCTGGTTTGAGTGTCATATTATAGACAAATATATTACCTTTAGAACGATATTTATAAAGTCTATTTTAATTAAAAGTTCAAACAATATTTTAAAATTTCTTTATATAATGTTAACATAGCTCTCCTCCCTGCTCTTGTAAAATTTCAAGGTGGACACTCATTTAGTTCTGAAACTACGGACCGAAATTTAGTATAATTACAATAAAAAAGATACGCAAATTTCAGTTCAATACGACCTGGTAGAAGTTTCGGAGAAAGTAAAAGGCTGTAGTAATGAACAAAGTTACACAACCAGACTACTAGAGACTATTACCACAAAAAAAAAAGATATAAAAAACTCCTCAATATTAATTTATATATTTATATTAACAAAACCTAAAATAGGGGAATCAAAACCCTAAAATAGGGGAATCAAACAGGTTACATTCTTAAAAAAATAGATGCATAAAGATTTCCATGCATTTTATGAATATTTAAATTATTAACTTATTCAGTTTTAATTAATATTTATTAACTTAAAACAATTTATAAATTATTTAATTTTTATACTAATATCTTTTATAGAAAAAAAAAATTTTATCGGAATAAATAAGAATAAAAAAAACCTTACCAATCGACTTTTATGCAAAAATTAATATTTCAGCTGATTATATTTTCCCTATAATATTCTTTCCCTAAATTATTTTGCTGGTTTACTCTTATTAATATTAAGGAAATCATTAAAGAAAACATGACAGCTGGAAGGAAAAAATTAATTAATTGCTAGGAATTCATATCCACATGGAATAAGTTATTTCTTGGAAACTTTATCAAAACTTTTCAAAGCAGAGTTTTATGAACAAAAACAATTATGTGTAAAAAATATTCTAAATAAAAAATTATTTTATTAAAAATATGTAGTTTTTTCAAAGATTTTACTATTGTTGTCTTGTATCTAATCATCTCAATTTTTGTTTATGTAATATCTGTAGTAATTGTACTTAGGTTCCAACTAATCATATCAGTTCCAAAAAAATTTGCCAAATTACAAAATAAAACAGTTCTTCCGAAAACCTATAAAAAGCACAACTAAATTTGTCGAAACAGCGATGAAATTTTAACAAACGAAGAAAGTGCCTACTAGAATTTATTTTATTTTTTTAGATCTAACTTTATCTAATAACAATAATACAATATCTGGCACGTATCTACCTATTACCATTTTTGGTCTTCAGATATCAATTTTTTCTCTTTTACTTAAAAATATTATAGTCAAATATGTATCGAAGATAGCAAAGAGTCTATGCATTTTGAATATATATTCTGATTTTTGTTTACAATATTTTTGCCATTGCTGTTATGATAAACTTGCGAACTTTAATGATTAAAAAAAAAGCCCGAACATATTATACCCCACACCATTGTGTATGTCCATCAAAATTTGAGGAAGGGTCTTATATTAGACATGTGGACAATTGTGGACCTATACTTAACCTAAGTGTAAAATAAAATATACGATATATAAATATACATTAATACTAACATTTAATATTTATATGAATTTATGCACTTTAGGGTGACCCCCGAAAGTGGGATTATATGGGAGCTATGGTAATTTATGGAGCGGTCCTCATAAAATTTGCCACTGTGATTTATACTTATATAAAACTTATTTGTGTCGAAGATAAACTTGATACTAACATGTGTATGTGAATACAAACTTGATACTAACACGTTAAAGTGATTTTCGGAAGAGCTATGATAAATTATTGTCCGACCTTCATGAAATTTGGCACAAAGATTGATACTTACACAGACCTTTTTTTCATCAAATTTCATTAAAATATTGCTATATTTAAGGTATTTATGATTGTTAAACCCCTATTCTGGGAGGACATTTGTATGGGGGATGGGTCAAATAATGAACCGATCATAACCAATTTCAATAAGCTTCGTGTCAAATTTCACTGAATTATCTTCAAAATCACAACTTGTACTTTATACACAAAGTTTATATGAACAGCCAACCGTCCAGCCATCCAGACGGACAGACGGACCTCGTTAGATCGACTCAAAAAGTGATTCTGAGTCTATTGGTATACTTTATGATGGGTGTTGGATGATTTTGTGCGTTACAAACATCAGCGCAAACGCATAATACCCCAACCGCCTATGGTGGTGTCGGGTATAAAAATATTGTTTTAAGTATTAGCTGTGTTCGTGTACTTTCCAGCAAGATTTATTAAGCCGCTTTCTTTTGTTTTTTTTTTTTAACTTAAAATACTTTAAATGATTTTTAACAGTAAACAAAATTTTATAAATGAATTTTTGTCTAATTTTTTAACATAAATCTAAAAAAAAACATGAATTTTAAATGTTTGCTTAACATTTTATTACATTTATTCTTCTAAATTATTTTGATTTTCTTTGTTTACAAAGAAGTTTGTTACCTACGTGGACTACGTTTATGAAAAATTTTATATTAAATTGACTTTGATCTTTATCTGTTTCAGAACAAATAAAACATTTTGACATCGATATGTAAATGAATATTTTGCATATTTTAACCTTAACGGTATAATTTTACATTTACCGATTTTTAGTGCATATTTATAACTTTTTTATATTTAGAGCATATTCAATCCTTTTAGAGTATTTGTTAATATTTTAAGGATAATCTTTCTTATACCTCATGGTATTACCCTTTCTGGACAGAGACTTCTCAGTTTAAATCTCAACCGATTTAAAATTTTTAACAACATATTGGAGATTCTTAAAATATATTCCGCTTGGCGATTCGTGCTTTGGGATTTGAGAAAATATGGTCTAAAATCAAAACTTACATATAAAATGGGTCGAATTCGGGAGGGTTTGTACCATGAGCAATTGAGTTATTGGGCTTGTTTTTTATCTTAAAGTCATCTCTGTGAAGTTAACTTTCAGAAAAGTGCAAAATTGTTATATGTTGCTGAGGAAAATTTGATTTTAGATAAAAAAGAGTGTAGATACTTTTTCATCTAAAAAAAAAACCCAAAAAGTTATCTTTTTTGCAATTTTCAAATTCAAAATCGTTTATTTTTGAGCTCGGTAAAGATATCGACTTCAATTTTTTTTATTCAATAGATAATTTTGTGCTTTAACTAGTTAAGAAAAAAAACTAATGAAAATTATGCTGCTGAAAAATTCAAACGCAAATAACTCGAAAACTATAAGAGATAAATAGGACACGTAAGCATGTCTTCTATAGATCTTATTAGGGCCTACAAAAATATATAAAAATATTTGCAATCGGACAGGAAACAAAAATTTGGCAAGTGATTAAAAATTTTTTATGTCAGAGGTACCTAACTTTGAGCCCCCTTAGCTCCGCCCGTGACGGGTTTGTTGTGCCCCCCTTCCAAACTTAACATTTTAAAATCCTCTGCTACGCCTGTACCAAATTTCATGGAAATCCAACCAGCCGATCAGAAGTTACAGATTTATTTCCAAAAAAAATCGATTCTGCCCCACTGTGCACTGGTTTGCTGCTGCACATGCTAGGAGACTAGGACTCCCTTTGAACGACTATTGCAGAAGTTGCTATAACAAGGAGGAGGAGGAAGAGACAGTAGAATATTTTCTTTGTCACCGTCCTGCTCTTGCGAATATACGGACTACTGAATTTGGTAGTCCGTATATGCACGAACTATCTGATCTCTCAGCAATTGATGTTAGACGAGTAAGATCTTATGTTCATGCGTCAGGTTGGTTTGATTCAAACCTATTTTCACATGATCCATTAGGGTAACACAATGGGAACAATAGGACCCAAGTGAGATGTATAGTTACATTTTCAGCTGCCCATCTAACCTAATCTAACCTATACCTCATGGGATATTTTTCAAATTTAATTTTCTAAAATAATAAGAAAACTAAAAATATTTAGCATTTAAAATTGATTTAAGTGGATTTTGTCGCTGAGTTCTTGATTTTAGCAACAAAATTGAAAATAGATTAATCGAACCTATTTAAGCCTTTTTTAATTGATTTTCATTAAAACTATTTTTGAAATGTAATAAAGAGAATGTACTAGCTTTTAAACTTGCCCTAGTATCATCAGTTAATGCGGTAAAAACAATTTTTTTTATTTATTGTTATTTTTTTAATGAAAGTATATGATAATTTTGATAATTTCTAAACTAAGAATAATGCCTAGAATTAGATGGATAAACAAGAAAAATATCAGCAACTTTTTTATGTGATATAAATGGGGAATCAAATTTCGACACAGTTAATAAATTTCAGTTTTGCTTTTTTTTTTTTTTTGTTACATTAAAATATTAATAAAAAACACTTTGTTTTAATGGAAAACATATTTGTGTTGAACCTTAAATAGGGTATTATAGATTAGGGTTTATTTTTATATTTAACTATTTAACCTAAAAGTTTGAGATAAACAGTTTTTAATATAACTTTAAATGGGTACTTATTTTATATGTATGAAGTATTTAAATATTGAAAGATGCATCATATTCATATTTCTTTTCAAAATAATTAAGATTTATAATGTTGTTCAATATAAGAAATCGGCGCTTTTTTCTTATAATTTAAATTTTTAAGTATGAAAAATTCAATTTCCCGGGAATCCCGAAAGTTTCCGGGAAATTAAATTTTTTATTTCCGTTTCCCGGGAAAAGAAATATCACGGGAAACCCCAAACCCTAGTCTTTGCATTTGAGCTTCAAAACGATTTTCGAGATTTTTAGAAACGGCCTTATATGAGACCTATGGCCAAATGAATTGGCCCTTGTGAATCCTTGTTACATTGATTTCTGCTTATATAAAACTTGTGTCAAATATTAATTTGATACTGTGATTTATGTGGTAATTATGCGAGTTTAAGTGATAAGATGATTTACTATGATCTTATATGGGAGCTAGCTTAATTATTGATCCATAAAACTTGGTGTTCTGATTCACTCTTATATAAAACTTATTTTTAATAGTGACATAATAAATCTGGGTGAAATAGTAGACCGATAATGACCAATTTCAATAGGCTGTGTGGGCGTTATACCAAAAATAGTCATATGTTACAAATTTCATGAAATTATCTTTAAAATTACGACTTGTACTGTGGGCACAAGTTATACATGGACTGACTGCCAGTCAGCCGGACATCTAGGCAATCTGCCAGACGGACGGACATCGTTTAATCGACTCAGAGAGTGATTCAGATTCAAAAAATAAAATTTCTATCAACATTTTTCATTAAAAACCTAATTATTTAGAAAAAGCAAAAAAATAAAATAATAAAAAATTTCACATTTACAATATTTTAATTTATTTAAAAATAACACACTTATTCATAAAGTGTTTTACTTTTTTTTAAAATTTCATTTTTCTTCACCTAACATTTTAAAAAATAATACAATAACAAAGTTGCGAATTGGGCAAATATGTTGCTAAAATTGATTTGTGAAAATATAAATAAATAATTTTCAAACACTATATTGACTTGTACTAAAAGGCATCCTATTATTACTTTTATAGCAGCCTGTATTTGACAAGTTTGAAATTTAACGAAAAATGTTGCACATCATAAAAATTTTGCCAGAAGCACTACTGAATTAAAAAAAAAAAAAAACTATGATGGCTACAAAATAAATACACACACACAAAAAAGTTAAAGAAGAAAAGCTAGAAAAAAGAAACACTGAACAAAACGTATCAGTTGTGTAGTGTTGAGCATATATTTTAACTGTTGCCGCAAAAGACATTCGAAAGGAAAATGGCAAAAAAAAATACTGCGATGATGATGATTCCACTTGCCCAGAGGATAGATGAAATATAAACTTCTAGCATGTTTTTATAGAAAATAAAAAATGAAATAAAATAAAATAAATTCATAAAAAAACTCACTGTGTATTTTACAAGGATAATATGATGACATAAATATGAATATTACGTTTTTCAGTTTTTTTTTCGGTTTCTCTCTCTCTCTCTCTCTCTATCTATCTGAACAATGAATATGACAAAACAAAAAAGGAAAAGAAATCACAAGAAAAAACAGAATCGCCACAAATAAAAAAAATGAATATCTTTTGAACAAACACAGAAAGAAATTTAATCAAAATACGAAAAGTACATATTGTGACGGATTGTGTTATTTTATTAAATTTATACCCCAAGGATAGAAATAATATATTCTGTAAATTGTTTAAATATTGCAACCAACAACTATTGAAAATTTACATTTTTCCAAAAATTGCAGTCAGTCATCATACATAACTAAAATATGCTTCAGGATAATAAATGGGTGTTAGAGGTGTGGGTAAGTATAGATTCGTGCATTTGTATATGTATGTACATGTATAGTGTAAACGTATTGTCATTTGTAGTCCATCCACATCATTTAACATGTTTTTATTGCAAGCATTTCTGGCCTTACACAATTTTAAAATTTTTAATTAATTTTTGAGCATCATTACCACTTTCCTTCCTCCCTTCTTCATCCTATTGGGTTTTATTTTTTTTTTTTTGATATTTTCTATCGATATCCGTTGTTACACGAAATGGATTAAACTCAACCAACCATGTAAATTAAAACTTTGACGACCACGACAACTTTATGGAAATTAATTTTGTATCCTTATTTAATTATATGATGTCAAAGATTAAAAGGAAACCGAACAGATTAAAAAGGACATTTTTTAAATTTTAATTTAATTTGACGATTAAGGAGAACTTTTCCATTCGTATTGCTAGGTAAACAATTTATTGAATTGTATTTAAAATTTTTTTGTATTTTGCAAAGAATGTGTTAAAGAATGTATTAAACGTAATAAATAATTAATTGCTAGGCGGCTAAGGCGTGCGTTCAAATAAAATGTAACATGTTTTTAATAAAAGATGCACGTATTAACTGCCTGTTTTTATAACACGAGCGCAAAAATGATTTTGAAATTTTGTTTTTGTTTTAAATCTAAGTTAGACGAGTCGTTTTTGCGCTCGTGTTATAAAAACAGGTAGTAAGTAACTAACTGTTAGGCTACTAAGGCGTGAGTTTAAATAAAATGTAACTTATTTTTTAATAAAAGATGAACGGAATAATTTAGGATTAAAATAAATAATTTTAAATGTATTAAATAATTAATTGCTAGGCGGCTAAGGGTGCGTTCAAATAAAAAATAAAATTTTTTTTAATAAAAGATGAACGGAATAATTTAGGATTAAAATAAAGAATTTTAAACGTATTAAATAATTAATTACTAGGCGGCTAAGGCGTGCGTTCAAATAAAATGTAACATGTTTTTTAATAAAAGATGCACGGAATAATTTAGGATTAAAATAAAGAATTTTAAACGTATTAAATAATTAATTGCTAGGCGGCTAAGGCGTGCGTTCAAATAAAATGTAACATGTTTTTTAATAAAAGATGCACGGAATAATTTAGGATTAAAATAAAGAATTTTAAACGTATTAAATAATTAATTGCTAGGCGGCTAAGGCGTGCGTTCAAATAAAATGTAACATGTTTTTTAATAAAAGATGCATGGAATAATTTAGGATTAAAATAAAGAATTTTAAACGTATTAAATAATTAATTGCTAGGCGACTAAGGCGTGCGTTCAAATAAAATGTAACTTATTTTTTAATAAAAGATGAACGAAATAATTTAGAATTAAAGCTAAATCAGCTACTTGCAGCACTTCTTCTCCAGATTCATTAAATTATTTTATATAAAAATTAATTTTTATATAAAATGCTCTGATTCATTTTTAAATTTAAGTACTTTTACGAAATTTTTCACATTATCTCTTTATAAAAATTTAAAATTAATAATCACAATCAGGCACTGCTGGGGTCTTTTTAAATTTGCTTTTAACTTGAATCTTTTACAATTACCAAAATTCTATGTAGTTTAAATAACTAATACTCTGTGAGACTAAAATAACATTTCCAATTCTGTGTGATTCTACTGTAACGACAAAATTCTAAATCTGGCCAGAAAATGTTAAAAAAAAATGCCAACAATGTCTTTTTATAACACTCTTTGTTATGATTATTCGAGTTTATTTACACTACAGAAGCAACACAATCACATATCACGTATCTTGTCGCATTTTGAGTAAACTTATCATATGACCAACTGTTTTGTAAATTTTTAATGTATTTAGTTCGATACTATACAGGACCATTTTTTCGATTATTCGGTATACAAAACCTGTTATCTTGATCATTGCTTTGATCATTCTTTGCCTTAGAGTTCTTCACAACTTTATTATGTAAATTTTTTAAAGATTTGATTAACTCTCTGAATTGTGAATAAAGTCAACATACATATTTTAGATTATGAAAAAGAAGCATTTTTACCGTTTTTGATCTTTTACGATTTTTTTGAAAACAGCTTTTTTTTTTTTGTTGGCACAATTTTTTTATTAACTCCGAAACCATGATATAAAAAAAGCGCTACTCTTTCATTTTGTCTCCATGATAACCATTTGACGTTTAAGCCAACACTAATTTTATGCTCTCAAATCTTGCTACCGTACAAATTTTAAAAAAGACGGATTTTTTGTTTACCTTTTGTCAAAATTATGTGAATATGTTTGATCTTGACAAATTTTCTTACTTTTAGTATTGCTTTTTATTATAAGGTTAGTGATATATACAGTTTAGCTAAGCAACATTTAGTTTAAAAGATATAAAGATTCGTTATATAAACTTTTATATAACAATTTTTTATAAACCGATCAGAGTAAGACATACTCTGAGAGTGCTTTCGAATATCTGTAAAATTATATTTGGAACATACCAATTTATTGATCCGTTAAATGGCAGTATCTAATAGATTTTTATTATGCGTTTGCGCACAGAAAAAATCATCCAACTCCCACCTTAAAGTATACCAATCGACTCAGAATCATTTTTTGAATCGATCTAATGGTGTCCGTCCGTCCGTCTGGTTGGCTGGCTGGCTGTCCATGTAAACCTTGCGCACAAAGTACAGGTCGCAATTTTGAAGATAATTCAATGAAATTTGCCATATAGGACTTTCATGACACAAGAAAGAAGCCTATTGGAATTGGTGGTGATCGGTCCATTATTTCACCTAGCCCGGAATTGGGGTTTGATGGGCATAAATGCTCTGTAATCATTCGTTTTAGAAGATTAATTATATTTATTGTTGTCTTTATCGACTGCCTACAATAAGCCCATTTTATAGAAATTTTCTCTAAAAGGAAAGAAAGAAATATCTTCAGATAATATTTTAAAGGCCTACCCCAGAAAAAAGCTTCCAAAAGGATTCTTCTGCATGATATGGCCTATTAAAATTTTTATATTTTTAATTCACTTTTACATTATTTCCTCTTTTCTTTTCTTTTCTTTTCAAAATTTTTCTCCTTCTAAATGTCTTTTATATAATTTCTATAACAACTTTTTACCCGAACGGTTTCCTAAGATCTGCTTCAAAAGAACTTTTAAAGGTTTTCTCCAGAAAGCTTTTCAGAGGGCTTCTTTAGAGATCTGTTTTAAATTTATTTCTAGTCATTCAAATATCTTGTCCTGAAATCATTCCAAAGCATTATAAAATAGCAATTCATTAGATACAAGACTTGAAATGGAACTAATTTGTTATATTTTTAAAATAAATCGTCTTTTATATTATTGCAAATTGCAGTTGACTTTGTCATTTTATGTATAAGAAAAATTATTTAAAATTCTATAATATCTACCCTATATTATATAAGAGGCCATCTCATAACCGTAAACTAAACACTTAGATATGTGGGCTTTAATTTAAGTTCTTATTATCTCTCATTACGTTCATTATTTTTATGAATTTCTGAAGTGACCAAAAATGGTGAAGCTACCCTAACTCATGAGATAAATTCGCCAAGGGGCGAGAGCAGAATCGCTTATCTATATGAAATACTTTTTCATTTTATAACTACTGAAAAAAATAAAGAAAAATTAATACATTTGATTGTATTTATACAATAAAATAAATAAAAATTTGCAGATTCAAAATAAATGCATTGTGAAATTCACTAAACATTTTTGTTTAAATTCTGTAAACACTAGAGAGTCTATGTATACAATAAATAATCTACAGTTACCCAGCAAAAACTTTTTGGTTCTAGGTAATTACAACTAGTTTTAAAATAGTTTCTTGGTAATGAGGCCTCATTATTATTTGCCTACTCGATATTACATAAATAAGTACTCAATAGTATAATAGCACAGTAATACTGCAATCACGTGGATCAGTTGGCTAGAGCGCTGGATTAAAAACCAGATAGTTGTTGTTGTTCAATCCCATTCTGATGCTGTTTTTTATTTTTTTTTTTTAATAAAATATCTAAAAGGATGTTTTACACTAAAAAAAAGTTTTTATCACTTAGAAAGATGAGTGCAAGATGGTGTACTGAGTAAGACATTAGTCATTAAAAACGAATAGTTAATTTGTGTCCAAGTCCAAATCTCACTGACGACAAAATTTTTTGTTTTATTTTTATTTTCGTTTAGGTACATATTTTTGAGTACCTCTGGAGATAAGTTTGGTTTGCCTACCAGCAGTCTGGCGCATGCTCTCCAGGAGGAGCTTTATGCACAAAATATAATTTTGTTCACACTTTAAATGAATTTATTAAAACAGGACTAGACAAGTCTTGTTCATTACTATCAAGTTTATAACTCGGAACAAAATTTTTGTTGAATCTTAAAAACTAAAAAAATGAAAAATCTGCGATAAAGTAAGATAGAAATCAATAAGTGCCACAAAAATTATTACTTCGTTTTTAAGATAATTTGCTATGACACATGTTTCCCTAGTACGAATGCTCCCCCTTCTACCCAATATATATTCTTGACATAGTTTTATCTGTCTGTCCGTCGCACAGTGCTTTGTTCCCATATAACGATGGGACATAAATAGAAGGAGTTGAAAATTTAAACTTGGTTCACATATTGCTTTAGACTTCAAATCGGTGGAAAGACACGCCTACCTCCCATATTAGGAAACGGATTTACTATTAAAATACTAGTCAGAACTTTACCAGAATTTGTGATTGCATTTAATTATAGATTATTTATCAGTCTGCAAATTTTTATTTGAATCGAAACAAGAACACACCTATCTGCCATATATCATATGAAAAAAACATTTTTAGCAAAAATACTGGTCTGAAATAGAAGGTGTTATAGAAAATTTAAACTTGGTACACATATTATCTTGGACCTAATATGAATATTTACAAATATCCTGAAATGAAAAAAAAATGTATTTTCTTCCAAAAAGCTGATTAAAACGACATCAAAATTTGCGATAGCCATTGGAAATAGGTTTTTTACGGGTTAGACAATATTTGATTTTGATTAGGAGCAAGTTAATATTTGAAAAAAAATTTCCCGATCTCCAGTCCACATTTTGTATTATTATTAATTTTTAATATTGTATTATATTTTAATCTAATATCGATTCAATATCACGAAATATTTGATTATAAATAATTCTTAAACTTTTGTGTAAGAAATAAATATATTTTTTAAATAAATTGTTTCTTTTTAATTGTGGCAAAAAAATATTAAGTAATTCTTCTTTTATTTATTAAAAAACAGTACATGTTACCGAATAAAGCAAAAAAAATTTATAATTCTTTTTAATACATCGAACTCATGAAAGTTTTGTATTAAAATTTTAAAATGCTCTATAATTAACGCCATCTTGTGGATTTTTGAGCGAACTATATTGAGTCCAAAAATTATATCTTTCCCTTTCTTAATAGTTTTTTAAGTTTCGACATAATTTCAAATAATTTTTTATTTCAATTTAACAAAATAAATTGCGTTAACTTTAAGAACTCCTTGAAATTGAAATAAAAACAAGAAATCAGATACTTTTTCAATTGATTTTTTTTTTAAGTTGTGGCAAAAAATAGGCACCAATTATTTTTGAAAAATTATAAAATATGTTTGCGTCAATTTGACAAAAAAAAATATAATTAAAAAATACAGTGAGGTATTTTATCGAAAACTGAATTTTTAACAATTTTGTTCCTGAAACAGTTTAAAACCACTTTTTCTTGTTCTTTAATATATGGTTTAAATTCTCTAACTTAATTTTCTTTTTTTTATAATATGATTTATATTTAGATTTTTTCTTTTCACGGTCTTTTTGCGCTCCCGGGAAATCGGGTTTGAGTTTTAAATTTCCTGGGATCTCGAGAATTCCCTCCAAAAATAAGTAATTAAAAATTTCAAAATATTTATTATATAATTCAGTTAAATGAAGGATAAAAAAAGGTTAAAATAAACTAATTAATCATAAAAATATAAACTAATTCAGTTCTTTTGGAAATATTGACATTTTTAAAATTAAATTAACACTTTTTATTATATGAAAACTCATACGAAAGTCGAATCATTACTTTGGTTTTCAAATTGCCCTGTGAGAAAAACTTGCCTCATCAATTTTACGAATGTAAGTTGATTAAAAAAAGCTCCAAAAAATTGTAGAGATTTCTACATAGAAAAAATTGCTACCTTATATTTTTCAATTAGTACAGATGTTTCATTTTACATCAAAATTTAATTAATATATTCAAGCAATTCAAGTAAGTTTTTTTCTCATTTAAATTCTTTAATTCATTCAATCATCTGCTTGATTGATTTAATAAATTTTTTAATTGGAAAAAATGTCGGGCCAAAATTTTTTTATGGTTATTAATAATTTATATAATAATTTTACTGAGAGGTGCAAATTTAAACAATTTTTAATTGAAAGAATTATTTTGGTGATTAATGACTTATTTCCATGTGAAGTCCTACTCTTTACAGGTTTATAATCCATTTTCTATGAATAATGATTTTTCTCTACAAAAATATAATTAAGTTCCTTTTATACAATTAATTTACGTTATGTTCAGTTCTTGGACAATTGGTCCCTTTAAATTACATGCTCTTATAAGTGAACATTTTTGTAATTTGGATTTAGTTTGGATACTCTTAGACCTATGTTTTCACTTGTACTTTAGAAATGTATGTTGTTGTTTGAGAATTGCAGACATTTTAAGGAGATTTTTCTTACAATTTTCACATGCGTGCAAATTGCATCTTAAAATCGTTTACTTACCTTTTTCTAGTACTTTTGCACAATTTTATTTTTAACCACAACGTTCTACTATTTTTTTCTTTTTAAAACATTCTCATAAATAGAATTAATTTACTCGTATTTTTTATCTATTATACAAAATGCACCAAGGACACAGAAACTATCAAATACATTTAAATATTACTTTAAAGATATTTATTTAAACTCGTAACAAAACAAAATAATATAAAATAAGAAAAAATAAAATGAAATAAAATAAATAAAAACAAATGTAAAAACATATTATATACTGCAATAACTATACAAACGAGGGCAGATCAATCCGCAGAATATGGTGGTTTTGCCATTGAGATGGCACATCTGTGCACCCATACATTATCTTGCTGAAAAAGAACTTTTTTCTTGGCCATATGGGATCGTTAAATACTCATTAAATCGATCTAATAAGTTGTTTTTCCCTTTTGAAGATAATCGATGTAAACCACTTTTTGACCATTGAAATCGATGGTGCAGAGTCCCCATAGTATTTATCGAGCTTTTCCTTGGCTTGATTGACGGGTTTTTTTTCGCAAAAAATAATGTTGAATGAGCTCGGAATTCACTTTTTTCCATTTTTTGAAAAATACACGAGGTTGTATGTTTTGAACAGCTGTTAAACGCAAAGTAAATGACGACACTTGTTCAAAATTTGACAGTAGTCTATTAACAGGTGGAACCTGATGGGAATGGTGTTGCATTTCATATAACTACGAGGGAAGTTCGAAAACGGACTTATTGATCTGCCCTCGTAAGTTAGAAAATACATACATTTTGTATATAAGTGAAATCCCGGGAATTTCAGCAAAATTTTCCGAGATAATAGAAAAAAATAATATAGTAAAATCTTGCGTATTCACTTAATTGTGACTAAAACCAATATTTTTTCATCAATTTTAATGATATATGGCTAATTTTATTCGTTGTATACCTAGTTTACTTTTTGGAATTTCCTATTTGTAAAGAATTTAAGTATCATCATTTTTCCAATTTTGCAAAAAAAAAATTGCCACTAATACTGTGGAGGTAATCTTAGTCATCATCTACTGGAGTTCAATTTATCTATTAAAAGAGGTGATATAAAAAATAATTGAAAGCTGATTCTTATTAAGTACATTAAACTCCTTTTGTGTATCCCATTTTTGTTTAGAAGAGTTTTTTTTTCGAAGGTAATTTGCAATCTAAGTGGAAATAAATATAAATAGCACAGATCGCAAAGTAAAATCTAATGGACAGGGAAACTACAAATATGCTCTAAAAGAAGGGGTTTATGCGCATATTTAAAACGAAACGAAAAATATGCGCTTAAAAATAAAAGATTTAAAAAAATTTTAGTAATATTTTAATGTTATAAAATAGGGCAAAACTGAAATTTATAAACTGTATCGAAATTATATATATATAACAGTTATTGGCCTTCCATCTGCTTACCCATCTAATTCTAGACATTATTATTAGTTCAGAAATTATTCAGATTATTATATGCTTTTATTAAAAAAATAAAAATAAAAAGTTTTTACAACAATAACTGATACTATTCGAGTAGGTTTAAAAGCTAACATGTCTTCTATATTACATTTCAAAATTAACTTTAAGGAAGATCAATTAAAAATCTTCAATCATGTTGCTACAATTCAAACTCTTCAACAATAAAATGGTATCCATTAAAGTTAATTTTAAATACTAAATATTTTTTCATGTCTTTTTTTGTAAAATCAAATTTTAAAAACATCCCAAGAAGTATAGTAAATGTATATTCAAAATGAGAAAATATATTTTGAAAAGTTTAAATATGCTTAAAAAATAACTCAAAATATGCAATGAAAATATTAACAAAAAATTGATAAATGTAAAAATATGCCGTTAAGTGTAAAATATGCAAAAATATGCACTTAAAAAACTATGCCAAAATGTTTTATTTGTACTGAAGCAAATAAATATTTAATCGATGGCTTCATTCAACGTCCAGGAAAAAAACAGGCAATTGCATAACTGTGACTTCCCTGCTAATGAATATAGAAACTCAAAACTAGTGCTTTTGTATAGCAAACTAAATTTTTTCTAAATAACTTTAAATATACAACCAATAAATTTAATAGACAGTATTTAATATTTTCTTCCTTCCAACAAATCAATATAATTTTTTATAAAATAAATTATGCAAAAACTTAAAGCAAAAAACTCAATATTGGCCTTAGACGACAGTTTAAAAAATTTCTCGATAAATGACAAGAAAATACAATTGTTAAAGTTTCTCACAAAAGTGTATAAAATAAAGCAAAAGTATTCAAATGTAAACAAATAATATAAAACTTTTTGATATCTTAAATCAAAACTTTCAATTTTTGACTTCCTTTTTATACTAATAGAGCAGTTAAATTCATGAATAAAAAACAAAAATAAAATTTTTCTAAAAAGTTACTACGAAAAAGAAAAAAAAAACATCAAAAGACAATGAAATTATTTGTTGTTTAAACTTTTCAATTTCAATTTTATCGTTTTTTTTTTTTTCTTCTTCTTGCAAATAAACAAGGAAAGCATTTGCATTACTTTTTTTTAACAATTTTATTACAATGAGAGTAAAAGAAAATAGAACAACAGATAATTGATTGATTTATTGTGAAACAATCTCATTACAATTTTATTTTATTTTTGCAATGACATTGTAAAACTCCAGCTGAGCTGAAAATGAATACAATCAAGAATACAAAAAAAAAGAGGCTACAAATTTAGCACCATAATAAATGTTATACACATAAAAAATGTGTTAATTGTTCATAAAAATCGAAATTTATATTTTACACAAATTTTAACTAGTACAAACATACTACATACATATACACACATATATACTCATACATATACAAGCTTAAAACCATAATTAAACTTTTAGCAATTAGTTCGTTATTAACATTCGTTAATAATTCTACCCAGATTTGTATCTGTGAAAAGCAAACAAACAAATAAACAACAAAAAGGGAAACCTGCTTTTTTATACATTTATGCCAATTTTAATTCCTTGCAGCAACAATAGCAAAAACAACAGAATAAAATTTACCACACAACATGCAATAATAAAATATTATCAATTGCATTTGTTATAATGATAACTCAATTCAATCCAGTACACGAGAACATAACAGAGCAGAGGACAATCCAGTTCAGTCCTTGTTCTATCCTGTTCAGCCCATATATAAGCATATCAACCACCCAACCATACATAAATGGACAACCACAGTGGTTAACAGTGTCATCATTACAACTGTTACCAGTGGAAAAGAACCGTTATAATCTCCACTTCACTGCTTTTATTTTGTGAAATGAACAACTGACTGACAAACTAATATAAAGTGGTTAGCCGCCCCTCTGATTTTCTGAATTATTTTCACTATTGTCGGTTTTTTCCCCTACACCCAGAAAATTTATGATAATTGCTTTTTCAATAAAAAAACAAGAAACACGCACACACTCATATAATTGGGGGGAAAGTAAATTTTCAAAAGGCCTTATTTTAACGAAACACAAGCTCTGAAACTTTTGCCTCTATAATAGGGCATAACACAGTGAAATCAGATGAAGGTAATTTTTCCTTTTTGATGGAATTTTTGAAGAAAATTTCAAGCGGAGGGAAAAAGGGAGGGAATTTTAATTTTTGCCGAAATAAAGGGATTTTTTAAATGTCTAAATTTTTCGCCATAAACGACTAAAAGTAGGAATAAAAGAGATAAAAAACAACAATATGACTTTAATTTTTTCGAACTTGGTATTTTTGAAGGTTTAAAAATATTTCTTTGTGATCATTACAATTAAATGAAATTATTTTTATGTAGTGTTTTATTCACTTGCAAACAAAAACTAAACTTTTTGTTAATTATACCCTACACCACCATAGGTGGTTGGGGAATTGAGCGTTTGTGCTGATGTTTGTAACGCACAGAAAATAATTTTGTTCCTTCTCCCCCCTCTCCTATTTTAAAGTGTACCGAATCGATTTAGCGATGTCCGTCCATAATTTAATTTTAAAGATATCTTTATGATATTATGGCTCGAATAATTATTTTGGAATAAAGACGAAGCCTATTGAAATTGGTTATGATCGGACCAATATTTCACCTAGCCCTCATACAAATGTCCTCCTTTAAGGGGGGGGGGGGGGGGGTTTAACGATCATAAATACCTTAAGTATAGCAATATTTTAATAATGTTAAGTCTAAGGAAGTTTTGTATAAGTATCAATCTTTATGCCAAATTTCATGAAGATCGGTCCCTAATTGGCCATAGCTCCCATATAAAACCCTCTTCCGTTTTCGGGAACCACCCTAAAATGCATAAATTCATATAAATATTAATATTAACGTAATATTCTGTATTCGTATATTTTATTTTACACTCAGTAAAAGTAACGGTCAACAATTGGCCACATGTCTAATGTAAGACCCTCCACTATTTTTGATGTCCATAAAATATCATGTAGGGTATCATATTTTCGGATTTGATCGACTTGTTTTTTATTACAAATAGCAATTTTAGGGAAGAGGGAAAATAAAAGGGAAAGCTTTTTTTGAAAATAGGAAAAAAGGGAAATTTTATCACAAAACGGAGGGACTTTTTCTAATTTGTTTCTAGCATCACTGGCCCATCCAATTATTATAACACAACTTGTAGAAGCCCTTCTAGAGACGTTCTATAAAAAAGCTTTAAAAAATATAATATAAGAAATATAATTAAGGCAAAATTTAAAATGTTGTAAAAAGGCCTTTAATACTAAAATATATCATTATTTTTTTCCTTCTCTACTGCAATCATTATAGCATGTGTGTATGTGTGAGTGTGAAGAATTAATAGCAAAAAAAATATATATATAGTTAAAAATTAAGTTTTTATAAAATCCAATTTCATACAGTTTTAAAAGTGTCGTTATGCAAAAGTTTAAATGTTTTATACATATTGAAATAAATACATACGAGCTTGTTAGTAAGTATGTGACTTAATGGCAGTATGGTGTGTAAAATTGTAAAATACTCGTATATACGATAAAAATTAAACGTATGTATGTATGTGCATATGAAGAGAACTAACTGCAATTTTAATAATATAGAGCATTGTTATAGCAAGTATTAGAGTTGGTGTAATATATTGATACAATTATATATTTAAATTTTCAATAGACACTATAACAATAACTTTTTTTGCCATAAATTTGTATTCATATCACATTTGTTAAAGAGAATTTGATAAAGGAAAATTTAAAAAATTAAAAAAGAAACTTTTAGAAGTTTATATAAAATTACAAAGATTACAAGAACTTTATACCTATAGTTGTTTTTACTCCTAAAAATTTATTTAAAATTCAGAATAATATTATAAAACTGATTTGAATTCAGAGTGTGTCGAAATCCTTGGTAAAAACTCAATATTTCGTGGACTTTTTAAATAAATATGGTTTTTTGATTATAATGTCCATTGACCGATTTTGATGATTTTCAGATATATCACACAAATATTATTTGTAACATTAGTAAAAATTTTTTACAACAGTTAGGCGAAAGAACAAACGTAAATAATTTATTAAAGGTAATAATATACTTTTTGTGGTCTCAGATAAATATTAAAAAAAAAAAATATATTTAAAAATTAAATTCTCGATCTAGCCCGACCAAATAAAGCAGAGCTTCTAACAAGCTCTTGCTTCACCACATCAAACTCAAAGGTTTGAAATATAATAATTTTAACGTGTTTCTCCAAATATATTCCAAGTTAAATCTCAAGTTTGAATTCTCAATTTGATATCAAATATTGTTTTTAATCAAGCTAAATTTAAGAAAATGGTAAATATTTATTTTGTTAAAAATTTAAATATAAAAAAAATAGAAAAAAGAAATATAAAATTCGAAATACATACATTTGAGAATAATATTTTAAATTAGTTTTAGTAAAATTTTCTACACGATATTATTGCCATTGGTAGAATAAAATGGGAATCTATTGTTATGGGGATAAGCTAGCTAAAGCAATCAATGAAATACATCGGAACTAGCTTATGCCCACAGCAATAAAAGTTAATCTTTAATAAAAAAGTGTTTTTTTATAAAAAGAGCATATTTGGATTTTCTCTTAAAACACAAAGAATTGATTAGTTTTTCTTCTTTTTTCTTTCATTAAAATTTTCTTCAATTACTTAGTAACAATTATGAAAGTGCGTATAATATGGAATTTGCCAAACTTATGGTGAAAAAAGGTATTTTTAAAAGTAAACTAAAGAAAACTGATCAATAGATTTTTCTCATATACCCAGCAAAAACTTTGCTTTGTTAAGCTAGCAGATATAAGTGGAAACAAAAATAAACTACTTATTTTTTGCCTGAATAACTAGTTATTTTTGTTCGAGTTGTCCACGAATTCATGCAGTTATTTTTAGACTCTACAGATACTCAAAAATATGTACCTAAACAAAAATAAAAATATAAAAAAAAAACAAAAAAATTTCCGTCAGTGAGATTTGAACTTGGACACAAATTAACCATTCGTTTTTAAAGACTACCGTCTTACTCAGTACACTATCTCGCACTTAATATTCTAAGTGACAAAAACTTTTTTATTATAAAATATCTTTTAAGACATTTTGTTATAAAAAACTAACCGAAATTTAGACATTTTGTATAAAAATCTAACTGCATCAGAATGGGGTTGAACCAACAACCTTTTGGTTGCTAATCCAGCGCTCTAGCCAACTCATCCACATGGTTGCAATATTACCGTTCTATTATATTGAGTACTTATTTATGTAATACATAGCAGGCAAATAATAATGACACCTCATTACTGAGAAACTACTTTAATAAGTAGTTGTCATTACCGAAAACCAAAAAGTTTTTGCTAGGTGTTTACTTTAGTTACTTTAACTTCCAGAGAAAAATATAGCAAATCGAAATCATAATGACGCAAATCGAAATACTGGAAATTCAAACAGCGACGCAAAGCGAAACGATACAAATCAAAACGACTTAAATGGAGGACTTAGTGTCCATGAAATTTAAAACCATATACCTTCCGAACTAGTTTCAATTAAAATAAACTCAATAAAACTTTATAAATTTTCTCTTAAATTTACACAACAATGTGTTAGTAGCAACTCCTCATGGAGTGGGACCTTGAGGCGACATTGACAAAATTGACGTTTTTTAAAATTACTAAAAAAATAAAATGGAAAATCTGTTGCGGATGCATTTTTGTAGGAATACTAATTCCAATAACTACACCATTTCTGGTTGTATTTTAGAAATTTGCATTTATATTTTAGAAATTTCTATTTCAGAAATTTCCAATTTATATTTTAGAATTTTCTAATTATATTTCAAAAATTTCTAATTATACTATAGAAGTTTTTAATTACATTTCAGAAATTTCTATTTGTACACGCAGGGTTACAGCATTATCACTAGAACAATATTATGTTCTCATTGTTAATTTTCTTGCATTTTAATAACTCTTTGTTTGTTTAAATTTTGTCATTTAATGTTTACACCCAATAAAAATTTTAATATTGTTGACTGCAAAAATTCTATGATTTTAAATATTTTTACCAGATTAATATGAAAAATATCATTACTTCTGCAACCATTAAATATTTGCAGTCTTTTTCCTTGTTCTTAAATCATATTCTGTTTTTAAACCATATTAATATCATTATTCTCGTGACAATAAAATGTTTCATATAATTATAATATTTATCATTTTCATAAACTCAGCGGAAAATGAACACTTTTTTGTATTATTTTCAATTAAAAAATTATACAGATTATTTTTGTTAATAATTTTATTTTAATAAATGACAACATGGTATAATAATATGACAAAATGAAATAAAAATATAATAATATTGTATACTACTATATGATAACATGGAATAATAATATGATCGGACACAATATGACAAAATAGAAACATAATAATTATTACTTATAATAATTTCTATATTTCGCTGTGATCATATGTTCCAATCATAATATGTTGCTTCTAGATCGTGGTCACTTCAACCATATTCTTTCTCTGCGCGTAGTGCAGAAAATTGTAATTATAATTTAGAAATTTCCATTTGTACTTCAAAATACAAATTTACAATTGTATTTCAGAAATTTCTAATTTCCCAACAAAAACTTTTTGGTTTTCGGTAATAACAACTACTTATTAAAGTAGTTTCTTGGTAATGAGGCGTCATTATTATTTGCCTACTCTGTATTACATTAATAAGTACTCAATAGAATAATAGCGCAGTAATACTGCAATCATGTGGATGAGTTGGCTAGAGCGCCGGATTAAAAACCAGAAGGTTGTTGGTTCAACCCCATTCTGAAGCTGTTAGTTTTTTATAACAAAATATCTAAAAAGATATTTTAAACTAAATAGAGTTTTTGTTGCTTAGGATGCTATGTGTGAGATGGTGTACTGAGTAAGACGTTAGACGTTAAAAACGAATGGTTAGTGTGTGTCCAAGTTCGAGTCTTACTGACTGCAAAATTTTTTTTTTTTTTATTTTCGTTTTCGTTTAGGTACATATTTTTGAGTACCCTAGAGTCAAAAAATAACTACATGAATTTGTGGACAACTCGAACAAAAAAACTAGTTATTCAGGCAAAAAATAAGTAGTTTATTTTTGTTTCCAATTATAGCTGCCAGCTTACCAGGAAAGCAAAGTTTTTGCTGGGTGTATTTAAGAATTTTTCTATAGAAAATATAAGTATGATTTTCTGAAATACACTTGGAAATTTCGGAAAATGTTAAAGTACAAAATTTCCGAAATGGAAAATGGTAATTTCAAAATTACAATTGGAATTTTCTGAACTACAAATAGAAATTTCTGAAATGTCATTAGAGACTTCTGAAGAATAAATAGAAAATTCTGACATATAAATGGAAGTTTCTGAAATAAAGTTAGAAATTTCTAAAATATAAATGGAAATTTCTGAAATATAAATTTCAAAAATATAATTAGAAATTTATGAAATACAGCTGGAAATGTTCTAGAAAAAAAGTCACTCATTTCAATCTCCGGAAA
This sequence comes from Protocalliphora azurea, assembly GCA_932274085.1. NCBI lineage: Eukaryota > Metazoa > Arthropoda > Insecta > Diptera > Calliphoridae > Protocalliphora > Protocalliphora azurea. Next base: position 146,815,752 of record OW026522.1, read on the forward strand.
ATATCTCGTTTCAAGTTTAACCCATTGAAAATATGCTTTCCCAAGGAGTTTTTGGTATAAATAACTGTTTAGGTAATAACTAGAGCAAATATGTATGTGAATTATATTTTGTATAGGAAAACAAACAAGTTAGGAACCTATTAGGTAATAACTAGAGCAAATATGTATGTGAATTATATTTTGTATAGTACAAATATGACAAAAAGGGCATGAATGTATGATCATAGATCACTAAAATTACAATACAATCAAAAGTACAGTGCCAAAACTTGTGGACAGTATTAAAAAAGTAAATAAATAAATAAATGAATAAAATTTTGAAGAGTACGGATAAAAATGGGCTCTATTTTGTTTGTATAATATGGTAGTAATAAGTAATAGAAATTTTCAAATCGCTTTGGTGGATAATTTATGATCGCCAAATTCATTTTTAAAGTTATGATCAAAACTCATAAGGTGTTGGCAGTTAAGGTATATATAAATGTAGTTATAGTCAAATTAAAGCTGGTCCTGGCTATAACTTTCTGAACAAAACAAAAAAATTGAAATAATTGACATTAATTAAAATTTCAATAGTTTTACGTCATATTTTTTTAACTATAAAAATTACAAAATTTAATTATACTTGTAGCTTTTAAGCTATGCGTATATGTAACTACTATAAAATGCCTTAATATACAAATGTCTGTATATATAAATTATTTGACTCTTTTTTATAGTTAATTGCATATATAAATTTTTACAGAGCAATAGCAGCATTCATTACATATTTGTGTATATAGGCGTCTGTGTGTTGAAATGCTTTTGTGTCATCAGTATGTGAATTAAGTTCTTTTTCTGCTTATTTTCTTTTATATTTATCCATCTCTTTTACACTTACAAAAACATGTGTGCAAGTGCAATGCTCTAGCATTCCATTCAATTTTATTGACAAGTAAAATAACAACAATAAAAGAAATAAAAACGGAAGTTAACCTTTGGCAACATGTAATGTTTCAATTAAAATAATTCAAAAGACATGATAAGTTTTCATGCATTTAATACAGTCAAATACAAGATTATCTTCACATAAAGGACACTTTTTAATAGATAGAGATATAAAAAATTAAATCTTATATCAAGAAATATTTTACTGTAGTAATACTTACATTGTTAACTAAATATTTATGTACGTATATATATATATATATATATATATATATATATATATATTGCATTAATTTTAATATTAAATATTTCAAGTCAATGTTCATATAATTTTTTTTACAAAGAGACAAACCTATTTTCATATTTACAAAGTACATGTTTTGCATACTTACAGATATTCGTTTAAATGTAGTATGTATTTGTGTGCTTGTTAATAAGCTTTTATGTAAAGATGTATGTGTTAGTATGTATGAATATATATATTCGTGTATTTAAAATTTTATAAATAGGTATATCTGTATATGGCTCTAGTAAATAAATTTGTTTTAGATCATGTAAACAAGACATAAATCTTAATGTGTTATCAACATCATATACTCCCAAATGAAATTGTAAATACAAGTTAACACCTTAACAATGTAATTAATACCATACAATATATAAATATATACACACACACATTCATACATATATTTACATTATACATACATGTTACAAAAACACTCTCTATTAAACAAAATATACAATACAATTACAGAAACAACAAAAAATACGTTAAGTGTTTTTATTATAAAGGTTACAGTGTGTACACAATGTAATGGAGATAGTCGCATTTTTAGAACAAAATATTCATTTAAATCTTTTTAGTTCTTGACATTTTATTAATTATAGGATTAATTTAGCCATAAAAATTTGATAATAAAAGGTTGAGCTATAAATCATATCTCACTCTTTCTGAGCAGATTTTCTTACACTGGCCATCACCTGTAAACTAAAGTCTAGCAGAGAAAAAAAACTTCATTCAAATACTTCATCAAATAGTTGAAATTTCAAAATACAAAATAAAGAAAAAGAACTAAGATAATTTACATGCACAACATGTACAAGTATGTACAAGTTTATATTTTCCATGATGAAAATGTTTTAATAATAAAAAAAAAAAAAAACGGAGGAGGGCATGCAACTTGATTTGTCTGATTTTTTTTTTTTTTTTTTTTTTGTTATCTCTTCTTATTACATTTCATTTTGTTTCTTATTTTTATCTATGTTTATACGCAAATAAACACATACACATATCAATTTAAAAAATTTTTGGGAAAATAAATTTAAAAGGAAAATGAAATTTTCATTGCAATTGATGATGTATTTTTAATTTGTTTTATGAAAAAAACTTTATTTCAAATGAATTGAAATTAAATACAATGTAGCCCAAAAAAAAAAAAAAAGAAATAAAAGAAGCTAGAAGTACCACACAATGGAGCAGAATCGAAATTTCTTGAAAATAAATCTATAACTTCCGAGCTTGTGGTTGGATTTACATAAAATATCACATTGGCGTAGCAAATGAGGGAAGGGGTGCCCCACATACCCCTCAGGAGCGGAGCTTCTGGGTCCGATTTTTTTTTTTAATATATGGCCCAATATTTCTTGTCCGGTTTTGTAAAATTTTTACACAATTAGCAAAAAAAATAAAATTATCTATCGAATAAAAAAAAAAACTTGAAGTCGATAGTTCTTCCGAGTCCAAAATTAATTGATTTCGATATACAAAAACAAAAAATTGCAAAAATAATGATTTTATGTGTGTCTAGGGTGGTCCAAAATTCCTTTTTGCGAGCTATATTAAAACGTACCTAAATTTGTGAAAGAGGAGTTCATTTAGAACAGCTTCATCAAATTCCAACTTCCTACGATGATTAGAACAGGATGTTACAAGAACATTTACGTCGATGATTCTAGAACAAATCTTAAAATATTTTTCTCACCAATATTAACGATTTATATCATCAAACGATGTATAAATTCCTATTAACCATTTTTTCCAAAAATGGCTATTAGGAAGGATAAAATCGCCATTTTAATAAAAGTAAATTATAATAAAAAATTAAGTAGAAATAAAAAGTAAAACTTTACTAAAACGTTTTATATAAAATGCCATTATTTCGTTAACATCAACTTTTTTGGAAAAATTACGAAACACGGATATAATAATTTTTTATTAGCTATCATTTGATATATATATATATATATATATATATATATATATATCATTAATTTTGGTGAGAAAAATACTTTTAAGGTTTATTCTAGAATCATCAACATAAATGGTCGTGTAGCATCCTATTCCAATCTTATTAGGAAGTCGAAATAACTGTAGGGACGTTTAAATATGTGATATTATTTAATTTAGTTTCCTTCAAACAATGTTGGATTTCCCTAGTCTACACTCTTTTTCTTTAAAACAAAACAAACAGTATTCTTTAAAAACATATAATAATTTTATACTTTTCTAAGATCACAGAAATGATTCTAGAATTGAAAACAAGTCCAAACACTCAATAGGCTTCCCGAATTTTACCTATTTTATATCAAAATTTTGACTTTAGCCTATATGTTATAAAATCCCAAGCATGCATTTTCAAACAGAATGCAGTTTTGGAAACTTTAATATGTTCCAAAGAGTTTTTCCAGACCTGTAATAAAGGTGGACTTTGTACAAAAAAAATTTATTTTTATTGGAAATTGTTGAATTCTTTCTACAAAAATCTTAATTTTTTCTAATCTTTACCATTTCAAATGAAGATATCAACAATCACCGAAAAATCCATTAACATATCTTAACACACAAAGATTTTATTAGAGGTAAAATATTTAGATTTTCTCAAAAAAAAAAAAATACAAAAATTTTATTTTAATTCCAAAAATAGCAAAAAGAATGAAAATCTGTGATCATTTATGCTTCTTAATTAAAATCGATTTTTTGTGAAAAAATTTCAAGTACATTTTATAGGTGAAACTAAAGACACTAGAGCAAAAAGTTTGAAAACTAAATTTGGATTTTAAAAGGAAAATAGAAGCGATAGTTCAAAAAGAATAAAAACTATGATCACTTATATTTCTCACAAAAAACCTATTATTTTTAATAAATGACTAAAATTGCATTTTAAAAGGCAACTAGGGGTACTAGGAGTTCGTTTTCTCACCAAAAACCGGTCCTTTATAAGAAAAGCTAAAATAGGATTTTACAAGAAAACTAGATCAAAAAGAGTGAAAATCTGTGATCACTAGTATTTTTCGCAAAAAATTATTTTTATAAGAAAACTAAAATTTCATTTTGAAAGGATCACTTAGATTTCTCACCAAAGTCAACTATTTGAATGGAAAATTTAAACTGTATTTTATAAAAAAAACTACAGGCGGTAGAGCCACAAGAATGAAAATCTATAACCACTATTATTTTTTGCCAAAAATCGATTTTTTTTATATGAAAAACTAAAACTGCATTTTAAAAGGAAACTAGATGCGCTAGAGAAAAAAATGAACATCTGTGATCAATTATATTTGTCACGATTTTCCTTTTATAAAAGAACTAAGTTGGATTTTAAAAGGCATTGCATTAAAAAAAATTGAGGCGCTAGAGCAAAAGAAAGAAAATCTGTGATCACTTAAATTTCTCAAAAAAAATCGATTTTTTATGTGAAAAATTTTAATTGCATTTTTTAAGGAAAGCAAAGTCTATACGGTGAAAATATTATATGCCTTATGTGCGCTGTATATTTTTCTTAATGTAACTTAAAACTGTAATGTACAGATGTCATTTTCAACACTTCATATTCAGCAATCTGTTGAATGCCTGAAAAAAGACCACAAGTAGAAAAAAGCTGTTACAAATACCACAATTGTATGTAATCTTTCAGTTTATTTTTACTTTTATTACAATGTTTGCTTTACCCTAGATTTCAGCAGACTGTGCAAATCATAAAATCCGGTAATAGGGTCACCATGTTCCTATCTACTTTTTATAACTTAAACAGACATTGATCATTTTATTAAACTGTTATATGGAAGTTTTGGGACCCTTTCTAGTTATATCACATACATACAAACAAGTAATCAGGTATTTATGTATACAAGTACGTATGTGTGTGTGTGTGTGCTATATGTCGTATAAATTTTGTCTGTAATAAATCGTCTTTTCTTTTTATTTTATTTGTTTTAGTGGCTTTATTAAGTGTAGTTTTGCTTGACTTTTGACTCAGCCTCAGTTTTTTATACACACAAACACTCCTACTTACTATTATTTATATTTATATGGATGGATGAAAATGGCATGTGTGCCATTGTATGTTGAAAACTTATATGTATGTATGTTAAATTAGTACGCCTCAAGGGGTTACAAGTTCAATGTATTGGAAAAAGGTTAATTTATAAAGCGTTTATTGGTTTTTAAGTTTTTGTTTCTTTACTTCCTTATTATTATTGTTATTTTTTTTTTACTGTCTTGTTAGTTCATTACCAAGGACGTTTTATTTTAGCACTGAATGTAAAAAAAAAAGAAAAAGACAAATTTAAACATTGGACATTATAAATAGACAGGCTTTCAATATTGACTTTAAATTTTTAACATTTATTTAAGTTTTAATACAATACAGTTCCATTGAGTTATGACTGACAGGCAGGATAATATAAAATAAAAATATATGGTAATATTTCTATATCCCTAATGATGTTAATTAAATACAGCTTTTAAAATATATAAATTGTTCATAAACTATTAAGTACTTAACCTTTAGTTGAATTACTTGATTATTAAACGCACCTAAAATAAAATAAAATAAAATATTAAATTAGTATATTTTATTAAAAAATACATATAAATATAGAAAATATGTAATTAAAAATTCTCAAGTTACCCTTTAGAATAAAGCCAAAAAAGAATGCTTACTTTCAAATCACAATTAAATGACCTTTTCACCTGAGATCATTTAGATAAACTTATTTTTCTATTTACATTTTTTTTTTTTTTCTACTCTCTATCTTTCTGTCAACAGTTTAATTTTCCTGACGATTCAGCATCATTTGCCATTCAAAAGCCTGCTAATAAACACTTGACTTTCTTGTTTCTTGTCCAAAAGATAAAATTATGTTTGCGTAAATTACTGAAACATCAGAGATATTAAATATACTTAAAACATCCTGACCAAAAGCGTTCGTTATCATATTCCTCATCAGCATATTTATGTTTTGGGCAACAAGTTGGCAAGCAAATATACAATCTAGCCAACGAGCCAAAAAAGAAAAAAAGTCATTAACTAAAAAAATACCATAAAAAATATCTCACAACAATCACAGGATATCAATGGCACAAATACAGCAAATTTAAGGAAACAGTAACAGTACATAGCCCACGTAAGTGGGCTATCAGTGTATAGTCATCAACAGTTCCTTATTTTTTTTTTCAGTTTTTATTTGAATTGCCTACATCTTAAAATAATATCTGCCAAGGAAAAGAAGTAGAGAGAAAAAAGCCTATTACAATAATGAGCAGTGAATGAGTGTTGATTGTCAATATTATACTGTTGATATGTAATACAAATTTACAGGATATTTTTAGGGACAGAAAATTACGAAATACTCATTAACTATAATAAAGCTGGGCTTCAGTTTCTCAAAATTAGTAGTAATATCTTTGGATGATTTTTTGACATAAAAAATAGATTTTACAAAACTTCTAGGTTCAATAACATTCTGCTACAGTGAAAATTAAACACGAAAGAAGTAATATAGTGTAAGTAATAGGACTTTTAGAAGACATCATAAATCAATTTAAAAAAATTTCCAATACACAAAACCTTAAGTTGCGCTCAAAAACTGTTTTGGCTAGGTTCCTGTATAAATATTTCCCTAATTCTGCTCCTTTTTTCTTTTTAAACTCTTTTAAGAAGTAGAGCCAATCGTATGTTTTGGTCAAATTTAACACCAAATTTTTTAACAACATTTAAAGAAAAATTTTTGCCACAATTTTTCAAGCTTAATTGTAATTTATTATACATTCTTGTATAAAAGCCTATACAACGTACATTAGTAACGGAATAACAAAGAATTCTAGTATTAATTTTTATATTGAATCGCTTAAAGAGCTAATTTCTTCACAACTTGTGCTTTGATAGAGCTTGATAGAATGCCACGCCCACATGTTATTACATCAAATTCGACTCATTTATATGCTCTAAAATTAAAACGATTTCTTTACTGAGAACCACGCCCCCATTGTGCCTACTTTGACACAACATTATTGGTATATTTGCGTTATTATATATTATATATATGCGTTATAATATTATGTTGATAGTATTATATATGCACTATATTGCATTTCCAAAGTGATTTTCGAAAGTGGGCGTTATATGAAATCTATAGATAATTATGCACCAATACACATAAAATTTCGCACTTGCCTTCTACTTGCGTAAAAGTTGTTTGTGTCAAATATAATTGTAATAGTAGCATTTATATGGGATTTACACACGTTAAAGTGATTTTCGGCTGAGGGGTTTATATAGGAACTTTGATCAATTATGAACCAATCCTCATCCAACTTGGCACATATTTATATATTATATTTATAATTAAATAAAAGTTATTTGTGCGGAATTTCATTAAAGTATTTTAACGTATTTATGAGCGTTATACCTCTATTCCGGGAAGACAACGGCTAGGTGAAATAATGAACTGATCATAGCCATATTTCTTCAAGATATCTCTAAGAGAACGACCTGTGCTTTGACAAAATAAGGATGCATTTTTACATAAATCAAATATTTCAATTACGGTCAAAATTCAGGGATCGTGACCCAGTATGCATTCATTATACATTCGAAACAATTTTCAGAATTTTGCCCTGGAGTTTTTATAGCATATTTTTGCATATTTTGGTCATAACAATATATTATAGGCTTTGCAGCATATTTGTCATATTTTAGTAAAAAATCCTTATTTTACAGCATATTTTACTAATTTAAATGACATATTTTTGCATATTTTAACTTAAGGCATAAATGTTCATATTTCATATTTATGGAAAAAGTTTTGCATATTTTGCATCAAGTAGAATTTTTTACATAATTTGCCATTACTGAAATTTATATTTTACTGCCACTTTTAACTTTAAGGACATTTTTTGTGTGCATAAAACACTTTTTATAGCATATTTTTGGTTGTCCTGGTGATCACTAACCCGATTAATAAAACTAAGCCCTTCATTGAGTTATTCAAACTTGACGGAGAGCAATAAACTATTATCCGAGCTGGAAAAGGTATTATATACCAAACATAAAAATGAGGTTTAGCGGAACTCAATGTAACTAAGCTTCCTGGTCCAAATGACATACAAGCACTGGTCTTGAAGAAATTTTCTTCGTCGTAAATACGTCCATCAGCAAACCTTCTCAGCAGTATACAGTGGGGCAGATTTGAAATTTTTTGTAAATAAATCTTTAACTTCTAATCGGCTGATTGGATCTATACATCACATAGCCATAGCAGAGGAGTATATAATTTTATTTTTGAATTCCTCAGAAGCGGTGCTATTGGGGTTCAAAATAGGTCCCCTTAACATGGAAAAATTTTAACCGCTTGCCAAAGTTTTGTTTCTTGTCCGATTTCAAATATTTTTACATCCACTTAAAGCTCTCAGAAAGGCCTATGAAAAACATTTTATTTATTCCTTATAGTTTTCAAGTCATTTGCTTTTGAAATTTCAACTATCTCAATTTTGCAAAATCTTGGTTCTGTTTTTTAAATATGTAGCCTAATATTCCTATCCTATTCCCCACCAGGAGTGAATGGAGAAGGGGAAATGTTCTTGAACAATTTGTAACTAAGATATACATTAATGGTTCATAGATGAACTGCGGTGTCGGCTCTGGTGTCTTCTCTAATGATCTTGGAATTAGACACTCATATAGACTGCCTGATGAGGCAAGCGTATTCCAAGCTAAAATACTAGCGGTCAGAGAAGCGTGTAAACTAATTCGCGATTGAAATATTCAAGGGATTATTGCTTTATTTGTCGACTGCCAAACGGCAATTTTATCGCTCAAATCACCCAGAACTACCTCTATTCTAGTCAGACAGTGTAAAGAGGAACTACTAAGACTAAATCGACTGTATGACATTACTATAGTTTGGGTTCCTGCGCATAGGGATTACTATTGTAAGGCTCTGCTATGAATGCCTCCTTATCGGTTTCTGTCGCAAGACCGTTAGCATGAGTCAAAAGCAGAATCCAAAAGCACTATCTAGAGAAGCCAAAAAATAGATGGCGAAATCTGGACAAATGTAGAGTCGAGAAGGAAACGTGGCCTACCTACAACGAAAAACGCTCAATGCAACTCATTGCCTACAAACGCAAAGACATCTCGAGACTAATAGCATTATTTACAGGTCACTGGACGATCGGAAAACATGCAAGCAGACTTGGTCTCCCTTACAATTAATACTGTCGTAGTTGTGGCAATCGCGAGAAGGAGGAGACGGTATATCATCTTCTATGTGAATGCCCAGCCTTGAACGCAATCAGACATAAATTTCTGGAAAGGCACAAATTACACAACCTCTATGAGATATCTGACACTAGACTCAGTGACATTGTAAAATATCTCAATGCTACAGGCTGGATCTAATTAATTTATGTTCTCATTTTTCTTCCCTACACTTCTATCTCATTACAGACTCAGTCCAACTCATTCACCTGGCGATTAGTGTGGTCCTATCAAAACGGAGTCTAACGAGTCTAATTGATTGTCCGTAAGTTTACGGGCTACCATGTTAACCAACCAACCAGCCTAATATTTTTTTCCGATTTGGTAAATTATTTATAGGGGAGGACCTAAGCTTTCAGAGAAATAAGCTATAATCGCTCTGTTTAATTACAAGAATTTTACAAATTAAGGTCGAGTGTAACGTATGATGATTACGATTTAAATTTATTTTCTGTGTTTATAAGTATCAAGATACAGTTTTCCCATTTTCATTCCAAAAGTGATAAAAACCTGAGATCTAATAATCAAATATCTTTACATATAATTTGGAAATTTGAGATGGGTAATGATGAATTTACCAATGAGTCAGCGAGCTTCTTTCCTCAAGGACTATTATTTAAATACAATATTTTATTTTTAAAGGGTTTTTGTAAAAGATATTCGAGATAAAATACCCAAATCGTTCCTCAATTTACTATTATTTATTTCTATTTTTTCATAAAGAAATAGATTTTTGATTCGACTTGTTAATGTTTGCAGAGTTATTATATAAAAACTAATGTACTAATTCACTTATACATATTTTATTGCTAATAAAAAATATAAGTATTTAAATTAATTATTTCAATTTCTTAAAACTAAATAAAATAAGGTCAAACCTCTTCTATTACTGGCTTTAATAAAAATAATAACTTTTAGCTTATTTTTTAAAATACTAACTAAAATACTAAAGGTATACTCTCTAGGTAAAATATTTATATACGAGTATATTTATAAATAACCAAATTGGCAAAAGCATGAATATAACTATTGTTTTCATACTCATCCTGTTTCACTTTATCTTTAGCATTTTTTTTTTTTTGCAGTCATTGTATTTGAAAAAAGAAGGAAGAGAAAAAAACTGAAATACAGCAAAATTACATTTCCGTCTAGTTGATTGCTTGAGTTGTAACATCTGCTGCACATTTGTTGTATTCATCATAATTATCATCTTCAGTATTAGCTTTAGCATCAGTAACAGCTACAGCAATAACATCATCTTATTTCTCAACTTTTTTTGTAGTCAAATCCAGATTTGGTCAAAAATTATCAAGTAGTTTTAAGAACAAGGGTATATATTGTGGAAAAGCTAAACGTACAATCATTCATTGTGCTCTTAATAATAAAATTGTTCTTGTGAAAACACAACAGACAGGAAAATGTAAAAATCCATGATGACGAGAATCAAACCAAACAACAATTTTTTTTTTTTTTTAAGGAAAGCAAGTAAAAATGAACAGAGAGATATGTATGTACGTACGTATGTATGTATTTAGTTGGTATAAATAAGCTTCAAAGACTCAAATGATTGGACGCACGTAGAAATAAATACACACAAATTTTGTTTTGGGATTTAGTACTAACAGTTCGTAGAACTAGAATTAAAATGAAAAAGATTTTATCCACGAGTATGTATCACAACTACCTACTTTTAATGCTTTCGACCAGTAAATTAACAGGTTAATCTAGTACTAACAAGTAGGACAGATATAGTCGAGGTTGAGCGTTACCCTACACCATTCTGTATGTGCAATATAATTCCGGGAGGGGATCTGTAGCCAATTGTTGCATTAGAACGGGTCGGTTTCCGTACAAAAAAAAAAATAAGTTATACCAGTCACCAACTAGAATGAAAGAATAGTTCATGAAGTTACCAAAAATATAGAAATAATTTATTTGCCACGCCCCAAAATTTCTCCTTTTTTATTTTTCTCCTTTGCCATTTTAAGTCCGATTTTGGAATGTGATATGTTGTTGTTAATGGTTTAACAACCGCTTAAAATTTTTCTTTGTAAATTTTTCAAATTCTAGATGTCACTTCTGGTATCTCGGGTACATCCCCCCTAATGTCCAATTACTTTCATATGTAATGAAAGTCTCTTGCAAACCTACTATTTTTAGTTTTTAAAGTATTTCATTTTATGCATAAACAATAAAATTGCAAAGGTTCAAAAATTGTTCAAGCTTCAATCTATTTCACTTAACAACATTTTTGAAATAATAGTTTATTTTTTTCCTCAAAAAAAAAAATCTTTTATATGAAAAATATTATTTTTTGTGGTTATGAGTTAACTTTAGCTAATGATTGCAGAAATTATGGAATGAAGTAAGAAATAAACATTTGTAGCACCAAAAATATTTTAACTTCAGCATGTTTTAAATTTTGTTGAATGATGAAATAGCTTTAAACTTAAACAGTTTTTTTAACCTTTACAATTTTGTTATTTATGCATAAAATGAAAAATCATCAAAAATCAGAGAAAATCAGAGAAAATCAGAGAAAATTTAAGCGGCTAAACCATTAACAACGACATACCATATTCTACAATCGGACTTAAAATGGCGACGCTATACACAAAAACCAAAAAGGGCGGTATTTTTGAGCCTAACAAAAAATAGCTTTTGCATTTTCGAAACCCCATAATCTATTCTTTCATTCTAGGGGGTGACTGTCACAACTTTTTTTCGACCCATCCTAATATGCATTATATTATATTATTTATGCACTTTAGGATGATTCCCGGATGTGGGCCTTATTTGGGAGCCATATGGCCTTATATGGGAACTATTGACCAATATTCACAAAAATTTGATTCTGCGGTTTCTGCAAATATAAAACAGTTTTGCTTCAAATATTAACTATTTAAATATTAACATTCGTGTGGGACTTATTCATGTAAAAGTAATTTTGGAAAGAGGGGTTTATATGGGAGCTACGGTTAATCATGCACCGATCTTCATGAAATTTGGCATACAGATTTTACTTAAACTTACGTATATATATATATATATATATATATATAAAATATCAATTAAATATTGCTATGTTTAAGGCATTTAAACCGCTATTCAGGGGGACTTTTGTATGGGGGGAACATAACCAACTTCAATAGGCTTTGTCAGGTTACCATAAAAGACATGTGTGCCAAATATCATTGACTTAATTTCTAAATTGCGGCCTATAGTTCGATTAAAAGGTTTAAATGGACGGACAGACAGACGAACATCGTTAAATGGAATCAGGAAGTGATCTATCTGATCTATTGTTAGTCAAGTTGAATTAATAAATTTTTATAGATATTTTCTTAAAAAATTAAATTCGTTAAAATTAATTTAAAAATTTTGAATAGATCTTAAGTATAATACATACAGTGACTTCGAAAACAGTTCACAAAAAAAAAAGAGAAAGAAAAACTGACTATATGATACCCTACACCATTGTATTACATTTATATTGTTATATTATATATTATTATATTATATTGTTGTATTACTCCTATGGCCAATTTTACTAAAATATACAAATGCAGAATAATGCGTTGATACTAATATCTAGATGATTTTATGCACTTTAGGGCGATTCCTGGAAGTAGGTTTATATATATAAAATTTGGAAATTTTCTATTTACTTACATAAAACTCATTTATTTGTGTCGAATATTAACTTGATGCTAATATTTGTATGGAATTTATGCGTGTTAAAGTGATTTTCGGAAGAGGGGTTTATATGGGAGCTATGGTCAATTGTGGATAGAACTTCATAACATTTGGTACAATGATTGATAATTGCGCAGAAATTATTTGCACCGAATTTCATTAAAATATTACTATTTTTAAGGTATTTTTAAGTGTTTAAACTCTATTCCGGAGGGACATTTGTATGGGGGCAAGGTGAAATAATGGACCGATCCCTAACAATTTCAATAGGCTTCGTCCTTGTATCATAAAAGTCCCATTTGCAAAATTTCATTGAATTATCTTTAAAAATTGCGACCCGTACTTTGTGCACAAAGTTTACATGGACAACCAGCCGGACGGACGGTCATCGTTAGATCGATTTAAAAAGTGATTCTGAGTCGATTGGTATACTTTACTTTATGCACAAATGCATAATACCTCGACCACTTATGATGGTGTAGGGTAGAAAAAAAAATAATAATAAAATTATAGACTTTATTTGATAAGCCCAATTAACTACAATTCAGTGTTTTTATTATTTTCGATTTAAATTTAGTATAAATTAATTATTTAAAAATTAATTAAACAAAATTTGATTTTCTTGGCAAAATTAAAATTAAAAAAATGCAAATTTTTTGTTAACATATTTCTGTAAAGTTATTTCAGTATTAAATAAAAAAGAAAACTTTAATCTTTTATAAATTGTTATAATAAAATAAATTCAAAAATTTTATATTTTTGGTAGTCTCTGTATATATAAAGTCTACTGATAATAATTCAAAAGCATTTTTATCGAAAACCTCTGGACTGATTCAAAAATGAGTTTAAACGGTGTTAAAGAGTATGTTCTTTAATCTACTGAGTATTAAAACTTTGCTAACGTTGTAGATCAGATAAATCTTCAATACAAATCTAATTAAAAATCTTTATGTAAATAATTTATGACCTGTCAGAGTCACTCCTTATACCGTTACTTGAATTTTTCATAAACATATATTTTTTATAAAATTTCTACCAGACAATTTCAGCATGTCGTCAATACTATTGACAAATTAAAATTAATCTGTCATTAGACAGTGCTGTAAAAATTATTACGGATAGGAAATCATATGGAATCATACCATGCTTTAAAACAAAATTATGAAATTGTTGTTATGATTCAGTTACCAACTGGGGTTTTCAACCCAATTTTATTAAAAAAAAATTACTAAAATGAATTAGTTTTGGTTAAAATTCTAGTAGTTTAAATAAATTTAAGCGCTTTTAAAGCATGACACGAAAAATGACAAATCTGGCGGAATACCGAGACGATAAATCCCGGGATGAAATCCCTAATTTAGGTGGACCTTAGGCTAATATTTTTGGGTATTATAAACATCAACCACCTACAGTGGTGTCGTATAAAAACATTCAGTTTTGAAATTTTAATTACATTAATTTTTAAATCAAGAATCCTATGTTCGAGAAGCGAAAAGTAAAGCATGAATAGGGAAACTGATTACGTTCAGCATTACTTTGGAATAGAGAAGTAATTAGGGACTATAGTAAAATATATAAAATAAATATCAGTGTCGTCATAAAAGCAGCAATGAAACTATTAAAAAGTTAAAAATTGTTCAATTTTAAAACTGCATGGTTAAACTCATCATTGTCTTTCCTACTTTTGTTGCACAATATTCGCAAAACAAACAAAGTTTGTTGTACATTTTTAGTCTCGCACTTTAGTTGCACAACTAGTTAAATAATATTTGTATGTATCCCTTTTGGTCCATGGAAAATGCTTCTTGGTTTTAACAATATAATTGTACCATTTCACTGTCAGTTCTCGGTTACTTTCATTCAATTCATTTCGCTTCATCTCTAGTGGATTTAAAGGAGATTTTCATGTTGTTGAAAGTTTTCTTTTGTAAGCTTTATTTTTACTTTCATTATTATTATTTATTTTTATATTTTTTTCCTTTTTTTTTTTTTTTTTTGAAAAATAAACTTGAAGCAACTCTCTTGTGCCATGATTATGATTTATAAATGGCAAAAGTGGTTTGTCGACATGACCACACTTAGATACTTACTTGTAACGACTACCAGTCCAACAGACACATTAAGGCCAGTGGCAAATTGAAGAAGAAAGACTTTGTTGTGTTTGTTATTGATACACAATGAATAGTACTTAATGTAAATTTCTTAGAAATTCTTAGAAATATTACATATATATATATATATATATATTTTCGTAAATTACCTTTAAAAATTCTTATTAAAATTTTTCTGCATACAAATATTTCTTTAAGCTTGACAAATTTTGGGTGTGTATTTGTTAATCTTACTTTTTTCGGCTATAGTTTAATTATTTTTATTAGATTTTTTTTTTTTTTTTTTTTTGATATTTAGCAGACACGGTCATTATATTGACGCTAAAGTCGTGTATATTCTTTCCCCATTAATTACCGCCACATAGAAGAGAGGATAAAAGAAAAATATTCAAATTACCAATGATTACCTGTCGTTATGCTTTCAAAGCTCTAAAAACATTTAATTTCACGAGTGATAAAATTCAAGGCATTTTTATGAAGAATTCTTGCATAAAATTTTCTTCTTCCAAAAAACCAAAGAAAAAGAAGAACATCCATAAAGCAAAAAAAAAAAAAACTTTAATTACTTAATTTTGCTTTTAGTCATAAACTCAATCATCAACAAGTCAGACATATATAAATATCGAAGAACAGAAAATGAGTTTAAAAGATACCCAAAGTCACTCAGCGTTACTTTGTCGAGCAACAACAATATAAAATATAAAACTTTAAACATAATCCTGCAAATAAAATGTTAGATGTTGTCTTTAATGCGAATAAAATTGAGTTAACATTCCTTCAAACAGTAAGAGTATAAAGGAAGCATACAACTAGTAGATTAGAAAATATGCAGCATATAATCTAATAATGAATTCTCAAAGTCAAATTAGGCAATGAAACTTTAGCTCTATAATACATTTTAAGGTAAAATATATTCGCTGCAAATATACCTTTATTTATAAATGATCTATTATTAATTTCATAAATCTATTTAAATTTGTTTCAATGTTTCCATCTATCATTATTACCTCTGGATAAATGAAACATATACAAAATTGTCTATAGTGGCAATACCTGGAGTTTTATTTGTTTTTATTTTTAAGGGCAAAAATCGTTTGAATAAAAAAAATATTTTAAATTGTACTTAATTCTTTTATTTTCACCATTTGTCATTAAGTTTTAGAGCGGTTGGTTTTGACAGTTATTATATTTTACCTCTAAAATTATTTAGGTTTTAAAACTCTAATGGAAAAGACACCATGAATGCTGGTGAAGTGTGTATTTTTTTAGTTTTAAAAATACTATTTACTCTGTTGATCTTGCCAAAAAAATAATAATAATAATAATAATAATAATAATAAAAATTAATTGTACCTTTAAAAAACTAAAGGTTCCTTTAACTTTTCATTCCAATTTTAACTGACAAAGAAGAAAACAATTTAAATCAATAGCAAATATAAAGATTTTCTAATATTTAACCATAAAGTGAAATGCATTGGAAAATTTTTGTGAGAAACTTCTAACAATGTGACAAATAATCTAAATACTTTTAATTACAAAATAAATAATATTCGGTGTATACCGACTATATGATATCATTCCCTATTGTGTATTAGCCTTAAAATATTACATAGTTGAGAGATAGAGTATTATATGGATTCTATGGTTAATCTTATTTGAGACAAATTTTATTAACATACTAACATTTACGTGGAATGTAAGTACTTTATTATATTTTATGATTAGAAATGTTTTATTGGTACAGAATTCTGTAGCAATACGCTTATATATATTTAAGATAGTTGAGCTTCAAAATATTACTCCAAGAGGACTTTTATTTTGAAACTAAGGGAAATAATGAACCAACTTCGACCAGTTAAGGAGATTCTGAGTCGATTGGTGTACTTTAGGGGGTTCCCAAATATGGTGCTGTAGGCAATAAAAAAAATTACCTTGATTAGTTATTAAAAATATGCAGGGCAACATAATTAAATAATAATTAAAATTTAAAAAAGGCACCACATTATTTTAAAAATAACTGCAATGTGTTCTATGTATTTTCAATTGGATCACAATTTTGTATACAATTTTTAAGTAAAGTTTAATATATATTAGTGCTTTGGTACATGAACGATTGATATAGAATCTTTTCGTCAAACCTTCCAATTAAATATCGTTTACTTTAAATCTTTAGATTCTGCTTCTTCTAAAAAATGGAATGCATATTATCAAATTAGATTGGATAATTCCCTGTAAAAAGTAAATCTTATTTGCATTCTTTTCTGTAAACATAAAATTGTAAAAGTTAACCTTATTTTATATTTATTCGACACCATAAAAACTTGGATCAGGGACCACATTTTGATAAACATTGTAATTAACAATTAAATTTTAAATACTTTATTCTCCTACAGACTAACTAAAGTTTATGATTAATTTTCAAAGTATTTAAAACCTGAATACATACATATTATATTAATTTTTATATAATAAGTTTGAATTTCTAAAATTTTGTTATTTTTTTTTCCTAGTTTAGTTACTTTTTCCAAAATTTTTCTAGAAAAAATTTTTGGCATGGCAACACTGATTATGACCTTACTATCGTCAAACTGAAAGAACAGGGCCATTGTTATTGTTTTATGGTCCTTCGAACCGGATGTTAGTTAACGATGCTGCAACCGTTTATGATACTAGGTTTACTTACACAAACGCCTGATGAACGCCTCAAACGAAAGAGCCACTCTAATTATTAAAGTATCCTCTCTTTTAATTCAAAGCAGTGTTATTGTTGTTATTTCCATGTTAAAAGAAACAATGTGACGACAACTCTAGAACAACTACAACACCAAAAAAACTGTATTTTGTTTTTGCATTGGATCTCTTATGTCAACTTTACATAAGAGATCCATCCAAGACCCGGCGTAGAAATTATCAAAATGTAACTAAACCTAAAATCAAGAGCGCCCTAAAAAATTATGAAGTTTGTACAATTTATGAACAAAAATGCATCTTCGTAATTTCAAAAATGTTGATGTTATAAAATCTACTTTAAAACAGATAATTGAGTGATCCAAAAAGTTTCTGGTTATTTTTCTATAGTTTAATCCAAAAACAGTTTACAAAATAAATAAAATCCACGTATATCGTGTAGAACTTGAAAAGTATTCTGAAGGTTCTTCAAGTCATATCCTGAAAATATCATAGAGTAAAAATTCTAACTGGAAATGTTTGGCTGGTAAGTGTCAAAAAAATACGACCAAATGCCAGAAGAGATCAAAAAAACTTGTCGTAATCAATTAAAAAAAATCGCTTTTTCAGTATTAAATAAAGAATTTTGAACGGTGTTACCAGGAGGTGAGAAAAAAGGAAGCTAAATTGAACTTTAAAAGGGGTAAATTTCCCATAAAATAAGGCCAGAAAAAAATTAAAATTTGTTTAATACAAAAACTAATTTTTTAACATTTTCATTAGCTTTTGAAATTTTTTTAAAAATATTGTAATAAATTTATAAAACATAAAAAGGACAGCAAAATGACCCAATGAAAAACATTCTAAAAATTCCCGTACAAGTTTGGATTACATTTCATATAAGAAATAACCAAATGTTTTAAGGTAATTTTTTCGACTATAATTCCTTTTTGATGAAGCATTTCCAAGTTTTTGTGTTTAATAATATTTTTTTTTTTAATTATATTTACAAATTGTTTCTATCTATAAATAATATTATAATATCGATTTAATAAATCAATAAAATTTGTAAAGATACTTTTTATTTTTTTTAATGCAACTTTAAGAATCAAAAAGGCTACATATATATATATATATATATATATATATATATATATATATATATTGACAATTCTATGAAAGAACGCCCGAAAAAGGACATTTTTTACCTGATTTCAATTTCTATAAATATGTATATGCAAAAACTCTATTAAGCCATTTATTAATTTCGGTTTTCAGTTTCGCGAAATTACGAAAACTCGCGATTTTATTTCGCCTTTTCAATTTCTCAAAAGCCCAAAGAAATATGTAACTTTAAGTAGCGGTGTTGGAATTCTGCTTATGTCGGCTTTAATACGAACATTTTGAAAAGAAGTAAGATTTCTGAAAAATGCATTTTAATGCAATTGCATTCTTTAAATGCATTTTTCGTTAAACATGCTACTTAAGATTTATGATTGTTTAATATATTTTAAAAGTATGAAATCTTTACATTAAAATAAAGATTTAAATTTTTTTTTTTTATGCATAATAATATTTTTCAAAAAATATAACCACATTTTTCATATAAATATGAAAAAATGATTTAAATTTCTATAAAAGTTATCAAAATATATGCAATTTTAAATATGCAATTTTAAATATGCAATTTTAAATATTCATACCTTTTGAAGTTATTGACGGATTTGTATAATTTTAAAAGCATATAAAAGGCTACCGTCTACTTTTTTAGTAATTTAGTCAGCATTTCAAAAATATCCCTTTCGTTAAAAAATATTTGCAAAATAAAAATGCAATTTATGGATGCAATTCTGACAATTGTGAATTCATTAAATTTACTATAAATTAACATAAATGTTTATTTACTCTTTTTAAAAAATTTTTAAGAAGTAATACAAAACTTAAAAAAAAATATGTAATTCTCTTCATATTTTAAAAATAATATTGGAAAAAAAGAATTTTTATATGAAAGAATATAATAATATCCCAACAAAAACTTTTTGGTTCTCAGTAATGACAACTACTTATTAAAGTAGCTTCTTGGTAATGAGACGTCATTATTTGCCTACTCTCTATTACATAAATAAGTACTCAGTAGTATAATAGCATAGTAATACTGCAATCAAGTGAATCAGTTGGCTAGAGCGCTGGATTAACAACCAGAAGGTTGTTGGTTCAACACCATTTTGATGCTGTTAGTTTTTTTAATAAAATGCCTAAAAAGATATTTTATACTAGAAAGTATAAAGTTTTTTCACTTAGAAAATTAAGTGACGGCAATTTTTTTTTTCTTGTTTTTTTATTTTTATTTTCGTTTAGATACATATTTTTAAGTACCCCTAGAGTCAAAAAATAACTACATGAATTTGTGGACAACTCGGACAAAAATAACTAGTTATTCAGGCAAAAAATAAGTAGTTTATTTTTGCTACCAATTATACCTGCTACCTTACCAGGAAAGCAAAGTTTTTGCTATGATAATAAAATATATAATTCTCTACATAAAAATAAAAAATAATTTTTATATGAAAAAATGTGACTAGAATTATTTTAATGTAAAGATTCTCTACTTTCTAAATATGTTAAACAATAAAAATTAAATTGCATTAAAATGCATTTTTCAAAAAATTTATTCAATTGTGAAACGTTCGTATTAAAGCTAATGTAATCACGTTTCAGACGCCGTTTAGATCATTAAATTCTAGAAAGTCTTTCCAGCTGTATTGTTATTTAAAATTATATGCCTTTGAGTTTTTTTTAGGTCTTTTAGAAGCTGAAAAAGCGAGGTAAACTCGCGAGTTTACGAAATTTCGCGAAACTGAAAACTGAAATCGACATAGATATCCATGAATTATTTACGCGCAAAATTTTATGAAAATCAACAAAACACTAGCTAAATTTTTGAGCGTTCTTTCATGGAATTGTCGATATATATATTTTTTTAAACTTGCACTTCTTATCTTTTTTTTATTATTTATAAAATTATGCAAAAAATATTTCTTCTGTGTAACTCGGCTGGTAATGATAATATTGTTAGTCTTTTTCTTTTTAGAGAAATTTTCTAATAAATTTTTAGAATAAATTTTTGATAAACATTAGTTTCCAGTAAAACACAGCTTTATAGAAATTTTTTTTAGTATTTTTGCTTTCTACAGAAAATTTTCTTTTTATAAAAAACGTTTTTAGTAATATTTTCTTTTTATAAAAATTGTTCAATAAATTTTCTGTTTATATAAAATTTTAAATCACTCAAAATTTTAAGCAAAAAAAATTATAATATTATTATCTATATAACATATAAATCTCAAAGATGCCTCTAATTAAATTGTTTACCTATATATCTAAGTATATAAAAATCTTTCTTCCAAGAAAACTTAATGGGCTTCTTTTTAAAATTTTTTTATTTCTTCTTCTAAGCATTTTTCTTGTTTGTATTAAAATTGTTGCACGATTTATCATTTTTGATATTTGTTTTTTGTTTTAATTTTTTCTTATATTCCTTTTTGTTTGCCAAACAATTTCTTATTCAATTTTTAATAAAATTACAATATTTTCTACTCGAATTGAAGTAAGTAAATGTATGACTTTAATTCTCTATGCTCTTTACATGTCAAACGTTTTGAACTCAAAGAGTTTTAAAAAAAACATCATCATTCCCTAAACAAAATGAGTAAGTAGTATCTATGTGGGGCAGTATGTATGTAAGTATATGACTTAGTTTGATGTGTAAAATGTATGTAGATTGTAACAGTATGTAAGATTGCACTATGGTCAAGTAGTGTATGAGAAAACTTAACAAATGAATAAAGTTTTAAAGTTTGACTAACTATTATCTAGTTTCTTCTTATGCTCTTGTTCTTAATGTTGGTTGTATGTAGTTGTTGTGTTATACATACAAAATATACATATGTATATAACATATATAGAGGCAACCAGTATATTCAATATCGTTTGTTGTTATATATTTACATTCAATACTCTGTGTTTATATATTAGGGTGGAACAAAATTATGGGAAGAAGAATAATTAAGCTTTGTGTATAGGTTCTAGCAGGAGTGTTAGCAACAATTTTAATATTTTTTCAGAAAATTGTAATATTAATTATTTTTTTAACTAGTTTTAAAGATGTTTTCAATTTATTTTTTTTTAACAAATTTAGCTTGAAAATAACTTGGAAAACCGTTATCGTATAGAATCTTTCAGCCGTATTCCAAAAAACTTAATAAGGCTTTACTAACCATTGTTAAGCAAAATTCCTCAAAGTTGTATTCAAAGACGATGATTCGCTTAATATACCTTCAGTACTTCAAATCTACTTTAATATTATAACCATTACATATATATTTAAAAGAAAATAATTTTTTTATTCTTGCGCAAATTTTCAACAAAAATATCACCCTTTTTCGTTTCCGGATGTTAAGATTCGTTCGAAATTAAAGAAAAATGCGTCAGTATAGCTATTTGTAATATAGAAAGGATTTGAACTTAAAATTGCTGAACTTTTTTATCTAAAGTAAATCTGATGTTTTCTTTTTTTATTTCATAAACAGTGTTGCCAGGAGGTGAGAAAAAAGATGCTTAAATGAATTTTAAAAAAGGTCAAGAAAGGCTATACGCCTTAAAAAATAAGGTAAGAAAAAGTTAACCTTATTTTTTTTTAATTTACCAGAAAAACAATAATAATTTTCGTTCTCATTAGTTTTTGATACTTTTTTACAGATATTGTAAAAAATTTTAAAATTAAACATAAAAATGCTACCAACCAAATTGCCCAATGAAAATTAGTCCAGAAAATTTCCATACAAATTCGGGTTAAAATGAATTAATTTTTTGCTGTGTAATACACAGCATTTTGAAAATGAATCTTATTTTTTTATTTCATGAGGTCAAATATTTCGTAGGATATAACGTATGAGTTTCTGAAAGGATTCATATATAATTAACAATGACATAAAGCCTTAGTTGTCTAAATTTAAAATATTCCAAAATATTGGTCAAGGACGACTTAACAATATATTTGCATACGCATAAATTAAAAATACCAATTAAAAAAATATTGATAGGAATAGTTAAAGCTATGGAACAGCTTTACATCATCAGCATACATTAATATTCTAGAATTCTTAATGCACGTTGGTAAATCATTTATAAGTATTAGGAATAATAAGGGGCCGATACGACTACCTTGCGGAACACCAGATAAAACAGGAATTGCTTTCAATGTACATTCTCTAAATTATACACATTGGTATCTATTTTTAAGATATGTAGAAATCCATTTGAGGAAAACAGGAGAAAATTCGAGTTTATATATTCATTCTACCAAAAACATAAATAACTGAAACAAACCAACCAAACCTAGAAAGTGTAGAAAAAATCTACCAACTTTAGTTCAATCGGACCAAAATAGCAACGCTGGATGTGACAGTATTCACAGTTAAGCTTTTAGAGCATTCTGATAAATATATTTAAAATAATTTGCCTTTTACCTCATTTTCAAAAAGATAAGTGATAAAATCTGTATGGAATTTTAAACTAATTAAACTTGGAGTCCCTTAATATATACATTTCATGTATCTATACTTGTGTACATCAATATGTTTGTGTATAATCTACAAGTTTGTATACAAAACATGTATAGCATATATGCATATGAATGACGAATACATACACTTACATACAAAAATTTTATGTGAACCAGTGCCAGTACAAAACTTGTACTAAACGGCACACATATAAAGTTATTCCCTTGCACAGTAGACTGGCTCCTTAAGAGTGGAATTAAGAAAAAAAGCGTTCATGAGCTAACTAGTTCCATGAAAAATTTTGATTGGTTAGACGTTCTTAGTAGTAGACCTGAACCAAAAATTTAATAAAAATCAAACTAGAACAAGTTTTATACAATCTAAAGTATTATGTAAGAAATTAGAACAATGAAAATGAATTGTTTTTTTTTTTTTTTTTTTTAGCAGGATCCTCCTAATAGAGGATAATGTTTAGCACTAAGTATATGCAGCTGATGTTTTCAATTTTCTTCTTCTACCATTCATATGTTGGTTCAATTTATTTGCATTCAACCCATATGCCACTCGTCAGCACATGTAAATTTCCACCTGAACGCCTCTATACAAAGAATACATACACATACACACACACACTCAAATATAAACATATCCGCTTTTCACATATATACTCTAGTACTCAATACTCTTGTTTGTAAGACTATAAACAAACAATTGTTAAGGGTTTCATAAGCATGCATCCATACAAAAGAGAGAAAAACTACAAAATACTGTAAGGAAAAAAATGTCTGCAAAAAAAAAAACTAAGAATATTGAAGACATTGTCTAGATATATAATAACGATAAAAATATTATTGAAATTTATTTTTAAAGACCTAATTATATTTATATTATTTTAAAATTTAAATCTTGGTATAAACTATATCAATTTCTAGAAGGAAAAAAAAGCTTAAATTTAAATGCTATAGAAACTATTAAAGATTCTTTTTACATATTTTATCGTTTATGGCATAATTTAATTTATAATTTTATTTAAAGCTAATAATGTCTAATATAGGGTGCTAAAGTAAAACAAATGCAAATACTAAATGTATAAGAACATGTATATATGTACACAGTTACATTCTTCTGTACCATACACAAATACTAATATTTTGCATATTTAATCCCAGACAACACTTAAGTCTTATGTAAAACTATAAACAGCTTTTTCTTCTAATTCTTCTTAAAAAGTTTAAAAATTCATTCTTTGGAAATCTAGATACACATTAACCTATCACAACTACATACACTGCCTGCGACTTGAATAAGGAATCACATTTTTTTAACTTTAGTATATCTCCTATACTAAAGTTCATAAAAATTTCAAAATGTTGGCTTTAGTTTCCTGAAGAAATAAAAATTATACATATTTTGTTATACTAAAATTATGCATTTATTTAAAGACATGTATTTCTGTGGTACTATTTCGTGTGTCACTTGAATAAGGAATTCTTTTAATATTAATCAGAAAGGCTATGATTTGAATTTCTTTCAATATAAACGGCTAGAGAATTTTTAATTTGATAGTTTTTAAATAGTTTTTATTCAAACTGGGACGTGGTAAGGCTCTTAATAACTCTGAAAAAGAAAAAATTCTGATTTTGAAATCTCAGGGTCAGAATCCGGTCTAAATAGCCAAAAATATTAATAGAGGAAAGACAGTTGTGTACAATTATTTAAATAACGTGGAAAGATATGGAAAAAACATGAAAGGGCGGAAGAAAATGGCAACAACTCCAAAAGAAAGACGAAAAATTCTTAGAATTGCATCAAATTTTGCCATGTCGGTATCAAAAATACGTGAAAAAAGCGTAGTCAGTGCCAGCCTAAGAACAGTGCACCGTATTTTAAAGTCGTGCCCATACATAGTCCGACGAAAACTGCAAAAAAAAACACCACTTAATGAAAAACGCAAATCACAACGTCTACAGTTTGCCAAAAATACAATGACATGATCCGATAATTGGTTTAAAGATGAAACAAAGTTTAATACTGATGGTCCCGATGGGTATAACTATTATTTCTATGACCTAAATAAGGAGGAATTATTTTTGATCCGCAGACACAGCCGAAAGGGCGGAATAATGGTACGGGGTGACATTTCATATTATGATACCATAGAATTGGTATCTGGAGAAAGCATTTCCAAAATTAAATGATTTCTTTGGACCCATACCTTGGATGTACCAACACAACAACGCTTCGATTCATACCGCCAGAGCAATAAAACAGTGGATTAATCAACACGGTGTTCAACTTTTGTATTGGCCCCCATATTCACCAGACTTGATTCCAATGGAAAATGTCTGGGGTTGGCTTGCAAGAAAAGTTTATGAAGGAGGAAAAGAATTTGAGACGATGGAATCCTTAAAGGATGCAATAACGGAAGCATGAAGAAGTGTGATTCCTTATTCAAGTGGCAGGCAGTGTATAAATATAAAGGGTTTGAACAGTGTTGCCAGGAGGTAAGAAAAAAAGGCTAAAATGTACTTTAAAAAAAAGGTTAAAAAAGGCTAAATGCTCCAAAAACTAAGTCTGGAAAAAAGTAAACTTTTTTTATTTTGTTTATTTTTTATTTTTTATTAAAAAAAATTTTTTTCGCTCTCACTAAGTTTTCATATTTTTTAAAGATATTGTAATAAATTTATAAATAAACAATAAAATGGCTACCAGAAAAATAACAAAATAAAAATCACCCAAAAAATTTCAATACATATTTGTGTTATATTTAATACACAGAGAAAAAAAATTCATATATTTGAACATTTTTTCCCCAAACTTTTTTCATAAAAATTAAAATTTTGCTCATAGATATTATTAAATTGTAATTAATAATAATTTCGCGAATTTTGCAAAAATTAGATTTTATTCAAATTATAAATAAAAATACTTATGCATGAAAATATTAATAATAAATCCCTTAAAATGGCAATTTTCCAATAAAAAGCTGTTAAAAATTAAGGATTAGAAATTTGAGTAAATTTGCTGCCATTCTATATCACATTCATCATTGTAATAAAAAACGCATCTGCTGTGTTCTTCTGTCCCCAACATGTGCCTAAAAATCATTAAAAACCAAAAATTCTGTAAAGAAAATTTCAAACACACATTTACAAATTCAAAATATAAATGAAAATTTAAACAAGTTGTTTAAGTCTTCTTGACTATTGATTCATTTAAAAAAAAAAAAAAAAACAGTGTTAGAAATTAAGACATTATTCTTAAAGATTATGAACTAAAATCAATGAAAGTAAATTCTTATATTTATTTATATTTATGCACAAACTTTTTCTGTATGTGAAAAATTATTCAATATTTTGAATTATTTTTTCGTTATTTTTTGGACTAAATTTCCAAATTTTTGTGTGATTTTTCACATTTATAAGAATTTTTTAAAAATTATATTCGTAAATAGTTTCTACGGTTAATAAAGTTAGGGAATTCCCGTCAAACATCTCGGAAATTCCCGGGAACTTTTTTAATTTCCCGGAAAATAGGAAATTAAATATTTTCATAGTTTTAAAATTCTATAGCAAACACTTTGATATTTTTAAAACCTTATATCAATGCAAGATTGACGTTTCTCTAAATATGGTACTTGCAAGAGTTTAATAATAATATAAGTAGAACGTTATCTGAGAGGAACGTTAATGTTCCATTAATTAATTTTTTGGCAATTGAATTAGGTTTTTTTTCTTATAAGATATCTATGTATTTGTTTATCTATGGTTTAACGAATTTACTCATACGTTATTTCATATGAAATTTTAGATCAACTTTATTTTTGTCATTTCCAAAATTTAGATACTTGAGTTTTATTATAGATTTTTCGAAATGAATATTAAATAAGTTAAACTTCGCAAATACACACTACATATTTAAAAAATATATATTTGGTTGGAAGATTTTTCATTCTAACACAACTTTTTTTCCTTCGAAACAGTATCTCTTATTCAAACTATGGATACATAAATGTTATAACTTCAAAATGCTCATAAAAGAAACTAATCTCATGTTGAATTCATTCATATATGAGATTATTTTCATCAGATTTCTGAACACTATGATTGATTCGAAAAACATTGTTACGAGACAATTTTTAGTATTTTCCAGATTTATGTTTAATTTACTAAGAATAAGTAAAAAAAAAATAATGTAAGTTAGAGCAATAAAGCGGAAATAAACAGCAATCTATTTATAATGAAATATATTCAATAGATTACTGTATATTTTTAAAAAGTTTTAACATAAAAAACACAATAACGTAAAAATCTGAGACACAGTTTTTAACATAAATCACGAAAGGTACTAATCTTAGAAGTGGTGTTATACTTTTATATTATTTAATTTTTTGTTAATTCAGTATGATTTGTAAAGTTTCATTTTTTTATTTAATAATAAAATAATGTTTTATGAAAAATTATGTCCTTTTTTTTCTTATAACTAAAGTTTAAAAAAATTTCCGGGAAAAGAAATACTGCAGGAAACCCCAAACCCTAATGGTTAATTAAGTATATTAGAAATTATTTATAACAATCTATTTATTAAGTCCATAACAATAGTAAAGTTATTTTTGATTTGAAGTAAATAATCAAGACTACACAAAAATGCTTAAATGAATGATTCTGTAAAAATAATATTAGTAATAGCAAATAAGAAATTATTTTCTTTGTTGTGGAAATAGTAACATTTTAGCCTTTTTAAGGCAATTTCAAAGATCAAAATAGTTTAGAAACTAAAACGAAAATTTTAAAGCTAAAAGCAAAATAAAAAGGCTAGATTCAGCTTTAAAAAGGCTAAACTGGCAACACTGGTTTTGATGTACCGACCTATACACAAAAATCGTATAATCAGCTTTCCCTTTCATAAAGATCTCAAACAATTAGAGAATCGACAATTAGTTCTAAGTAAAATAAAAAAAACAATATTTATCTTCTTTATTGTTTGCTGGGTTTCCAACCAACATCCAAATACAAAGATACAAAATGCCCCAGAGAATTTCTTAAGAAAATTGAACTTTAAACATACAATATGTTGTTGATTTTGTTATTCGTTCTATACATTCGAGAGCATACATAGTAATTTCCTTCTTCTTTTTTTTTTTCTAGTTTCTATTTATTTTAAATACAAATGTATTAGTTAAATTGTGTTTATTGTGTAAGTATTAGGGTATTCACTAGAATAATGTTTGCTCAGTTAATCGATAAATTAAAATTGAATAACTGTTCCAGTAAATTAAAATTGAGGATTTTGATTAAAACTTTATTCGTACAAATTATGTCATTTAATCGAAACAAACCCAAAATGGAAAAAATAAGTGAACAACATTAAACGTGCTCAATACAAAAATTTGAAAGTTCTCTTAAAAGCGTTTAAAAGGATGAAAATGAATCCCCCTTTAGTCACATAAATGGGAATACATATATGAAGGAATCATATTTTCGTCTTTAAAAATTAATATTTAAAATATGAAACTTAAATAAAGCCTTGTTCAGACCGGCGCGACATTACGAAATTTCATGCCGAAATTACGAATGAAATCTAGAGTGTTTATACTGGCCAGATGACATTTGATGTAATTTCGTGAAAAGCTGATAATTATTGTTTACATTTTAAATTATTATTGGGGTAAATAAAGTATTTTGAAATGGAAACAAATAAGAAATAATTACTTACTAAATTGGAAATTATTAATGAAAAACTTGCTAATAAGAAATTGTTATTTCAACAATTAAAAATGGTTAGACATGCAAAGGTAAAAAGGATACGTTTCATTTTGCAAAATCACTTTAATAATTAATTTTAAGTTTTGTGTTTAAATTTAAGATCAGCTGTCAATTGTTTTTTTTTTTTTCTTCTCACGATTGAAACATGCAGTACATAGTTGAAAAAAAGTATTTTTTCCAACCATATACAGAGTTGCACGGAAATGGGCATCGTAATTTCAATGTAATTTCGCCGAAATTACACAAAATGTATTTTCAACTTGATATCGGCCGAAATCACGAAAGTACGAAATTTCGCGTCGGTCAGAATTCCCCATAAATATACATTAAAATTTGACTCAAAGTAAACCACCACACTATGATTAATTCATTGTTTTTCAGTAATTTATAATAGTATATTCTATTTTTGGAATTTCTTTCTTTACATACATATGCAAAAATTTACCAGCAGAATAATCTTAGTAGCAGAATAAAAAATCAGTCAAATATAATGTAGTTCGAATTTTACATATGATGAAATTTTTAATGCATTTTATTTTACTTCACGTGTTTCTATTATACAGTGTGGGCCAAAAGTAACCATGGAGTTTAAAAAATTTAATAACTTTTTCTTTTATATATTATATAATAATTATATAATAAATAATGGAGAGATTCACAGGTGAACAAAGAACCAGAATAATAGAATTTTATTATTTAAATCAGTGATCAATTTTTTTAGTGCAAAGAGCATATCGTCGACATTTTAACGTCAGAATTTCGCTCTTTGAAGCAATGATTCGTTGCTTAGTTTATCGCCACCACCAACCACGTTTAATTCGCACTACGGAAAATATTGAATGTGTAGAGCAAACTGTTAACGAAACATCAGAAACATTACTAAAAGGCATTCTGCTCGGCTAAGAATGACTCGTACGTCATTACGGCGCATTAAAAAAAAAAAGAATTACTATTATTCCCATATAAGGTGCAATTGGTGCAATAATTATAATCCGCAGATCATCGGCAATGTCTAAATTTTATAGTTAATTGTCAACAGTTGGCCAGAAATGAAATCAACTTTATTGAAAATCCGATTATGAGAGATGAAACTAATTTTCATTTGAATGGCTGTACTGTAAGTTCTGGGGTTCTAAAAATCCAAGAGCCATTCATCAACGCCAATTGCACCCCATTAGGTCTACAGTATGGTGTAGCATAACATCTGAAAATATCATTGGGCCTTACGTTTTCGTAAATGAAGATGAAATTGCTGTAACCGTAAATGGAGAGTGGTATCGGTTTATGAAAGAACATTTTTTACGATCTGCTCTTGAAAACAGACCTGTGATGTGGTTTCAGTATAATGGAGCCATTATCCATACTGCCCGAAACACAATGGTACTTTCAAGTCAAATTTTTGGAGAACGAATAATTTCCAGAAATTCGGAAATTAATTGGCTAGCGCGTTCGCCAGACTTATCAGTACCCGACTATTTTCTTTGTGGTTATTTGAAGAAGCGAGTATATTGAATATGCCCGAGACATTCCTTGAACTCAAGGCCAATATTGTTGTAGAAATTCCATCGCTACAGCCACAAATTTTGAAAGATGTTATAAAAAGTGCTCTAAAACTAGCCCATGATTGCAGGGGCATTTAAGTGACATTATTTTCCATACCTTGTGTAAAAAAATTTCCATTTTGTATATTTTATAATCTGAAAAAAAAAATATATAAACGAAAAAGTTATCGAATTTTTAAAACTCATGTTGACTTTTGACCCACTCTATATGTAAAAGTGTATTTTTAAAATACGAGTATGTACCCTGTTCTATAACTTGTGAATAGTTTTCGAATTTTATTTCTCATCCCGATTTCAATAGGATGCTTGAAGCAATATTCAAAGTGAATACATTTGAAATAAATCTAAAATGTATAATAATATTAATAATATTTATCAATATGTTTTAAATAATTCAGAGGTTTGGTTTTATATTAGTTTTATATTAATTAAAAGTAAATGTAATAATTTTTTCTTTTTAAACTTAGAAAAACGAGTAAAATTTTAATGCCAATATTCGAATGACTCGAACAATTGAAAAGTTTTACACGTTTATTCGAATAATTTAAAAACAGCCTTTTCGTATTATTTGATTATTCGAATAATACAAAAGTAGAATAAAATGAATACCCTAGTAAGTATGTACACGAGATATATTGGGGAATAATTTCTACCAATATAGTTTAAATGTAACTAAAATGTTGTTGCATTTGTAACACAGATATTTGTTCAACTCAAATACACACACACGTACAATATTATTAACATTTTATGGTCACACACACAAAGATAACAGCAAGTAATTACAGTGAGCGAGAAAAGTTAATCCAAAAATAGTTTTAAGAATAACAAAATTTGGCTTCTAACGTGTAAAACTTAAAAAGGATGTTGAAATTTCCTCAAAAAAATATCGCAAAAATATATTAGAGCAAAAATTTTAACTGGAGGTTCTTAGTTGGTTAGTTAGCTCTCAAAATCAAATTCAGGACTTCAAAAAATTACGACCAGATGCTAGAAATAATAAAATAATATAACACCAGCAAAATAATGAGCAAGTGCTTACAAAAAAAAAAAAAAAAAAAAAAAACTTATTCATCACTTCAAAAGTAGAACTTAGTGCATATTTTCCACTTTTTTGGAAGTTATTAAAAATTGCTTCCAAAAGAGTGAAAATAAATGTATTTTTAACAGGCAAATACGCGAATAATTTCTAAGAAAATAAAAATTTCACAAACTTAAAAGTATTTTTATGATCTATTATCAGAGCTTAGACCATATTTTTATTAACAAAAAAATTATAAATATACTTTTAAGAAGAGTACCTCAAAATCAATGAACAAGAAGCATAAAAGAAGAAATTCCTACCAATGACAACCATGGCTTAAAAACAGGAAATTCTGCTGCTTTTTTTTCAGCACCAAGTACTTCCTTCCGATGACAATACATTGTTAAAATCATGACTCTTTCAGCTCTTTTTAGTTCTTCTTTTTTTTTTTTTTTTTTGCTGGGAATGTAGTTAAGTAAAAAAAACGTATTTTAGTTATGAAAAAAATACTTTAAAATATTTCCATATTAAAGGTTGGCATGATTTAAACCCTTCTTTCAATAATCATCGATTCAAATCTAAGAAAATTTGTGAAGAAATAAACAAGAAAATTTAAAAAATTTCCTACAAAATTATAAGATTATGTTCTTATTAAATTTTCAAGTGATTATAAAATATTTGGTATTTTTTCTATTCTTGTTAAGACAATATTTAAATATTTTTCACATTGAAAAAAGCTTTCAAATGTTTTTTTTTTTTTCAAAAAAAAAATTAAATAATCCAATGTAAAAGTAAGGTGAAAATCGATTGCATGTGACAAATGTAAAAGCTTCCAAAGAACTGTAATGCATTACAGTTATGCGAGAGCTACACACTTAACCAATGTTGTTCCCCAACCCAGAGCTTCTTTACGACTCGTATAATGAATGTATGGGTCATGAAAATTGCAAACAAAATGAGTGGAAAGTATTATTAAAAAACAAAAAAGAATGGATAAGAACGGCTCCATTATAGTGGTATTCATGGAAAGCAATTCTAAAAGTAATAAAAATTTTAAAATCGCTTTCGAATATACCTAATATACATGTCCAGCACAAGGGATATGAATGACGTAAAATCTTTTTCGCTACAATTTTCCCTACCACTTTGTTGACTTGTGTTAAGAATTTTTAGAAACCTATTTACAACAAAAAAAACCTAAACATCTTTTGGACGAAATATACTAATCGCTTGATTTTTAATCGCTGACAGGGAACTGGAGATAAATTTGTGTTTTTAAACATAATCGGCCTACTGAGCGTACTATTCGCAACACCATCACCCATTTTGAGACCCAGCATTCATTATTGGATAATATTCGACTGAATAGACCACGTCCAGCACGCTGTGAAGAAAATATAGCGGCCGTAGCTGAGAGTGTACACGAAGAACGTGGAGAGTCGATTCGGCGCCGTTCGCAGTAGCTCGGACTAACGTATGGAACGACTTGGCGCATTTTACGTCGAGATCTTAAATTGAAAGCGTATAAAATACAGCTTGTGCAACAACTTAAGCCGCTCGACCTTTCCAAGGGACATCGCTTCGCTCTATGGGCTCTTGAAAAGTTCCAAAAAGATCCGACGTTTTCGAGGCAAATTTTGTTCAGCGATGAGGCCCATTTCTGGCTCAATGGGTATGTAAACAAACAAAATTGTCGCATTTGCGACGAAGAGCAACCTGAATAGATTCAAGAACTGCCACTTCATCCAGAAAAAACAACGGTTTGGTGACATTTGGTTTCAGCAAGACGGTGCCACTTTCCACACATCACATCAATCAATGGATTTATTGAGAGAACACTTCGGTGAGCACATAATTTCACGTTTTGGGCCGGTCGATTGGCCACCAAGATCGTGTGATATCACACCGTTAGACTTTTTCCTGTGGGGATATGTAAAGTCTAAAGTTTATGCGGACAAACCCGCTTCGATTCAGGCCTTGGAGGAAAACATCACGCGTGTCATTCGCCAGTTACCAGTCAAAATGCTCGAACGAGTCATCGAAAATTGGACTCAACGGATGGACCATCTGCGACGTAGCAACGGCCAACATTTGATAGACATAATCTTCAAAAAATAAATGCCAAAGAATGTTCTTTCAAATGATAATAAACATTCCCTATTAAATTTGATTTTTCTGTGTTTTTTTCTTAAAAAAAAGTAGGGAACCTCGAAGTGGATCACGCTTACATAAATTTAATTAAGTTCAGAGCCTATTTCAACACCTTTTCAGCTCTATTATTTGTTTTTTTTATAATTATACTTTATGAATGCCAAATATTTCTTATTAAACATAGCATTGTACCTATACCTATCACTCAGATTAATTATTGCTTAAGGTTAAGGTTTTAAAGTGTTTTTTGGTGGGCTTTTATCCAACCTTGCTATCTCACTTATTTTTTTAAGTTTTTTTTTTATTTTTTTCTTTTATGTGAACTACATCTGTTTTCTCATACATGCAACTACAAGTTAATACCATAAAATTTAAACACGATACATACAATACTCAGATAATGAAAAAAAAAAATAAACGTAACTGTAGTTCTATAAACTAAATTCGATTGTTTTAGGTAACAACTAAAATATTCTTTAAAAAAAGAGTAAAAAAAAGGAAGCAGAAATGCAACACAATTGCAAATTTTCCAAAAACGTGCATGCATGCACATACAATACTTACATATAAAAAAGTTAATGTAAGTCAATGATGTCAGATTTTTCCTTTTTCAGGGAATTTTGAACGAAAATTTAAAACAAAGGAAAAAAGAGAGGGAAAAACAAAGGGAATTTTTAAAATGTAAAAATTTCTTCTTCTAAAAAACGAAAATACCATAGCAATAGAAAAGGAGAAATGCGATATTATCGTTCACGTTTATATTCAAGAGAAACCTTAATTTGGCGTTAAAAAATCTTTTTCTGTGTACTATTAATCGGGTTTAGTTTTTTTTTTTTTTTGAGTTTTTTATAGAATTAGAAACAAAAGCTACCTTTTTGATATTTTTTATAATTGCGTTTTTAAGAAGTGAAAATTGGAGAGATCTTTTTCTTTTTTTTTTTTGAAAATAAAGGAAAAAGGGATTTTTTTCACAAAAAAGAGGGACTTTTCATAAATCGTATCTGGCATCACTGATGTAAGTAGTATATTGGTGATATAAAAAGTATCCGCAGTTTTTTTTAATTTTTGAACTAAAATTTTCTTTATTGAAAATCAATTTTAATCAAGTATATATTCGTCATTATTATCTATAACCTTTTGCCATTCCTCGGGTAGCTTCATAATTCCGTTGCTGTAGTACTTTTGAGGTTTATGGGCGAACAACTTGATCAATTGATTTTCAGCTGCTCTCCGTTTGGCTAATTTTTTACAATCAAGAGAGTTTTGCAGAGACCGAAACAAATGGTAAACAGGCGGTGCAAGGTCCGGGCTATACAGTGGATGCATCAAAACTTCCCAGCCAAGTGCAATAAATTTTTGGCATATTATCACAGATGTGTGTGGCCTGGCATTTTCAATTCTGATCGCTCTTTTTTGATTGCTTCATTCAAAAGATTGAGTTGTGAATAGTAGAATTCAGAATTGATCGTTTTGCTAGTTTGTAGCAGCTTATAATGGATAATTCCTTTTCAATACCAGCAAACACTCAACTACTTTTTCAGTGACTGACCGACCAGAGTGAGGTGCATCTCTGATATCTAAATTTCTCAAACGGAATCGTGTAAACCAATCCGGCGTTCACTCCCACCATTTTTACATATTTTTCCTTTTTGGAGTAAAAAAAAACATCACATAGCGTATTTCTTTAGATATTTCACTCATTTTCAAATCAACATAACTTTCTAAACGTGCAGCGAATTAAAGAATAGTTTTCGTTACAAATGTAACCTAAAATATCACCTTTCAAATGCGTGTTCGTTTAATATAATACAATTAGTGTTCCACGATATATGGGCATCAACCCCAGCTAGTGATACTTTTTATATCACCCAATATTTAACTTAAAACAAAAAGAATCCACCACTTTAGATCTTTATAAAATATTATAAATGTACATAAAGATACTACAAATACTGGCTCTAGAGCTTAATCTTACCAGACGATACACTTTTAAATATTTTACCAAAAATAGAAAAGATATAAAGGAAAAAAAAACTAACGGTAGAGCTATATTCGGCAACAACGATATCATAATAGTTAAATAGGAGAAAAACAGAAAATTGCTTATTGTTTAATCAAACATTTTTAACCAAGATTTTGAGATTTATATTGAATTGAAATCACAGAAAGTTCAGGTAATTTTTATATTATTTAATTTTTAATTCACGCCTCGCTTTATTTTTAACTTTGATATTTAAAATTTAAATTTCATAAGCAATTTTTTTTTAAATGCTAATAGTGTACACAAAATTCGCTACAATTGACACATATTCTTGTTTTTTTTTTTTTTTTTTTTTGTTTCTTTTTCTTCGCAACATTTTCTTGTTGGAACAAAAATAAGTGTCGAGAATGAAATAAGGATGAACTCAATAAAACGTGGAGAAAATGGGTGACATTTCAGTGCTCTAGAATGTTTAAAGTACAGAACAAAACTTTTAAAATTCCAAAAAAAATTTTTCCGATTTTTTTTTTTCTTGGAACACTGAGAGCGCTTCGAGCGCATAAATTAAAATCCGTTGGCGTGAATCACTTTCACGAATATATAAATATATATATATATATATATATATATATATATATATATATCTCAAATCACAAACATTCAGACTGAAAACATTTTACGGTACAAAAATATGACGTTTTAAAAGTGAGAAAAACTGTTAAATTTTTTCCAAAAATTTACATACTTTATTGCTCATAACTTCTAAACTATACATTGTATTGTAAACTATACATTGTATAGTTTAGAAGTTAAAACTATACATTGTATAATTTAGAAGTTATGAGCATTTAATAGAAAGATATAATGACTTTAAAATAACATGTAGAAAAATTTTTTACTTCGAAAGTTCAAAGGTCATAATCGGTGATATAAAGATTAAAGCTAAATATCTCAAAAAAGGGTATTTTGAAATTCTTAAAGAAATTATACATTCACAACTTAATTCTATTATATATACACTCGTGCCAAAGTTCAAGTGAGTCACTCTTTTGGTTTAGGAGTTATGAAGCAAAATATGGTAAAAAGTATTTTTTGTAAAATTTAAAATTTTGACAAAAGTTAATTTCAAAGTATGTTTTTTTATTAGCTCATATGTATTTAAAAAAAATAAATTTTATATGCAAAATTCTACTTTAATTAAATTTTGTTACATAACTTCCGAACTAAAGGAGTGTCCACCATGAAATTTTGCACCAGTATAGAGAAGAGTTGTGTTAATATTGGAGATTTTGACCCTTGAACTTTTGAACTAAACTAACTTACAAATTATGTCTATAAGACATTGCAAGCCACTTTTTATTTTTCAAGTGCTTTGAATCAGTGTATGAGCGGAGAAATAAATACTGTTCTGCAGGTACATAAAATCATAACTGCTTGTGCTGTTCAACTTTATGAGCAAATGCTTTGTATATTGTGATAGCGACCCAATAAGACATGAAAGTGTGGTCACTCATATAATATAAGACATTTAACCACTTGTTTCCTTCAATAGGGAAAAAAACAATTTGTTTTTCAAATTAGTTTTTGAGACTTTTAATCATTTCAGATTTTTTTGTATTATTACTTAAAATAAAAATATGTATATAAAAAAATCAATAACTAAAAAGCAAAAAATACTAAAGTTAAAAAATTTAAGGTATTAAGTAAACATACTTCTTAATCACGTAACTGAAAGTTTAAAAATTTTAATAACTTTAATTTCTAGATTTCAATTACTTTTTCAAGTCTTAATTAAGAGTAATTTTTTAATTACAATATGAATTAACTCTTTTGCATTTATTCAAAAAAGAAAAACCAACAATAAAATATAGGCATACATATATATGTATGTACGTGTGTATGTATGTATGTTTGTATGCATGTATGTATGTATGTATGTATGTGTGTATGTATGTATATATATATGTATTTATTATTAAGAACATTTAGAAACAACTTCTTTGCATACATTGCGAAGGTCACACATAGCTGCTACTTGTTACAAAAAAAAAAACAAAAAAAACAAGAAAATCATTAAAAATACTAGCGCATCTTAAATACTTTTTCAATGTCTTGTACGATTTGTTTTTTTTTTTTTTTTTGCTACATCACTTGTACCAATTGTTTGCGTCGAATGCCTTTAACGTCTGTATTTGTAAACGCTCATACACACGACTCATTTGCTTTGCTTCGGTCAACGAATAGTACAAACAGTATTTATTGTTGTTATTGTATATGATGGCTATGAGCAAAATACTGAAAAAACAAATGGATTTGCTTTTCAAATCATCTTACCCAGGGCTTTATAGCTTACTGCATATCATTTTGTAGGCAAAATCTTTATCTTTAAAATGATACTAAAATTAAAATTTCATTGTGCATAGTTCAGAAGTTATTAGTAATTAGATTTTACGTTGATACTTCACATCTAAACTAAATGAGTGTGAATTTACATGCATAAGGAGAAGAGTTATTTATGTCAACATTACATAATTTTTTAAGAATTTTAAAAATAGCTCTTTTTGAGATTTAATGGTTTTATTTTATATATGCCTAACTTTTACCTTTGAACTTTTGATGTAAAGAAAAAAAAAAACTTTATATAAATCGTTGTAAATCGTTGTATATTTGTCTTTGATATAAATCTAAAACTAAAAAATTAACATTTATAGTTTACAAGTTATTAGCAATTAAACATGTACAATTTTGTAAACTTTTTATTTTTTTCGTTTTTTAAACCGTTATGTTTTTGCACCGGAAGAGGACATGAGTCTAAAATTTTATGATTTATGCAACACTTCCAATAGCCAAAGTATGTTCGTTTAGACATGAAATCACTCAGGTGTTTAAATAATTTATACTGAAAACTTTTTCAAATATTATTATATCTGGCATTTGGTCCTATTCTAAATTTGATTTAGATAGCTAATACGTTTAGATAAAAGTATCTCCTTTTCCGCAAAAACTGATGTATTTTGACAGATTAAAAAAATTATATTTATGTCATTAAAATAAACTGCAACAAGTCTAAAAATGTGCTTTATATAATTCCAAAACATTTCTTAGCATGCTGAAGTAAAAACTGAAAATAAATATTTTGATGTGCCTCTTCGATCATGCGATGTTAAAGTGAAAAAAGCTCAATGCAGAAAATCGATTTTCTGAAAGTAGTCGTGAGAGTATATTTGGCGAAAAACTGTACTTTTTCAAAAATCATGTTTATTTTTTCAAGGTTTGGAGAGCCCAAGCTCTATTATTTATGAGGGCACATTGATGAGATATGTCACAAACGAAGCAGAATTATCTCGTTTTTAAATGTATCACATTAAATTACATTTTCTTTGAGGGGTGCACATGCAGTGACCAAAAAGTAGGAAAATATTAAAATAGCTAAAATTTTGCTTTCAAGGTTTGTCATCGTAAAACTTTTGACCAAATAGCAATAGAGTAAAAAATATCAGGTCTTGTTATTCCTCTATAATCGCAGAGCAGTTCTCTTTTACAACTCCAACACCAAAAATTTGAACTCATGGAAAAAATCAAATATATGAAAAAACCCTGGTTGGTTTCAACCACATTTTACAAATTTTTAAACTTTGAATAAATTTATCTAATAACGACAAAAACCGTGGACTACAAAACTTTGCAAATTGATTAGTTATAGAGTTGCTAATACAATTTTATAAGCAAACCATTTTGCAAAAAAAACAAAACCATGTACGAAATTGTTATAAAATGAACTCGGTTCTCTTGATTTTAACATTTTTGTGTTTTTGTCCATATACACTAAAGCGCCTAACGAAAAAAAGGTTCCAAATGTAGCCCTCTAAAAATGAAGACTAATATGTTCTTGTTTGAATCGCAAAATATTACGTCTTAATATTTTCACTTACGTCAACTGGACCATTTTTAAAATATATCTAAAAATACGGATTTCTTTTAATAACATTTTAAAAAAAACTTCTTTATAAGAAAATAAACTTAAAAATATTATAGAGACATATTAGCTTTTGTAATATGCATTTCAATAATTCTTGCATCTTTTTTCATTCGCGAAATATCAAGATTTTATTAAACTTTTTTTGTCATACTTTCATTATTAAAACATATAATTATATATATTTCGGACATTTGGATTTTAAGATACCATTGAAAAGGTCTATTCAGATATTATAGAAAATTAAAGATAATTAAACCTTTAAAAGCAATAGAGTAAGTTTTATACATATGGTTCCCAAAAGGTTAAATCGGCAATTTTTTGAATTTATTAAAATTCTATTAAAACCGCGGTAATAATCCAATAAAATAAAGTCTTTTAAGTTTAGTATCTATTTTACACGAATTTATAGTTTTTTAACAAATGTATGTTTCTTGTAACATTTATTTTCTTAACTAATAACCACTTATTTGCCATAGAAATTAATTAATTTAATAATTTAATTAATTAACTAATTAATAGACCGACGTTCACAAAATAATACTTTTGTTTCACGAAAATGAAAACTAATTAAAAAAAAAAAAAAGTTTATGCTGATTAAATATTAGTCGATATGTGTCGATTATATATTGTATTGTATTTTTTTTTTTTTTTTTTTAACAAAAAGTTAAAAATTTTATTTATTGAAAAACTTATTTTTGCAGGTATTTTCAAAATTTTCCAGCTCACGAGAAATAAATAATTCAATGGAAAAAATTTGGCGATTAGTTTATAACATACCAATCTTTAATTTTAAGGGGATACATTTACAACATTTTTTGCCTTCATATAAATCGATTCAAATTCCTATAACAATTCCTTATAAGTAATAGTTTTAAAATATAAATTCTATTTGATTTTCTTTAAAAGAAAAAAAAAACTTAGATTAAAATTATTTTAAAATTTATAAAATCAAGTGCTCCAAACTT
Source organism: Protocalliphora azurea (assembly GCA_932274085.1). Lineage (NCBI taxonomy): Eukaryota > Metazoa > Arthropoda > Insecta > Diptera > Calliphoridae > Protocalliphora > Protocalliphora azurea. The sequence continues at coordinate 146,856,687 of OW026522.1, forward strand.
TCCCCTTTGCCAAGGCAAGCAACAGTGATACCAAATGTTAATAAATGTTAGTAGAATATATTTGGTAGCTATGAAAATAGTGCAACTACATGTTCGTGTAAAAATTTATAGACTCTGCTTAAATTATCGAATAGAGTTCAACTATAAAAAAAGTTAATACACTAAACGAAGGAATCAGCAACTATCTTCACTAAAACGAACTTGAATTTATTAATAAAATTAAAGTTTTTACTTTTATTATTATTAAATATCACTTAAAACAGTTTACAAAATAAATTTAACAAAATTCTAATTTATTTTCATACATTCTGGTTTTTGCTAAAAGTTTTAACATTTTGCTTTAAATTACTTTAAACACCTAAAGTTATTATGTCATTTTATATGTAGCTTTTTCTATTCTATTCTATTTTTTTTTTTTTTTTTTTTTTTTTTTTTTAAAATGAAATATTTTGTTAATGTCTAAAAGGCCATTTCACACCCTTACACATAAACACATACAAACATTTATAACTTTTAGAATAACTATATTTTACCTTGTCTTATATGTATGTATCTTTCTCTAGCAGGAATGCTATAACATTTATTTTTCTAAATGCCACAAATGCATGTATTTGATTTATGACTTAAAAAGGTTTATTTTTGAGAAAAATACTTTATTAGAAAATATTTTATAAACATTTTTCGTAAAATCTTAAAACCTTTTATTTGCACAATTATGCTGTAGGAATTTAAGAAAAGAAACTTAAAGAAACTTTGTTAAGTACTAAAACAAGTACCATAATTAAGTATTGTAATTAATTTGTACATAAATAAGTACTTCATATTAATAATGAAAATAATTAACTCACATCAAAAAAAAAACAAGAATTTAATAGAGATATTTTCCAAGATAAAACTGAAAACTTTATTATTTATCCACAGAAAAAAGTCAACAATCATTAAAATAATTCATTCAATTAAAAATTGTTTAAATTTGCATCTCTCACCAAAATTATTACATCAATTACTAATAACTGTAAAAATGAAAAACCGAAAAAATTTTCCAATTAAAAAATTTATTAAATTAATCAAGCAAATGATTGAATGAATTAAAAATTTAAATGAGAAAAAAACTTACTTGAATTATTTGTATATATTAATTAAATTTTGATGTCAAATGAAACAGCTGTGTTAATTGAAAAAGTAGAAAGAGGAATTTGCCAAATACCAATTTTCAAATAAAGTGAAAACTATATCATATTAGGTTCCAATTATAATATCATATTTTATTGTTGAAAACGATATTATGGTATCGAAATTTTTAAATACTTGTTAACAATATAATTAAAAGCATAAATATTTGGAAAAAAAAACTTCAAAATAAAAATTAAAAAATTTTCAACATACAAAAACTAGCTGAGTATCAAATACAAAGAAATCATTAGTTAACAGATTTGTAATGATAAAAACAAACTTTATAGATACAGAAATAATGCGAGATAATTTTCTTATTAAGATTCACAATTGAGATAAAGAAAGAGCGTACAAGACTAAGATGAATAGTAGCCCCGATACAAAGTAAAATTTAATTGTTGCATATCTAAAGATCTGTAGCAGATAAATTCTTTAGATTTAATGGAAATAATTTTTCCATTAAGATTCACAATGAAAATAGGACGGATAGGTCTTGAGGAAGTAGTTGCCCCCATACAAAGCACATACTAATTATATCATAAACTGTAATAGCGAAAGTCTTAAGATTTTATGGAACCAATGTCTCATACTCAAGGGGGAATGATAGGCCCCATATAAAGCAAATCTTAATTATTACATATCTAAAGACCTAAAGCAGGGAGGGTCTTAAGATTTTTTTGAGCTAATTTTCTTATTAAGATTCATAATTGAGATGAAGAAGGAGCGGAAGGGTAGATCAAAACAAATATTAATTATCTTATGAACTATAATAGCTAAAGTCTTAAGATTTTGTGAGTTGAGTTGGGAATAGGGCTGGTAGGCCCATGGGAAGTAATATCCCCATACAAAATAAATATTATTTTCTGTATCAATAGAGGCAGCACACCGGGTTAATAAAATAAATTAAATAAATATTTTTGATTGCCCTGATGATCACAGATTTTCGTTCTTTTTGCTCTAGTGACTCTGGTTTTTTTTTATAAAATGCAATTTTATTTTTTTTTTCTCAAAAAAAAGAAAATAAGAAAAAATTTTAGTAAAAAATAAAAATGTTCTCGAAAATGGCAATTTCTTTTAGAATTTCCTCTTTCAAAAAATAACATCTTTTACACATAACTTAAACTTTGTTGTTATTTTCGGCAGATATACCAAGATGATATTTTATTTTCTTTAATCTTTTCAACATTATCATATTACCATTTAAATAGCCCTTCTAGTAACAAAAAAGTAAAATATTTTATACAATAAAGAACAGATAAAGTAACAATATGTGACAAATTGTAAAAAGTTGGGTATAATTTTGAAATAACCTAGTGTGGGCTATAGGTCTAGTAGATTTGATAATTTTGTAATTTTTAGATTTTTCGTTAGACCTTCAAAATCTGAAGTTATGGATAAAACAAAATATCTTTTATATATTGACGGAATAAAAAAATTTGAAAAAAATATATTTTTACCAATTTTGAATTTTTTACGACTTTAGATGGACGAGAAATTGAGCTTTATATATATATATTTCTTCACTTTTGCCGAAATATTATTAAAAATATCTGCGATTTTCACTCTTATTTCAATTTTATCAATTTCCGCGGCATTTGTTTCTATCATTTTATATGAAACCCTATCTTTTTGTAAATTTATTTTAAATTTACATTATGTGGCGAATAATTTAAGCCCCTTTATGTAAAAATCAAGAATTTATTAGAGAAGATATATTTTTCTTACTACAAGTAGTTATTACTGATATGTCATTACAAGAACTAATTATTTCCAAGTTATTTAATAAATCATGGATTTTTAAATATTAAAGAGTCATTATTAGTGAAAACAATAGCAACTAGTTACATTTATGGCTACAAATAACTAACTGAATGTCAGAACGTAAAAACAGTTTTTCTTTCTTTTATTTTTATTTTAAACGTAAAAAAAAATTTACTTTATATATATATATATATATATATATATATATATAAGAAAATATATGAATTGTTAAACTTAATTAAAAAATCAATAAAAAGTGGCATTTTCAAAAATTTTATCATAAATAAGTAATTACATACCGCTTTATAAATAGTTACTAAACTATTTCTATGTAATGCAGACGATATGCTGTTATCATTGAAATGTAACTACATTCATAACTACGTGCCATTACCAAGTTTTTGTTGCGTTTTTTTTTTTCTAATAATTCGTATGAATAAGGTAAAGATCAATTCTTAATTGATTTTAACAAATGTGGGCTGGTCCTACTAGTATTTCCAGATAAATTTACAAAAGGCAGGGTTTCATATAAAGTAAGAGAAAAAATGCCATGGAAGTTGCAAAAAAAAAGAAAAATTAAATAATTTCTAATAATATTTAAGCAAAAAAAAAATCAAGATATCTTTTCTATCTAAAACAGTCAAATTATAAAAAACTAGCTAACAAGGCGAACTTCGCCTCGCCCCAATTTTAAGCCTTCAGACAAACTTTAGAGTAATATAATATATATAAAAATTATTCCTTTACGCTAAGAATTTTCTATTTTTTCATTTGAAAAGCCATTAAGGAATAATTCCACACAAAATTCCATACAAAAAATCTATTTTCGATTTTTTTAATAAATATTGCACTGAATTTCAATTGATTGTAATGCTTTTGCCGTATATGGATATAATGCGTGATTTAACAATACACAAAACTCATATAAATTGCAGCAAGAAAAATAACACATTTACTATAGAAAATTAAAATGCCAAAATGACACCTATCAGATTGCGCATAGTCTAAGTCAACGTATAACGCTATCTATCGGATTTTGGCTGAAAACTTTCTATTTTTTCATTTGGAAAGGCATTAAGGAATAATTGCACATAAAATTTCATACATAAAATCAATTTTCGATTTTTCCAATTTTCAGCATTTCGTATTTTCCGCAATTTTCCATGTTTTACACCAAGAACTTTCTATTTTTTCATTAAGGAATAATTTCACACAAAATTTCGTACAAAAAAATCAATTTCGATTTTTCCAATTTTCCGACTTTTGCGGAGAGATTTTCCAATTCTCCGCATTTCGCATTTTCTGCAATTTTCCATGATTTAAACTAAGAACTTTCTATTGTTTGATTTGGAAAGCCATTAAGGAATAATTTCACACAAAATTTCATACAAAAACTCGATTTTCGATTTTTCCAATTTTCCGACATTTCCGGAGGGATTTTCCAAAATTTTCTTTACACCATTTATATATATATAGATTTTTAAAAATATGAATTTTTTTTATTTTGCCAAATAAGCGATAACTTCAGATTTTGAGGGTGCATCGAAAATTTTAACAATGACGTAATGATTGTATAATCCATTTGGTCTACAACTGTAATAGGTAATTTTAAAAGTATATTTTCACACAATATAATTACACTATTTATAAACAGATATATGAAAAAAAAAATTTAATTACTCAATGGCATGCAAAATATAATGGCCAAAATAATGTAAAAAGCATGCATAAATTAGTTTAAAAACTTTAACACCCTATAACTTGTTGATGGTAGATAAATTTAACCTAATGCATATGTGTGTTTTGTTCACGTTTAACGAGAAATATATATATATATATATACATATATATATATATTTGTGTGCAGTTAAAAATAAATAATAATTATCGTCATTAAACAACTGACATAATCATCATAATCTATCATACATATGTGTAATTAAAAATGCCTAACCATGTGCCAATCATATAACGAACAATTTCACAGCTCAGAATCAACTTAAAATACAATTGTAAATAACTAATCACAAGTTAGATGCGCCGTGTTGTTGAGTTTATTTCCCTGTCGTTATTTTTTCTAACCAACCAATGAGATTTATGCTTATTCTTCTGCTATAATATTTCACTTATTTTGTGTTAAGTCGTGTGTAACATATTCATTGTTGTAGGCCAGTATTTTTTTTCATTATATTTTTTCCCTTCTTCGTTTTTTTATATTCATACAGCCTGTTTTTTTTTATATCCTAACATTTTTCTTGGGACATTAGCGCCCGAATGTCTCCTTAACTTGTTTGAATTACAGCCAACGTTACCAGCAGCTTAATTTTATTCGATGAAGTACAAGTCTATGGCAGAACACAATTGAGGCACATGTAGTAACATTTTCTATAAAATATTCAACATGAAAATAAACAAAACAAGAGTGTACAATGACAAATAGAATATCATGCGCAGGCACCAATTTTCGAACTGAAATGAGTATTTGTTAAAATTTAAATTCATTTCCATTATAAAATATTTAAACTGATAATTTCTCTTTTAATTTCAATAATTTATTTTTAAAATATTATTCATACTCATTATTAATTATAATTATTGTTGTTTTAGTTATATTAATGCAACAATTATTATTCATATTACTCTTACAAAATTCAACTCTCAATTGCACATTAAGGTAGGTCATTTGTGTATAAAATTTTAACACAGTTTTTTAAAAAATAAAATGAGCATAAAAACTTAACGAAAGGATATCCCTATAAACAGGACATGCGAAGAGAGCATGAGTTATGAAACTGTTAATATTCGTTTTATTTAAGTATCTGTAATATCTTAACCAAAACAAATTAATATTTTAGTATGATGAAAACTATTGCCAGGATAATATAAAGCGGATTGCATTCCAACAGAGACTATTTATGAGAAAGTTTACAAGTATCTTTTTGAAATACTTGCTTATAAATAGTTAGGAGAACAGGCAAACAAGCTATAAGTATTTTACTTCGTTTTATAAGTCGAATGTCATTGTTATTCGATATATATCGAATGCAAATCTGTATTTCCTTCTTTTTTTTTTTTTTTTTTTGTTTCCGATAAAAACTTAAGAGGCGCATAATCAGTTGAGGACTCTCAAAAGTATTTATCTACTTAGTATTTCTGCACAATATTTGTTACAGAAGTAGAAAACTGAATACCACTTACTTTTTAATGCATTCAAGTCATTTAACGATAAGAAAAGTTTTTAATAAACATATGTTTGTATGTTAGTTCTTATAATATCGTAAGTAGTAATAAAGCATACATTTTTACTATGGAGAATAATTTTTTAATTTATTGATTACTACAAGAAAAGCCATATTTGCAATAAAAAAAATAATTTTAATGATAACTTGTAATAAAAGAGACTTTCAAACATTATTAATTACAAAAGTTCCTCAGATTGAGAAATTTTATGTAAGAAAGGTATATTCTGTAAGAAAATTTTTTCTGTAAGAAAACTATTTTCTGTAAGAAAATTTTCCAGTAGTCTAAATATTTTTTAACAGAAAAATTAGTTCAGATTCTGAACAATTTTCCATAGGAAAATCTGATCAGATTCTGAACAATTTTCTATAGGAAAATTTGATCAGATTCTGAACAATTTTCTATAGGAAAATTTGTTCAGATTCTGAACAATTTTCTATAGGAAAATTTGTTCAGATTCTGAACAATTTTCTATAGGAAAATTTGTTCAGATTCTGAACAATTTTCTATAGGAAAATTTGTTCAGATTCTGAACAATTTTCTATAGGAAAATTTGTTCAGATTCTGAACAATTTTCTATAGGAAAATTTGTTCAGATTCTGAACAATTTTCTATAGGAAAATTTGTTCAGATTCTGAACAATTTTCTATAGGAAAATTTGTTCAGATTCTGAACAATTTTCTATAGGAAAATTTGTTCAGATTCTGAACAATTTTCTATAGGAAAATTTGTTCAGATTCTGAACAATTTTCTATAGGAAAATTTGTTCAGATTCTGAACAATTTTCTATAGGAAAATTTGTTCAGATTCTGAACAATTTTCTATAGGAAAATTTGTTCAGATTCTGAACAATTTTCTATAGGAAAATTTGTTCAGATTCTGAACAATTTTCTATAGGAAAATTTGTTCAGATTCTGAACAATTTTCTATAGGAAAATTTGTTCAGATTCTGAACAATTTTCTATAGGAAAATTTGTTCAGATTCTGAAAAATTTTCTATAGGAAAATTTGTTCAGATTCTGAACAATTTTCTATAGGAAAATTTGTTCAGATTCTGAACAATTTTCTATAGGAAAATTTGTTCAGATTCTGAACAATTTTTTATAGGAAAATTTGTTCAGATTCTGAACAATTTTCTATAGGAAAATTTGTTCAGATTCTGAACAATTTTCTATAGGAAAATTTGTTCAGATTCTGAACAATTTTCTATAGGAAAATTTGTTCAGATTCTGAACAATTTTCTATAGGAAAATTTGTTCAGATTCTGAACAATTTTCTATAGGAAAATTTGTTCAGATTCTGAACAATTTTCTATAGGAAAATTTGTTCAGATTCTGAACAATTTTCTATAGGAAAATTTGTTCAGATTCTGAACAATTTTCTATAGGAAAATTTGTTCAAATTCTGAACAATTTTCTATAGGAAAATTTGTTCAGATTCTGAACAATTTTCTATAGGAAAATTTGTTCAGATTCTGAACAATTTTCTATAGGAAAATTTGTTCAGATTCTGAACAATTTTCTATAGGAAAATTTGTTCAGATTCTGAACAATTTTCTATAGGAAAATTTGTTCAGATTCTGAACAATTTTCTATAGGAAAATTTGTTCAGATTCTGAACAATTTTCTATAGGAAAATTTGTTCAGATTCTGAACAATTTTCTATAGGAAAATTTGTTCAGATTCCGAACAATTTTCTATAGGAAAATTTGTTCAGATTCCGAACAATTTTCTATAGGAAAATTTGTTCAGATTCTGAACAATTTTCTATAGGAAAATTTGTTCAGATTCTGAACAATTTTCTATAGGAAAATTTGTTCAGATTCTGAACAATTTTCTATAGGAAAATTTGTTCATATTCTGAACAATTTTCTATAGGAAAATTTGTTCAGATTCTGAACAATTTTCTATAGGAAAATTTGTTCAGATTCTGAACAATTTTCTATAGGAAAATTTGTTCAGATTCTGAACAATTTTCTATAGGAAAATTTGTTCAGATTCTGAACAATTTTCTATAGGAAAATTTGTTCAGATTCAGAACAATTTTCTATAGGAAAATTTGTTCAGATTCTGAACAATTTTCTATAGGGAAATCTGAACAATTTTCTATAGGAAAATTTGTTCAGATTCTGAACAATTTTCTATAGGAAAATTTGTTCAGATTCTGAACAATTTTCTATAGGAAAATTTGTTCAGATTCTGAACAATTTTCTATAGGAAAATTTGTTCAGATTCTGAACAATTTTCTATATGAAAATTTGTTCAGATTCTGAACAATTTTCTATATGAAAATTTGTTCAGATTCTGAACAATTTTCTATATGAAAATTTGTTCAGATTCTGAACAATTTTCTATATGAAAATTTGTTCAGATTCTGAACAATTTTCTATATGAAAATTTGTTCAGATTCTGAACAACTTTCTATATGAAAATTTGTTCAGATTCTGAACAATTTTCTATAGGAAAATTTGTTCAGATTCTGAAAAATTTTCTATAGGAAAATTTGTTCAGATTCTGAAAAATTTTCTATAGGAAAATTTGTTCAGATTCTGAAAAATTTTCTATAGGAAAATTTGTTCAGATTCTGAACAATTTTCTATAGGAAAATTTGTTCATGTTCTGAACAATTTTCTGTAGGAAAATTTATTCAGATTCTGAACAATTTTCTGTAGAAAAATTTTTTCTATACGAAAATTTGTTCAGATTCTGAACAATTTTCTATAGGAAAATTTGTTCAGATTCTGAACAATTTTCTATAGGAAAATTTGTTCAGATTCTGAACAATTTTCTATAGGAAAATTTGTTCAGATTCTGAACAATTTTCTATAGGAAAATTTGTTCAGATTCTGAACAATTTTCTATAGGAAAATTTGTTCAGATTCTGAACAATTTTCTATAGGAAAATTTGTTCAGATTCTGAACAATTTTCTATAGGAAAATTTGTTCAGATTCTGAACAATTTTCTATAGGAAAATTTGTTCAGATTCTGAACAATTTTCTATAGGAAAATTTGTTCAGATTCTGAACAATTTTCTATTAGAAAATTTGTTCAGATTCTGAACAATTTTCTATACGAAAATCTGTTCAGATTCTGAACAATTTTCTAAAAAAAAATCTGCCCAGATTCCGAACAATTTTCTAAAAGAAAAGTTTCTCAGAACAATTTTCTATAGAAGAAGTTACTCAGATTTTGAACAATTTTCTGCTGAAAAAATTCTGAACAATATTCTATAGAAAAAGCTGTTCAGATTCTGAGCAGTTTTCCAAATAAAAATTTGTTCAGATTCTGAACAATTTTCTATAGAAAAGTTGCCCAGGTTCTTATACATTTTCTGTAGAAAAAGTTGACCAGATTATGAATAATTTTATACAGAAAATGTTGCACAGATTCTGAGCAATTTTCTACAGAAAAACTTGCCCAGTTTTTGAATAATTTTCTAAAAGTAGAACTATCCAGTTTCTAAATGAATTTCCAAAAGAAAAGTTGCCCAGATTTCTGAACAATTTTCTATAAAAAAAGTTGGTCAAATTCTAATAAAAAATTTTCTATAGAATCCGAACAATTTTTAGAGAAAAGATTTCAGTTTCCTACAAAAAAGGTTGTTCATATTCTGAACAATTTCTTGTGTAAAAAGATCTGAACATTTTTTTATGCTTTCTTTAGGAAAATCTTTATGGACTTTTTATTAGTAAAATATACTTAGAGACTTTCTATAAGGATATACGATATCTGTTTGAAATGTAAATTTACGTAATGTCGCTAGGTTATTATATATTCTTCGATAATTCTTATCGGCGGATAAAAAATAGTAAAGTCACCCTTTCCTTTTGTTTACAATCAATTATTCTTCCCTGCCATGAGTCTACGAAATATGAATAAATTAATTTACGTGTAATTAAAGTTGATTTGTTGTTGTTGTTGCGGTTGTCATCAGGTAGAACTTATGATAAATTGTTGCATAGGATTATTTACTTTTGAGTGTATTTATTTGTTTTGAAAACATATAATTTTAACTAGGCGACATTTCCATTAACGTGTACTAACTCTCCGGCATATATTCACACAAACACTTACTCCTACATACAAAAAAAAACTTACAAATGTAAAGGACATCAGGGAAACCAGAGGTTTGTGAAAGAATAAAAAACATTTCAAACCAAAAATAGTAAATTAAATGAAATCAGAATAAACAAAAAGCAGGAGAATAAATAAACAACATGTAATTAAGACATCTTAACACACAAAAAAAATTACAGGTTTCAGTTCTAACAATTTTTATAAGTTTATACAAAAAGTAAAAATAAAGCAAAACTAAAGTGAAGTGACCTCCTTGAAATGATTGTTTTTATTTTATTATTTTTTGTTATTATTATTTTTTTTTTTTTGTGAACTGTAATTTGAAGACAATTATTAAATTTAGTCTTGTAAAGAAATCAGTATATTTAATAATGGGCTTTGGAAAAAAAGGCTCAGGAAAATAAAAAGAACGAGAAGAAGGGAAAAAACAAATGAGAAATAAAATCAAAGTTAAAATAAACAAGCTCATTAAACATGTAACAGAGTCCTACAAAATATGACCGTCAAATTAGATACAAGAACAAAATAACATACATTTGCGATAATGTACAAAAGAAAAAAAAAACAAAAATATTATTGTCGTCATCATCATCATTGACGACAAATTTATTGTGGTACATTATTTCATTTACTTCCTCTTGTGTTCAAACCAAAATAAATACACTATTTTTTGCTGCTTTATTGACCATGTTCTACTCACACACACATACAGACACATGTACTCACTGATATAAGTTTTATTTTATTATTTTGCTCTTTCACTAACTGATAAGGCAAAAATGACAATTGACCAAGAATTTGGTGGCTAAAAGCCACCATCACCACACAATACCACACATACACACACACACATATATATATATATATACAGTAAAAGCAACAACTGAACTTTGAACCACATTTCTTATCCGTTTTGGAGTGTAAAACACTCGGACTCAAAGTCAGTGAAAGGAAACGAAAACAAGAACAACAACAAATAGCATAAAACAGAAGCAGCACAAAAAACTAAATATAAAAATAATAAGAAATAAGCTTTTTCAAGAAAAATGTGTCTACAAACTTCAAAGGATAAACTGTAAAAAGCATCAGTCGCTCTAGCATGATAGCAGTGTCAGGCAGACAGGCGATAGAATAAAAATAAGTTGATGTTGCTTCCTTTTGCTCTTTTTGCTGTTGATGTATAAAACAAGTATTAGTGTTAGTGTAAATGTTAGTGTTTCCATATCCTTGTGACTGTATGTATATATCTGTGTGTTTATGTGTACATTTGTGTAAGCAAACAAAACGTAGAGTACATAGAAAACAAGAGCACTTAACTGAAACAAATTGTATAACAAGCAACCAATTGCCACTTGGCATCATGCCTTTAATATGTTTATAACGACAACGAAATCTTTATTTCTTTTCTTCTCTTTTTAATATTTTGTGGGTAATTGAATATATGTATGAGTCTGTATGTTTATTATTATGATGATATTTTGATGTTGTTATACGATAAATATGAAAGCATTATAGAAAAGTTCATACTGTTTAAAATTTTATTTATGAATCATTATGATCATAAAAATATTAATGATAATCATTATAAAAAAAAAAAACAATCATATCATACATAGTCACATTTATTTTGATTTTGGAAACAAATATATATTATGAAGATTAGAAAATTATTTATCATCCGACTTTATTAGAGAAAATTGCCTTCAATCAAAACAACTTTTCATACAGAAAATTGTTCAGACTCTGAGTAAAAAGTCACTTAGATATTGAGTAACTTTTTCTACATAAAATTTTTCAGAATCTGAGCAAATTTTTCTATAGAAAATTGTTCAGAATCTGGGCAACTTTTTCTATAAAAAATTTTTCAAAATCTGATCAACTTTTTCTATAGAAAATTATTCAGAATCTGAGAAACTTTTCCTATAGAAAATTATTCAGAATCTGAACAAATTTTTCTATAGGAAATTGTTCAGAATCTGAACAAATTTTTCTATAGCAAATTGTTCAGAAACTGAGCAAATTTTTCTATAGAAAATTGTTCAGAATCTGAGCAAATTTTTCTATAGAAAATTGTTCAGAATCTGAGCAAATTTTTCTATAGAAAATTGTTCAGAATCTGAGCAAATTTTTCTATAGAAAATTGTTCAGAATCTGAGCAAATTTTTCTATAGAAAATTGTTCAGAATCTGAACATTATTTTCTATATTTTTTTATAAAAAAAACTCTTATTTTAGTTACATTTATTTCTTTAAAAATTATCCAGCTGAATCACTTTAACGCATTTATATTTTAAAAATTTAGAATCCATTAAATACATTTTTGTTTGGAATTTATAACATATATATCCTAATATAGTTACCTAAACTAAATATATTTATATAAAATATTAGAATATATTTGTGTTGCTGAACACAAATATTCATACAAATAGAAACATATAAACACAATGGTCGTTTCCTTTAATGGTTTTTTATTAAAATTTTCATAAATTCAACATTTTCTCTTATCCCTGGCGTAACATTATTTAAAAAGTTAGCTCATTTATACATTTGTTAGTATTAGTATTAGTATTGGTAGAGTTATTGTAGCTGGTGTTGCTTTAGTTTTACTTCGTCTTATTTTCTCTATTTTTTTTTTTATATTATTTTTATTTTATTTGCTTTGCATTATTTATTCCTTTATTCATAAAGATATGAATGGTTTCGCCGTTTGCGAAGGCAACGAACATAAAACAAACCTCTAGCAAAATGTTGTTATATTTGTTTTTGCATGCAAGTATTTTGTGGGAATATACAAGCGGAGTATTTGTTTGTTTTAGTTGTTGTCTTCTGGTTAAGAGCCATTGAGAGTCCTTTTTTTCATAAATATTTAACAATGCGCTAATATATTGAATGGTTCTTAGCATTGAATAAATGTATTAAAAAAAATATATACAATATACAGACAAAATAAAACAAAAAGAATAATATTATCAAAAAAATAAAATATTAAAAATCAGGCAGAAATAAAAACTTGGAAAGAACTATTAACATATAAAAGAAACAAATTGCCTTGATGCATATAAACATCTTAAGAAAAGAGAAAATATTAACAAATTACTACAACTCATAAATATGTAAAATGTTTTGTCAGATGTAAAGAATTAATTTTACATAAGAAAAACGTTTTTAAAATATATTCAAAGAAAGCAATAAGTAACATAAGATTTGATCAAAAGAGGACATTTCAAGGACTTTAAGTATTAATGTGAATATTTAAGTATTTCTATAGAAAGAAAGATATAAAGGCAAATTTTAATGTTTTGCAATATAATATAAATAATTCACTTATATAAGATGAGTTCACATGTTTGTATTAAGAATCCAAACAAAAAAAATTTTAAATACTTCTTAGAGAAATACATATCCGTTACTGAAAAATTATATATGTAAATATCATAAATATCATTCGTGAATTATGATATTTAAAATATTGCCAGTAACTCAGATCGAGAACTTATATCTTTAATATATATATATATATATATATATATATATATATATAAACACTAAAAACTTAAAATAATTTGCATTTTCATATAAATTATAAAAGTGAGCTGTAAGTTTGTTTCTTTTTTTATTTTTGTGCATTAATCATGCACAGGAATGGTTATAGGCTTCGTTAAATCTCGATTGGAAATTATACTCCCATTTTACACCTACTTTTAAAAAAATCTATTTTTTAATTTTACACATTATTTATGAAGTTATTGATATGTATTTTGATGCATAGAAAGTGCTTGCACTGTATGCATCAATGCCACTACCATATTTACGCCTACTTTTTTAAAACTCTCAAAAGAATGAACCGCTTAGCTTAAAATAGATCGGAGCAGAGGGTGTAGTACCACCCATATAAAGCAAATATTCATTACGGCATATTTAAGGAACTATTACAGTGAGAGCCTTCAAATTTCTTGGGAACCTTTATTCTATCATTAATGAAATGCAAATAGAGCGGATAAGTCCATGGGGAGGTGTAGCCCCATACAAAGAAAATTTTATCATATAAAGGACTATTAAAGTGAAAGTTTAAAAAAAAAAAATTAAAAGTAATTTTCGTATCAAATTTCGAATAGGGTGAATAGGTCCCATATAAAGTAAATATTAGTTATCGCCTCAAATAGAGTAGCGAAACGCACTGGTAAAAGCTAGTTTTGCGTTTTGATCTACAACTCTGTTAATACTGTATCTACTTAGTTCATTTTTTCAATACAAAAATTCCTTAAAAAAACCTTCGATTTTTCTGTGGACCTAACTTACATAGATGTCTCAAAGTGTTTAAAAAAAAAAACAAATATGACTTAGTTCAGTATTGTTATTGTTTTTCAGTATCCATAAAAACCACAACTATAAGGAAAGCAAAAAATTAAATAAATAAAAAAAAAAACATTTTTACCAATAACTCGGTTGTTTATGAACGGATTTGGTGGATTCAAAAAGCCGAAATTCATGTAAAATATTTGTGATCGATCTATGCAAATCTTATTTATTACTTGGATATCGGTCAAAAATGCGTTTTGAGCGATATCTCTGTAACTAATGAACCGACTGAGTTCATTTCTTCAGCGTAAATATTCAGAAGAAAATTTCAGATTTTGTTTTGAATAAACGATATATATATCGTTTGATATATATATCATTGTTATCGGAAGGCTTCACAAACGTAATTTAAACCATTTTTAAAACCTCAAAAAACCGGTTTTTTAACACATATCTCCGCCATTTATGAAACAATCTTGCCGAATTTCAATAGCAAAATTCTCGAAAGGATTTCCCATCGTTTATGTATATATATATATATATATATATATATATATATATATATATATATATATATATATATATATATGTATATGTATATATATATATACGATCGGAAATATATATATATATATATATATCTTATAAGGATACAGAAAATATCAAATTTTTTGCTATCCGACGAAAATTACAAGCGGAATAACAATCTTTATATACCCTTACTCCCTAAAACAAAAACAAACTTTAGTTATATACATTTTTTTTATTTATTGAAATGTCGAGGCTAAATAAAATTATTCAAAAGTGCATTTGAAATCAAGACAGTTTCTACTAAGTAATACTATTTAATGATATAAGCTTAAACATGCAAATTACTGTCAAAAACATACGTTAAGTTTGCGCACATACACACACACACAAACTCAGTCATACATATCGTTCGTTGTCTTTTAATAATGCCAGAACGTTAATGCTGTTGCTGCATGGTGATATTGAAGATGCTGACGTTCTTGTTATTTATGTTGCTGTTGTTGTCGTATATCGTTGCCACAGTTTAAAGTGCACAATCTCTAAACTTAAAATCAACAGACTGACTGCATAACCAAAGATAAGAACCAACAATGCTGATGTAAATGTTTGCATATCAACCTAAAATATAGACAACAGACGTACATATGTACGTATGTACATTAAAGAGCCTCACGAGAAAAAGTTGTGTACCCCTCCAGAAATGAAGATTGGTTTGTTCTTACATGATTCGCAAAATATTACATCTGAATGTTTAAATTTACGTGAGCTGGACCATTTTCAAAACACATCAAAAAAAATACGTATTTCTTTGAATAACATTATCAAAATTTTCGTTCCATTTAAATAATTGTTATGTCTCTTTTTAGTCGCAGAATATTAAAATTTTACTAATGTCTTTTGTCATATTTTCTTTATTAAAATATATAATTTTATATATTTCGGACATTTTTCAACATATATTGGGTTTTAATGTACCATTGGAATACTCTATAACGATACTATTGAAGATTTTACGTAACTAACTCTTTAACACCACATGGGTAAATTTTATGCATTTTGTTCCCAAAAGGTTAAATTAGCAATGTTTACAAATAAGTCACATGAAAGTATTTATTATAAAAAAAAATTAATGAATTTACGAAAAATATAATAAATTCCTTTAAAACCGCGATCATAATATAATTAAAGAGATTTTTGAAATTTAGTCACTATTTTACATGAATTTATAGTTCTAATGATAAACCTATGCTTTTGGTGACTAACCATTTATTTGACATAAAAATTAGCTTAACCAATTATGGACCGAAAATCCCAAAATATTACTTGTGTAACTAAAGATTTAAATGAATACATATATGAATAGTATTGAATGAGTTTTTTCCAATAATGCTCTAAAATATAAATTACGATTGAAAATTTCTAAAATATAAAAATTTAAAAAATCATATTTAAAATAAAATCATTGAAAATTTTACTAAAATTTTAATTTCGTGAGAATGAAAACTAATTTAAATTTAATTTACTCATTTTACTCATTTTGTACAAAACGTTATTTTGTCTATCATATCCTAGCAAAAACTTTTTGGTTCCCGGTAATGGCAACTACTTATTAAACTAGTTTCTTGGTAATGAGGCGTCATTATTATTTGCTTACTCTATATTGCATTAATAAGTACTCAATAGTATAATAAATAGCACAGTAATATTTCAATCACTTGGATCAGTTGGCTAGAGCACTGGATTAACAACCAAAAAGTTGTTAGTTCAACTCCACTTTGATGCTGTTAGTTTTTTTACAAAATGTCTAAAAAAATATTTTATATTTCAAAAAAGTATTGTCAGTTAGAAAATAAAGTGCGAGATGGTGTACCGAATAAGACGTTTGTCATTAAAAACGAACGATTAATTTGTGCCCAAGTTCAAATCTTACTAACGGCGAAATTTTTTTGTTTTTTTTTTATTTTTATTTTAATTTAAGGAAAGCAAAGTTTTTGCTGGGCATGTTGTGATTTTTTTTTTTTTACAAAAAGTTAAAAATTATGTACACTGTGGATCGAAAACCATATTTTTGGAGGTGTTTTAAAAATGGTCCAGCTCACATGGACGAAATAATAAAACCAAAATATTTTGGGGATTAGCTTAAAACATATGGATCTTTAATTTCTGGGTGGTACATTTCCAACGTTTTTTTTTTTTTTTTTTTTTTTTTTTGTTAATACAAATCAAAAGGCACTTTAATGTACATAAATGCTCTTCTTGCAATTGCCATCTATAGCTATTGCGTCATTATTATTATAATTTTGAATATGAAATTGAGAGAAAATGTGCAATGTGAGTGAGTGCTATTAATCTTTAAATAATACATATGACACAGGAAGGGAAAGAAGACATATGAAGAATATGTCACATGCTTAGTACAGGTACTTATTTAAGTGTTATACCCGAGTAAGTTTCATAACAATAACATATTCTACTTCAGTCTATAAAGGCATAAATGGTAAAATGTAATCAACCTACTCTTAAATCATCGGTATGTAATTGTTTAACACAACGTGGTTTGGGCGAGTGCCAAACTTTACGTTGATAATCAGTTAGGCCTACTTCGGTAACACGACGTAAGCTAAGAAGTAAAGAAATTTTAGTAATTTTTGATAGTTAATAGTTGACAATAACTAAATGTGTTTAAACCTACCCATAGGTTATAACTTTACGTAAAGGTGATCCTTTTTGTACAATACTGACCATTTTTTGTGGGGGAAATAATTGTATTTCGGTTAAATCGCATATTTCTTTTTCATTAAATGTATCAGCTATAATTTTATAGGCCGTAGCTACATCCACGTGAAAAGCAAAACCTGGGGAAAAAAGAATTAGTGCTGGGTTAATGTTACTTTTTTTGCATGTAACCTCTATGATGATTAATGTAAAAATGAAAAATAATTTCCATAGTAATACTCTGAAAATTTAGAGGAAAATGAATCTGTTTGTTTTTATCTCTATTGGCTGAATTTTCCCCATTTACTTCTGATTCTATATAATACAAGGTACTATCAAAAATATCTATGGTGCAAAATCAGCTAAACTAACCATACATAAGCAAAGATGAGCTTTCAGATTTCCTAGATAGTATGATGTTTTAAAAAATTCCTTACTATCTAGTTCTAATTGAAAATTACTACATTAATTGATAAGATATCTATTAGTATATAGTTATTACTATTATTTATTATTGTCGCTATTGAAAGTGAGCAATATAAAGTTTTGCTTCGATGTAACTTACTTAGTCTGATTTTACTCTTCTATAGAAAGCAGCCTTTGTAGATTTCTATCGAAAAAAATAACCTAGTCAGAGCTAATTTCACAACAAATAATAACACTTTAAAACAGCTATATTATGACGAACAATGCTATTTTTTTAAAAATAGCACTAATATCAGCAAAAACTTTAAATTAAAAAAATAAATAAATAAATAATAACAATAACAATAACAATAACAATAACAATAACAATAACAATAATAATAATAATAATAAAATTAGAAATAGTAATAAATTTTGACCTTATAAACTGATGGACCGATTTTGATGAAACTTGGGATGTCGATAGAGGAGGAGCTAGGCTTTTACAATATTGTTGGCTAGAGTGTGTTAGCGAAGTACAGAAGGTATTACAGTAGGTCAAATTTCACCACCTTAAAAGAGCTTCTAACTTTTACAAATATGAACCAATTTTAAATGAATTTTACCAAAGAAAAAACATGCTCACGCGATATCAATACCGAAACAAAAGAATATTCGTTAGTAATTCGTTTTCGATATCGGTAAAAAAAAAATACTTGTGAATATAGTTTTTATTATTATTATTTTTTTTATCTCTTATTGTTTAAAATATAGTTGACTTCAAACATTGAAAAATAATGTAAAATTTATAAATTCGATTATATTTTTTACTCGAGCTTGTCCACTTTAGCCCACTGTAGCGCCATCCATGCTTCACTTATACACTCCAACTAACAATATTCTGAAATTCTAAATTCTTCTCTATCGATGTCCCCAGTTTTATAAAGATCGGTCCAGCAGTTTATCAGATCCAGATTCATTACCATTTATTTTGAAAAAGACCCCACTGTGCAACGTAAATTTCACAAAATTGAAAAATTTTACAAAAATAAAAACAGTTAATTAAAATAAAAGTCTGTCTATATATATATATATAAATGACGAATATGTGATCATATACGTCTTTCTTATTAGAAATTAACTTCATTTCTGTTCAAATATTTTTATTCTGCAACAAGTTATTAAGAAAACGGTATAAATACATAAAAGTTTGTGATTCGATATAAGTCGTTTCAGTTTGCGTAGCAATTCTTCGGTCCCCAATAATGACGCAGACTGGAGCCTCAGTGTATTTCTTGAAAATTAATAAATTTTTTTAGAATTGGAATTTTTGAAAAAGAAAAATACTTTTTATTTTAAATTAATATTTTTTTTTTTTTTTTTTTTTTTGGAAATTTACACTGTTTTAATTGGAGCTTCTTAATTTTTTATCTTTTATTAGAAATTGGCAATTTTTTTAAAATTAGTACCTTTTTATACCCTACACCACCATAGGTGGTTGGGGCATTATGCGTTTATGCTGATGTTTGTAACGCATAGAAGAAGTTATCCAACACCCACCTTAAAGTATAGCAATCGACTAAGAATCACTTTTTAAATCAATCTAACGATGTCCGTCCGCCTGGCTGGTCGGCTGGCTGTTTGTCCATAAAGTACAGGACGCAATTTTAAAGATAATTCAATGAAATTTGCCACGTGGGACTTTTATTATACAAGGACGAAGCCTATTTAAATTGGTACTTATTAGTCCATTATTTCACCTAGCCCGCATATAAATGTCCCCCCGGAATAGAGTTTAAACACCCAAAAATGCCTTAAAAATAAGAATATTTTAATGAAGTTCGGTGCAAAAAAGTCCTGTATAATTATGAATCTTTGCACCAAATTTTATGAAGATCGGTGCACAATTGACCATAGCTCCCGAAAATCACTTGAACGTGCATAAATCCCATACTAATGTTAGTATCAAGTTAATATTAGAGTGAGACGGCAGACTAATAAACATATGCAGTGTGGTAGCGTGGGTTCAAATCTCAACTGAGTCAAGTGTCTATACCCTACAAATCACTTTAACGTGCATAAATCCCATACGAATATTAGTATCAAGTTAATACTCGACACATAATAAGTTTTATATAAGTAGAAACAATATTACCAAATTTTGTGAGAATCGATCCATAATTTACCATAGCTTCCATATAAACCCACTTCCAGAAATCGTCCTAAAGTGCATAAAATCATCTCGAAGTTAGTATCAACGCATTATTCTGTATTTGTATATTTTTTTTTACATTTAGTAAAATTAGCCACAGGTGCGATATAAATCCCCTTCCCAAATTTTTTTATGCTCGTACACAATGGTGTAAGGTATCGTATATTCGGTCTTGACCGACTATATCTTCCTTTTTCGGTTTTTTTTTTTTTGCCACAAATCAAAACTTTTTGATAAATATTACTTTTTATAAAATATATGCTTTTATAGCAATATTTTTTTTAATTTTTTTTCTTTTATTCAAATAAAATAAATCATTTATCCCATGAAAGAACATTTTACATTTGAATTATTGCCTTTTAAGAGGTCTTAATTAACATTCGTTAATCGCGATCGAACAGAATGTGTCTACAATGTAAATATATATTAAAATTTAAAGTTGCAAACTTTATCGGTTTTCTTAACTTTTATAAAAGATTAATGGACTAATAACTACCAATTTAATCTTAAATACCGTCGCGAATTTTTCGAAATTGAAAAAAGACCCCATAACTTATATGTATATCAAATATGAAAAAAATCTAATGGCCTTTGTAATTTTTTATAATTCTTTCCCGGAACTAATGATATATAATTTATTCACCAATAATGAAAGAATCAAGACAAAACTAACTCCTATTTTATTTTGTTTACAAACAAAAGAAAGCAACGGAAGAATAATAAATTTGTTTTTTTTTTTTTTTTTTTTTTTTTTTTTTAAAATTTTAGCTTTTGATGAAAGAAAATAGGCCAAGCCTAATATGAACCTAAAAAAAATGCCAACTTACGTCCTTTCTTTATTTTTGCCACCCCAAAATCCGGATCATACCAATTAGAGGCTTCATTTGTTTTAGCATGGGCACCAGTTTCATGGCTATGCAAAATATCACGATAAGCCTTGGCCTTTTGAGCGTCTGTCAACTCTGTAGCTTGGGTTGGTAAAGCAAAGCTATCGGGTGGAGCATCAACAAAACCAGTATCTCCGGTCATGGGCACACTAGTAACCTTCTTAGCATACAATTCCTGGGCATCTGGATCTTTAGTGCGCTTTAAATATATTCAAGTTATCTCCTCACTACAAAATTTTACCAAAAACCCAATAAGTATTAAATAATTACCAAAAAATAATCTCGATTATAAACAATATCTTCTACTCCAATTTCCAAATTACTGTGAATTAAATCTTTTAAAGTACGTATAGTTTTGGGTTTTTCCATTAGCAAAGTGCCCACTATACTGGCTGAATAAAATTGATAAATGGAAAAGGAGAATAATAAAGAAGTGATAACAATACAGCGACCCGAAAAGAAAAATGTAGAAAATGAAAGACCTAAGAAAATAAGTTAAACAAATTAAATATTTTAAGTACACAATTATATTTATGGTTCAGACGATCTTACCCTGTTGACATATTGAGCCTATATAAAATAATAATGATTCGAAAAATAAACCGACACGTTTGCCGGATTTATCATCACTCATATTTTGGTCACAAAATAAACCACCCAAACGCACAAACCATCTTTTGAAACCTCTGCCCTTAACAGCCGGTTTTTCATTTTCTTGCATTCTTTGTTCTATGGCAGCACTTAGAACTCTTTTAAAGGCTTTCACCTCCTTAGGTTCTATTTAAGATAAATTAAGTTTCTGTTAGGTGAAATTTTAAAGCAATTAGCATAATCAAATACCATTAGTTAAATCAAATTCCTTTGGATCGAATTTGCGCTCTAAAGACGTTAATACCCATAACAGAACTATAGTTGCAAAGCCACATATGGCCAAGAAAATCCAAACATCATTGGAAAAAGGCTGCAAAAAAACAATACGATCCTTTTTGGTGCTTCGAGGATGACGAAATATAAAACAAGGTCTAAATAAAATGCATATTTATTACCCATATTTACAAGAATAATGTTAATTATGGTATTATTTAAAGCTACCAAACATTTTTTGCTTTCGTATTTTTATACTCATACCTGGCCACCCATGTTCTTGTTGTGTAATCAATCACTTTGGCACGTTCGATACGAAAGAAAATCGGTGATCCCCCAATATCCGCCTGCTTGCGTACCAAAGCACCAATCATGCCATCAAATTTGCCATTCTTCAAATAACCCCAGGTGGCGGTTTTCGACAAAATGAAACTGCAGAAAATATAATTCTGTATCAATAATACAAAATACCAGTCGAAAAAAAGTGAAAAAAATTGCAAAAAATAATGAAACAACAAGCAACAACGAAACAATGTACAAGTGTGCAACAACGAAATACCCAGCTGACCACAAACATCGTTAATGATATCGCCTTCGAATATTTCAGGAGTATTTCTCTTATGAAACATTCATGAACGACTATCGTTGGCGCTCCGAATATAAGCTCTTTGAGCTCATCCGTCGCTTACTTTGTGGTAGCAAATCTTTCGTTGTCGAAGGTTCGATAATCGTATTAATAGTGAATCTTTAGCGATATCAATAGCGAAACAAAAGAATAGTGTTAGTGATTCGTTTTCGATATTGATAAAAAAAATGACTTGTGGTTACTATCATTTGCAATGGTTCGAAAACTATAGTTTTTTACTTTATATATATATTTTTTTTTTCATATCCATTTTATTCCAAATTTAAAATTAAAAGCTGTTTTAATTTGTAAAGTAAATTTTATTTCAAACTTAACACAATATATATAAAATAACAAAAAATGTACAAAATAATAAATTATATTTTAAAAATAATAATTCAGGAGTGGTAAATAATTGAAGGATTTTTTCCAATTTCAAACTTCACTCAGAGACAGTGTTGCCAGTCTAGCCTTTTTATTTTGCTTTTAGTCTCAAAATTTTCGTTTCTTGATTCTTAAAATTGCTTTGAAAAGGCTAAAATATTAGTATTTCAACAACGAAGAAAATAATTTCTTATTTGCTATTACTAATTTTATTTTAACAGAATTTATACATTTCTTATATTTATTCGTTTCAAAAATCGAAATTATTTATATGTAACAAAAATTTTCGACTACGACGCTTCTTTCAGAAAAAAAATTATAAAAAAATTATTATAAAAAATCAGAAAATTATTATAAAGGCGAAAAATTACCCAGAATTGTGGAAATATATAATAATCAAAAAGGAATTTTAGTTTAACAATTACGACAAATCACTTTAAAACATTGGGTCATTTTCAATAAGAAAGACAACCCAAAATTTTTTATGGGAATTTTTTGGGCGATTTTTCATCGGGTCATTTTGCTGTTATCCGTTCCATGTTTTATTTATAAATTTATTAAAGTATCCTTAAAAAGAATATCAAAAATTAATTAGCACGAGAAAAAATAAAAAAGTTTTATACTTTTTCTGGCCTTATTATTATTATTATTATTATTATTATTATTTTCGCACATTTAGCCATTTTTAAAATTCAATTTATCCTATTTTTTCTCACTTCCTGCCAACACTGCCCAGAGGTAATATGAACAATATTATATTTTCTGTTGTTTAAGTCCACATATTTTATAATGAAATTTCCTCTATTAATCTGCAAAAAAATAAATGAGACATTTAGATAAGTATGCTATTTTGCAAATATCTTTAGAAATACTTACCACCAGTGTTGCCAGGAGAGAGAAAAAAGCTAATATATTTCTTATTTAAAAACTTTTTTTGCTGTCATTAGTTTTTGATATTTTTTAAAATATTGTAATAAGTTTATAAATAAAACATGGGCTATAATTCGTTTTTGATAACACATTTTTGATATTTTGGGTGATTTTATGCTTTTATTCATTTATTTATTTTTTTAATTTTACCACATGCATGAGAAAGTAAAATAAAAATTCATCCTATTCAGAAAAGTTTGATTTAGCGAATCCGGGGTTTGAAATACGCCAGAGTTGGAAACCTGGCGTATTTCATCCGAAGACCGGCTGTCAAGAAAACCGTTTTAATCCAGACCAGAATTCTACCCAGGCCAAAGTTTAAACTATTTTCATTCGGAATATGGCTGATTTTGTTCAGAAATTTGATCATATAATGGATTAATTTTCATACCAGAAAGTATCATAATGGACTTGGATGAGGGTGATTTTTCATAAATATTTGAACATTTTTTCACTTTTTTGAGTCAAACTTCAATTTTTTATTTTTGTGAAATGAAAAATTTCCTCTGAGTAATTTTTCATTTGCGTGATTTTTCTATATTTGATTTGGGCGATTTCTCTTTGGGCCATTTTGCTGGCAGCCCGAATTAATACACAAAAATTCTTAAATGGATGATTCTGTAAAAATAAAATTAGCAAAAAGAAATAAGGAATTATTTTCTTCTTTGTTGAAATGGCAATTTTATAAACAAAAAAGGCTAGAAAAAAAGCTAAAAGAAAAATTTTAAGGCTAAACTGGCAACACAGCTTACCACTTTTTTATTTAGTCTTTTACAGACTATAACAAGAATCAATTACAAAAAGAAAAAAATTACAAATATTTAAAAAAAATATTTTAAAGTTAATTATTGCGATATCGTTATTTTTAAAATTCTCCAATATTACGCTAATATTTACTACCGAGAAATTGTCGACAAAAGTTTGCTGCTATGAAAATTCATATTTAACCCTCTAATGGCCAAGTCTGCCTCAGGGCATTTTTTCTAATGTTTTCTTGTATATAATTTCAATTTTACCTTATTTTCGTATCTTAATCGTTTGGTAAACTAGCTGATATAATAATTTAAATATTTAGACCTTAAGTCCTTCAAATTTTACACTAATTACATTTTTAATATCTAAATTGATTTTATAAATTTTTGCTTCGACCGGGCTAATATAATTTTCGATATTTTCTCGAACATTTAGTTTGGAAAATTCTTCGTTTTTAGCAAACTTTCGCTAATATCAAAATACTGGTCGGGCGGGTATATGTACAGATATACACTTACAATAACACGTAAGAACTAGTAACGTCTGTGGAAAATATTAGGGGAGTTCCACATGAAATATATATTTATGTACATACAAATATATTTTATAGAAAACTAATATGATCATAGATCATATATTTTATATTCTTGACTTAAGGATTTAAAATCAAAGAAATTATTGTATTTTTTTGTTTTTTAACATATTTCCAGCAATATTTATTAATTAACAAAATTTTCCAAGCAAGATTTCTCAGAAATATTAACAAATTAAATTAAAATTATTCTTTCTTGCAACACCCTATTGTTCGAACAAAAAATTGAACATTATAATAAATGAATTGAGTATTTTTGAAGAATCGACAGGTATAAGATAACAACGAAGAATTTACACACTACTCATTAACTACTTTAACTAATAATTTAAGTACTTATTCTATCAAATAAATTTCTATAATAATAATTATATACTTTCAGTACCTTTTCAATATGAATTATGAATTATTTACCTCAGTCACTTATTTATGCTACTAAAAACTAAATTGTAGGGCATTAAAAATGCTTAAACTTTAAGCATTTTATATTTATGTATTAAGATTATAGTAAATATTTCATTTTAAATATATTTTTACTATGGTCGTTGTTTATACGTTTGAAGATTGAATTAAAATTGTAATAAAAAAAAGCAAAATATAATTGATGACTCTTAAATTGAGCTTTTTTATTGTTTTATTGCTATTTATTTTACTAAATTGAAAATTTAAAGGAATTAAAGTAAAATAGTCTTATAGCTTTGTTAAACTTTAAGCATTTTATATTTAATTTTGGAATTATGTTAATAAACATTATAAAAACTATAAATAAATAATAACATATGTGTAATATTATTTATTAGTATTACTAATACATCTACATTGTTGTACATTAATCTGCATCAAAATTTATCAATTCTTAAATTTTGACCCTAACTTCCCCTCGAAATGTTCTTTGGGTTGTAAAAAGATATTGTATGAAATATTAGTTAAATAGGATATCGTTAATCCGTGTCGCATCAGATCTGTAGGGAGCGTTTATGTGGTGATATTTCGGCCTCTTTGTTTTGCAAATAAATGTTAAAATAGTATATATATAATTACACAAGATACTAAACAAGATATAAAAAGAAAACATTGGTTGAAAAATGTAAAAGTTGTCACAAATTCCCTAGAAAAAAATTTAATTTTCTTCAGAAATATTTAAATAAAATAATATTTTTAATGAAATTTGAATCATAATTATTGAAAAATAAGTTTTTGTTTCAATATGATAATTAAATCCCTTCCTATGCCTAATTAAAAAATTTTGATTTTTCTAAGGTTGTTTCAAAACTTTTGAAAATTTTGTTAAATTTAAAAAAATTTCAACAAATTTCGCATAAAACTATGCAGTTTTGTAGGCACTACAGGAAATAGAATTAAATCAATACCTTGTATAAATAAACAGTACCTGCGATATGAATTCTGCGGATTTGAGCAAATTTTACACCTGATGATGTCATTCAGAATTGTCAATAGAAATCCCGTAATTTCAAAAATGTTCAAAAGTTGGATTTTTTACTTTTGTTTTGCTATATTTTCCTAGCCGATATCGGGGAGCAAAAATTTCTATTGCCAAAAAATTGGAAACAAATTAGGCTACATAAAAAAAGATTTTTTTTTATTACGATTTAAGAAATTTGGAAAACCCTCGTTCTCGCAGAAATAATTTTGTTTTTGAGATTTTATTTCCATAAAAATAATTTTTATTTAATTAACTTTCAGAAAAATATAAATAAAAATACTAGAAATGAAAGAAAATGTTTATAAATCAGAAAAAGGATGTAAAAACGTTTTTAGCAAAAAAAAACGGGAAAAAAACTTTCTTCAAAGTCCAAGTTTGAATGAATATAACTTTTGACTCCGTAAATATTGTTTTAAAATTCTTTCTTTACATGATTTTGCTATTTTTTGTTAATAATATAAAAAAAATAATAACAAAAACTTAGCTGTAATTTGGACCCGCTGTAGCGAAAAAATTCAACAAGGTACGTTAAAGAGTAAAAACTAAAAGAGATAAGATATGCATATGTCTTTTGTAGATCTCAACCAGCAGAATCCTCTTATAAAAAAATCTTTCAAATCAGTGCAGATATAAAGTATCACGATCGTTTTATAAAATTTTCATGCACGATTTGTCCGTGGTGCTATCACCATGTGAAACTTCATTGAAATTGGACTAGCCTTTCCGAAACTGCATAATTATTTTAATTTCATTTTTTGGATCGCACTCTTTAGATCGTTTAATTTGAAATACTCTGCAAATTAGGAGTATCACATATAAAAAAAAGTTTTTATCATATAAATAGACTTAGGGCAAGTGTTTCCTATAAAGCTAGCTATGAAGATTCCTTCACGCAATATGTTTTCAAATGATTTGAATGTTAAAAAGCAGAACTAAAGTCATCTGAGTGTGCAAATGCGAGAAATTTTCAATTCGCTCTCTATCTGAATCCTTTCATGAAAATATACGTTTTCTGAACGGATGCAGCCGATTAACTCAATAGTGATCTGAAACAGTGTAAAGATACCTTAATCCAATAAATACATACGTTCCTGATACTTGATAAAAATAAATAACTATATCAATCGTGATGACAAGAGAATCTAGATCAAGTTTGGCTCGAAACAGATTATGTATTAGAGAGTACTTGAAGAGAAAGTCGAGCAGTATGTGATGTTGGACAGTCAGGCTATATAAGGTTAAGGTAGGGTTCTTAATTTATAATTTCGCACTTTTTCCCTTCCCAGGAAATAAAATTTCATTGTTCTCGGGAATATTAGTGAAGCAATATAATTAAAGCTAAGCGAGCTAAAACAAAATGTAAAATTACGGTGTAAAGTTATTTAGGACGAATGCTTTAAACAAAATTTCACTTAAAAGATTCTGTATATTTTAGCAACGAATTAAAATTTTAAAGGTATTTGAAAAAAATATTAAAAATAATTAACACAGTTTAATCTTTTAATCAAATGAAATTATAAAGCATCGCTTTTAAGAAATTTATCTTTGAAAATTTCGTCAAATTTCACTTCAGCTTAAATTTTTTTTATAAAATAGAACCGAAAGTATAGACACTGTCTTATTTTAAATAATTTTTGTTCATAGCTTATCACAACCATATGATTATATACACAGCAAGAACTTTGCCTTCCTGGTAAGCTAGCAGGTATAATTGGAAACAAAAATAAACTTTTTGCCTGAATAACTAGTTATTTTTGTTCGAGTTGTCCACAAATTCATGTAGTTATTTTTTGACTCCAGGGATACTCAAAAATATGTACCTAAACGAAAATAAAAATAAAAATAAAATAAAAAACAAAAAAATTTTCGTTTTTAATGACTAAGGTCTTACTCAGTACACCATCTCGCACTTAATTTTCTAAGTGACAAAAACTTTTCTTAGTATAAAATATCTTTTCAGACATTTTGTTATAAAAAACTAACAGCATCTGAATGGGGTTGAACCAACAACCTTCTGGTTGTTAATCCGGCGCTTTAGCCAACTCATCCACGTGATTGCAATATTACTGTGCTATTATACTATTGAGTAGTTATTTAAGTAATAGAGAGTAGGAAAATAATAATGACGCCTCATTACCAAGAAACTAATTTAATAAGTATTTGCCATTACCGAAAACCAAAAAGTTTTTGCTGGGCATTTAATAAAAAAAAAATATCACAAATTTTAATTTCAGTACTCTAAAGGTGAATAATTTGCCCATTATTTAATTATTATTATTATTATTATTATTATTATTATTATTATTATTATTATTATTATTATTATTATTTTCATGTCAATAAACAGGTTAAAACATTCAAAATTTATTTAATGCTATCTTCCTAATATTTCTCAAAACATCGTCTGCAATAAAAATAAATTATTATTTTATAAATGTGTTGGTCTAATGGTGAACAGATCATCTTATAAATAATTTAAATTTTTATGAAACAAATAAAATATTAATTCCCGAAAATTGCCGATATTAATTTCTGGGAGTTTTTAATATTTACAAAGGCTGCATGGAGTGTGATATGTTGGGTGCCTGGCTTAGAAACGAAGGGGCTAATAAAAAAGCTCGATAGGTTTTCTTAAGTTTAGAAACCTTTTTCGATTTTCCTGAGGGACCACGCTTTCTTTTAAAAATAATTCTATAATTTGTGAACCGTTGGAGATATCTAAATAAAATTTTACATGGGGGGAGCTGAAGTGTTGTCGACTTGATAGCAGATCACTGGGATATAGTGTAGGCCTCCAAAGTTGGTCCCATCGAATGTATTTTCATTTTTTTTTTTTAATTCGAAAAAAATTCATTTATGACTTAAACGTAAAAAAAATTCACATGAAGATAGCTCTTGTAAACCTCTACAAAGAATAGCTTACATGTGAAAAGTTATCTCATTCAGTTTAAGAGATACTTAGCTTGAAGCGAATTTTACCCTCATTTTTGATTTATTTTTTTAAAGAATTTTAAACTTAGGGACGTAAGTTTTTTTTTAAAATATCTATTACATTTCTTACAAAATTCTAAATAATATCGCTGCAAGAATCATATAAATACATCTATCCGATAAAAAGTTATATTAATCTGAAGTTTTAAGGTGCTAATATTCATTCACTTCTAAAATATTGTTTTGTTCAGAACTACAGAATTTTTGTAATGGCTTCAAAGGAAATTTTAAAGCAAATTTATTTAAAATAAAATTAGAAGCGATCTGGGCAATGGACCTATCCAAACTTTGTCAAATTTGAAAAAGTTTTAATATTTTTTTTTTTTTTCATATATAAAAATCTCAAATGTCAAGGCCGAGATTATCAAAAAAAAATATATATTGGCTATTTACCCTCATATGGTGGTTAAGCACACAAAAGCCACTCCTACTACAAGGCCTGTGCGATCATTTTAATGAAAAAAGTCAATTTTTGAAACAAGTTTTCTCCGGACTGGGATTTTGGGAGGTTTTTAATTCCCCGATTTTAAAACAAGTTTATCTTAAGGTACGGGTCGAGTTAATTTCTAAATTAATAATTGCAAATTTAATAATATCCACCAGGACACCTTATAAAGGCGCCAAAATATTTCCAATAGTGAATTTAGGTTAAAGTAAAGAAATTCAAAATTATTAACAGGCAAAGAAAAAAATCTTCTGGAAAGAACTTATTTTAACCCACACAAGTAAACACATAGTCAACATAAACAATAACATTTTTACAAATCTAAAGATTAAACATAAACACCCATACACAAATAAACATATTTGAACTACACAATAATTTAAGCAAATATTTAGTGAACATGATTTAATAATGCTCTTGTTTATCCAATAAATAATATAAATTCAAAATCACAAATATTGACCAAGAATTCTCTAGTTGTAGGTGCATGAAAAGAAAAGTCAATAAAATACCTGAAATTGAATAATTCTCGCACATGTGACAATAGAGCAAAATTAAAACGATTCATTGAATCCAAATGTGTATCATAGTGTGACGTCAAATATTCTTCTAAAGTATCAGAACGATTTTTATGAGTGATCTGAATAAAAAGAAAATTAGATGTAAAAAAAAGCTATAATAACCACTTAGAGACAGTTTTTCACTTTTAGATTAAATGACAATTAAAAATTAGATTATTTAATCTAAAATTTAATATAATCCACCAATTCCACGATTAAATTTAATTTAATCGCATTAATCTTTAAGTGAAAAACTGACTCTTAGAGTTTAATTTAATAACCAAATTTTTAATTTAATTTATTATAATTTTGTCTGGATTTTAGTATAAATTTGCATCAGACTATTAAATTAAAAAATCTTTGATGACAAGTTAAAAGAGCACATAATTTTAAATAGCATATAAAAATACTGTTTAATTGTCTTACCACCACTAAACATCTCACTTTAGCTAAATCCATATTAATACGTCTTAGAGTCGTCGAAGTACTGCTATACCAATTGGCCAATTCAAATCCCTTATTTAAGCTAAATGAACCAATTTCCGATATATTCAATTCACCACCATACTGTAGACCTGGATTCCTTTTTCATATAAAACAAAAGCAAAACATTTTACTCTAATCCTTTAATTCTTAAATAGTAAAAAAATAATAAATTTAATATTTTTTATTATTGTTTTGCAGAGATGAATAGAATTTGAAATGTATGTCATTAACTAGATTGAGTTTCATTCAAGTAAATAAAAAAATATTTAATATTGACTTGATTTAACTTTTCCATTGATCATCTGCTGGCAAAATACATGCACAGAAAAAAAATGTAAATGGAAAAAAAGACTTTAACAAATCAAAAAAAAAAAAAGAACAAGTGGGAAAAATATAGTTGGTTCAACCCAACCATATCATACCCTACACCACTCTATTTGTACATCAAATTTCGGGGAGGGGTTTTATATGGGACTTTGATTCAATTGTTGGCCGGTACTCGTATTAAGATTATTGTATATTTCTATGGAACTTATGTATACTTTATGTTATGTTATTTATGCATTTTAAGGTAATTTCCGGAAGTGAGCTTTATATGAGACCTATGGTTAATTATAGGCCGATTGTGATAAAATTTGTTACTATAATATTTACTTATATAAAACTTATTTGTGTCAAGTATTAACACAGAAAAAATTTTCCAAACAATTTTTTTCATAAAATGATTAATTAACTTTATATTGAAATTTAATTATATTATTAATTAATATAATAAACTTTTTAATTAGTTTATAATTTTTGACAAAAATCGACAGTTCCTAAAAAAATATAAGGGAAAAAGAAAAACCTGTCAATATGAAATATAGAAATAAAATAAATTTTATGTATGTAAATATATTTTCGGTATGTACGAATTTTAAATATTTTATGAGATTATTAATCGTTTCAGGGGTTAGATTCAATTTCAAAATCCATTCTTGTTTCAAAGCTGTTCTATGGAAGATTATTTATATTAAAAGGCCAGTTCATATTGATTATTTTTGATGGTTTGTTCAGACATCTGTCACATCCTTTAATTAGTTTATTGGTACATGATCCTAGGTTATAAAGGCACCAGATAGGATAATGTGAAAATCTTTATTGGGACATACCGCTAAAATGAGGCCTTTTATGATATATTTTCGGGAATTAAATATATGTATACCATATAATAAAATTTATTTAGAAAGGACAGAAACATTACACATATTCAATGTATATTATACATAAACTATATACATGAGTATATTATTGTAATTTCTAGTTAAATAAGGGTAAAACACCAATATTTGATAGAGGGAAACGAAACTTGGCATATATTTTCGTCTTGCCATTTTATATAAATATCCTATTTAAAGTCACAGATAATCACACGTGAGCTACACTAGAAATTTAAAGTTACGAAAATCTGATTTATACGTGATTATCGGTGATTTAACAGAGAGTATATAAGGCTAAGTCTATATATCAACTTTCGTTTCTTCCAATCAAATTTGAAGTTTTCATATTTTTTTTCGTCTAATTTTACTTGTATTGTATTATTTAAATATTTTTAATAATTAAATAAATAATTATATTAAAATTCTTGTGTTTTTATTGAAAGAAGGATTTAATTAATTGTTGAATTGAATTCATATAAATCTTTGTTGATTTTATGGCAAACATTCATTCAATCACAATCTTAATTTTTTTGATACAAAAATTTAATTGAAACTTAAGCCAAAATCAATTATTCTAGTTAATTAATATTATCACTTTGGTGATTGGAGCAAAATCAAACAAAAATTTAATTAAAATAAGCAATTTAGTAATTGAAATTGAAACTAACATTTGTATAGAATTTTGTGCATGTTAAAATGCTTTTCGGTAGTGGGGTTTATAACGGAGCTATGGTCAGTTATATACCGATTTTTATGAAATTTAACATATACATTTTTAGCTATATGAAATATACTAAATTTCTGCTATATTTAAGGTATTTGTGATCACAAAACCCTTATTGAGGGGAACATTTGTATAAGCTTTATCCCTGGACTATAAAAAACATATGTGCTAAATTTTATTCAATTATTTTAAAAATTGCGATCTGTAGTTTGATTAGAAGGATTACATGGACGGACGGATATCGTTAAATCGACTCTGAAAATTGTGGATCGTAGACCAATGTGTTTGGGTGTTACAAGCATCAACACAAACTCATAATATCCCAAACATCTATGGTGGTGTAGGGTATAAATAATAAAAAAAGTAAAAAACATGCCTTTTGCAACTATTTAAATATTCAGTGCAACAATGATGTCTAATAAAAACTTTCGTGTTTTTTTTTTTCCTCTTTTACTTTAGACTACATACTTACACACAAACATATGTTTGTACATAGATGATAGATGAAAACGAATTTACCAACAAACTTATAAATATAATAAAGGGTGATCCATTTATACTAATTTTTTTTTTAATTTTAAATAAAGCACTTAAAAGCGAACGAAATTTTTATTATTTTATTAAAACATTCACTGACATTTCCTTATTAAAGATAATTTCGTTAAAATGTTGGCTCAGAGTTCGCTGTAGATGGTCCATTCGGAAGGTCCTATTTTCAATCATATTTTTCAGCATTGCTATGATGGGCATCATGTCCCAATATTGCCAATAAAATCTGCAAATTTGAGTTCAAGTGTAAGGAAATATTACATCTGTTGCGGATAATGTGGGTGAAGACAGTTACAAATTGATTAGACTCGGTTGCGCAGCGTCTTAGACTCTCGTTTGAAATAACTTGGCCAGGAAAATTTTATGAAGTCTTGCAAAATCCAACACGTTCAGCAAGACGGTGCTATGGCATATGTAGCTCTCGGCTTTGTTGATAAATCATTTTGGTGAGCAGCGAATTTCGTACTCCGTAACTCTCAACTTGCCGCATAGATCGTGTGATATCACAACACGGGATTTTTTCTTTTAGGCGTATGTGAAGCTACAATTCATGACTTGGAAGCCAATACTACTAGCGTAATTCGAGAGCTACTGCACAATGTGAGATTTTTATTATTTAGCCGGCCAAAGGTCAATTTTTCAATCATTGAATTGAATAAAAAAAAAACGTCGTGAATATGTAGACCACAAAAACGAAAAAAATCTGATATTTTGCTTCAAAGCAAGATATTGTTTAGGCCTTAAAAAACTCGATAAGATTGTTAAAAATTACGTATCTTTGAAAAGCCGTAAATTTTTATTGAAAATGACTTTTTCCAGAATTCTATTTTTATTTCTTAGATCTTTTATCTAGGTATTTCATCATATTTAAACATATAATAAAAATATTAAGGTTTTTTTACGAAAATTTATTAAATTTAAACTGTAAATAAATTCTTCTCTTTAAATTACAGTTTTTATTATTTAAACGTATTTGCAAACACATTATTTTTAAATTATAATTGAACATATAGTTTATAAGATCAAACAAATTATTTACTTATTCCTGCTTCTTCATAATTTTTCCAGGAAAACAAATCTAAAATCACTAATATCTCTCTAAATAAGCGATTAAATGGAAAACAACTTTTATTTTTTTAATCAAAAACTATATTTCCAAAAATTATAAAAAAAATAAATCTCTAATATCTCGGTAAATAAGAATTTAAATAGAAAAACGCTTATTTTTTATAACCAGGAGAATCAAAAATATGCTCTAAAAAAAAGTATTTTATGCGCATAAAAAATGATCTCTTAATATTAAAAAATATGCTAAAAAATATCTAAATAAATTTAAAATTATCTATTATTAATGCTATAGATAACTTGGTTTTTATTAGCAATTGCTGAAAAGTTTCTATCAAATTATAACATAAAAAATATTAGTGAATCGTATTTGAAAAATAGTAAAAAAAGTGTCACTAATGTCAAATTGTATATAAAATTATATTTGGTGCAAAATATGTAACATATGTAACATATTTCTATAGATTGTAAAATATGCTAAATTATGCTCTTTAGTGTAATATATGCAAAATTATACTCTTACGTATAAAATAAATAAAAGCACGTCATTTAATTACTAAAATATGATCTAAAAAAAAGATTTTCTATGAAACTATGGAAAAATGCTATGTGACCAAAATATGCAAAAATATACTGCAACAAATCGATGTCAAATTTTTCTTTAATTTGTCTGAAACGGATAAATAACTAACAGATTGATTAATTTGCATATTTTTTTTTTGCATATTTGTTGATCATTTATAATTTCTACAAAAAAAAATTATATTTTGTATGAAAAGTACAAAAAAATTTTAAATCGTTAATATCTTGGTAAATAAGTGTTTAAATATTAAAAAGTCTTTGGTCTCTGATCACCTTATTTTCAACCAAAAATCGAAAATTCAAAAAAATTTTAATTTTTCTATATAATTTAATTCGAGAAATTGCCAAAAAAGTTGAACTTTCGCTCAAAAATTTTGCATTTTTACACTTTTTCCCCGTTATATATATATGAAAAATTTTAATTTTTTGTCAAAGAAGTTACTTTATGAATATATATATATATATATATATATATATATATATATATATTCATAAAGTAACTTCTTTGACAAAAAATTAAAATTTTTCATTAAACTTCCGATTTTTTACAAAATATTACATTTAAATTTTAAATTTTTCATTTAAAGATTCAATTTTTTACTTAAAATTCGATTTTTCAATAAAAATCCATCTTTTTACTTTAAGGTTCATATTGATAATGTAAAAATTTTAAACCAAATACGGACCGGTAGTGATAATTTATAAAATATTTATCTCATACCTACAATTTATTTTTGTAGAGTTTCATTTCGATACCAAATTATTTCAAGTATTCCTGAGGTTTGAAGTGATTCTGAACGAATTGATTTCTAAAGACTGTAGGTTAAAGTAGGTCTAGATCTAATTTCTAATCAATATATTGACTACTGTGTAGATTTTAAAGTAGTTTCTAGCTCAGTAGTGTCAAAATTTGGCCAGATAATTTTGCAAAATTTTACACTATATATCTGTAGCAATGCTGGAAAATTAGACTTTCCAAATAAATAACCTTCATTAAAAACTTAAAAAAGGATCTAAACGGATCACCCTATACATACATACGTATATTTGTAGAAATATATTTTTTAAAATACATACAGACCAATCAACATTGAAACATACCAAACATCGTATAACAAGTAGTAATCCATCTTTTGAAGTGTATTATAATCATCAGACTCCATTGATGCAGAGTTTGTTAGTGAAGGTTGTGTGAGTGTTAGTGTGGCTGCTAAAGAAGAGGTAGAGATTGGTGGTATAATAGCACGCATACGTCGTTTTGCCAATATTAACTCTGTATTTATATTGATGTTGAGTTTTTCAAGAAACTTTTCAATAATCTCTGTGTCATCCTCATCTGTTACCCCAGCACGACTGGCATTAGTAGTTGTCGACGACAACTTTTCGTCTATTGAACGTTGTTGTTTTTGTTGTTGTTGTTGTTGCAAGCGATTAACCGACTTTGTTGTAGAAGATAAGGATGAGGATAAAGTGGTTGGTGTAACTTTGTTTTGTTCGTCCGGGCCGGATGTGGAGGCGCCAACAACATCCGATGGGTATGTGGATAATTTTTTAACTTGTAGAATTGTAGCATTGCTGTTGTTGACAATTTCCTTCTTAAAGTTACTTGTCATAGTCGTAGTCGTTGCTTCTGTATTGTAACTGTTCATCTTGCTTTCTATATCATCCGCATCATCGATTTCAGTTTGTCGATTAAATACATAATCCTCCAACAACAACCAGTGATACATTGAATTAAAAAAAGCCTTATTTGAGGCCTGTTGATGTTCTTAGTCGAGAGTGTAGATGAAAATGAAATGAAAATGAGAAGTACGTTTGTTTGTTCGTTCGTTCGTTCGTTTATTTGTTCATTGAATGACATAAGCAGACATGGACAAATGTATCGATTCACTCATCCAGACACGTTGTATGAAGTAGATGATGAATCGTAGAGAGGAGAAGGCATAAGTAAACATCACATTTAAAGTGTAAGTGGGTAAAGTAGTAGCAGAATAGTTAAACATCATTTCAGAGCCATCATTATTGTGTGACACATCATGCAAACATAAATGTTTAATATCCGTTTCCGTTTTATTTTTTTTTTACATTTATTTGTTTGTATTTTGTTTTTTTGTTGTTGTTTTTAAGTAAACAAGTAAAGTAAAGCTCCATTTATATTATATAGATTTTGTTTCATAGATTTCATATCATATTTGTTGTTAAACATAAGGAAGCATTTAATAAAGAAACAAATAAAAAACGTAAAAAGAAAAAAGAAATAGAATAGAATAAATAATTTAATTTTAAGCAATCAAAATGTATGGGTGACAGTTTAAGCTGCGAAATGATTATTAAAAGTTAATCGTACAATTAAAAATAAATTATGGAATTTATAAAGAAAATTTTTTCTTTAAAATGTAACTAGGGAATGAACAAATTGTTACAGATTATCTTTTTGGTTATAAAGTGCTTCAGATATAATATTACCTCAAGTCTTTAATACTCTTTTTCTTTTAAACTACACTTTTTTTTTTTTTTTTTCAAGCAATATATTAATTTTTGTTAATACTTTAAAGGGGACATATATATCGTCACCTAAAATCCAAAATGCCGTAACCACTGAAAAATCAAATGCTGTTTTTTTACTGGATTATAATATACTGACCCAAACTATATTTTATAAATTTGGTCTTGAATATTATAAGATTTGTTGAGTTTTTTAGAGAAATATAGGCCTGATTTTATATTTTTCCCTTAGTATATACTTAAGTGCAAATTTAGTTAAGAAACGTTTAAGTAAAAGCTCACACTTAAGTAAAATTTCGTTTTGTATACTTAGTTTACACACGGTACTTATTTGCGATTAAAGTTAATTGTAAATAGGGAATAAATAATTTTATTATTATTATTTTTTCTTTCAATATTTGTCAGATTTTAAAAACCCAAAAAACAAAAAATGTCAAATAGACTCATTAATCAGTAATTGTTTTCGTAAGTTAGTACACAGAAAAAATTATGGCTATAATTTTTTTTAAATAATTAATTATTTGATTTTAAATAAAGTTTTATAAAAAATGTGTTTAATTTGAAGATTTTGTTTTATTGATTTTAAATGATTTGAAAATCAATATAAAAAAGAAATTTTTTTCTGATTTTGACAATTTCCGTATAAAATTAAAAAGAAAATTATAAACATTTTAAAGCAAAATCATGAAATCCTATATTTGAAGACTATATTTTGGTACTCTTAATCCTTTACTAGTAATTTCCCAAAATATTGCTGCAGTAGGACAGAATAGAACAAGTAAGAACGTTATAGTTGGTCAAACTATACTCTACTCCATTGTAAACAAACTGCAAAGAGATATTCGGTAAGATTCTCATATTTGACCTACGACTGAAATAAAAATTTATATATATTTTCGGAAATGCACCACCATAGATGGGAATGTGTTGTGGTGATGTATTGATCTAAGACCAACCTTATACCAATCGGTTTAGAATCATTTTCTGCGTCCATATAAAACTTATAATCAAACTTCAAGTCTTAATTTTAAAAATAATTTTATGAAATTTGATATACAGGTTTTTATTGAAATTGGTTTTGATCGGTCCAAATGTTCTCCCAGAATAGAGGTTTGACTATCATAAATCCCTAAGTATTGAAATATTTTAATGAAATTTGATACAAAAAAGTATAAGCATTAATTTATGTGCCGTATTTCATGGAGATCGGTCCATAACAAACAATAGCTCCCATACAAATCCTTCTTTAGAAAATCACTTTAATGAGTATAAGTCCCATAAAAACAATAGTATCATTGTATGTTTGTACACAAATCAGTGTTATATAAATAGAAAATGCAGTACCAAATTTTATGAGGATCGATCCATTATTGACCATAGCTCCCATATAAGGCCCGGGAATCACCCTATTGTTTATAAATAACATAATACAATATATTGCATATTTAATAGAAATATACACTACGCTTAAGACAAATATCGGTCCATAATTGTCCACGGGTCCCATATAATATAAGACCACTCCCATATTTTTGATGCACATACCCAATGGTGTAGGGCATCATATTGTGGGGCTAGACCCACTTTATATTTATTTCTTCTTCTTTACGAGAATAAAAAAATTCATAAATTAATAATCCTAACAGAAATGAGATTAATGAAGAAAAGAAGTTTTAAGCTTAAACTTTACGAAAAACAATAAGTTTGCAAACGTTTAAATGATTTGAGCATCAGAAGTTCCTTTTTTTTTTTGTTGCTACATAACATATATATCCATACTTAAATTAATTTATT
Source organism: Protocalliphora azurea (assembly GCA_932274085.1). Classification (NCBI taxonomy): domain Eukaryota; kingdom Metazoa; phylum Arthropoda; class Insecta; order Diptera; family Calliphoridae; genus Protocalliphora; species Protocalliphora azurea. The sequence goes on from OW026522.1 coordinate 146,896,481, forward strand.
TATCCATTTTAATAGGGAATCGCTAGATAGTTTCATTGAAATTAAAGAAACTAACAAAAGGATATGTGAAACTTTTAAAAAATGCCTAAACTGCAATCGGTAAGTAATATTACATAGACATTTTTAATAATTTTTAATAACGTTTGTGTTTCTTTTACTTAGGACGGTCTGGTCATTGATGGAAAGATAAAATTACAAAAAATTAAAATGTTATTGATTATATGACCCCAGCAAAGCCTTGCTTTCCTGGTAAGCTAGTAGGAATAATTGGAAACAAAAATAAACTACTTATTTTTTGTCTGAATAACTAGTTATTTTTATTTGAGTTGCCCACAAATTCAGGTAGTTATTTTTAGACTCAAAAATAAAAATAAAAAAAGTTTTTCCTGGGATTGTATAAAATTCTATTATGTACGATCATTAAAACACTCTATCTATTAAAATGCACTATGTTTCTTTAAATAATGCTAATATTAATGACATTAACATTCTATTACAATTATTACATTATTTCGCACATTCTACATCTGCAATATAAATAATACTGAAAAATAATAATGAAAAAAGTACTGTAATATTGCTTTTTAAAAATTCTTATTAAACATTTTATTGATTTCAAAATAAATATTATTTGAAAATTTATAAAAAAAAAACTAAATATTATTTTTGTAGTTTTTATTGAAGAAATTAATTGGAATGTATGAAAATTTTCAAATATTCAAATTTCTAAATAGTGAAAATATTTTATTAAGAAAAAATATATAACATTTTCGAATTTGAATGTTTGATTTTACAAATTCAGTGATACGATTTCAGTAAAACAAATAACTAAATTTATAAATTTAGTAATAGAATAGGAAATTTAGTTTTTTCAGTGTAAGTAACAAATAAAAAAATTGTACGGCAAAGCTTTACACTTTTATTTGCAATTAAGAACTACTTATAAACTAAATAGCAGTTTAAAACTTAAGTTGACAAGAAAATAAAAAAAGGCTTTAAGCTTTTGTGTATTTAAAATAAGGTGGTCCCCATTTACCAAACATTTTTCTGCAACTAAAAATCATAGATATAATTTATTTATTCTAAAATGTTTTATCCTAGATTACTCTTTGCTTTTAAAAATTTTAAAGCACTTCAAATATATAAAGAGTATTTTGAAATATTTTTAAAATTCTTAAGACGTCAAATAATTTCTATTTTTATGAAAAACTTAAGTGATGGAAAAAGAATACTTAAGTTTTCAATCATAAAACAATTTTTAGAACTTAAGTATAACTTCGCCATGAATTTCGAAAACATCAATCGATTCTTTTCAAAATTCCAACTATTTCAACTATTCGAAAACCATTTTCTCCAAAAAGTTGAATAATCGATCGAATCGAATAATCGAATAATCAATAATAGAGCACACAATGTGGCAACACTATTTGCTGAATTGTTGGATCTATGTTTTTTTACAAAACAAGTATAGGCTTGTATTTTGTTGTTACGTTGGAAAAGCTTCGTATGTTTTTTTTTTTTTTTAATATAAAAAAAACAATAAGTAGACGTGAGTAACCGACTTTTACAAATAAAACTCTACTAAAGTGCAAATTAAATAAAAATATATTTGTAAAGGAAGTAAATATAAATTATATAAACAAAGTGAAGAAAAAAGAAAAAAGCAAAGTGTTTTTTCGTGAGCCAAAAATGGCACCTGAGCCAAAAATGGCACGTAATATTTGGTAATACGAGGGTGGATCAATATTTCCGTGACTTTTCAAACTTCCCTCGTAGTTATAAGAAATGTAACACTGTTCCCATCAAGTACCAACTATTAATAGACTACTGTCAAATTTTAAGCAAGTGTCGTCATTTACTTTGCGTTTAACAGCTTTTCAAAACATACAACCTCGTATATTGAGGTCAGTATAACTGAAAATGTAGAAAAAATCTACGATATGGTGTTGGCCGACCGAAGAGTAAAAGTGCGTGAGATTGTTGATGCCATAGGCATTTCATATGGCAGTGTGGTTTCGATTTTAAATTATCAGCTGGGTTTAAGAAAGTTGTCTGCAAGATGGGTGCCATAAACGTAAACGTGTGACAACTTCAAAGGATTGTTTGGAGTTGTTTAACCGCAATCCGAATCAGTTTGTGCGGCGTTTTGTAACTGTGGATGAAACATTACTGTACTCTGGAGACCGAGCAGCAGTCTAAACAATGGGTTTCTCCGGGTGAACCTAGTCCGAAGAAGGCCAAGGTTAGTTTGTCGGACAATAAGGTGATGGCAACAGTTTTTTGGGATGCACGCGGGATAATCCACATCTATTACCTTCAAAAGGGGAAAACAATAAACGGCGAATATTATGCCAACTTATTAGACCAATATAAAGAGGATTTAAAAAGAAAACGATCCCATATTGCCAAGAAAAAAGTTCTTTTTCATCAAGATAATGCACGGGTGCACACGTATGCAGTCTCAATGGCAAAAGTCTATGAATTGGGTTACGAATTGGTATCTCATCCGCCATATTCTCCGAATTTAGCACCTAGTGACTACTTCCTATTTCCAAACCCAAAGAAATTTCTCGGTGGAAAGAGATTCAGCTCCAACGATGAAATTATTGACCAAACAAATGCCTATTTTAAGGACCTCGAAAAGTCCTATTTTTTGGAAGGGATACAAAAACTGCAGAAATGTTGGACTAAATGTATTTAGTTAAAAGATTATGTTGAAAAATAAATTTTTATTTTGCAAAAAAAAACTGTGTTTCGTTCAAAAAGTCACGGACTTATTGATCCGCCCTCGTAATACAAACAACCATTTAGAAGTTATTTTTAACTTAAAATTATGCTCAACATTATGCTCCATAAATAATAAAAATTAAAATTTGTATGACATAATTTTACTTTTACTTTACTTTAAAGTGTGTTTTAGAATTTCTATTGTCTTTCATGGTTCGTTTTATTAAATATTCTATCCCAACAAAAAAACAGCATCCAAAGTTCAATAAAATACTGAACTTATGATCGAGAAATAGAGCAAATTCGGATCATTTCTAATGATTTTAAGATTGCCATTGGAGAATGTTCTCTTTTCGATACCTACTCCCTAAAAAGAAAGTCATGTTCACGATTTCATCCAAAATTACAATAATCATCTTTTTTTCGGAGCAAGGAAATTAGTTTTAATTTTTATATAAATCAACAAATTCTTTAGTAGAAAAATTATTTATGACATTACATTAAAATAGTTATTTTTAGTAACATGTATTTGTAAAAATAACAATCGAATCTCAACGTCTTATAAAAGAACACATCATTTGAATCTCTTTTTAATTATATCTTTGGATGCTGTTTGTATTACTTCTTAAGCGCAAGAAAACATAATGGAAGTAATGAAAAATGTACTTTCCTAAAAATCACTAATTAATTTTTGCTGGGATATAATCGAATGAAATTTTCATTCGACATCTTTGGACAGACCGTATATTTATAATTTTCTATAATACTTGCTATATAAAATCCAATTTTCAAGATTTTATATAGTTTTTTTATGTGCTGATTATGCATTTTTTTTTTAAACCTTACCATTTCCAGTAAACGACGACTAGATTCTCCACAATTTAAATTCAAAACAACAATTTGTCTTAAAGCTTCCGGCTTTAAAATCTGTTCTAGCCAATTGGCATTAGTAAAGGTATTTCGAGTAGCTGGACTACCGTTAACTCCACCAGCACCAAAAGAAGCAGGTCTACCAAAGCCTCCGCGTGTTATAGTATTAGTGGTACTTGCACGATTTTTACTTAACAAATGATCAATTAAAATAACTTTCATCATAAGACTAGGAGAATCAGTAACTCCTTCGTTATCCTCCTGAGGAGCATACATTCTTTGAACAAATTCTATCATATCCAAATTAAAACCGGTATGTCTTTTATAGTCATTATTATTTACATTCCCATTAGCCTTTTCAGAGGCAGAAGTAGTCCCTTCTAATTCTTTGCAAGTGAAAAATGTTACTCTTGGAATTTGTTTAAAATTCAAAGCAAATTGCGCAATTAACTCTTGCTGTGCATGAGCTATAGATTTGAAGGTTTTTAATTTTCCAGAATTTTCATTATTGATTTCAGGGTCAGCTTCATGGCCATCATTCTCTCCATCAGTATAAATAATACTATCAGCAGAGGTTTCATTCAGATTTGATACAGTTGTTTCATTATTTATATTGTTCTTTAAAACTTTATCATTGCTAGTGTTTGTAGCAGTTACTTTTTTACTGTTCGTATCATTAACTTTTAACGTTGACATTTTCAATTCTACTATATTCTCTTCCTGTTTGTTTTCATTATTGCCGGCTTTGTTGTTTTTGTTTTTATTTTCTTGCTCGTTGCTCTTTAGGATTTTATACTCTGTTTTATTTAATTGATCTTTTGGCATCAGCAAAGACTCGGTTGGTGGTGGTGGTGCTGGTGGTGCTGTTGTTTCTGATTCTGCTGATGCTACAAACAATGTTTTTATTGAAGACGATGATGTTGATGGCCTTAGCAATGCTGCTGGCATTTTCATGTTCATATACATCATATTTGACTGTTGTTGTTTTTCTTTTTGTTGCTGTTTTTGGTATCTTTTTCCTACATTTTGTGGCAATTTATTGGAATTATTATCGTTTTCATTAATATGGTCATAAATTGTAGTAGTATTGTTATTCTTGCCTTTATTCTCAGTAGTTGTTATTGTTCGTATTGATGTTGCTGTTAATGATATATTATTCTTTGCATCGCTTACCGTTGTAGCTGTAGTTGTCGCAATATTTGCAATTTTTTCTTGTATCATGTCTCTGATGCCATTAGTATCATCATCAATAGCTTCATCCAGAACAGTAGACGCCGCTGCGGCAGTTACAATACCAATTTCATATGTTGATGATTTACCATAAACATGTTGCCCTATTAATGACCACATTAATATTAAGAGCAACAACATCATTTTTATTTTCTTATTAAAATATTTATACTTTGTTTGAAGCATCATAAATTTTTTCCAATATAAATATATTTTGGCTTTAATAACAACAAACTCACGTTTTGTTTTCTTTATACTTCTGTTGGAGTATTTTAATATTTTCTTTCCGTTTCTTAATGTTTTCGTTTCTTTTGTCACGGTTTTTATGTGCAACTGAAACACTTTAATTGTCCTTTTATGCAACCACTTTAAGAAACCAACACAAAGCAAAACTGACTATAATATTGACCACTTTAGCACACGATATGTGTGCATATAAGCATTTTTTATCTCTCTTTGAATGTATGACAATAATTTTGTAAAATTTAAAACACATGTGTAAGTATTAGTGTATATTTATTACATACATTAATATTATTAACACACATATCGTCATAAATATTTATATATTTACAGTAGAGCTTCTCTACATCAACAACTTCAATGTTCATATAGAGAGAATATTCTATATAAGCTTAACCTATTTTAAGATTGTTATACCCTACACCACCATTGGTGGTAGGGATATTATGCGATTGTGCTGATGTTTATAACGCACAGAAAAAATCATCCGACACTCACCTTAAAGCATACCAGTCAACTCAGAATCACTTTCTGAGTCGATCTAACGATGTCCATCCGTCCGTCTGGCTGGACGGCTGTCCATGTAAACTTTGTGCACAAAGTACAGGTCGCACCTTGGAAGACAATTCAATGAATTTTGGCACAGTCCTACATGATACAAGGACGAAATCTACTGAGATTGGTTATGATAAGTCAATTATTTCACCTATCCCCCATACAAATGTCCTCCCGGAATAGGGGTTTAACGATCATAAACACCTTAAATATAGCAATATTTTAATGAAATTTGTGTGTAAGGAAGTCTTGTATAAGTATCAATCTTTTTGTGAAATTTCATGAAGATCGGTCCATAGTTGACCATAGTTCCCATATAAAACCCTTTTCTGAAAATCACTTTAACGTGCGTAAATTATATGTTAGTATCAACTTTATATTCGACACAGATAAGTTTTATATAAGTAGAAATCACAGTGAAAAATTTTATGAGGATTGCTCCATAATTTACCAAAGCTCTTATATAAGCCCACTTTCGGGAGTCCCTCTGAAGTGCATAAATTCATATAAATGTTATTATTAATGTAAAATTATGTATTCCTATATTTTATTTTACACTTAGTAAAAGTATTGGTCCACATGTCTAATATAAGACTCCTCCATGAGTTTTGATAGACATACACAATGGTGTAGGGTATCATATGGTCCGGCTTGACTGACTATATCTTTCTTACTTGTTTAATAATACGCTGCAACAAAATTTCAAAGTTTAAATATATAACCAAAATCGGGAGTTATATTCAAAAAACCTATTTTTCGGACTTCGCGGTTTAAAATTTTTTATCTCGAATATCCGTTATCCGATTTAAGTTTTTTAAACGGTATTAAAAAGAACATATTTTTATCTTTTAAAAACGTATATATGCATTTTTATTCATAAAAAAAACTGTGTAAGATATTAAGGACATAAACTCAATTTTTTATTTGTTGCTTTTACTTTTGAACTTTCCAGCCATGTTTGGCCCACAATTTTATAAAAAAATATTTTTTTCTTATTTTTCCTTAATACTATATTTTATTAGGAGTAAAATGATCTATCACTTGATAAAATCGGATTAAAATTGTAGAATGTATGATTTTTTTTTTCGAAGTTGTAAAACTCATAAAAATCTGTTATTTTACATCCCAGCAAAAACTTGGTAATGACATGTAGTTATGTATGTAGTTACTTTTGAATAACAACATCATACCATCTGCATTACATAGAAGTAGTCTAGTAACTATTTATTAATAAAACGGTATCTAATTACTTAATTATGAATAGATTTTTTTAAATGCTACTTTTTATTAATTTCTTAATTGAGTTTATCAATACATATTCAGAATTACAACTTAAAAATATTCAGTGCTTTCCTTTACCCAAAAACTTGCACTATCCAGTAAAAGCTTTCCAGTATAGGGAGAAAAATATTTTGCCGTTTTACTGACAAAGCATGCGAGAACGATTATTGTTGGAGACTATTAAGCTCATCCGTCGCTTACTTTGTGGCAGCAATTCTTTCGTTCTCGAAAGAAAAGAAAAATATTGAGAATTATTCGATATCAATATTAACTAATTTTGTTTCACATCCATTTTGTCCTCGATTTAAAATTAAAAGCTGATTAAATTTTTAAAGTTATATTTTATTTTAAATTTAACAAATATTAAAAAATATAAAATATATAAAATTAAACATTTACATAAGACTTTTTTTATCTGTTGCTCATATCCACATCTTTTAGGGCAAAATTTCCTAAATTAATTTACAAGAAAAAATACTAGTTATTAGATAAATATGCTATTTTGCAAATATCTTTAGACAAGACATTACTTACAAATTTTCCTAAATTTTATTGTTTTATTATTTTTATTAAAAACTACTGAAAATTTAACTAACATCACAAATTCTAAAGCGCAAAATTTTACAACCGATCACTATGAACTAATACCCGAGAATGATACTAAATTCTTTTTGTTTAAGTCTCCTGCATGCACAAACAAGAAAATATGTTGTTTTTTTATTAATATGAAAAATCTTTGCGAAATTTTTAATTATTAATAATTTCTCCAAATATTTAGTTTCGATATTTTATTGAGAAATATTACGCGAATGTTTTTAGCGAATATTCGCTAATATCGAAACTCAGATCAGGCAAGTGTTCGAATATTCAACTACAAACGAATCTCGCATTTCGAAGTGAATATTTTACAAGTCGTTCACAATAACAAATTTCAGTTTTAAACCCGAACAAGAACAAAGTCACATAGAGTCAACCTGCTATCCTCAGGTCCTTTTACTGATCATACTACTCTAAATTGTTAAGTTTACTTAAGTAATTAAACTAATTAAAAAGTAAATTTAAAATAAAAAAATGGAATAAAAAAAACAATAATTCGTTATACAAAAATTTCCCTGTATAAAAATATTAACCAAATTAAATATTTATGTATACATATACATATACATATATGCTCTTATCTATATTTATCTACACCTAGGGTTTGTGGTTTACCGCAATATTTCTTTTCCCTAGAAACCGGAACGAAAAGATCAATTTTCCGGAATTTCCGGGAATTTTTTAAAACTTTAGTTATGAAAAAAGGCCAAGATTTTTTATAAAGACAAATATTTTATTATGAAATAAAACAAAGAGAAACATTATAAATCACACTGAATTAACAAAAAATGAAATAATATAAAAGTATTACACCATTTCTAGCATTAAAAAAAATGTTAAAATATATTACACTAATAAAATTAGCACCTTTCGTAATTTATGTTAGAAACTGTGTCTCAGATTTTTATATTATTTTTATATATTATACTAAAACTTTCTATAAATATGTATTAATCTACTGCCTAAATTTCATTATAAATATCTTTCCGTTTATTTCCACTGTATTTATCTAACTCACATTTTTACTAATTCTTACTAAATTAAACATAAATGTTGAAAATACTACAACTTGGTACGCTGGTACGCAATGTTTTTCGGATCAATTTAGTGTTCAGAAATCTGATGAAGATAATTTCATATACGTATGAATATAACATGAGATTAGTTTTTTTTTCTATAAGTCTTTCGAAGTTATAATAAAGCGTGATTCATTTCGAGGTTCCCTATTTTTTAAAGAAAAAAACACAGAAAATTCAAATTTAATGGGAAATTTTTATTATCATTTGAAAGAACATTCTCTGGCATTTATTTTTTGAAGATTATGTCTATCAAATGTTGGCCTTTGCTACGTCGCAGACGGTCCATCCGTTGAGTTCAATTTTCAATGACTCGTTCGAGCATTTCGACTGGTAACTGGCGAATGACACGCGTGATGTTTTCCTCCAAGGCCTGAATCGAAGCGGGTTTGTCCGAATAAACTTTAGACTTTACATATCCCCACAGGAAAAAGACTAACGGTGTGATATCACACGACCTTGGTGACCAATCGACCGGCCCAAAACGTAAAATTATGTGCTCACCGAAGTGTTCATTCAATAAATCCATTGATTGATGCGATGTGTGGAAAATGGCGCCGTCTTGCTGAAACCAAATGTCGCCGAGATCACGAGCTTCAATTTCAGGCATCAAATAGTCAGTTATCATGGCACGATAACGGTCGCCATTGACGGTTACGTTCGCATCGGCATCATTTTTAAAGAAATATGGACCGATGATTCTACCGGCCCACAAACCACTGGATGTAGTGGCAGTTCTTGAATCTCTTCAGGTTGCTCTTCGTCTCAAATGCGGCAATTTTGTTTGTTTACATACCCATTGAGCCAGAAATGGGCCTCATCGCTGAACAAAATTTGCCTCGAAAACGTCGGATCTTCTTGCAACTTTTCAAGAGCTCATAGAGCGAAGCGATGTCGCTTGGGAAGGTCGAGCGGCTTCAGTTGTTGCACAAGCTGTATTTTGTATGCTTTCAATTTAAGATCTCGACGTAAAATATGCCAAGTCGTTCCATACGTCAATCCGAGCTGCTGCGAACGGCGCCGAATCGACTCTCCACGGTCTTCATGTACACAGCGTGCTGGACGTGGTCAGTAGGCCGATTATGTTGACCATAAGTTGAGCGAAGTGCACGAAACAAATTCCTCACAGAACGTGAATTTTCGTCATAAAGTTGAACGATTTGTAAATGTTGATCAGGCGTAAGTCATTCCATTATGAAATGCCAAACAATACTAAACAAAAATAACATGACAGCATGACACGACTCACACGTGATCTTTAAAAAAAAAAGGCTATTGAAAAAAGTATCTCTATTTGAATCACCCATTATTTACATTTAACAAGAAATGCTGCTTCAAAAGAAAATCTTGTGTTAGAATGAGAAACGATTCAACCAAGTAATTTTTGTTATAATAGTGAGTATTTTTAAAGTTCAACTTATTTAATATTCATTTAACAAATCTACACAGAAAAAATTATAACAAATATTTTTTTAATTAAGTCGTTATTTGACTTTGGAAAAAATGTTATCAAAAAAACATGTTTTATTTGAATACTTTGTTTTATTAGGTAAAATAATTTCGAAATTGACATAGAAACCAAAAAATTAAATAAATAAAAGAAAAGCCAAAAGGGAGAGAGAAAAATTTACAGTTTCAATAATTTAATTATAATTTTTTTGGAATAAAAAAAACATAAAAAAATGCAATAACAAGATGTCCACATAATTTGAAGATTCCCGGAGGTAAGTAAGATTAAATTTAGAAGATGCAGTAACAATTTTGTAAATATTTTTATTTTGATATCTAAATACTAGTTACAAGTATATCACATCAATATACATACATAACTTCAAAACTGGCTTGGTCATAATTTTGGTCTTCCGATATTTTTTCAATAAAATAAGTGGAACTTCCACAACATTAGCTGCACATTGATCAGTTCAATAAACTCTTAATATTGGTTTAGCAAATACAGGTTGGATGTTCTTTAGGATATAAGCACAATATTTACATAGGTAAAAGATTTTGATATTTTAATTTAGATATAAATTAAAAAATATATATATATTTCCTTTCTTTTCAGCAAATTATTTTGATATGAAAATTAGGTCATAGCGCTACTTCTCGGACAATAACAGAATAAGGATTTATCGTTAAAGCTAAATTGTGTTATTGCATTGATTATCTGTGAGATTACAACGATCCTCTGGTTTAATATAAAATTGGGCTTTTAAAATTAAGATCAAGTGGACTATATAAAGTCCAAAGATGTACGAGTACATACACATTACAGATAAATATACATAAACCTTTATTTGTAAAAAATAAAAATAAATAAATAAAAAACATTTATTTTAAAATATGTTTTTTAATATTGAATTTATTGATTTTAAAATAATTTTATTTGAATATTTATTCAAGCTCAAAAATTTTGTTTACTGTTTTTATTAAAAAAAAAAATTTTAGAATTTTTTATAATTTTCAAACATCATGTTTAATAAATACGTGTAATATAATATTTTAATAAGAAAAATTTTATTTTTTTTTTTTTTTTCAATAACTCATTTACGAATTTAAATTTTTGGTTTTACTAATTTCGTGATAGGTCCGATTTCAGTACAAAATTATTTGATTTTATTTAATTTTTTCTGTGCATAATAAAACTAAAATTTTAACATGACAAAAATAAACTTGATTTAAAATTTCATGTGAAACAACTTGTAAATAAATTCATTAAACTATAGATAAACAAATACATAGATATCTGATAGAAAAAAAAAACAACCTAATTCAATAGTCAAAAACCTAATTTATGCAACATTAACGTTCCTCTCAGATAACGTTCTAGTTGTATTATATGCAAGTACCATGTTTAGAATAACGTCAATCTTTCATTTAAATAAGGTGTTAAAAATAGTAAACTGTTTGCTAGAGCATTTTAAAACTATGAGAATATTTAATTTCGCTGAAATTCCCGAGAATATTTTGAAGGGAAATCCTGGGATTTCCCGCTCGGGAATTCCCGGATCGCAAACCCTATATATATCTTTACATATGTGTTCAAGTATCAGCTTACAAAAAATATCATGAGCGTAGCAAATTGCAAGCTAATTGTAATCTATCACTTGAATAATTCAACAAAATATTTTTAAAGAAATTTTCGAATTACTTTAAAACTTATTAAAATGGCTTTAAAAACAACAACAAAAATAATATTGTAAATACAAATACAAGAAATAAATAAATAAATCTGCCTTAAAAGAAAAAAAAAAGAAACTGTGAACCCAATCTTATAGAAATACGACTTTTGATTTAGTGAAGCGTATCCTCATATAGGGTGAATAAATTAAACTATTTCAAAATGTACTAAAATTAAAAAGGAAATAATAAAGAAACGCGCCTGATAAAATTTGACATCTTGAATATATAATTGAATAGGTAAGTAGTATATGTATGTGTACCAATCTATATACAATGTCATTCATCATTCTTTGACATTGTATTTTTTTATATTTTTTTTATTTTATGAATGACATGAATTTTTAAGACAAACACACATAATATATTTTTCCAATATGTAAATCGCTTTTTAATATAATTGAATTATTTTTGTTTTTTCTTTTCTTTTCTTACATTTTATTAGAATCTAAATGGTTGTCAGAATATAAATATTGTAAATTATTTTAAATTATAACAAAGTTAGTCTTTGTTGTAAAGGATATCCTTTTTGAAATTTAAAGACAGTAACTATAAAACTTAGTGTTTTCTTTGATAAATGAAAAAAAAAATAAATCATATAAAATATTTCTTAAGCATTTAAAATTGTTGTGGTTAGTAAACTTTATAAATCCTGGTCAAATATACTCTTAAAGTGATGTGTCTTTATGTCTGTTCCAAACAAGATATTATTAAAATAATAATTCAATAATAATTTAATAATAATTCATTCGTTTCTTTGTTAGTAATTGAAAATTGTATAAATTTTGAATAGAAAATTCCCATGTTAGAAAATGTGACAACATGACACAATGTCATTGAAAACAATTTTCAAATTACACGAAACCAAAAGTGCACTTAGTCAGTGGTTCAGCTTTTGTAAAAAAAAAGTAATAATAATAATAATAAAAAACAAGAATTCGGTTTGGCCGAATCTATTATACCCAACATTTGTAACTTTTTGTGCCATTCTAATTTAAAATTTTCCCTGGTATGGAAGATGGGTGGAAAAGTGGGCATATCACGCCCATTTTTGGTTTCCGTTTTTTTATCTTTTTTGTTTTTGCTCCCACTGAATCTGTTTTAGCATTGACTGTTAGCAAAAAAAAAACGACATTAACCCATTTTGGGAGCACTTTATGTTTATTTATTTAAACTAATGCTATAATTATTTATTTATTTATTAGTTTCAGTCTATGAATACAATATTATCCTTACAGACATCAATGATAATTTAATATACATAATTAAATTAACTATTTAAACAAACTGTTTAACAAAATTTTTAAATTCAAGATTTGATATACTTAAGTCTAATTCATTAGAATATTTATTGAATAATCTCATAGCTTTTATTAAAGATTCATTCAAAGCATATGTTGTTGTATGAATGAATATCTATATAAAAGATATAATTATTTTGCCTTAGAAACCTTAGGGGACACATGTAGTTTTATGGTATGAAGCAAATCAGCACAAACAATTAATATACGAATTAAAGCATATAGGAAATATACAGAAGAAATTTTACTTATTTTTTCTAAAGTTTTCATAGAAAGCAAGGGACATTTATCAGGATATATAGGAATCGAAATTTGAAGGTTTATAAATGAAAAGTTTAAGAATGAAAGAGCAAATTTTATAAATTTTACTTGAATTTTTTCAAGTCAATTTGTGTGTAATTGAGTACAAGGGCTTCAGATATATGAAGCATATACTAATCTCACAAAAGATGTATATAGAACTTTTTTTGTGTAATGATCAAAATTATTAGAATTACGGCATAAAAAACTTAACATTGAATAAGCTTTAGGTATAATATAATTTAAGTGATTATTAAATGATAATTTTTTATCAAATAATACCCCTAAATCTAAAATTTCATCCACGGATGAAAGTAAATATTGATGTATTCTATATCGAGATATAACAGTGTTACAACATCTATGATAAGTCATAGAAAAACATTTGTTGAAATTAAAAGGTAAACCATTACGGACTGACCAAGAACTCACCCTTTTTATATCTTCCTGGAGATTAAAAACGTCATTGGCATTAGAAATTGTTTTAAAAATTTTTAAATCATCAGCATACAATAAATAATAAGACTTTCTGAAACATAGGTCAATGTTATTAATAAATATATTAAATAACAGTGGACCCAAAACACCACCTTGGGGAATACCAGAAGTAGGAATAAATGATGTGGAACAAACACCATCAAGAGAAACCACGGATTGTCTATCCGACAAGTAATAACGAAACCAAGATAACATTCGGGAATGTACGCCCAATTTATATAATTTTAATAATAAAAGTTCATGTGGTACTCGGTCAAATGCCTTAGCAAAGTCCGTGTAAATCTCATCAATCTGCAATTGATCTTCAAAACTATCAACACAATACTTGATAAAACAGCCAAATTAATACAGGTTGATCTTCCAGTCATAATAAATCCATTTTGAGATAAAAAAAAATATGCCTCTTTATATTGAAGAATTTTTGAAATATTGGTTAATTTGGAAATTGGTCTATAATTAATGACATTATTTTTATCACCAGATTTATAAATAGGCAAAATTGTAGTAAATTTCCACTTTTTAATAAAATAGCCATTGCTTAAAGACTTATTAAAAATAATTTTCAATGGTAGACATTTATTTATGTTTATTTATAAATTCCACGTTTTTCTTTATAAAATGAAAAATTAAAAAATTTTTAATTATAATTTAATTTAGTTTTTATATTTTTTTATTTCCGGTCATTCTTATATTCATAATTATATTTTTGTTCATAAATTAAGAACACTTTTATCAACGTCAAAGTTAACATATTTACTCCTAACGTATATTAATTTAAATTTTGTATGAAATTGACTATAAATGTTAGCAACAAAACATAGCTAATATATACAATATATTTCTTCCTTCTAGGTGATCCGCCCTGAGCACGGACATAGCTAGATCGACTCTTACCAATACCTACAATATATAGATATATACTTTATAGGGTCTTCAACATATTACACACGTAATGACAAACCTAATATAACTACCCCCATCTTTTTGATGGTAGATAAAAAATGTAACAAAAATATAATCAAAATATGAATTCTAAAAATGCACTATGGTAGATTTTATTGTCGCTGCCTTTATAACATTTCCATATAGGTAAGTGCGAAAGTGTATTCAATAGAATTTTTAAAGAAAAAAACTTTAGTATCATGTTTTAAATAGAAAATAAAAGAATGGACATTTAAGTATTAATTGGCTTTTTCCAAAAAAAAAAAAAGAAAAAGAATTTCACTGTGCAAGTACGTGTGCATTGGATTTTTAAAGCTGCTATGAAAAAAAAAACAAAATTTAACCTACGTATTGTAACACTAAAAAATTTGTTTTCTTTTTTTTTAAGGAAATATATTTACAAAATATAAACAATTACAATGATCACATATTGTTAACACGTACCACGAAACTTTGTAATTTGGAAATGTTTTTAAAAACGAAACACTTAACAAAATTATGATATATTTATGAAACTTTTTTGACTGACACTTCTAATAAATAATAGAAATAATAGCTAATTCTTCATCAGAAAATTTTCTCTAAAAATTTTTCACTTAAGACTAGTAATTGTGCAGCTATTTTTGCATCCTTCTTCCAAATTCAATATTCCCCAAATCAATTCCTAAATCCAATTACTATCCAATGTCTTAGCCATGAATATATTTATTTCTTTAATTCGTTAGTAAATTTGAGCCTTATTTTTTAGTTGGTGACTGTAAATGTTAATTTATAAAAAACCAAGAAAATTATTAATTAATTTCTTTGAAATTACTTTAAATTTTATCATATAAAAATAAAATTATTTGGAACAACTACCTTACTTTAAATGAGTTTTATTTAAAAAAAATTAACAGTTATAAGTCAATCAAATATTTTGAATGCTTTTAGCATTTTTGTAAAATTAGATATACATTAGTACAATAATTTAAAAAATAAAAAAGACTTAAAAGCACAATATTGTTAACTAAGTACCAATTATTATTATTTTTTCTTTTTCTACTGAATTTTTTTTATAAAAACTGAAATCTTTTTGAATTTTAAGATTCATATCTTTTGGGTTCATTTAGAAATATATAAAAAAAAATGCAAAATAAATCAAACATTTTTAAAGTCTTTAGTAATTTTATAAAATTAGTCATAAATTAATATTAATCATACGCAACCAATATTAATTTGAATTTAAATTTTAAAACATGAAAAAATTAATAGTAATAATAAAAATAATTTAAAAGTAGAAAAGTAAAATTATAATTTGATATAAAGATATTAATTTCGAAAAGATCTATTTCATTAGAATTAATAATTTTTCAAATTAAGTTATTGATAAAAATATATTATCACCTAAGAATGCATCGATAATGCAAATGCAATTTTAGGATGCATTTTAAAAAATGTCTTTTGATATTATAAAAATTATAATGTTTACTATATACATATATGTACATACATAGTCTTTCGAAACATGCACCGAAAAATTAAGTCATCTAAAAAAATATCTGTTAAAAATATATTTTTATACAACACACCACCGTAGATGATTGGGGTATTACACATTTGTGCTGAGGTTTACAACGAACAAAAATATCGGTCGTAGACCTACTTTTACGTATAACAATCAACTGAAAATTACTTTCTGAGTCGATTTAACAATATCCGTCTGGCTAGCACAAATAATTATTTTGGTACAGGGACGAAGTCTATTAATATTTCTAATATTTCACCTAGACCGCATACAAATGTCGTCCCGGTATAGAGGTTTTACGATCATAAATGCCTTGAATATAGCAATATTTCAAAGAAATGCGGTGCAAAGGTTTTGTATAAGTATCAAATTTTATAAGGATCGGTCCATAATTGACTATAGCTCAAATAACCCCTCTACCGAAAATCACTTTAACGTGCATAATTACCATACAAGTATTAGTATCAAGTTAATATTCGACAAAAATAAGTCTTTCATAAGTTTAAATCACAGTGCCAAATTTTATAAGGATCAGTCCATAATTTACAATAGCTTTCATATAAGGGAATTATCCTAAAATTCGTAAATTCATATAAATATTAGTAACAACGTAATATTCTGTATTAGCATGTTTTATTTTACTCTTAATATAAGTATCGGTACAGAATTGCCAAAGCACTAGGATAAGACACCTTTCCGAATTTTGGTGCACAAATGCACAATGGTGTATTGTATCAAATGGTCGCGCTTGAATTGCTTTTTTAGTTTTTTAATGCCTTTATCCTTTTAATAACATAATTTTATTTAAATAATTTATAATTTCTGCCTTAGCTTTTTAAGAAAATGGTTATAGGTTGCGTATGATTAATATTAACTTATGGATTTTTAAAAATAGATTGTTAAAAACTTTTTACTGATTTTAAAATACAGAACCCTTCAAAAAAAAAAAAAAAGTTATCATATTATGATCAGTTTTCTTTATATAGTATATACAAATTTAATCATGTTATGATCCGGTTTTATTACACTATGATCTGATTTTCTCATATTATGATATGATTTTATTATACTATGAAGAGTTTTTATCATAAAAAATTATAAAAATTTCTGATAGCATATTTCAAATTTATCTTATTATGATCAAATATTATTTTTTCATTAATTATTTATTTGACTCATTACATATTGTACAACAAAACACAAAGATTTTTATGAACTACGTTATTTAATAGTTAATAAATATCTCAAATTCTTTGAATCACACAAAATATAACCAAACCGGGTCTACTTACATTAGTTCATAAGACTAAATGAGAATTATAACGAAGGTGCAAAACATATGTTAAAAATAAAATATATTCAAAGACAAACAAGATATGAATTTTTCAACCATATTTGTGAAAAGCATATTTATTTGTAGAATTGTACTATTGTGGTAAAAATAATATTAATATGGTTTAAAAAAATATGGTTTAAGAACAGGGAAAAAGATTAATAATATCTAATGGTAATAATAATATTTTTTATATTAATAAAATTTTTTTTCTGGTAAAAATGTTCAAAAACATGAAATGTTTGTAGTCAACTATATAAAAATTTTTATTGAATGTAAACATAGAATAACAAAAATGAAACAAAACAATTGTTATCATGAACACAGTATTATAAAAAATAATGAAAACTAACAATGAGAACATACTATTGTTGTAGTGACAATGCCGTAACCATATTTTTTCTCTGCGCGCAGAAGTTCGTGGATGGTTTTTCGCAAATGTAGCAGGCGGCAACTTATCTTCGCAAGTTTCTATATAAATATATGAGAATCTTCTGCTCCGTTAATCCATGAAAATGAAAAAAGGTACAAATTATAGGCAAGTATTTTATTGCTTTTGTTTAAAGTAACTTAATTATTTACGCCAAAAATTCATTTATAGATCGTAGTGAGCGCTGTCATCAAATATAGTTCTCGTATAGGTTTAATATCCAGCACTGGCAAAGTATGTTATTAAGTCCATTTATTCCCAATAAACTTATTTTTATCTATGGCTGTAAAAAAGGCACATCTAGCTACATCAAATTCATTGCTGAATTTGTATTGTAAGTTAATTATATTCAAATTTTAAATTTCCTTCTAATTTAAACATGAAGGAATGTAATATTTTCATAATAAAATATAATACAAATAACAAAAATGTATTAATATTTTTCTTGGACCTGCCTAATTTTAATAAGTAAAAACTGCAAATATATTACTATTATTATAATCGAATGATTTTTTTTATAATTGTAGTAATTATAGTACATGGAACCGACTAAATTCAATGAACTAAAAATTCGGTTGCTATAACGAATCTGTTTTCCCTGTGTACACGTGTAAAATATCAAGCTGAACACTTTCTTAGTTTAGAATTTATGCAGTAAAATATAAATTAAAGTCAAATTTTGTACATAATATTTCAGTTATTTTAAGTATGAGCTCATAAAACAACGTTCTATAAAATTAATTTTTCTAAATATATAAAATTTTTTTTAATTTACGATATTTTGTTTTATAACTTCTAAAGTAAATGAGTATTCAGATTGAAATTTTTAACATGTTCGGAGATAAGTAATGTCAATTTCATCAAGAATTTCTACCATGTATAGTTTAGAACTTATAAGCAATTAAACAAGTACTCATTTGTGAAGTTTTTAGCTTTTTTCCGTTTTTCAAAACGTTTTAGTTTTGGACCGGAATGGACCATGAGAAACACTTCCAATGAAATGAAAAAAGTTTTCTTATATTTTTCAATTAACACAGTTATTTAATTTTACATCAAAATTTAATTAATATATTCAAGCAAAAATAAGATAAAAAAAATTGCAACAATAAATTTCAAGTAAGTTTTTAATTCATTCAATCATCTACTTGATTGATTTAATAATTTTTTTAATTGGAAATTTAATTGGTAACATTTTTCTCTTTTTCATTTTTTACAGTTATTAGTAAATGATACTATTATTTTGGTGAGAGGTTCAAATTAAAAAATTTTTTTTTATTGAATGAATTTTTTGATGGTGATTGATTACTTTTTTTCTGTGTAATCAATACCTGTAGTAAATTTCATTGAAATGAGTGCTGACTGTTTTGAAATGGAATCACTCAAAATAGTGCCCGACGTTTGTATTAATATTATCCCAGCTAAAACTTTGCTTTCCTGGTAAGCTAGCAGGTATAATTGGAAACAAAAATAAACTACTTATTTTTTGCCTGAATAACTAGTTATTTTTGTTCGACTTGTCCACAAATTCATGTAGTTATTTTTTGACTCTAGGGATACTCAAAAATATGTACCTAAACGAAAAAAAAATAAATAAAAAACAAAAAAACTCTGCCGTCAGTGAGACTCGAACTTCGACACACACTAACCATTCGTTCTTACTGACTAACGTCTTACTCAGTACACCATCTCGCACATAGCATCCTAAGCGACAAAAACTCTATTTAGTTTAAAATATCTTTTTAGACATTTTGTTATAAAAAACTAACAGCTTCAGAATGGGGTTGAACCAACAACTCTCTGATTGTTAATCCGGCGCTCTAGCCAACTCATGCACAAGATTGCAGTATTACTATGGTGTTAATCTATTGAGTACTTATTAATGTAATACAGAGTAGGCAAATAATAATGACGCCTCATTACTAAGAGACTACTTTAATAAGTAGTTGTTATTACCGAAAACCAAAAAGTTTTTACTGGGATATTCTATATTTCCTTTCGCAGGTACAAAATATCAATTAAATTGGTTGATTAATAATAAAATATATTGCCGACAAGATGCATTTAATAAAAATCATACATAATATCTAATAGAAGCTATGCATTGTGTAGAACAATAAGTATCCATAAATATATTCAAATTTATTGATTTAAATGTTTTTTTTTTTTTTTTTTTATTTTCACACACAATTAAAAAAGTGCTCCAAAACATCCGAAGTTTAATAGTCCATAAAATTGAAATTCGCACTAACTTTGCAAAACCCTTTGGAGATAATATTAATCTGATGGTATACTTTAATTTCGCTTTGGAATCATTGAGGCAATATTTAAAGACCCAAATTTTGTCTTATAGTGTTATTTTTTATAGTTTTTATCTTATTTTTACAATGCAAGCACTTCCTACTTGGTTTTAGTTATTTATAGTGTATTGTTGTACACACTACTTATATGTAGAGACTTTTTTTCACGAGTTCCTATTTTTTTTTTTTTTAGGAGAAATAAACAGTACTCTGGGGAAATCAACTTTTTTACAACACATAAATGTACATAAATGTTCGAATATATTTGAAAATTCAACAAATGAAGTGTAAATTGAAAGGTTTTTGCGTAAGTTTTACGGTAAGAGTTAAAAGCAAATGAAAAACTATACAACACCTATATGCCGTAGAGTATTATAGACAAACTAGGTGGAAAGAGTTCTACCTATTGTTAAGAAAAATATAAAGCAATTTGTATATTTTTAAAATTTCTTTAACAATTGTAATGGCTTTATGTCAAATTTGTTAAATCAACACTTTTTTGCTGCTTAAATAAACGTTTTAGCAAAAATTTATATGTTGATTATTTTAATGATCACAATTTTTCAAGAAGAAAATTTTTCCTTATAATTTATTATTTGATTTTATTTACAAATTTAATTAAAGTATTAAACAATATAATCAACATTCATAATTCATATTATTATTATTTTTCACAAAATAGCTGTCAATTTTTAGTTGAAAAATTTTAATTAGATAATATTTTTTAAGATATAGGAATAAAATTCAATTTCAAACCAATTATCCAGAATTTTTGATTCCTTGAGGCTATTTGTGATTATAAAAATATCCTTATATTTTAAGGGTAACATTTAACACACTAATTTTTAAAAATATTTGCCTCATTCGGTTTTTGCTTAAAAAACTACATAAATTTCTTTGGTTTTTCCATACAAATCGAAAACTATTTTCATCTAGTTTTCATTAAAATCAAATAAAAACTACTATTAGCATTTGTATATGATGAAAAATAGAAAATTGTCAAATCTCTTTTAAGCCATTTACACCAAAAAAAAACTAGTAGTTTTTGGCTTCATTTGGTTTTTGATTGAAAAACTACATAAATTCCTTTAGTTTTTCCATACAAATCGAAAACTATTTTCATCTAGTTTTCATTAAAATCAAATAAAAACTACTAAAATAACTATTTATGATACACCTTGTTTAGTTGATTTCAGAAAAATTAGCATTTGTATATGATGAAAAATAGAAAATTGTCAAATCTCTTTTAAGCCATTTACACCAAACAAAAACTAGCAGTTTTTGGCCTCATTCGGTTTTTGATTGAAAAACTACATAAATTTCTTTAGTTTTTCCATACAAATCGAAAACTATTTTCATCTAGTTTTAATTAAAATCAAATAAAAACTACTAAAATAACTATTTATGATACACCTTGTTTAGCTGATTTCAGAAAAATTAGCATTTGTATATGATGAAAAAAAGAAAATAGTCAAATCTCTTTTATGCCATTTACACTAAACAAAAACTAGTAGTTTTTGGCTTCATTTAGTTTTTGATTGAAAAACTACATAAATTTCTTTAGTTTTTCCATACAAATCAAAAACCACTTTCGTCTAGTTTTTGTTGAAAACCAAATAAAAACTACTAAAATAAATATTTATGATACAGCCTGTTTGATTGTTTTCAGAAAATTAAGCTTTTGCATATGATGAAAAACAGAAAATTGTCAAATTTCTTGAATTATTTGATTTGTTTTATATAATTAGTGTGTAAATTATTTTTAAAATATTGTTAAAAACGTTTTTAACAACAAAACTAAATTTAATTTTATCGAAGAATAAAAATGTGGAAAAGGAATGTAAACGCTTTGGTTTTTTAAATTTAGTTTTTCAAAAACCAACTTGCTTTTGTTTTGGTTTAAACGGACCTTTGGGACGTGTGCTTTTATTTGGCTAAAACCAAGCCATCGCAAGATCGTTAATATGGTTGAACTCTAGATGACTTGCAGATCGTACGGTCTTGTACCGACGACAGATCTTTCAAATGTCTGCCCTATCAACTTTTGATGGTAGCATATTAATTTATTTTACTTATTTATTAAAATTTGTGTACAAATTTAATTTTTTTTCAGTAATTTTATTTACTGAATCTTCACAAAAGTTAAGTAAACTAACAATAATTAATCAAATCTTAAATCTAAATCTTAATATCTATTTAGTCCAACCAACGTCAGACTAAAAGCGATTTTAATGAATACGGTTTAACTTCGGCTCAGTTCTGCGGTGTTTCCTCTTCTCAGTCGGATGTATCGATTACTTCTTAGTATGTTTCGTGCTAATGGGTTAGGATGTATTTCCAAACTTTTCAAGTATGCTCCTGCATGTTCTTTTATAACTTCTTTTACCAAAGAAACGTTTAGATCCTTATGTATGTTAGTATTTCTTACATACCAAGGGGCTGCGGTGATAGTTCGCAATATTTTGTTTTGGCGTCTCTGTATTTTTCAATATTTGATGCTGAGGCCGTACCCCATAACTGGATTCCAAAACTCCTTATTGGCTTTAAAACTGAGTTATAGAGGAGTAGTTTGCTATCTAGACTGAGCACAGAATTTCTGCCAATTAGCCAATTTATTTGGAGTGCTTCCAATTTCATTTGGGTCAACTTTGCATCAATATGAAATTTCCAAGTAAGGCGTCGGTCGAGATGTATTCCGAAGTATTTAACCTCCGATTGCTGGGGTATTACTTGGTTATTTATAAGGATAGGTGAGCATGATTCCCTATGCAAGGTAAATGTTATATGTGTGCATTTTTGCTCATTTATATTTATTTTCCTTTTTTTTTTAGTCATCTCTCAATATCAAATATATGGTTCTGCAAAATTCGAGATGCCTCTTGTGGGCAATCATGGGTGCTTAAAATAGCTGTATCATCTGCAAACGTTGAAGTATGGGTTTGACTATTAGTTGGCATATCAGAGGTGTATATCAGGTATAGCACAGGGCCCAGTACACTACATTGGGGCACACCTGCTTTAATAGGCTGAGGGGTACTAAAAAAGTCACCTTCTTTAAGAATAAATTTCCGACCAGTTATAAGTTATATAGCTTTTTAATAATTTATGTATATTTATGGGTAAATTTTGTTCTATTTTATATAAAAAGCCGCCATGCCACACTTTGTCAAAGGCTTGCGATACGTCAATGAAGATTTAAAATGTTGTTAAAATAGTTTTTAAAAACAAAAGTAAATCAAATATTATTAACAAGATGAAAAACAAAAACAAGGTATGTAAACGATTTGGTTTTTGAAATTTAATTTTTCAAAAAGAGACAAGCTTTTGTTTTGGTATAAACGGCATATTACACAAAAAATATTATGACTAGTATTCCTTTAGTTAAAGTAGTATTTGATATTAAATTTAAATTCAATTAAAAAGTTATTTGCATTAATTATAAATTTTTCTTGAAAGAAAAAAAATTAAAAACAATAACTATTTTTTGACAGCTGCAAAAAGAATAGTCTATAAATATTTTTAAATAAAAAAATATGTTTTAAAGGAATCCGACATTTATTCTTGTCTTATGAAGAAGTCCAAAGGTAAGACGTACTAAATTAAGTGGATTCCCTCTAAATAAAATAATTGATATTTCTTTTTCATTTATTTAATTCCCAAAAGACATTTCAGTCTATAGGAAAAAAGGAAAGCAGATTAAATCCACCCAAAAATTTTCACCACATCTTTGTCCTACTCAATTCTGAAGAATCTGATTCTGGATCTCCAGTTTAGGCAGTCATGTTTTGAGACTCTTACAAGCATTTTATTGGTAAATTAAGTAAGTAAAGAAATTTATTATTTTTTTTTTTTTTTAATTTTAATAATGATCACTCTTTCTTCAGAAAAATTAAAATTTTTATCGGCGTTGATGGAATAACTAAAACTCTGGAGCTAAATCAAAATATTATTGTTATTTTTATGCATATTTTTGGTTATAATGGACATATTGAAATCGCTTATCTATTACACTTGAAGCCGTTGGGTTAAATGTGATAAAACAAGGATTTCCTTTTTGATTTAATTTAAAAAATTGTTTTTGGTTTAATTTAAAAATTGGCATTCAAAAATAAAGTTAACTAAAATTTTAAATGAAATATATGATTTTACAAAAAGTTCAATTCCAACACAATCTGATCGTTTCTGTATAAACTTGTTCTAATAAAATTAAAAAAAAAAAAAAACAAAAAAACTAATAAAATTTATGAGAACAAATTTGAGTTCTAAACTTAATAAAACAAATTAATAATGATTACATACTTTTAAAGAGCTTGTTAAAAAAGAACTTAGTCAAGCAATATGAGGAACCAATTACTATCTCTCACAAACAAACATCAGTGATGACAAATGAGGTACACTATGTACTTTTAATATATTTAATTGATTTAAAACCACCAAACAATGGAATACTATAGTAAATACTTTATTTTATATACAACCAATAATTTAATAAGTTACATAAAGTTCTACCTTTATTTATATAATACATATTCTGTCGTTTGTCTTCTATTAAGTAGCAGGTACTTTGCGCTAATTATAATTATAAAAACCTCAAAATAACGCTTCAATTAAATTTAAAACTATTTCACATATAATTTACATAAATTCATATAAAAATAAATTTTAAACTATATAATTAACTAAAAATTTAAAGAATTATTCATATTACTATTATCAGTTTTGCTACTACTGCTACCACAATCTAAAGGTCTCTTAAATGACTGTTCCAAATTCTGTAAACGTTCTTCTAAATCAGTCATAGAATTACGTAAAATATTATTCCTGCCTATATATATATATATATATATATATATACATATAAGATTACTCTACATTATATTTACATGTCACTATCCAAATGGATTAGAGACGATTTCGATGTAAGAATACTTTTCAATGCTATTTATAAGTTAAATAAGGGGAAAAATATATTTACAATGCATCTTCAGTTCTCTACAACCAAAAACAAAGTTTAGAAATTTTTTTTAAAAAGGTCTCAAATTGTTCTTCATTCTGTGCTTAGGTAACGATATTTCCTATTTCTAGAAAAAAACTCTAAACCTTTTACCCAAATGTACTAGAAATATGATTTTCAATTTCTGATTGGAAATAAAAGACGAATTTTAAAAGTATTTTCCCGCATTCAGGGTCTATCTATATTTTTTTCTCTAATGTGTATTGAATCAATATTCCAACAACATTACAACTTATTACATTAACTTTAATTTCAACATCGTTAAATCGAACTAGAACATTTGGAGAAAGAGTTTTAAATAAAGGTAGATTTTAGTAAAAGTAAACTTTTTAATTCAGTCAATTAATATTTTAGTTATTTTAAATAAAAAATTCAATAATAAATATAATTGATTTGATTAAAATAATTAATTGAAATTATACAAAAAATCAATTAGTTTCACTTAATTAATTTTATCATTTTGATGATTGGAGCAAAATCAATCAGAATTTTAATTAATTTTAATTTAGTAATTGAAATATATTTTATTTTTTTCTGTTTAGAACTCAAAACTGTGATATATTTATTGAGTATTTCAATAGATTATTCCTGTATGTGATTATTGCTGATTTTATTTGTGATTATTACTGATTTTCAAACAACCAATCACATATGTATATATGTGTGTAAATTAATGTGTAATCTTCTAAGTAATAAAGCATTGGATCAGCAAAATTACAGTCCTAATTTGTGTCAAAGCACTAACGCATTCGGCTTTCCTCTGAAAGTTTATACCTGTAAAAAGGGGTAAGTGTATACATTGATTGTAAACGTTCTTTAAATGACCAATCACTTACGTGTATTATTATGTATCCCCTATGTTATAAAGCTTTCTTCAGAGAAATCTGTACTTCCCATGCTGGAACTAACCGCCTATATTATCGCTCTTTCGGACCTTAACGTGCCATACATTTTAATATATTTTAATATCATATTCTACATATATAGTTTTCGTTAATTAATTGCAAACATTATACACAATATAAATATGACATTTTAAAAATTGAATGAATATATTGTAAAAATTTATTTTAATAGTTAAACATTTTAATTTCGTAATAAATAATTTAAATCCAGTGTTTCCATTTTTATTGGGAAAAGTATTTTGGCGAAAATGTTAAGATTTGGTTAACTCTTTAATTATATCAATTGATATTTCAATTGGTTTTTGGACACATATTCAATCACAAATATATTTAATTTGGTCAAAAAAATTATCTGAAGTTTATATAAAAAATCAATTAATTTTACTTAATTGATATTATCATTTTGATGATTGGTGCAAAATCAAACAAAATTTGAATTGATATAAGTAATTTAGTAATTGAATTTCTTTTTTTTCTGTGATCGAATTTTTTTCATTTTAATACGCTGCACTCTGATTACAAATGGCTCAAAAGTGGCGATTAATTGAAATTATTAAGTTCTTATAACAATGTTTGGAACCTGCTGAAACTAGATAAACTATTGAAATTATTGAAATCAATTATCTGTGCTATTCAGCTTATCTGTATTGAGCTGTTAAAGTTGTAAAAATATTGCTGTTTTCGTGTACAGTGGAAAAATCGAAACTTTTTAAAATCGATTGCCTATATTTTCAGTTTAGTTTACTAAAAATGAAACTTAAATTTTTGTTATCCAAAAAATAGTTTCTTATTTTTTAATATTGTATGTAAATATTTTTAAATATTTTTTTTAAGGTCTAAAATTGAAATATTTTTCATATTTGATGAACCATTTCTTTTATATTGGGCGGTTTTGGGCTAAGATATGTAGATTAGAAAAAAATCCATATTCTTATCTTGTATTTAAAAAATAAAAATCAAGTCTTCTGAAGACAATTATTTAGCAAAACCATTATATAACTGAAAGTTTTAAAGGTAATAAAATATAAAATTTTGATTTTAATTTCCTACAGAATTGATATTTGGGTATTAAAAATATATTTTGCAATCTACCAGAGTAATTGACTATCGAATCTGAAATTTAAAAATGTATTTTTATTGGCAAATTTTGTCTTTTTGCAGTCTCTTCATTAAATACTAATTTTTGCATTTTATGAAAGCAAAATCGTACTCACCACATAATTATCTATCAGTAAACAGCAAAAATATAAAAATCGCTTAAACCATTAATGTGTCTCAGACCACTTGTTTGCGTAATTTACAAAAAAAAATCGTTCGAAATATTAAAATTTTTTATTTAAATTTCATTTATAGTTATTTAAATAAAAATTTTTATTTGATAACTTTCACTTTTTAATTTACATTCACATATTTATGAAATTTTTAAGGTGAAAAGTGGTCTTTAGGTGTATGTGAGTGCTAGGGCACCCCTAAACATATGAAAAATAAATTTTTTGTCAATATCTACATCTGTTCATGTGGAAAAGCACTTACGGGCATGTTTCTGGAGAATTTTTATTTTGTAGCTATATAAAATAATGAACCGATTTGAATCAAATTCACTGCAATGAATGACTCAATTAATATAAATATATATGCAAAATTTGATGTCATCTGTACTTTAAACAAAAAAGTTGTCAATTAACGATGGGCAGACGAACAGACGCTGCCTTAAGTTTAAAACAAATCATAAAATTGTAAAATTTACTCTATAATTTAAATTTAAGCTTTCGATAAATTTTCTCTTTATAGGAAATTACTGTGGTTTCACTGACCACTTTTCTTGGCCAATATTATTAAAGCGAAAAAATTTTTTCTCGTTTAAAATATGGTTTGGCTGAAGATCAAGGAGATTTAATATATGTATTTTTTTATCACAACCCTTCATTTAATTTTTGCACTTTTAATGCGTAAAGATTTTTTTTTTTTTTTTTTGGTTCAAAAATCATTCCAAAAGAAGTTTGAGTATATTTTTCTTATAACTCCATACAAAGGCCTGCATTTAGTTTTGACAGCTATAATTTTGAGACATAAAGTAATTACATCGACTCTTGTTAATTTAATTTCTATTTATATATATTTTATTCTTTTGTAAATGATAAAAATTGACAATGCTAACTTATTCGGAAAAAAATTTGACTTTCTCAAAATATATAATAAATCGCAAAATCAGACAATATGGACAATATAGCCCAGATATTTATTTCCATTGAGCTTTTACTTACCACTTTTCACCGAAAACTTGGAGATCTATTAAAATTTAAAATGTTTTACGAACCGATTTTTTTTTTTTTTTTTTTTTTTTTGTTGCATGAAACACATAGTTTTTTCCCATGATGCAAACAAATTTCTACTATTTTTGTATTCAATTATAAAGGTACTTATCCCCAGATATATTCTCAATAATAAATTTTTATAAAATATTATTATATTCAATAATTAAAAATTAATGAAAAGTGTTGAAAAAACACAATTTTTATATATATCTTAGATTTGCTAAACAAACTCAGTTTTGATCTGTGGTATTATAACGACAAATGAGCAAAAATAAAAACAAAATTGATTTTCAGCCATTTAGAAGTGTTTACTATTAAGATACGATAACAGAAAGCAAATGTAACAAAAATCTAATTTTGGCTAAGAAAAATGGTCGATGAAACCATAGTGCATAGTGCGTTGCCCCTTTCAAAATCTAATACGATGGCGGATCAATAAGTCCGTGACATTTCGAACTTCCCTTGTAGTTATATGAAATGCAACGCTATTCCCAACAAGTATCACCTGTTAGTGGACTACTGTCAAATTTTGAGCAGGTGTCGTCATTTACTTTGCGTAAAAAATAGGATTTTTCGAGGTCCTTAAAATGGGCATTTGTTTGGTCAATAATTTCATCGTTAGAGCTGAATCTCTTTCCACCGAGTCATTTCTTTAGGTTTGGAGATAGGAAGTAGTCAATAGGGGTTAAATCCGGGGAATATGGCGGATGAGGTACCAATTCCTAGCCCAATTCATAGAGTTTTGCAATTGAGACTGCACACGTGTTTATGGTCAACCCATCCTGCAGACAACTTTCTTAAACCCAGCTGATCATTTAAAAATGCAACACTATTCCCATCAAGTACCACCTGTTAGTAGACTACTGTCAAATTTTGAGCAAGTGTCGTCATTTACCTTGCGTTTAACAGCTGTTCAAAACATACGACCTCGTGTATTTTTCTAAAAATGGAAAAAAGTGAATTTCGAGTGCTCATTAAACATTATTTTTTTCGAAAAAAAAAACCGTCAATCAAACCAAGGAAAAGCTCTATTAACAGGTGGTGTTGCATTTCATATAACTACGAGGGAAGTTCGAAAAGTCACGGACTTATTAATCTGCCCTCGTACATATTTCTTGTTGTTTTTGTTAAAGTTTTTAATTATTTTTGTTTTTTTTTTCATATTAAGCTTTACCGAAGCAATTTCATAAAAAGCATCACAGAACCATCTTAACTTTCTATTTCCTTTAAAATATACCGCTACCTTTTTCTTTGAGGCTTTTTTACATGACACGTGTAAAAAAAAGAAACGATTCCCCAGTGCCAGAGAATAAATTTCCAATAGAAATGTATGGTTATTAGCAATTACAAAATAGAATGTTTAAATTGAAATCCCAGACAAGACAACCAGAAATATTTAGAGTGGAACTTGAAAATAAAAAACAAAACAACAAACAAAAAAAATACTTATCCCACTCACTCCTTTTTCACATATATACTCACTTACTTAAACAAACTTACTCACATGAATATGAAATGACATGCAAACAATTCCCTACAGGTGTCATAATAAACAAATAAAGCAATTTGCTTTGTTGCCGGTGAAAACAAAAAAATATATAAAAATAAAAAAAGCAGAAAATAAAACAAGAAGCCAAAAAAAGCCAACGAAAATAAATAAAAGTGTATGTATAACAAACAAATTGTAGAAAATGTGAAAACTCATGTTCACATCATCTTCTGTATTTACTCTCGTTCGTATATAAATAAATACTTTTACTCAGTCCAAAAAAAAAAAAGAAAAAATAATACAAAAACAAAAAAATTTCATAAAAAAAATTTAATATTAAATAAACACACCGGGGATATATTAGCCCTAGAGTAGTTGTTATTTTAGCAAACTGAAAAACTCAATTCAAGTTATATTAAAATTCGTTATAGATATCATTTTGTTATATTTATTCAAAATATAAAAAAAATAAAGAGATTCCGACTTCTGATGCTAAAGTACCAATCCGTTCATCATATTTCCCTGTTTTATTGAATTTAATCGTAATAGTAATAATAAAAATATCAATCTGTATATAACTTGATGAGAAATTAAGGTATTATTTAGTTTTCTTACTCATATAAATTTAAAATACATAGAAAAAAATAAAAATGAACTTCAATTACGAAACTGTTTATATTAATTAAATTTTTAATCAATTTTGCTCCAATCACCAAAATCATAATATTAATTAACTGAGAATATTTGATTTTGTTTAAAATTTCAATTAATTTTTGTAATCAAATAAATTACAATTATAATTGAATGTTTATCCAAAATCAATTAAAAATTTTATTAATTTAATTCTACAGTTAATTAAATCCTTCCATCAATTTTATTTATTAAATTATTAAAGATATCTAAATAATGTAATGCAAGTAAAATTTAGCAAAAGAAATAATGATTGGGGGATTTGAAACATGATATATAGTTTCATCTTGGCGTCTTAAAGATTTTGTTAAAATCGCCGATAAATATGTGTAAATAAGATTTTTGAAATCTTTGATCTCAGTTGAATAACGATATAATCCTATCAGATCGTTTTTACAACCTAGGAAGACATACCAATAAAAACATTAAAGAATATAACAGATGTCTCAAAAACTGGTCAAAAACAAACAATATGAACAAATCTTTGGTGTGCATATAATTTTCCATAGTACAGCTTTCACACAAATTTGGATCTTGACATTAAATATAACTTCCAATACTAACGACGGTAACATCTACAAAAGCAAGGAAATGATTAAAAATATTATCAAATATTTGAAATTCGTACTTACCAAATTATTATACTCGTATATTAAACGCATCTCCGCAACATGTTTATGTTCTAGTTTTTTAAGCGATAGAATAAGCCCAAATAGTTTAAAATGTTTAAAAATTGATTTAAGGTTACCTTATTTTTGTATTTTTTTATTAAAAAATTTTTTTTGTATATTTTTCTAAAAGCTGTTGATTATTGTCAAAAACTTTAAATCAACTAAAAAGTTAATTACATTAATTAATAATATAATTAAATTTCAGTGTAAAATGAATTAACAACTTAATTAAAAAATTTTTAGAATAGTTTTTCTGTGTATTTACGATTTACGACGAAAGATTTTCCAGTAAGAGATTAAACATTTAAAATGCGTTCATAATATCGTAAATAAAATATAAATTACAGATTATGAGACCAATCACTGGTCAACTTTGTAGTAAGCAATATTAATTACTTTTAGGGTAGGGAATAATTCAACTTGACCACTCCAAAAACAAGCTACTATCCTATATTTACCGATACCGGGTCATTATAATAATTTTCAATAAAAACGAATTTTCTATGGTGAAAATAGTTTGTTAATGTAAATTTTAGTTTCTACACCCACCATCAAAAAATGATGGTGTTATATAAGCATTCCGTGTCACCTCCCATAAATGGAGAAACATTAAAAGTTGACATTTGGTAAAGATTACATAGTTTTGGTGAAAACTTGAATTTTTTAATTTTTTTATTTTTTTTTTTAACAAAAATAAAATATAAATAACAATTCTGACAGATTCTTATATAAAAATATACTCCTAAGTTTATATGGCTTCAAACATTTTTGCAACATCACACAGTTAAACATTTTTGTCAATTTGTGGTCATAAATCTGATCCTTAAAATAATTTCCGTAATATATTCAATATGAATATCCAAACTTTCATATTATATTAATTGAAGTGCAGAGGTAAAGAGAGAAAACCTGTTAATTCAATTAAAAACTTTTAATCCAAAACATCTTAAATGTAATTTGTAGTAGAATTAGACCCAAGTTATACTTTTTTAGAAGCCTCTCACCGAAAAACTATCAACTAAAAAATTATAAAAATAATACAAAATATCTTTCTCAATAAAGTTTTAAATGTGAAAATATAGTAGAGTAGTGTACGATTCTAAGCTTGGATGGGGACCCCCCAGGAACGAAGCTATGGGGTCTCAACATGAGGTTCCTCTGACATAGACATCTTTTAACCACTAATAAATTTTTTTTCTTAAAGCTACGTGAAAAAATGTTCTATTTATTTCTTATAGTTTTCGAGTTATTTGCATTTTTGTGTTTTTTGAAATTTTAACTATCTCGATTTCGTAGGATATTGGTTCATTTTTTTTAATATAAAGCCCAACAATAGTTTTTTTTTTTTGTAATTATTTAAAAAAAAAAACAAAATTATCTATCGAATAAACAAAATTTTAAGTCGATATCTTAATCTAGTTCAAAAATAAACGATCCTAAGTTTGAAGATTGCAAAACAAATGATTTTGTGTTTTTTTTTTTTTTTTTCTCTAAAATTAAATTTTCCTTAAGAACATATAATAATGTTATACTTTTCTAAATGGTATCTTCACGGAGATAAAACCAAAATAAAAAATGAGCCCAATTACTCAATAGGGCTAAGTACAGATCCTGCCAAATTTCACATAAGAATGCATTCTTGGAAACTCTGATATGTTCTAAAGAGTTTGGCAATGGCTTTTTCCGAACATGCAACAAATGTAGACTTTATAGGCAAAATTCACAAAAATCTAAATTTTGATACATTGTATACTTTTCTGCTGTGCCTATGTGAAATTTTATGTAAATCCAACCAGCCAACTAGAAGTAACAGATTTATTTCAAAAAGTTATTGATTTTGTCCCATTGTGCAATGTGACAAACAATATGTTTAAAGCTAGCATACAACTAAATGAAATTTTAATTTACTTGCGCTCTTTTTTAATAGTAAATTATTGAAAGATAGTTTTCAATTGAATTAATTTTGAGAGTTCTATTTATGCTCGCATTATGTTATACAGGCTTAAAGTTATTGATTTATTTAAAATAAAAAACACCAAATTTTTAAAACAACTTAAAAAACTTCGTAAAGAAAATTGTTAAATTGGTTACTTTCCTTAGCTGTAAGTGAAATTTATCAGGGATCTATGCAAAATAGTATATT
Source organism: Protocalliphora azurea (assembly GCA_932274085.1). Classification (NCBI taxonomy): domain Eukaryota; kingdom Metazoa; phylum Arthropoda; class Insecta; order Diptera; family Calliphoridae; genus Protocalliphora; species Protocalliphora azurea. Next base: position 146,930,072 of record OW026522.1, read on the forward strand.
CTTGATTTTTTATTATAGTAAAAATCGCTGTACTGGTATTTGAGACTAAGAATATGATTCAGGGCCTATTTTCATTTGGTAATAAATTCCTTTAATACTGACAGTTTTCAATGTTTTGTCTAATAATAAAATGGCTTTGAAAGTTGTTTTAAACTCATATTGCTTAAACAAATATTAAAATCTTCTCATTCACAAAAGTATACTTTCAAATATACAAATTTTTTCGTGTTTTTACTTTAACTGTTGCCTCTCTCATCTAACAAAAATCATTTTATACAAACAAAACGATGTGTTGAACGAGCTCAAGGGCTAAATGTGGATGAAAGCTGGTGTTGGTTTCATATCGTTTTGCATAACGTGGCTGTTGTATTTTTTATTATTTTATTATATATTTTTTTATTTTATTTGTTTAATAACTCGTCTAGTTGTATGAAAAATAAAACATTGCTCGTGTATTTATTTGTTTAAGCAAATTGAGTTTTCTACATCACAGACGTTAAAACATACATATATACATACATAAATACATACATACACACATACTTACATACATACATACATATATGTAAAAAAAACACATACACACATACATATATACATACATACACATAGACAGACAAACAGAGAAGGCTTTTAAAAGTCCTATTGGAAATTTGGAGTAAATTGCCTCTATAGAAGAATCATTTTATATTTTCGTAAGATGTGAAAAAGTTATCAACAGTACTGCATATTTTGAAAAATTTTCTGTCATGCAACATGTTGTGCTTATTACATACAGATAAACATTTGAAACTATTAAAAATTACATAAAGTTTTAAAACATTCTTATCACAGAAAAACAATTCTAGAGGTTGTTTCACATTTTGTCTTATACATTTTTTCTATTCAACCCATTTTGTTAATTTACAATAGCAAGTCGCTTAGGATAATAATATCATTATCATTAATCTAATAGGAACGAGAATGTTTCCTACAGACAAACCGATAGTCAAATTAACTCAGAAGATTATAGGCTATTCATATGATTTCTAAATAATACAAAATGTGAAAACTTTAATATAAAGTAATACCCGTATCAATTTCCAACTGAGTTTTATTTCATTTATGTATATAAAATACTTATAAGAAAAGTTTCCATATGTTTATAAATAATTTTATATAAATTTAACGGCAGCAACATGTTCATACAATTTATACAAAAAATAATAAAAATAAAACACTCTTGACTTTAGTTTTAAGATCATTTACTTTCAACAATAAAAATAATTGCTAAAGAGTTAAAATCACATTATACATAACTAAATTTTAAACATCTAAATATGTTCAAGTATTTACTTATAGCGCTCTTATATATAAATTACAGATTTTCAAATCATCACATATTTGTAGCATTTATAAAAGATTATTTATTATCCTTGAATTATTTTAGTTCAAATCCGTTTACTTGTATTTTGAACAAGTAACTAAACGCGTATTGAGAGCTTAGTAAATATGCAAACAAATTAAAATAGAAATTAAAATAAAAACAAAATTTTAAATCTGAATATTTATTAATTCATTCCTTTTAACTTTTAGTGTATTTATGAATATTTAATTCAATGCATAACTACATGTATGATTATTGTTTTTAATTAAAAACTTAATGTCAATTGTATAAATTCATACATGTTTAATTTTCGGCAATAGATACACTGACACCCAAACACACACATACATATATATACATAGATATTTACATACAATATATTTAGAATAAGAGACATTGGAACTAAATTAATGTAATTGTGATTACTAGCAAATGGAGTATGTGTAAGTGTATAGACATTTTCCAATTATCATATTGAAAATGTTATTAAACATTTTTCATTTTGTTATGGAAAATTCAATTAACTTAAGTAAATATCGACAGAGATAAATGTTTAATTTATAATGTAAATACAATATAAATACATGCATACATTTACATATATGTACATACACACACACATATACATAGATAGATATAAATGAATACTTGAATGAATATATTTGCACATTCTCACTTACACACATACAAACGTATATTAGGTTTATAACTTTTAGCAATTTTTACAAATATTCAAAATATCACAGCCAGGCCTTTAGAGCATAGAAAGTTATAAAGTAATGTGATATTATTTTTTCACGTTTATTAGAAAAGTGCATGCACCAAAGGCGATGAAATTGTTTATTACTGTTTTGAGATCAAAAATATTATAAATTACATCAAATTATAAAAGTTTTGGCCGCTTTGCTGTATCGTCTTTAATATAAAATCGTTTACCTGAGAAATCTCTATTAAACCGCAATATAAATATAAAATTTATAAACAAAGAAATTAATTTAGTTTATGTAAATTTTTAATGGTATTTTCCAACAGTTATTAAATGTGAAAAAATTGCCATAAATTAGTTAATAGTAAGATTTTTATATTTAACAACGCAGAGAAAAAATATAATTGTATTGAACAAAATCTAAGAGCAACATATTATGATTGGAATATATTATCACAGCAGAAAATAGAAATTATTATAAATAATAATTATTATGATTTCATTTTGTCATATGGTGTACGATTTTATGGTTTTTTTCATGTTATGCTTCTAGTTTTACATATAATTGAACGATCTTACTACATCATTATCCTATAATATCAAATTATGATTTGATGTTATTATTATATAATTGTAATTCTTATTATATTATCATACCACATTGTCATATTGTGATTCCATTTTATAATATTATTCGATTTTATCATATTATTATTTCATTTTGTCATATTATTATTCCATCTTATCATATATTAAAATAAAACATATTAATAAAAATATATTAAATTTATAATTTTTTTTTATTGAAAATTATACAGAAAAGTGTTAATTAGCACAAAAAATATTAATAATATTCCTTTGTACCACCATATGTGGTTCAAATACCAGGATATACATTTTTAACTAAACCCTTTATTGGAAGTTAATCAATATTTCATATATAAACTAAATTAGAATTAGAATGAAGTTAGAAAACAAACATTAAAAACAAAATATATTTAAAAACAAACGAGTCTACAACCTAAATTAGATCGTTTTCCGAGTGAAAAAAATTATTATTTTTTAGCAGCGTGTAATTATTTTTGGCCTCTGGTTATAACCCTAATGAATATACATAGCTACAGTCAAAAAATACATTTATTCTACATTGTGTTAACACAACAATGACAACAGAAACAGAAATAACATTGAATTTACATACAATTATTGCTTCCACACTATATTATTGTAAATATGTACTTACAAACACACATCCGAATGCATAAATGTATGTGTATGCATTTATTCATTTATATTGTAAAACGCTGTAAGTGTACGTGTCTATATATATATATATGTATGTGTGATAGTGTTTACATAGATTGATAGCGGAAACGGAAGATGTAACAACAAATGAACGGATTTAATTTACAAAATTTATATGTGTATGTAAAAAATTAACGATTTACTATAATATTTTTTAAGAATATGTATGTTTGTATGTATCTTTGTAAGTATGTATGTATATCTATGTCTGTATGTATGTAATATTTATTATCATCATTACAAAAAAAAGCAATTATACTAATTCACACCATAATTATATGTTACATTGTTAATGGCTTCATCTATTTATCTATAAACTGCATCTTTGAAAAGCCCTAACAAAAATAAAGGATTAAGATTTATTTTATTAAGCCAATTATGTTTAATACCATACAATGCTATTAATTTTAATGTAGCTTTTGTTGCCGACCTAGTTATGAAAAAAAACAATCTCATTGATTTTCATGTACGAAAATTATTTTTCAAATTTAATTGAAATATTAATGGATAAAATTAAATATGAAATATGAAATATTTTAAATATAAGAATTTAAAAATAAATAATATGGATATTTTAACAAACATTATCGTTTTAATTTTTCAAGAGCTTAATTAAGAGTTTTACTAAACTAATTCGAAAATTATATTTTAATATAGAAAAATTTATTATTATTTTTGTTTATATTTGTATAAATAGTTATGATATCAAAAAACCTACCCGAAGGTTCGGGTACTAATTTATCTCTAATTCAATAACTGTTTTGGGATTAGGCTTTCCAACCGTATACATTTTATTATAACTTAATCAATTTTTGAAAATAAATTTTTTAACATTAAAAAAACAAAATTTTTAATTTGTCTACAAATTTTAACTTATCTATAAAAGCAAGCAAAAAATCCAATTTTAAAAGTTCAAATTTTGCAAAACTAAATATCGCATTCAGGGAAAATGGCACTTTGTACCTACCATAGAAATAATAGACCACGATGTTAGCAATTTTGTAAATATATATTTTTTTTATAAAATATATTTTAGGGTATTCACTCGAATAATGTTTGCTCGATTAATCGATAAATTAAAATGAAATAATAGTTAGAGTAAATTCAAATTTAAGATTTCAAACAAATTATGTCGATCAATCGAATAACTCAAGTTGGAGTAAATAAATAAAATTTATCTATAATTTGAATAACATTTGAATGTGCTCAATACAAAATTTCGAAAGTTCTTTTAAAAAATTTTAAAAGATGAAATGAATCACTTTTTAGACTCATATATATGGGAAAGTATATGTGAAGAAATCCTATTTCCATAATTAAAACTGTATCCTCCTCTACACATGCAACAAATTTTATCTAAATCGATAACCAAGGGTCAGTTTTTTTTTTAATTTTAAATGGAATTACTCTAGTAAAACATTTTACATATGAAAAAAAATTTAATTGAATTTCATTTTACTTCACAAATTTCTATCATATGTGAGAGAGTATCTTTAAAATATGTAGTCCTGATCTGTAACTTGTGAGAAGTTTTCTAATTCTATTTCTCATCTCGATTTTAACAGCATGATTATTGCTTCAATCAAAGTAAATACATTTGAAATAAGCCTAAAATCACTCTATTTTAAATAATTTTCAGAAACTAAAAATAAATGTAAAAAAAATTTAAATTTAGTAAAATTTTAATGCAAATATTACTCGAATAATTCGAGCAAGTTAAAAGTTTTTTGTTTGTTTTGTTATTTTAAATTCATTAATAGAAATATATGAATGCTTAGAAAAGAATAAAGATTTACTTAAATTTGGGAAATGTGGCAAACCTATTAAAAATAAAAAAATATTTATTAATTATTTTTATAAAAAATATTTTGTGTATAGATATTATTAAAAGTATACAGAAATATTAATAATTTTCTAAGTAATTATTCACACAAAACTAAAGGCAAATGTTGCAAGTTTGTAAAAATATAGTCATATATACAATAAATTGGAAATATAAAAGTTTAAAGGCGCATATTTCTGAAATGAGGCATGATATTGACTTGAATCTTTTTGCAAAAAATCGGAAATTATATATGCTGAAAGATAAGCTTAATTTGGAATACATATTTTTAAAATTTCTTTCGCTATTTAGAAATAAATTTGGGGTTTTTGGAGAAAATACAAATTTTTTAATTATAATAACATATTTGTTTATAAAGATATCTTAATGAAATTTGCAGAAAATGTGGATCTTATTAATATAAATAAAAGCGCATTAACCAAATTTCAATCAGGGGTAGGGTTTTCCTGAATTACCAAAAGAACTAATGAAAATGGAATTTTTTACATTTTTGGCTATAGAATCCATATTTTTCCTAAGTCCCGCAGATTTTTATTTAAAATTTTTAACAACATATTGAAGATTCTTAAAATATATTCCGCTTGTCGATTCATGCTTTGGGATTTGAGAAAATATGGTCTAAAATTAAAACTTTCATATAAAATGGGTCGAATTCGGGAGGATATGTACCATGACCAATTAAGTTATTAGGAGTTATTTTTTATCTTACAGTCATCTCTGTGAAGTTACCTTTCAGAAAAGCGCAAAATTATTATATGTTGCAAAAGAAAATTTTATTTTAGATAAAAAAGAGTGTAGATACTTTTTCGGCTAAAAAAACACAAAAAGTAGTCTTTTTTGCAATTTTCAAATTCAAAATCGTTTATTTTTGGACTCGATAAAGATATCGACTTCAAATTTTTTTATTCAATAGATAATTTTTTTCTTTAACTAGTTAAGAAAAAAACTAATAAAATTGGTCGGAAATACTAGTATATATATGAAAAAAACTGGACCAAGAACATGCAAAATTATGGTGCTTAAAAATTCAAACGCAAATAACTCGAAAACTATAAGAGATAAATAGGACATGTAAGGCCTTATCAGGGCCTACAACAATGTATAAAAATATTTGAAATCGGACGAGAAACAAAAATTTTGCAAGTGATTAAAAATTGTTTATGTCAGAGGTACCTAACTTTGAGCCCTCTTAGCTCTGCCCCTGGGGGGATTGTTGTACCCCCTTCAAAACATAACAAAACATGAAAATCCAACCGGCCGATCAGAAGTTACAGATTTATTTCCAAAAAATTTAGATTCTGCCCCACTTAATTAATTAATTTAATTAATTTAAATTGTGAACAAGTGGTGAAAACAAAATTTTTCAAAATTTTAATTTTTTGCAGTTTTTTTGAAAGTGTATTACAAAATAAAGAACGGAGATTTATTGCCTTTGTAATTATGAATCATTTGAGATACATCTCGTTAATGTGCCCTCAATAGCAGCGCTATAGGGGGTGCCCAAACTTGGGCTTAAAGAGGTGCTTTTTCGAGAGGCACACCCACAGCGTAATTTCAATGAAGTTAAAGTATCACGTGATAAAAAAAGGTTTCCAAATTAAATATTAAAACTGTTGTGGCGCGAATAAATTGCAAAAACTTTATAACCCTTTAAAATTGATCGAAAATATTGTATATTTTATTTTAGCATTTTTTTACACTGTAAGTGAAATTATATTTATAATAAATACATCTATTGTGTTTTAATTAAGCGAAAAATAGGTTTCAACATAAAAAAAATTGGATAAAAAGTATTTGTGACCTGAGATCGCGGTGTCTTTAATATTTCATAAATCGTCGGGGCACACCCAAGGCGTTAATTGAAATCGGTGAAAATGTACATCAAACTGTAGCTGTTATTATAGTTTATATCGGCATCAAGTGTCATTCAAAAATAATTACCCGTTTGAATTTAATGCAACGTTTAACAATTTTGGTTGTGCATTTTTATCATTAAGAGATTTATTTTATAGTTATATAACTAATATATACTTTTATATATAATTTTTATTTATTAACATCATTTAAAGATTTTTTTGTGGTCAGATGTGAAAAATACAGCAGCGAATTAAATGCCATTAAAAAACTAACAGAAATTATGTACCCTTGGTTTTTTGCTCTATGTTCTAAAGGGAGGATAAACAGATTTGTGGTTGCTATTATGTTCAATAATATGAAAGTTTACCGAACCTGTTTTAATTTGTATTTTATATGGGCTATTATCAAAAATTTTTAACCTAGCTGAAACTGACTTAAATCCTCAAAAAAAGTCTTGTGGTAAAACTATTTTAAACAAACGGGTTACAGATCTTAACTCACAAGACTTGAAACTAATAAAACTTTAGCAACATAGGTATCATTTTATAATTATAATTGTTAATCAAAGTTCAGAAACTTAGAAAAAGGGCTAAAAATTACATAACTTTATCCAATTCTTTTTAATTTTTTTGTTCGCACATTTATACTTTTTGATCTCATTTGATCTTGTATAAACTAATCAGTCTTTGTGGAAAAATTCTATACTTTCTTTCTTGTTGTGCGGACTTCCAAAAGTTAGTAAAATTTTTATGACGAAAATTTTTAATTTTAAAAATTGTTTGTGTCTGTGCGCACGTCAACAAAATACAAATTTTAAAAAAGGAATTGATTCCTGTTGTAATTAGGCCTATTTTGGGCTATATTTCGTTGATGTGCCCGAAATAGTCAACGCAATAGATAAATTCAAAGTTTGGAAAATAGTTTTTCACGAAGCACAATCACAATTTCTAGTGTAACAGCATGGATTACTGCGTGAGCTTAGTTTTTTGTTATTTTACACAATAAACCCGAAGGATCATTAAGAATAAATTTAATAAAAAAATTTTATGGACTTTTTGAAAAATACACAAAAATTGTACTTTTTCCTTTTTTATTTTTATATAGCAAATTGTAATTTGTACAAATCTTAGATATATAGATGTAGGAGAGGCGATATATAATTGATTTTGATTCAAACGTCGATAATAGTTGAAAAGTGGTCACATTTGTCAAAACATATTTTGCACGAAATTTATTTTAATTATCATAATTAGGTAGTGTTTGTAATTCTTAACGGAAATGTAGAGACATAATCAAAAAATGTATCCCCCCCCCCCTTCGAAATGATCAACTCAAACTGATTCCACATGCATTCAAGTATCTTATATTTATACAAATGGATTTTAAAGTTACATAAAAAAATTTTGTTTTTGAAGACCTAAAGTGAAAAATTTTTGATAATGACCCATATACGTCTGTGTAGGTTACATATGTGCATTTATTATTGAAATCCGACTTAAGGTAGGATTTTTACAATATTTTTAAACTTATGAATTTTAACTACCATAATGATAAAATAAAATTCATAAGTATATATTCATAAGTATATATATATATATATATCTATATATATATATTAAAAAAATGAAAAAACGATAGAGATTAACATTATATATATATATATATATATATATATATACAAACGAGAGAGATTAAAATTTTCTTAATGAAATATTTTATACATATATATACATATATATATATATATATATATATATATATATTTATATATATATATATATATATATATATATATATATAATATATAGGTATGTATATATATAAATATGTATGTTTATATATATATATATATATATATATATATATATATATATATGTATATAATATTTCATAAAGAAAATGTTAATCTATATTATACATATACATATATAAACATACATATATATATATATATATATAAATATATATGTATGCTTATATATATATATATATATATATAAATATATATGTATGCTTATATATGTATATATATATATATATATAGTGATAAACTTAAAATTCCAAAAAGAAATATATATATATATAATATTACTATATTTTTCCACTTTAGTTATGTTATGACATATAACTTTTTTAACATTTTTGGGATGATGAAATCTTTCTATTTTCAATCATACTAATCATACTACTTGCTATAAAAATTTACAGTTTTTTGTCCCAGTGTGCATTATGGGAAATGCTAAAATACGACCTTATCATTAGTATTTTTGTTTTAAGTTTTCAAATTTGATTTAGTGGTAATTATATAAAATTATAAAAAAATAAATCTAGATACAAGATAATATGCGGAATCATATTTTAATGTTTTGTAAAAGACACAGAGTAATTTAATATTAATAAAACTTCAAAAATTGCAGCCAAAAAAGTCATAGACATATTCTGTAATATGATCGTAAATCCTAAGATCGTATGCAAAACGTATTACTCTGATGAAATATCTTTCTATTTTGGAGATATTTCCAATTGAAGTACCACTATAGACTTCCAATCTATGCATTATAAGTGGCATCAATAATGAATGATCTATATGTTTCCCTACCGCTATGGGTAGATGACAAGGAATAACGTAAACTCTCCTTAATGATGTGAAAAGTTTAGCTATAATAAAATGAATATGTTGTTTAAAAGATAATTTATCGTCTATCTATATAAAAGCCTAGAGCCTTAAAACATGAAACAAAATGCAATGATGTATCATTTAACTTTATATTATATACAGTTACTGATATATTATTAAATAATATTGCTTTCAACTTGGCAGCGTTCAATGAATTATATATTTTTTTACAACATATATCAATATTACGTAAATTATCTTTTACTTTTCCACTAAAATCTTCCTTACATACATATAAGTTGTAAATCATTTTCATACATACAGCCCTTAAGGGATTTTAAGCTAAAAAAAAAATATCAACAAAATGATAAAGGCCCTAAAGTTGTGCCCTGTGGAACGCCATGTTATGTAAAACTGCTGAACGAACTTTCATTACTAGTCTGTTATATCATTACAGAGGTTCCATTGATATAATGAAAGACTATTTGAGATTCATTGTTACGAATGCCACACTCCAATAAATTTTCATCATGCACAGAAGAAATTGTTAAGTATAATTTTTTAACAAAATTTGTTATTTAGCTTCAAATTTGAATTTAAAAAAATTATTAATTTATATAATTCATTTTCTAACAACTCATAAATTGCAAAAAGGAAATAAGAAAAATTGGCATGCCTTTGAAAAATTCAAATAAAAATAAAAACAACAACATAAAATCATGTCTATATTAAATATTAACCAAATCTAACTTCCTATGTACTTCATCAGGGTGTTGTAATTCAATTGGACATTACGCAAATCGAAGAGCTAGTGTTTATTATATGGTAAGTAATGGCTTTGAACGCTTAGCAAAATGTGTTGTTAAGGTTTCGGATTATTGTAGATGTTTCTGTCATATCTAGAAGATAACATCAACATCAAACTAAAGATTTTCATCCCTCCAAAATGGATGCCTTTCTATGAAAACAGAATTTGCCATAATAAACACAAAAATTTTAAATATATGCATTTGGTGATTACACATTTCGTAATTTTAAATAAAATAAATTAATAATATAGTTATAAATTTTGTTTTTATATTAAGAAGAACATTTTGCAATTTTTTGAATTCAGTTATTATGAAAATTCGGCCAATAAATATTTTAATTGATTCTAGACAAAATTTCAATCATAATATTATTTAATTTAATAAACATTATGATTGAAATTTAAAAAAAAAATCAATTAAATCCATTTAATTAATATTATCATTTTGATGATTGGAGCAAAATCAATTAAGATATTAATTGTAGTAAACAATTTTGAAATTAAAACAGATTTTTATTTTTTTTTCTGTGTGATTATTCGATTTCCAAATTATTTCTACTGATACTTTACTTGAAGTCAAGGGCTAAAATTTCGTAAACCGTATTCCTCAAAAATTTTATACATTTTCGAAAATTAGAGATTTCACCAAAATTTCAAAATTTTACCAATAATATGAAATTTCACTAAAAAGATTAGAAGTTTATAAATATTTAATTTTTTTCTCTATTTCTATTTTTACATAAAAAATATATATATATATATGCCGGTCGTGACTGACTGTAAAATGCCATTCTGCCGAGTTTCAAGTCTAAATAATTTTTCAACAATTAAAAATATTGTAATTTCTTTAGATATTTCTATTCAAAATATTTAAATATGTATTTCTTTTTAATCTCAAACTTTTGGTTATTTTTGGACCTAGTTCAAAATCTCTTCTATAACATCAACAACGCCTTTCAAATGTTTAACCCAGCTTAAGAAAATTTAACGCTAAATAAACATTTTAAAAATGATTTCTTAAAACGAAGAATACTTTCATGTAGCTACAACTTTACGAATTCCTTCTCTCACCTATATGGGTATTGTGGAGTATAAAAAGGATAGGGGGGTAGCTGAACGCAATTCAAATTAAATAAAAATTTTAATTTTTATTTTTATAACACTGAAAAAAATAAAAATGCGTTTCAATTACGAAATTGCATATATCAATTAAAATTTTGTTTGATTTTGCTCCACTCAACAAAATTGTAGTATTAATTAAACAAAATGATTGTTTTTTGTATAAATTTCAATTAATTTTTTTAATCAAATTAATTACATATATTATTGGAATTTTTCTAAAACTTAAATAAAGTATTAATTTATTTATTTATTTATTTATTAATACAATTAAAATTAAATATTTCAAATTATTTATTTCAATATTTGAAATATTATTTAAATAATATTTTACAATAAAATATATGTAGTTGTAATAATATATATTAGTGATATACATATGTAGTATTCAATTGGGTGTGTAGTCTTAAAAGTAATAAGTTTATATTTATTTCACTAGAACGACAAAAGCTCCCATTTTTACGGGATGTTCCAATGAAGGGAATAAACAATATCTTCGAGATAACATAAAGGACGACACATAAACAAATACATATATCTTCACAAGCATATCTTCACATACAATTAAAAAAAGAACGTTGTAAATTTGCAATATAGGATCAAAATTTATGGATAAATAAAATTTAATTCCAGTATCTGAAAAATATTTAGAAACTTATTGTTGTGGGAACAGGCTAGTTAGATGAGCATTTCGCTGGTTGGTTAAGCCAGCACATTTGGGAAAGGTTTCCTCATGAGCTGGCTTAAGCGAAATGCGCACCGGAGCAAACTTCTCCCCACAACAATAAATTTCAATTTTATTCTACCACTGGGAATAAAAGGGCGTAGAAAAATTTACTAAATGCTTTTATAGAAAATATATTCTTATAAACTCTGAAGATATTTTCCAAAATGTTTTTTATGATTTTTTTTAAAAGCTGTTAAATTTTAAAAATGATTTTACCCCCTCTTTTCATAAAACGAACGAAAAATTCGTTTCGACAATTTATTTGTTGTTTTCCATACAATTTGTCGAAACGAATTTTTCGTTCGCTTTATAAAAACAGGGAGTTAGAATATTAATTATATGAATTAACAAAAGAGTTGAATGTGTAAAAAAAAAACTTATTAACAAATTGCTTAAAAAATTTAATTGAAAAATTTTTTCTATGAACATTTGTTTCAGTTTTAAAGACTTTAAAATACTTTCAATTTCAATTTATTATTTCTTTACACAAAGCTTTTCCTGCAATATATTTTGCCAACATTCCATTATACTTTATTTTCTTTTCATTTTGAAAGGTAGTATCACAGCTTTTTCTCATTTAACTTTCAACAGGCCACAGATGATTTATTTGTAGAGAGTGAAAACAAAAAAAAATCCTACAAACATTGTTTTTTCTTCCAATATTTTATCCATAAAAATCCATATTGCCAAAAAAAAAAAAAACCAATCACAGTTTATTGATCTCCCTTAGCTCAAAGGTATTATAATTCAATTAAAGTGTCAACTATGTTTAACCATAAACCGAAATATCAACCATGTAATATTCAAAATCTCTTTCGTTTACACATTTGACAGCTGATAACAAAAAAAAAAAAAAATTATACACAAGTGATTCACACTTGCATTAAAATTTGATTCTCAAAATGTCTATTTCGCCATTGATAATCCATTCATGATTAGTTGCCATAATGTTTTGCATTTATCAGATTTCCACTAAAGATTTCAGTAGACACGAAAATATTTAATAATATCATTTGACATTAGATACATTTACTTTGACAATTATTATGATATTTTGTACGATTTGGTATTATAATTGTATTAAATCTTAAGGTATTTAGTTATGTGATTGTATCAATATTGCAATGTAAGATATAATGCCACATACTTACTTATTAAAAGCACTTAACGTACATACATTGACAAATTAACCAAAAATATTTGTTAAATTCCTCGGAGGCAATAATACAATTTACAAATAAATAGCACATGAGAAGTACTCAGGCATAATGTTAACATAAGATGATACAAAACTCTGAACATAAGCACAGATGTAGAATATATGCATGTGTATGTGTGTTGTATTAATCTGCTTTAACTCACTACTTTGACACATACATACATATATATATATTCGAAAATGTTTGTACATATGTTTGAAGTAAAAACACTCATTCTCTTATTCATTTAATCCAGTTTAGTCAACTTATAAAGGTATTAAATCCCACAAGTGTTACATGCCACAAATAGCTTAACACCAGTAATATGTATACAAACAAACACTTTAACATATCGTCATGTAAAATGCTAAAGGTTTTAATAAAGATTTTAGCAATATTGTAGGGACATCAAAATTTTTAAAATAAGATTATTTATTCATATTTTTCAATTTCTTTAGTAATTGATTTGAATCTTCTTGTAGTTCTTTAGTAGAATTAAAATAAAGTGTCTTTTTAGTTTTTAGCTAGCGATATAAAAACAACGCACACATTTGAGTAACATATGGCCATTTATTCTTAAATTTTTTATTTTATTTTATTTTTTTTATATTTATCAAATTTTTAAATTATTTATTTAAGTAACTCAATCAATTTTCATGTTTAGAGAAATAAAACAAATTAATATTAAAAAAAAAATTTACTCATGTTCCCTAAATAAAATATTTTATTTAAATTAAGATATACTGCCAG